>JAKSZU010000015.1:63876562-65076562 GCA_026018925.1 Tupaia tana | reverse complement strand
CATGAGCCCGGCATGAGTTTAAGCCACTGCGTCCGGTACTCGAACCGCGATCGACTATGTGGGAGTCCAGTGACATAGACATTACGCCAACTGCTGGTCTCCAACTTTTGTCTCTTTATAAAAACAGCAAGCAGACCTGATTCTGGTTTCAGAACAAGCATCCCTACCTGCTCCAGCATCATCTTTGGGGATATTTATTGCCTTTAATATTTAGCTTTTTATTAGCTGATTAACTACTTTTGGTTTCAAATAATTTGCCTTGCAAATGCCTTTTTTCTAATTAGAAACATCAGTTTACACTTCTTATTTATGTTTGAATCTTGATATTTTATGCATTGCATGAAATCCATCAGTAATCCCAGATGGCTCATAACCTTTCAGAGATCTATTTCAGATACTAATTGGGAAATACACTGCAATTCCTTTTATCTTAGCAAACCCAAATAAAAGTCAGTTAAGTGTCACTTCAATAAAAACTTATTTTCTAAGCCCATCTTCCGTAAGGGATGAGCAGTTGATTCTTCCCCATCTCCTCCACTTTCCCATCCAATTGCAGCAATGAGCTTTGAGGAACTGACCTACACTCAGCTGATGAACTCTGGTTAGCAAGCGAATCGGTGATTGCACAAGGACCGCCCGCCATTGTTTGCGAGGGAATGCAAACTGACCTCAGAGGCTAACAGTGAAGATTTCCATGTGGTGGCTTCAGGAGAGACAATGTCTCTCTGTCCGATGTGACTGAGGAAGCAAGCAGGCCTATTAGGACTAGCACCTGTGCTTCAACTCAGAGGTGAACCAGATCTGAAACGATACAGACCCCGTGATTACAGAGCGAAGAAGTGGAAAGAACTTCGCTTTTGGATGACTTAAGTGAGCCTCTGAACCAACCGACCATGGAGCCTGCCCTAAAACAATGTCAAGTGGCTCATTTTTTTTGGAGAGGTTTTTGCTATAGGGCGCATGCGCTCACCAGAAAGACAGAGAGAGACAGAGAGACAGAAAGCGAGAAATCACCCCTAAGGGAGTGATTGGCCACGCCGCAATCCCTTCTCCTCCATTCTCCTCTCAGGATCCTGGGCACACACACATGCACCCGGCGTGAGTTTAAGCTACTGGGTCCAGAACTCGAATTACGGTCGACTACGTGGGAGTCCAGCCACATAACGATTACACCAACTGCTGGTTCCTAATTTTTTTTTTTAAGAGATTTTTGCTATAGTATGTGTGTGCTCACTGGAGAGACAGAGAGATATAAAGCGAGAAATTATTCCTCAGGGGGAGGGCCACACCACAATCCCGTCTCTCCGTTCTCCTCTTGGGGTTTTGGGCACACACACACACACACACACACACACACATATATATACCTGGCATGAGTTTTAAGCCACTGGGTCTGGGATTCGAATTGCCGTTAACTACATGGGAGTCTATGGGTTAAATGAATACAACCATTACACCATCTGCTGGTCCTGCCAGGTGGCCAATTTTTTTTACTGCTAAGTCAAATTGGGTTTTCTTTTCCAAACTGCTGGCCCTGCTAGACAATGTTAACAATCACCTGAGCCTTCAGCAACTTGTATTCTTGCTGGGGAGGGACTTGACTCATCGCTGATGGCTGATTGCTCATGGTGGTTGTTGAAAGTTTAGGTGGTTGTGACAGTTTTAAAAAATAGAACAATGGGGCCAGCAGATGGCATAATGGTTAAGGTGCTGGACTCCCATGTAGTGAACCATGGTTTAGGTCCTAGACCTGGAGGTTTGAAACTCATGCTGGGCATGTATGTGTGTGTGCCCCAAAAGATCCCAAGAGGATGGAGAAGGGATTGCAGGATGGCCATCCTCCGTGGGGGGTGATTTCTCACTTTCGGTCTCTCCAGTGAGCGCATGCACCCTATAACAAAAAATCTCTTGGGACCAGCAGAGGCATAGTGGTTATGTTGCTGGACTCCCACATGGCTGACTACAGTTTGAATCTGGACCTGGGGGCTTGAGACTCATGCCAGACGCATGTGCCTACATGCCCAAAATCCCAAGAGGAGAATGGAGAAAGGATTGAAGTATGGCCATTCTCCCCTGGGGTGGGGGGTAAATTCTCGCTTTCTCTCTCTCTGTGTGTATGTGTGTGTTCCTGGTGAGCACATGTGCCCTATAGCAAAAAATCTCTCAAAAAATTAATTAAAAAAATAACACAACAATAAAGTTTCTGCATCAATTGATCCTTTCATGAAAGAGTTCTCTGTGGCATGTAATGTTGTTTGATAGCATTTTACCCACAGGTAGAACTTCTTTTAAAATTGAAGCTGTTCCTCTCAAAATCTGCCACTCCTTTATCATCTAAGCTTATATAATATTCTTAATCCTTTGTTGTCATTTCAACAATATTCACAATATCTTCAGCAGGAGTAGATTCCATCACAAGAAACTGCTTTCTTTGTTTCCTAAGCAAATCTGCACCCATTAAAATGTTACCATGGGGCTGCCGCAGCTCAGCCCATCTCCCGGTGCCACTTCCAATTCCGTTTACTTCTTTTGCTTTTTTCCCTCCCTCTGCTCTGACTTCAAAGTCATCCATGAAGGTTGGAATCAACATTCCCAAACTCCGACTGACATCGATATTTTGATCTCCTCCCAGTAGCTCCCTCTCCTCATGAATATTCATAATGCTATCCATCACGGCAGGCCCCTTCTCAGAAGGTTTTCAGTGGACTTTGCCCAGATCCATCAGAGGAATCACGGTCTACAGCACCTATAGCCTTGCAAAATGTATTTCTTAAATAATTAGACTTCAAGTTTGAAATGACTCCTTGATGCGTGGGCTGCACCGTGGACATTGTGTCAGTAGCTACGAAAATAACATTCATCTCCTTTACATCTTCGGCAGAATTCTTGGTGACCAAGTGCATTGTAATAAGTATTTCAAAAGTAATTTTTCTTTCCTATGAGAAGTAGTTCTCCATAGTGGGATTCCAATGCCCAGTATATCATGCCGTAAACCATGCTGTATATGTTTATGGTTTCACTTACATTTTTAACATCTATACCTAATACAGTAGTGTTTAAAGTTAATCATGATCTCTGCTTTCACCCAATGATACCAGAAGTCGAAATGGTGTAATTTATAGATCACCTCTCCCCTACTGTCTTCTCACAACCTGTAGTCTAGAAACTTCCTCCTTTCTCTTTCTTTTTTTTTTTTTTTTTTTGGAGAGGATTTTGCTATAGGGCGTGTGCGCTTGCCAGACAGACAGAGACAGAGAGACAGAAAGCGAGAAATCACCCCCCAGGGGGGATGGCCACCCCGCAATCCCTTCTCCATTCTCCTCTCGGGATCTTGGGCACGCACACACACGCACCCGGCCCGAGTTTAAGCCACTGGGTCTGGGACACAAACCGCGGTCGACTACGTGGGGATCCAGCGACATAGCCATTACACTAACTGCTGGTCCCTTCCTCCTTTCTCTTTCTATTCCCCATATTAGGCATTATAGTTATTCTTTTACACTCACATACTTCCCATTTCCTTTGCTTACCATTATTTCTTGCCTCAGATTTTATTATGGGAAAAGTGATCCTCTTGCCTAAAATATCACCTTATGAAAATTCCTTTAGTGAGGATCCGTTGGCAGTAAAGTCTTGATTTTTAATTGTCTAAAATTTTTGTATCACCCTCTCCTTACTGAAATACAGTCAAGAGTAGCTTAGCAACAGGGATACTTTCTGAGAAATGTACTATTTGGCAGTTTGATCTTGCATGAACCTCATAGTGAGCTTACACAAACCTAAATGGTATAGTCTACTCACCTAGGCCATATGATATAGTCTAGTACTCCTCTAATATGAACTCGTATAGCATGTTACTGTATTGCATATTTTAGGCAATTGTAACATAATGGAAAGTATTTGTGTATCTAAACACAGAAAAGCCATAGGGGAAAAAATACAGTATAAAAATAAAGAACGGTCACATATTTAGGGCATGTATATATGAATGGAGCTTGCAGGACTGGAAGTTGCTGTGGGTGAGTCAGTGAATGGTAGGTGAATGTGAAGACCTAGTCCATGAATGTAGACTCTATAAACACTACACTTAAGCTATATGTTTATAAAATCAACATTTTCCTTTCTTCAATAATAAGTTAACCTTAGTTTACTGTCATTTTCTTAACTTTTTAAAAATTATGCTTTTTGGCTTACATGTATTCAGTGTAGGTCTTTGTGAGTCACAGCAGGGTTTTTTCAAGTGTGCGTACAGTGTATAATAATCAAATCAGGAATCTTCTTCAACGTTGAATGTTACATTATGTTGTGTATATAATCTTTCTACTATTTTTTTTTTGTTAAACTATGAATTAAGTTGTCCATATCTTTTACTCTGCTGTGGGTCACCATCCTATAGCCTCTTTGCCTTATTTACATGTACTCTTGTGTCCATTCAAATGTTTTTCATGAACCTCCCACCCAGCTCCTCCAAGCAGCTTTGGTATCGGCCATTACTCCTTCTGTTTCTATGCTTTTGAGACCTTCCGTTTCTGCCTCAGTATATGTTATCCAGTATCTGTCTTTCATATGACTTCTTTCACTTAGCATTGTATCTTCTAGATTCGTCCACTTTGTGTCAAATAATAGGACTTTTGTTGTTGTTGTTTCTTATGGCTGAGAAGTATTTCATTGTGTATGTGTAATATATTTTCCCAAATCATTCACTGGTTTGAGGGTACTTACATTGAGTCCATGACTTATCTACTGTGAATAATGCTGCAACAAACATGAATGTGCAATTTTTCAACTGAGTGATTTCCTGTCATTTGCGTATATATTCAACAGTGCTGGGTTCTATAGTAGTTTCATTTTGAGATTTTTGAGGAAACTCTATAATGGTTTTTTTGGGGGGTTTTTTTTGAGAGGTTTTTCTTTTTTTCTTTTTTTTTTTTACTATAGGGCACATGCACTCGCCAGAAAGACAGAGAGACAGAAAGCGAGAAATCACCCCCCAGGGGGGATGGCCATGCCACAAACCCTTCTCCTCCATTCTCCTCTCGGGATCTTGGGCATGCACACACACACACACACACACACACACACACACGTCTTAACCACCATGCCACCTGCTGGTCAGAGGTTTCCCTTTCCTCCACAATCTCACCAGCACTTATTATTCTTTTTGTTGTTGTTGTTTGTTTATTATAGACATTCATATTTTTTTGAGAGGTTTTTATTTTTTTTTAATTTTTGCTATAGGGCACATGCATTCACCAGAAAGACAGAGAGAAACAGAGAAACAGAAAGTGAGAAATCACCCCCCAGGGGGGATGACCACACCACAATCCCTTCTCCTCTGTTCTCCTCTCAGGATCTTGGGCACGCATGCACACACACCCAGAGTGAGTTTAAGCTAATGGGTCCAGGACTGGAACCATGGTCGACTACATGGGAGTCTAGCGACATAGCCATTACGCCAACTGCTGGTCCCTATTATAGCCATTCTGACTAGGATTAAGTGATACCTCATTGTAGTTTAGATTTGCAATTCCCTTATGATAAGAGATGTCGAACTTTTTTTTTTTTTTTAATATGTGTTTTTCCCTTTCATATGTCTTCTTTTGAGAATTGTTCAGGAGGATTGTTAATTTTTAAATTGCATTATAAGGTTTTGGGGGAGCATGTTCAGGGAAGCTAAGCTCTAAATTCCATCTTCTAGACTTCCAAAATATTTAGACAAGAAGCCATTTTAAAGCTGAGATGTGTCCTGGCATGTTCAGGGAAGCTAAGCTCTAAACTCCATCTTCTAGACTCCTGAAATAGTAAGACAAGGTAGGGCAACTTCTGTCTTCTCTCTCTCTGGCTGTCTGTCTCTCTATCTCACACTCTCTCGCTCTTTAAATTTAAAATTAAAAAAATAAATTTCAACCATTTCTCCTCACCTGGCATGTTCGTGTGGCACACTAGCACACTGCACGCTTCTCATTATGTGTGTGTAAAAAGAATTTTTTCCTTCTTTTTGGTAGTATTTTTCTAGTATTTTTTTTCTTTTTCCTTATATTTTTTTAACCTTACTTTCCCACTCCAAGCTTCACGCTCCACTCACTGAATGTCTTGATAGGCCTAGGTGCATAGTAGTCTAGCATCTGAATACTTTTATAGTCATTGAAATCCCCAATGCTTATTGCACCTCTTGCTTTAATGAAGAATTTTTCTTTTTATATAAATCTGAACTCGTAATCTTTCTGTGCATACTGCATTGTGAAGCACAGTGGAGGATAGATTTTGTCACAGAATGACCAGAAACAACCACAGAGTCACAAGAAACATGAGAAATCAGAAAAATATCTCTCCCCTAAGGGAAAGGAACAACCCCTCATCATCCACAGACAGTATAGTAGAACTCATGGAAATGTCTGATAGAGAATTCAGAATATTCACAGTGAAAAAACTAAACAAGATGCAAAAGTTGAGAGAATGAACTCCAGAAGATGCAGGAGAAAAGAGACAATGAGTTCGGGAGGTGTTGAAATTCTTCCATGACCTGAAAGAGGAAATACACACCATAAAAAAAGAATCAAATGGAGCTATTAGAGATGAAGGCTGTCATTCAGGAAATCAAAACCTCCCTCGAAAGTATTAAAAGCAGAAAATTGAATCTCAGATGTTGAAAGCAAACCTCTGATAGAGAAAAAAAAACTGTGAAAATAACCCCCCCAAATGAGAATACTATACGAGAAATACTAGACAGCATTAAGCGCCCAAACATCCAGATAATCGGTGTCCCAGAAGGTGAGGAAACTAATAAGGGCATTGATAATATATTCCATGAAATCTTGGAAGGAAACTTTCCAAACCTAGACAGGCATTCAAATATCCAGACCTAAGAAATACAAAGGACCCCTAATAGAATCTACCCAAGAAGATCTTCTCCAAGGCACATCATAGCCAGACTGGTCAAATATACAGACAAAGACAAGATACTAAAGTTGGCAAGAGAGAAACGTCAGGTTACTTATAAAGGTTATCCAATCAGGCTAACCTCAGACCACTCATTAGAAACAATGTGAGCAAGGAAAGGATGGGAAACTATATTCAAAGTGTTAAGTGAAAAACAGTTTCAACCAAGAATACTATATCCAGCAAGATTATCTTTCATATGGAAAGAAAGGATAAAAACATTCTCAGATAAACAAGACCTGAAAGAATTTGCCAATAGCAGACCTACTCTTCAAGAAGTTCTGAAAGGAGTGCTCTACCAAGGAAAACTAAAGACACATACAGAAATAAGAGAACAAAAGACAATCAAGAAAATGATCAATTTAATGCTAGGGACAAGAAATATCAATAATAACATTGAATGTTAACTTCCAGGATTTAAACAGAAATATTGAACTACAGTAACACTGCATATTCAACGGGAGAGAGTTTGAATGTAAGACTGATATGGCAAAATAGAATTTTATGACTTTTGAGTAAAACATTACTGATTTCTTTTTTTTTTTACTATGCTTTGTTTTCCCAATTTAAACATTTTACTTTCTTTTGAGTTGTTGATAGGTTCAGCAATGTGTTAAAATATTTTTTTTTATTTCTTTAAATGGAAACATAAATGTTCTTCCTTTCTGACCCATCTTGAATTGGAAATATTTGGGAGTATTCTTATATTGTGGCAGGAGGGTTATTTGCAGAAATTCAATAATGCTTGTTGCATTGAATCAGCAATTGGAAATACTCATTATTGGACAGGGGTTTGACTGGAATGTCATACCTGAAGATTAATCAGAAAACTATGGAGTTAAGGTGGATCTTAAGTAAGCCAACAGAAGCTCTTAGAAAGATGGCCTGGCACCATAAATAGTTCTGCCTGGCAGAGAGGATTAGAGAAGATATATGAAATAATTTATAACATAAAATAACCTGGACTTTTCCAGGTTATCCCAGCATTGTAATCAGTAGAGATTTCAAAAGAGCAACCACCCCAGAGGATGATCTTGAGAAAGACTTTGAAGGAAGAAAAAGAGACTGATCTTTGCTAGCAGATGGTATATCACAGAATACTTGGTAGGCAGGGCTGAATTGAGAAGGTTTATGTGTGACTGGTGTGCTGGGCATTTGCTTTTCAACACTTTGAGTAGTTGACTTGTAAATACTTTCTCAAAAATATTTAAAACCATACTGTTTCTGTTGTTATAGAGTAACAAACAAAACTATACAAAATTATAACAAATATTTTGAACATTATCTTTAAAATTCAGTATTCTGAATCTTGACAGTTGTTTATTAACTGTCAAGAACTTTGGAGTATGAGCAAAAATTTTTTGATATGTAAAGTAAAAGTTTGTGGGAAAATGTAAAAATAAATGAATAAATAAATGAAAAAAAAAGTTTGGGGGAAGAGGGCATAAGATGCTTAAGTTCCTTATATAGTCTGACTGCCAATCCTTTGTCCAAGATATAGATTGCAAATATTTTCTACCATTTCATGGGTTGTTGCTTTACTATATTTGTTGTTTTCTTTTCCATGTAGAAACTCTTTAGCTCTATGTAATTCCACCTATCTATTTTGAGTGTTATTGACCTTGCCTTAGGGGTTTCATTCAAATCTTTGCTACTCTAATATATTGAAGTGTCTTTCCAGTGGTTTTATCTAGAGTGCTTAAGGCTTTATGTTTAAGACTTTAGTCCATTTCAAGTTTATTTTTGTAAATGGTGAGAGATGAGGGTCTAGTTTAATTTTTCTGCAGGTGGACATTCATTTTTCTCAGCACCATTTGTTGGAAAGATTGTTTTCTCCCCTAGCTTCTCTTATGCCCTTTATCAAAAATCAATTGGCTGTATGTTGTTGGGTTTATTTTTGAATTCTCTTCTGTGCCATTGGTTCATGTATCTGTTTTTTTCTGCCACTACCATGCTGTTTTGATTAGTATGGCTTTGTAATATATCAATATTTTGAAGTCTAGTAGTGAGATACTTTGAATTTTATCCTTTTGGTAAAATATTGCTTTGGTGATATGAACTCTTTTTAATTCCAGGAAAAAAATTTTTCTTTCTATTTCTGTGAAGAATGTTGCTAGGATTTAACAGGAATTACATTAAATTTGTAGATAACTTTGGGTAGCATTGACATTCTAAATATGCTGATTCTTCCATCTATGAACAAGAGATTTATTTTTTTGGGTGGGGGCCTTAATTTTATACAATTCTTATGGTAGAGATCTTTTACTCCTTTGTTTAGATATATTTTAGATTTTTTGTGGCTATTATACAAATTTATAATTATATTATAAATAATGGAGAATTTATTTCTCCACTTCTGACTCAGTTTGCTAATAGAGTGCAAGTATGCTACAGATTTTTGTATGTTGATTTTTGTATCCTTCAACTTTGCTGAATTTATTTATCACTACCAAGAGATTTTTTTTTTGATGGATTATTTAGGGTTTTTTCAATGTGTGTATTCCTGTCATCTGAAAAAGGGACAATTTAACTTTTTCCTTTCCAACTTGGATGCCTTTTATTTTACTGTCTTGTCTGATTACTTTGACTAGGACTTACAACACTATGTTGAATAGGAGGGAGAAAGTGGACATTTTTGTCTTTGTCCAGTTTTGAGACTAAAAACTTAAAAATTTTCCCTATTCAGTATGGTGTTAACTGTGGGTTTATCTTATATGACCTTTTTATTGTGTTGAGCAATGTCCCATTAATACCTATTTTGTTGAGAGTTTTAATCATGAAAGTCTGTAATTTTCTTTTTTGTTGTTGTTGTTGTGTCTTTGCTTTTGATATCAGGTTGATGATGGTTTCATGGAATAAGTTTGGGAAAATTTCCTCCATTTGGATCTTTTGGAATAGTTTGAGGAAAACTGGTGTTAATTACTTAAAAGTTTTGTAGAATTCAGCAATGAAGTCATGTGAATATGAGCTTTTAAAAATCTGCACTCTAAATATATATATATATTTGAAACCATACTGCTTCTGTTGTTATAGAGTTATAAAATTATACAAAATTATAAGACATATTTTGAACATTATCTGTAAAATTCAGTATTTTGAAATTTTGAAAGTTGTTTGTAAACTGTCAAGAATTATGTAGTATGAGCTAAAATTTTTTGCTATGTAAAGTAAATGTTTGTGGAAAAATGTAAAAATAAATAAATGAAAAAAAAAGCAAAAAAAAAATTTCCATTGAGAGGCTATTAACTATTGACTCAGCCTTGTTAGTTGTTATTGGACTACTCAGGCTTTCTGTATCTTTGTGGTTCAATCTAGATATGCTACATGTGTCCAAAATTTCATCCACCTTTTAGGTTTTCCAGCTTGTTATCATATACTTTCTTTTTTTTTTTTTTTTGAGAGTTTTTTGCTATAGGGCGTGTGCGCTCACCAGAAAGACAGAGAGAGACAGAGAGACAGAAAGCAAGAAATCACCCTCCCCCTCAGGGGGGAATGGCCACGCTGCAATCCCTTCTCCTCCATTCTCCTCTCGGGATCTTGGGCATGCACGCACACGTGCCCGGCGTGAGTTTAAGCCGCCAGGTCCGAGACTTGAACCATGATAGACTACATGGGAGTCCAGCGACATAGCCATTACGCTAACTGCTGGTCCCTCATAGTTTCTCATAGTAATCCCTAATAATCATTTCTATTTCTGTGATATTTGTTGTAATGTCTCCTTTCTCATTTCTTTTAAATTTGTCTTAGTCTTCTCTCTCTTTTTCTTAATCTAGCTAATGGTTTGTCAATTTTGTTTATCCTGTCAGATTTCCATTTCATTGACTTTTCTCTGTATTACTCTTTTGTTCTCTATTTCACTTCTTTCTTTCTTTTTTCCTTCTTCCCTTCTTTCTTTTTAAAAGATTTTTGCCTTAGGACATTTGCACTCTCTGGAGAGAGAGAGACAGAGACAGTGAGAGAGAAAGTGAGACATTACCCCCTGGGGGGATGGCCATGCTTCAGTCTCTCTCCTCCACTCTCCTCTCAGGATCTTGGGCACACACGTACATGTGTCCAGTGTCAGTTTCAAGCCACCAGATCCAAGATTCAAACCACAGTTGGCTATGTGGGAGTTCAGCGACATAACTGCTATGCCATCTGCTGGCCACATCTATTTCATTTACTTCTTTCTGCTCTGGTCTTTATTATTTCTTTTCTTCTATTACCTTTGGGTTTAGTTTGTTCTTGCTTTTCTACCTCTTTGGCATGCATTGTTAGATTGTATATTTGCAATCAATCTTTCTACTTTTCTCTTATGAGCACTAATTGCTATGAACTTTCTTCTGCTATAAACTGCCTTCTGTGTATCCCAGAGGTTCTGGAGTGTAGTATTTTTGTTATCATTTGTTTCAAGAAATTTCATTCTCAGTTTATTCAGAAGATTTGAAATCATTCAGGAACATGTTGTTGTTCCCACATATTTATGCATTTTCTTTTTTTCTTTAGAGGTTTTTGCTATAGGGCACATGCGCTCACCATAAAGACAGAGAGAGAGAGATAAAAGCGAGAAATCACTTCCCCAGGGGGGATGGCCACGCTGCAATCCCTTCTCCTCCATTCTCCTCTCTGGATTTTGGGCACGCACGCACACGTGCCCAGAGTGAGTTTAAGCCACGAGGTCTGGGACTCGAACTGCAGTCGACTACATGGGAGTCCAGCGACATAGCCAATACGCCAACTGTTAGTCCCATATTTATGTATTTTCGAGTGTTCATTTTGTTGTTGATTTCAAGTTTAATTCCATTATGGTCAGAGAAGATGTTTTATATGACTTCTATTGTTTTGAATTTGTAGAGGCTCGTTTTGTGCCCTGTTATGTAGTCAATCTTGGAAAATGTTCCATGTGACATTTTAAAAAATGTGTATTATGTGTCTGTTGGATGAAATGTTCTATAAATGTCTGTCAGATCCATTGGTTTATGACATCCTTTAACTTCTATTTCTATGCAGTTTATTTATTTATTTATTTATTTATTTATTTATTATAGATGATCCATCCAAGGGTGAGAGTGGAATGTTGAAGTCCCCAACAATGAATTAGTATTAGTTAGTGTCTATGTCTGCCTTAAGATCTAACAGTCTTTGTTTTATGTATTTGGATGCCCTGAAATTGGGTGTGTAAATATCTGTAATTGTTATATCTTCTTGGTGAGTAGATCCCTTCAATATGACACAATGATCTTCTTTATCTCATTTTACCATTTTTTATCTTGAAGTCTATTTTGTCTGATATTAGGATAGCTATTCTTTTTATTATTATTATTATTATTATTATTATTTCAATTTGCATGGTATGAATTTTTCCCAACCTTTCATTCTCAGTGTGTCTTTACCAGTGATGTATGTTTCTTACAAGCAGCATTTATGAAAGCCTTCCTTTTATTTATTTATTTATTTTTATCTATTCGGCCAACTCGTATCTTCTGATTGGGGAGTTTAATGCATTTACATTCAATGATATATGTACAGATTCTAAGCTGCCATTTTGTTTGTTGGTTCCTGATTGTTATATGTTTCCTTATTTCCTTTTACCTTCTGTCATTATTTCTCTTCACTATTTGGTGGATTTTCATAGTGGAAGGGATTGAATCATTTCTCTTTCCTTTTTGTATGATAGTTTTGCTGGAGAGTTTATGTGTTTCCATGGTGCTATTTATCTTATTTTCATTTTCACATGTAGTACTCCCTTAAGTATTTCTTAAAAAGCCAGTCTAGTGTTGGTGAGTTCCTTCATTTTTCTTTGTCTGGGAATGATTTTATTTCTCCTTCAAATTTGCAGGAAAGATTTGCTGAGTATAATATTCTTGGTTGAAAATGTTTTTCTTTCAGAATTTTGTATATGTCATCCCATTCCCCCCTGGCCTGTAAGGTTTTTACTGGGAAGCTGGAGGTTAGTCTGATGGAGCATGCTTTAAAATAATGTGGTGCTTATCTTTAGACATTTTTTGGATTTTTCTCTTTATCTTTGACCTTCGACATTTTTAGTATAATATGCCTTGGAGAAGCTTTTCTTACATTAAATCTCTTTGCTGCCCTTTGCATTTCTTGTACCTGGATGTTTATATCTCTCTTTAAATATGCAAAGCTTCTAGTTAATATTTCACAAAATAGATTGCCTATGCCTTTCCTCATCTCTTCACCTTCCACAGAAGGGGAAAGAGGAATGGACACGTAGTCCGCTGTTCGGTTGGAGGAATGTCCTGATTTGGCCCCTGAGGTGGTGGTGTGTGTCTGGGGTTGGGGGAAGAGTTTAGTGTTCTCATTGGGTGGCAGATCCTCGCAGCTTCCCAGGATGAAATCATTCATCTTTGTCCCTCTCAGCACTCTCCTGAGTGCTGAGGTTCAAGGTGGAAGCAGGGAACTGAAAGGTGGAAGCTTCAGAAGGCAATCCCACTCCCATCTCCCTATTTTGGGAGGCTGTATTCCCTCTGGTTCCTGAAATGGACAGTTAACCTCTTTTTACTACACTTGAGACTCTGCTCCCCAGAGTCTCCACAACCCTGCTTTTGGGGTCCGTCAGACACACTGCAGTCCTCTGTCCCAGGCACAGCCATCAATCTGTCATTTCTGGACTTTACTACCAGAGAGATGTGAGGATAGATGTCTTTAGTCAGCCACCTTGCCTTTACTCTCCTTTTTCATTTTATAAACTTAAAAAAAAAATTAAACTGGGGCCAGTAGGTGGCATGGTGGTTGGGGTGCTGGACTCCCACATGGCTGACTGCAGTTCAAGTCCCAGACCTGGAAGCTTGTTTTCTCATTTTCCTTCTCTCTCTCTCTGTCTCTCTCTGGTTAAATTTTAAAAATATGTGCCGTGGCCGGGACTCTGCCCCCGCATGCCGTGGCCGGGACTCTGCCCCGCGTGCCGTGGCCGGGACTCTGCCCCGCCTGCCGTGGCCGCGGTTCTGCCCCGCGTGCCGTGGCCGGGGCTCTGCCCCGCGTGCCGTGGCCGGGGCTCTGCCCCCGCGTGCCGTGGCCGGGGCTCTGCCCCCGCGGGCCGTGGCCGGGATCTGCCCCGCGTGCCGCAACCGCTGATGGCCGTCTCTGCTTTCCTGAGCCGCGTTCCTGAAACTGTGTTCCATGGAGATTCACCTACATTTGCGGGGCTGCACGAGACCCACCCTTGGTCCAGCCCTGAGTGCAGTCTACGTTTCCTATTGTTGGGAACTTTATGATCTGATAATTGGAAAAAAAAATCATGTTTATCATAAAAAATGATTGGAATAATAATAATAATGATTGGGGGAAACATAGGAAAGATATTGAATGTTGAAGCGGGGAGATTAATGTCTCTGTACTGACTGACATGCATGGCATTCCCTTTTGAAAAAGCAATGTAATACACTGTAAAGTTGTATGTAATTCAATGTAATAAAAAAATAGATAATAAAAAAAAATTTAAAAAAAAATAACAGTAATAATAATAAATAAAAGTAAAAGTAAAATAATTCTTTGAAATTTGTTTTAACTTTTTGACTTTTTTCTAGTAACACATAGCATAAAACAAACACATTGTACATCTGTTGAAAATGTTTTCTCTCTTTTTATTCTTTTAAAATTTATTTTCTATTTTTATTTACTTATTTATTTTTGGATAGGTTTTTGCTATAGGGCTCATGCACTCACCAGAAAGACATAGAGACAGAAAATGAGAAATCACCCCCCAGGGGGGAAGGCCACACCGCAATCCCTTCTCCTCCATTCTCCTCTAGGGATTTGGGCATGCACACACACATGCCTGGCGTGAGTTTAAGCCATGGGGTCTGGGACTCGAGCCACGGTTGACTAGATGGGAGTCCAGTGACGTAGCCATTACGCCAATTGCTGGTCCATTCTCTCTTTATATTCTTATTCTAGAAGCTTTTTTCTACCAATTATTTTTTTTTAACTTTTAAACTTTTTTGTTAAGGAAAAAAACTGAAACACAAATGCACACATTGGCCTAGGCCTACAAAGGGTCGGGATCATTAGTATCACTGTAGGATATCACTCCCCAGGGGACATGGCCATGCCATAATCACTTCTACTCTCAGGACTTTGGGCACGCAGGCACACGTGCCCGCCTTGTGTTTCAGACTGCTGAGTATGGGACTTGAACCACTCAGTTGGTCTTGTGGAATTCAACTGCCTTAACCTCCACACCACCTGCTAGCCAAAGATTACCACATTGTGGTTTCTTAGATCATAGAGTTAGTGTGAAATTCAAAAATCCTCATAGGATTTTTTAGCTCTATTGTAACCTTATGAGGCCACCATAGTATTTGTGATTCATTGCTTACTGAAATGTCATTACATAGCTTGTGACTATATATATTTTTTTCTGGGCATAAAGTTTTAGGTTGGTATTTACTTTTTGCTCTGCCTTTTAATTATTTTCCACTGTTTTCCGGCTTCTGTTTTTACTGTAGAGTCTGTTGTCAGTCAACTATGATTCTTTTGTAGGCAATTTGTCTTTGCTCTTTGCCTGTTTCTAACATAATCTCATCATCTTTAAGTTGTCAGGCAGGTATATTACTATTGGATAAGTGTGAACATTTTTTATTATTCTTTTCTTTTTTCTGAGGATTTGTGCCTTCTGCCAATTTTGAAAGAAAAAATTTTAAAGAGATTTTTGCTATAGGGTGCATACACTTGCTGGAGAGACAGAGAAAGCAACAAATGGCCATGCCGCCATCCCCTCTCCTCCATTCTCATCTAGGAATTTTGGGCATGCATGCACACGTGCCTGGCATGAGTTTTAAGCCTCCAGATCCAGGACTCAAATTGCAATTGGCCATGTGAGAGAACGTCACCTCAACCAACACACCACGCTTTGGTCCCTTGTAAAACTTTTTATCCGTTATATTTTTATTTTCTCTCCCTCATTCTCGTCCTTCCCTACATGTCTATTAACCATTACTTGTATTGTCAAAGATTACCACGTTGTGGTTTCTTAGATCATGGAGTTAGTGTGAAATTCAAACCACAGAGTCACTTTGGACAGACCTGTGATTACAAATTCTCAGTGACTTATTTTTTAGTTCCCCCTTCATACTAGGCACTTGTTTCCTTCTGGTTTTTCTGTTTGTATGTGGATTTTTCTGGTTGCTCCATCTTCACCCTTCAAGGATCCTAGTCTGCTGTGGCAGGTTATCATCTCTCAGTACCCATTAGAATAACCACTGTTAGGGGCCAGCAGATGGCATAATGGTTACATCACTGGACTCCTACATAGTTGACCACAGTTTGAGTCCCAGACCTGGCAACTTAAAACTCACACCAGGTGCCTGTGCCTGCATGCCCAAAATCCTGAGAGGAGACTAGAGGAGAAGGGATTATGGCATGGCCATCCCCCTTGTGGGGTGATTTCTCACTTTCTGTCTCTTTGTCTCTCTCTGTGTCTCTGGCAAACACACATGCACTATAGCAAAAATCTCTTTCCCAAAAAGAAGAAAAAAAAATAACCACTTCTAGGTTGCCAAAAAGAATAACCACGTCTAGGTTGCCAGCACACCCAAATGCATGAGAAGCAATGAAAGTTTCATGATCAGCTTCCTGTTCTGACTTCCAATTCCTTTTACTTTTGAACACCGGGGATTTCTTTTACCTCTTTGTTAGGTCATTCACTTTTATAAATATGATCACCTTATTTTACCTAGTATTTCCAGATGTTTCTATTGGAAGGAATTTTAGGCTCTCTGTCTATCATGTTACTGAATATATATGTCCCCAGGTTTCCTTTCCTGGACTGCTGGCATTTCGTAAGAGTGTGTCCTCAAGTGTTCCATGAGAATCAATGATCTCTGTACATATTACATATTCCTCACCATGCCCCTTTACTTTTCAATTCCTCTCGTCCTGCTTCACTGTCACTAATAGTCTTTGTTCCCCTCTCATTTTCCTGCTGCTTCAAGACAACACTCTAAATGCACAAGACGCTCAGCTCTGGCTAGGACTAAGAGGAAAAATGAACTATGTATGTAATAAATATTATATATAAATGTGTATATATATGTATATAAAATGTATGTGCATATATTGGGTGGTTGGAAAAGTCATGATGCATTTTTGCATAGAAAAACACAAAAAAAGTCACAACTTGCCAACAACCCAGTATGTATATAAGTGTATGCATATTATATGCATGTATATATAAAATATATAGCATGTATGTTTACATATAGCATAATATATGTGTATATATATAATAGAGCTGAATATATATATTCATCTCCTAACTGTCAATAATCCGCATTTCCAAAAATGTACATGCTAGGCCCATGCCTTGTTTCCGTAGTTATAAAAGCCTATTCCGAGGTGAAGCTTCCCATCTCTAGCAACAGCCTGGTCCTCTCTGTGTGGGACTCCAACCTCCACAAAAGCTGCCGCTGCCTCTGCAATTTAGAATCCCTTGGATATCCACCCCTGCCCTGGGAGGGTGTTCCCTGATTAGGACGAGACCTCTGTGTGCCCACTTTGAGGTTTCAGGCAGCCCTTCCCTGACATCAGAATGCATCCATTTTCTCATGATCACAGGAGACTTGCAGGTTCCAGTTATTACAAGAACCAGAGCAGCTGCCGCCCCGCTGGCCACAGCACTCACCACAGCACTGCTAAAGGTATTGGTCTCCGCACCTGGCCAGACTGCACCCAGAGCTTGCAGGATGTGCACTAAACAACTTTAGGAAACACCATTCTTTTTTTTTTTTTTTTTTTTTTTTTTGAGAGTTTTTTTTTTTTTTCGCTATAGGGCGCGTGCACTCGCCAGACAGACAGAGAGAGACATAGAGACAGAAAGCGAGAAATCACCCCCCAGGGGGGATGGTCACGCCGCAATCCCTTCTCCTCCATTCTCCTCTCGGGATCTTGGGCACACACGCACACGCGCCCGGCGTGAGTTGTAAGCCACCGGGTCCGAGACGCGAACCGCAGTCGACTACGTGGGAGTCCAGCGACATAGCCATTACGCTAACTGCTGGTTCCCACCATTCTTTTTTTGGAGAGGTTTTTGCTATAGGGCACGTGCGCTCACCAGACAGACACAGAGAGACAGAAAGCCAGAAATCACCCCCCAGGGGGGATGGCCATGCCACAATCCCTTCTTCTCCGTTCTCCTCTTAGGATCTTGGGTACATACGCATATACACCCAGGTCCGGGACTCAAACCGTGGTGGACTACATGGGAGTCCAGCAACATAGCCATTACGCCAACTGCTAGTCCCAAGAAACACCGTTCTTAATATACTCAGCATAAATGTATATTTTTGTTTGCTTGTTTGTTTGTTTTTAGAGGTTTTTGCCTTAGGGTGCATGCTCACTGGAGAGAAAGAGACAGAGATGGTGGGAGGGAAAGTGAGAAAACACTGCCCCAGGGGGGCATGACCACGCTGCAATCCCTTCTCCTCCATTCTCCTCCTGGGATGCCCAGCGTGATTTTCAAGCCACTGGGTCCAGGACTTGAACCACCATCAGCCATGTGGGATTCTAGCAATATAACCTCTCTGTCATCTGCTGGCCCCATAGATGTACATTTGTTAAAATAAGATATTCTAGTAGAAGGCATTCAGTTTCTCGAGTCCCCGCAGTCTTCTAATTCACACAGACACCACATGAATTAGAAGCAGTTCTGCGCGGGGTGCCATTTTCATATGCTAGTTTCTGGGCATATTGGTGCCGGTTCCAGAAAGGAATCAATGCATTAAATATTCGGGACTAGGAAACAAATTGCTTCTTTATTAATAATGCCAGGTAAATACGTGGCATAAACTAGATTTAAAGCTGCGATAGAGAATTCTGCATAAACCAGGAGTATTTTGTGAGTTCGGTTCCTCCATATCCCAACAGTTGTTCTGAGCAGAGATCTGAGACGGGAGCAGGTGTTCACAGACACACACCTCTTTTTGTAGAGCACCCCTTTCCACTGGTAAGGCACGCACCCCTGGATCTCCTGAACTATCAACGATGAGATTAAACTCCAGTCTAGGCTCATCCTGGTAAGAGGGTGTCAAAATGTGTCTTTCCCAGGGCAAAACAGAACTGTGGAGAGAGGGGCCGGCATTCGCCCCTTCTGTCCTTTCTTTATTACTGTTTTTATTACATTGCTTTGAAAGTTATAACACAGTAAAGAAACAAAATGCTGTAAGAAGTTATCACTTGGAAAAAACACAGAAAGTATTATTAGTAAATAACGAAAAAAAAATTAAAACCCAGGAGGTATCTAGACAAGGTGATTATATTTTAATTTAAAGAAAAAACATATAAATAGCATTTTGAAAGCTGTGAATGAATTTAAACCGAGACATTAAAAGCTGGTCGATGCTTACTGTGATTTTCCCTCTTTCCTTACTTTCTTTTTCTTTACTTCTTTTTAAAAACATACTTTAAAAAGTCATTATGATGGTAAAAATTTTGCAATCAAAAGACATCTTTTAGTTAAATAAAAAGAAGCTGGGAACTCAGCTCAAGGCTCTTAGTGGCAGTAAAGACCCCAATGAAGTACAACTCAGCTGTCGGGGGAGAACCCAGCACTGCGAATGCCAGATCCAAATGGAAGGCCAGGGTCTGGTTCCGGGTCAGCCCACACATCCCTGCAGTTCTGGCTGGCTGGAAGGCTAGACCAGAGGGAGCTAGGGATGGTCACGTGAGACCCTGACAAGAAGGTGCTTGTCTTTTGTTCTTTTATACAAATTTATTTCTTCCATGTATCAGAGAGAGAGAGACAGAGACACAGAGACAACACCTCCACAGGGTCTTGGTGCTGCGATCCACCCCAGCCCCTGTCAGCTCAGGATCCTGGGCGTTGGCATGCCTGGTTTACCCAGGGAAGTCTCTGGAAGTGAACCCAGAATCGTCCCATGTGGCCAGCCCCACAGAGCATGTAGTACCACTGCACCTCTATCTGCCCCAGAGGGTGCTTGTCGTTCTCTCTCTCTGTCTCCGTTCCTCTATCTAGGAACGTGAAATAAATAAGTTATTTAAAAGATCCTAACCAAGATAGAAAGTACAAATTATCCTATAATGGACTTAGCTACATACAATAAGTTATGAAATTATATTGGGATATAGAAAGAAGTATTTCAGAGATCTATTATATAACTGGGGGAGAAATTGTGTCATTTTTTCCAAATTAATCAATAGATTGTAGAAATCAACCATAAAACTCCAACACAATTCTTTTATAGAATTCAATAAAATAATTCTAAAATTGGAGCCAGCAGGTGATGTAGTTCCATCACTGGACTCCCAGACGGCTAACTGCGGTTCAAGTCCTTGACCTGGTGGCTTGAAAATCACACCAGGTATGTGTACGTGTGTGTGTGTGTGTGTGTGTGTGTGTGTGTGTGTGTCCAAGGTTCCAGGAGGAGAATGGAGGAAAGGGATTGTGGCATGGCCATCCTTTCTTGGAAAAGAATTCTCACTTTCCCTCTCACTGTCTCTGCCTCTGTCTCTCTCCAGTGAGCACACATGCCCTAAGGCAAAACCTCTAAAACAAAATAAATTCTAAAATTAGTTTGTATAAGTTAGTAGACAATGGCCAATGGTGGCAGTGCAAGTCCCAGACCCGGCAGCTTGAAACTCATACTGGGGGCATGGGTGCCCAATATCCCAAAAGATTGGTGGAGAAAGGGTTGCAGCATTGATATCCCCCACTGGGAGGTGATTTCTTACTTTCCCTCTCTCTTTGTCTCTCTGTCTCTCCCTGTGGTGAGTGCACACATCCTATGGTAAAAACAAAAACACCTTACAAAATAATTTATCTAAAAATAATTCAAAAGATAAACTATGCTCATGATGATGATGATTATAGAATCATGAACTATAAAAATGGAAAATTGGAACAAAGGTAAAGTGTTCAACAATAGAGGCAATGCTTAGGACACATTGTTTTAAAACTGGGTTAAACATTCTGCACTTCTTAAAAATTAAAAATGTAGCGTTTGGCATGTGCGTGTCACCATATATTAACTTTACATATGAGCACTATTTTTTTACAATCACTTTGTACATTGAGTATTTTTCATCCTCAACTTAAAGATGTGAGGTCGAGGGAACCATCAGTTAGCGTAATGGCCATGTTGCTGGACTCCCACGTAGTCGACCGCAGTTCGCGTCCTGGACCCGGTGGCTTAAAACTCATGCCGGGCGCGTGTGCGTGCGTGCCCAAGATCCCGAGAGGAGAATGGAGGAGAAGGGATCGCGGCATGACCAGCCCCCCTGGAGGGTGATTTCTCGCTTTCTGTCTCTCTGTCTCTCTCTGTCTGTCTGGCGAGCACACGCGCCCTATAGTGAAAACCTCTCCAAAAAAAAAAAGATGTGAGGTCGAGTTCTCTAATAAGATTATTCAAGGAAGCATAGACGGTAAGCAGTGGAGCTCAGCCTTGACCCCACACCAGCAACAGGGCCTGACTCGCCCATGGCTCAGCCAAAGGGAGAAGGTCCTGAGGTCCTGCGGAGGGAACAGCCTTCAGCACGTGCATCCTGTGCTGTGCAGTCTCTGCACCTGCATCCAGACTACCTTTCCTACCACCACCAGCGGGGCGGGGCTGAGTGTCCCACCCAAGGACAGCCAGCCCCAGGTCAGACTGGCAGCTCACGATCTGATCTGTCATGCACGGCACTGTCCGCTAGAGAGAGGAGAGCAATGATTGAAATGACCTCCCTCTCTCAACACTTTGATTTCAGAAATGCAGAGAAAATCAGGCGATTGTCAGGAGCTGAATCGGAGGCGGTAGGGAGGGCCTTTAAGGACGGTCGCATGAACAATTGGCAACAACTGGTGAGACAGGCCACACTACTAGATCAGGAGGAACAGAAAGACCGACAGGGGAAGGGATGGGTGGAAGGACTAAGACCAGCTCAAATCAGGCAGAAACAAGTAATAAAGGCACGGCATGGGGGCCAGCAGGTGGTGTTGTGGCTAAGGTGCTGAGCTTCTACATGGCCAGCCATGGTTCAAGTCCTAGATCTGGCAGCTTGAAAAATCACATCAGGAGTGTGCATGTGAGTGCCAACGGAGGAGCATGGAGAAGGGATTGCAGCATGGCCATTCCCCTGGGGGGTAAGTTCTCACTTTCCCTCTCACTGTTCCCTGTCTCTCTTCAGTGAGCACATGTGCCCTGTGGCAAACACCTTAAAATAATAACAGTAATAATAATGATGATAGCAATAAAAGCATGAAGTAAACGAAAGTAGTGGTTGCACTAAATCCTGCAAACAGGGCCTCGTCTCTACAATCAAGTTCATTACCTGGTCTCGTTCCCTTCATGATCTGGTTGATCCTCGAAGCTCCTCTCCCACATGCCCCTGCTTGAACTCTCAACTCCAGCTACCCAGACAGCTTCTGTGTCCCCAGGTGCACTGTGCTATGGCCTCCGCTCCAAACTCGTCCTCTGACCGCTCCCTCATGAAGACCTCATGCTGTCCCCGACCTGGAGCTGCTGCAGTAGCTTTGCTTATTTCCTGTACCCTCCAAGACATGTCAGGAAGTCTTCCTCTGAGAAGCTTTCCAGGACCTTCTTCCTCAGACCAAAGCCACCTGAGTGTAACGCCTTTTGGCTCTAACCGCTCTGTACCAAGGGCAGGCTAGTCGGAGAGTTCGAAGGCACACGCAGATGGGAAACAGGCGGAAAACAGGACCCAGCCGCAGCTGGAGCGAGGCCCGACTCAGCAGCTGACATCACGCCAACCCTTACATCCCTGGGGTCTTGAGTTACAGTCACTCAGGGGTCCTTATTTTCCATCCTGTGTTCAAGTAGATCTATTTTAAGAGATGGTTTAAGATACGTATAGATATAAATATATTATCGAAAGTCTGAAACGAACAGACTCGCTCTCCATTTGTAATTCAAGCAACACTGATCTGCTTCTAAATTACTAAGAATGGCATGCTGTAATAGCAATTTGTGTTATAAATGGCTCTGGAGGCCACCATCTGTACTACACAAATAAATTCACCTCTGCAACGCAAGGCAAGTCTCCCTGCGTCCTGCGCGGAATCCAGATGCAAATTTGCCTGGCTGGCTGCCTGTGCTTCATCCTTTCGGCTCACCAGTTGGTGAGCAAATTTATATATACCATTGCAAAGCTGGCTCAGGACTCTAGAGTGAGGTGAAAACATAATACCAGTCATTTGTATTTATGTAAGTAGAAAATTTGTCCTCGATGATCAAGTCATTTCAAAATACCCTCTCATTCATGTCCACCAGCATGTCAAAAGCCTGAGATGTGTACGCAAATATTTTCAAAGCATGATTTGATAAGAAGTCTTGTGAGCAGTCTTCATCAGTTTGAACCCAACGTGGGGTTGTAATTTGTATGTCTCTAGGGGATAGTTCTTGGATTCAGAAACTTGGTTTTTCACCAATTGATTGTTTAAGAGCACATCAGCTTTTTAAAATTGATTTGTTTTCGATTTTTGTCATAGGGCACGTATGCTTACCAAAGACAGACAGAGAAAGTGGGAAATCACACCATAGGACAGATGGCCACACTGCAATCCCTTCTCCTTCATTCCCCCCTTGGAATTCTGGGCACTCACACATTCATGCTTGGTGTGATTTTCAATTCCCTGGGTGGGGGACTTGAACCACAGAGTTGGCGATGTGCAATCCAGTGCCTTAAGAACCATGTTACCAGTTGCTCCTCAGTTTTTAATTTCTTAATCAACTATGTTGAAGATGTATCAAAATCTAAACTTGGAGCTAGAAATAAGTAAAATCATAAGGCACAAACTTTGTCACAAAAGGAACTTTCAGCTTAATTATTCTTAACAATAACTTTGTACCTCTGCTAAAAATAAGACACTTATTTTCTGGCATGCTTTCAAAAATGTCCTATTACAGTTTTAATACAGGCTAATTATGAAACAAAACCAAAAATACAGAAAAGTTAAAGGAAGAAAATGAAGCTACTGTTAATAATTTGGTACATTTTTCTTTCAGTCTTTTAAATGTCCCTATTAATATATAAATTCTAGATAGCTCATACAGATCTCATTTTTCTTTTCTTTTTTTTTAAAGATTTATGCAATTTTATTTATTCATTCATTTATGTTTAATTTTGATGAGAGAGAGAGAAAGTGAAAAAGCAAGCCACCGATCTGGAACTTGAACCATGATCGGCCATGTGCGAGTGTCCAACGCTTTAACCATCACACCACCTGCTGGTCCCCCTCTTTTCTTTTTTTTTTTTTTAAGAGATGTTTTTGCTATAGAGCACGTGTGCTCACTGGAGAGACAGAGACAGATAGACAGAAAGTGAGAAAACATCTCCAGGGGAAATAGTCATGTCATGATCCCTTCTCCTCCATTCTCGTCTCAGGGTTTTGGGAATGCACACACGTGTCCAGTGTGAGTTTCAAGCTACCAGGTCCAGGACTTGAACCACGTTCAGCCATGTGATAGTCCAGAGACATAACCATTATGCCATCTACTGGTCCCAGATCTTACTTTTCAACTGATACCGTACGTAATTTGAATTGCCTGAGGTGACCGTTCTTTCTGTGTGTGCTAGTGAGTGATTGTGTGTGTATGAGAGAAAGAGAGCAAGCATCCGCCTCAGGGCTTGTCGGGATCTTGGGCACCTGCGAGTGACCAGCATATTTTCAGGCCTACCTGGGGATCTGAACCTGGAGTTGGCCATGTGGCCTCCAGTCCTGCAGTCCAATACACCATGGGCCGTACCACCTGGGGTGGGCCAGAAGTGACTAAATATTCTTCATAAACTTCATTTGAATGACTGCGTAATTATTTATTATGTGCTATCATTGAATATAATTTTTCACACACACCTCGGTAGGACAGCTCTCCCTTGGCCCTCAGGTTTAAGCATTAAACTCAGTATGGCCCACAGGACACATCTTCAGTATCTCCTTGCCTTTTCCCTCGTTCACATTCTAAACTCCAGCGAACTCGATGTCTATGCAGCGTGCTGTCCCTCACCTCCTCCATCCTGCACAGGCTGCTCATTCTAAGGTGTTTGATTTCATTTTCCTCTTGTCCCTTCTATCTCCCCACTTTCGTTCCTACTCCTTTTTTCTGATTAACACCTCCTGATCTTTAGTGAAGGGAGAGTGTTTACGTAGAAAAGTGATAAGAACTGGGACCTGAGATAAAGTCCTGGGTACCTCAATTTGTGTAAGAATAAAGAAAAAAAAAAGATGGAAAATAGCCATAAAGAAAATCAGAATATGCCATCACAGAAAGCAAGAAAAAGACTGTCAAAATGTATAGGTTGATGGAACAGAATACAGTTCAAAACAGACCTGTGAGTGTATCTTTGATTGATTTTTATTTAACTTTATTTCTTCCATAGAAGAAGCAGGAGAAAGAGAGAGAGAGAAGTAGATGCCCTCGACAGGATCTTGTCAATGCTGTTACCTCACCCCACTCCCGTCCCACCCTGCTGCCAGCCCTCCAGTCAGCCGGGATAACAGATGTGCGCATGGCGTTTGAGTTGACCCAGATCTGAATTGTGGTCTTCTGTGGGGCCTCAGCACTGCCTACCATTTAGCTCATACACCTGGGCAATCATCGGTCAGTTTTTAACAAAGAACATAAGGTAATTAAGTGAGAAGAAAGTTAATCTTTTCAAAGCATGGAGCTGCAACAACTCACTATTCATATAGAAAAGAAGGACTTCAACTCTTACCTCATACCATAGACAAAAATCAACTCAAAATAAATCGTAGATCAAAACATAAGTATGTAAACTACAAAGGTTCTAGAAGAAAATGTTGAATTAAGTCTTTGAGATTCTAGAGCAAGGAAAGAACTCTTAGGACACAAAAGTATAAATCATGAGAGAAAAATTTATAAAATTAACTTTATCAATATCAAAATATTTTGCTTCTTGAATAACACCCTTAATAAAACTTAAAAAGCAAGACATAAGTGAAGGGAGGAAAATAAAACCTTATAATGTGTGTATCTGAGAAAGAAATTATCTAGAGTGTACAGAGAGTTCTTACATCTTAATATGAAGAAGATGGAGCCGGCATGTGGCATGAAGACACTGGGCTCTCACATGGCCGACCATGGTTTGAGTAAGCTACTAGTAGTAGCTTACTTTGCCTCTCACTTTGCCTCTCTCACTCATTCTGTGTCCCTCTCTGGTGAATTAAATGATAATAAGAATAATAAATAGAATTAAATAATTCTTTTTTTAAAATAAGATGAACAATCCATAAAGAATAAATAAAAGACTTGAACAAATACTTTACTCACATACAAAAATATACATAAATGGATCATGGGCACACACAAAATATGATTAACATCATTAGTTATCAGAGAAATACAAATTATAGCCACAAAGATATACCATATCTACCCATTAGAATATCTAAAATGAAAAAGGCTGATAATACCCAGTGTTGGTAAGGTTGGGGAGCAAGTAGAATTTTCATCATCATTAGGGAGAATGTAAACCACTTTGGTATTTAATATCAATTTAAATGTACTTTATGACTCAGCAATTTAAATCCTAGGAATTTGCTCAAATGAAGTGAAAATATATGTCCACACAAAGGCTTACACATGAATGTTATGTTTAAAGAACCCTTACTCACAGAACTCCTGGACTGGAAACATCCTAGATGTCTATCAACAGACCATGGTCTTACTCCTACAATATTCATACTGCTCATCAATTAAAAGGAAGGAAATACTGAGCTACCTAATTACATGGGTAAATCTTTTTTTTTTTTTTTTTTTTTTTTTTTTGAGAGGTTTTTGCTATAGGGCTCATGTACTCGCCAGAAAGACAGAGAGACAGAAAGTGAGAAATCACTTCCCGGGGAGATGGTCACGCCAGAATCCCTTCTCCTCCATTCTCCTCTCAGAATCTTGGGCATGCATGCACACGCGCCCAGCATGAATTTAAGCCACCGTGTCTGGGACTCGAATTGCGGTTAGCTACTTGGGAGTCCAGCAACATAGCCATTACACCAACTGCTGGTCCCTACATAGGTAAATCTTTTTTTTTTTTTTTTTTTTTTTTTTTTTTTTTTGAGAGGTTTGTGCTACAGGGCATGTGCGCTCGCCAGACAGACAGAGACAGAGAGACAGAAAGTGAAAAATCACCCCCCAGGGAGCATGGCCATGCCGCAATCCCTTCTCCTCCATTCTCCTCTCGGGATCTTGGGCATGCATGCACACGCACCCGGCGTGAGTTTTAAGCCTCCGGTTCCGGGACTCGAACCGTGGTCGACTACATGGGAGTCCAGTGACATAGCCATTATGCTAACTGCTGATCCCCACATGGGTAAATCTTAAAAGCACATCATAGTGATTTAAAAAGCAAGACAAAAAGAATGCATAGCATAGATTCTGCTAATACAAAACTAAGAAAAGTCTACATTATAATAACAGAAAGCATATCAGTGGTTGTCCAGAGTCAGGGTGATTGTGGACATTGATCGGAAGGGGCACATGAGTAACTTTGGAATGACAGAAATATTCTATACCTTGGTTGTGGTGGTTATTACAGAGATTATGCACATGTCAAAATCCATCAAACCATGTATATTTTGTTGTTTGTAAGTTACACGTCATTAAACTTGATTTTAAAGAGTTGTCAGGCATGGGACCAGCAGTTAGCGTAATGGCTATGTTGCTGGATTCCCATGTAGTTGACCGCGGTTCGAGACCTGGACCTGGTGGCTTAAACTCATGCCGGGCGCGTGTGCGTGTGTGCCCAAGATCCCGAGAGGAGAATGGAGGAGAAGGGATTGTGGTGTGGCCATCCCCCCTGGGGGGTGATTTCTCACTTTCTGTCTCTCTGTCTTTTGGGGAAGTGCACGTGCCCTATAGCAAAAACCTCTTCAAGAAAAAGAAAAAGAAAAGAGTTGTCAGGCCAACTGGTCGTGTGGTGGTTAGGGAAGTTGGATCCCACCTGGCAAACTGTGTGGTTTGAGTCACAGACCCAGTGGTTTGAAAAATGCACTGGGTAGGGACCAGCAGATGGCATCATGGTTACCTTACTGGACTCCCACTAGTCAACAATGGTTCAAGTCCAGATCCAGAGGCTTAAAACTCATGCTGGGTGCATGTGCAGGCATGCCCAAAAGCCCGAGAGGAGGATGGAGAAGGGATTATGGTGTGGCTCTCCTCTCTGGGGGGGGGGGGAGGTGACTTCTCACTTTCTGTCTTTCTGTCTCTCTCTGACAACCACACACGCCCTATAGCTAAAATCTCTCTTATAAAAAAAAAATAGAAAGAAAAAGAAACTCACTAGCCACATGTATGTACATGCCTCAAATTCCAGGAGGACAAATGGAGGAAAAGGGATCGCAATGTGACTACCCCATGTGAGGTGCTTTCTCTCTTTCAAATGCTATTAAGGAGTTAGAAAAGTCAAGGGCAAGGGCCAGCAGGCGGCATGGTGGTTAAGGCACTGGATTCCCACATGGCTGACCATGGTTTGAGTCTCGAGCTCAGAGGCTTGAAAATCACAAAAAATAAACAGATGAATAAATAAATGTAAAAACGAAAGAAAGAAAGAAAAGTCTAGGGCAAAGAGGGCACAGTTGGAAATGGAAATATTACAAGTCAAAATGACTTCATTAAGGGTAGTTTTGATAGAGAGAATGAAACCAAAAACTGAGTAAAGTGGATTGAAGAGAGAACAGGAGTTGAAGTGGAAACAAACAATTTTTAAAAGAACTTTTGCTCTGAACCAAAGCACAGAAATAGAATAGTACTTGAGGGGCATGTGGTGGTCAAGAGAGTTTTTTTTTCTTAAGAGAGATTTTTGTTACAGGACACGTGTACTCGCCAGAGAGACAGAAAACGAGAAATCACTCCCCAGGGGGGATGGCCATCCCACCATCCCCTCTCCTCTTGGGATCTTGGGCACGCACACACATGCACCTGGCATGAGTTCTAAGCTCCCGAGTCTGGGACTTGAACCATGGTCAGCTACGTGGGAGTCCAGCAAAATAACCATTATGTCATCTGCTGGTCTTGAGACCTTTTTTTTGAAGATTGGTATTATTAGGGGCCAGCAGGTGGCATGATGGTTAAGGCACTGGACTACCACATAGTCAACCATGGTTCAAGTCCTGGACCTGGTGGCTTGTATTCTCACTTTCCTCTCTCTTCTCTCTCTCTTTCTCTGGTGAGTGGACATGCCCTATAGCAAGAGATGAATAATAATAATAATAAAATTAATTAAATAATTTTAAAAGATCGGCATTATTAAGGTATATCTGTATTCTGAAGAGAATGATCCAGTAAAGACAATGAGATGGATGATGCAAGGAGAAAAAATAAGTATCGAGAGGAAATTAGTAAGGAGGCAAGTGGGTGTGGGTATAAAGCACAAGAGCAGGTGTCTCCGAGCAGGAGCTGGAATTCACTATCTTCTTTTGCAGGTGAGAAGGCAGAAGAGGTGGGTACAGACGCAGGGTGGTAGGTGAACTTGGTGAGGGGAGGCTGAAGGCTGGTTCATCTGGTTGCTATCCTTATCTCAGTGAATTAAGAATGAAAGGGATGGGGCCAACAGGTGGCATTATGGTTAAGATGCCAGAATCCCACACGGCTTACTATTAATCACGCCGGGCACATGTGCATGTGTGCCCGAAATCCTGGAAGGAGAATGTAGGAGAAGGGATTGCTGCATAGCCATTCTCTTTGGGGGTGATTTCTCATTTGCCCTCTCTCTCTCTCTCTCTCTCTCTCTCTCTCTCTCTCTCTCTCTCAAATGCATGTGCCCTATGGCAAAAACCTGAAAAAGAATGATTGGGATAGAAGGTGGAAAGTGTTAGAGGATTCAGGGGAGAGACTGAGTTGGGAAATAGTCTCTTAAGAGAGAGGGAGGGTAAACTCACTGGGAGGTACATTTGGGCCATTTTACCAAGATGACTGCCATTTGATTGCCCAGTTCCTCAGTCGTTCGTGCAGAGAGAAACCACTAGGCACAGGCACGGGGGTTTTCTCCAGCTACACCCCACTCTGGGATGCAGGCATAGAGTGCACAGAATCTTGCATTTAACTAAGGTTGGCATTTTCCAGGTGACTATATAGGAGTAGTTGGGGGAAAGGTCTCAGCATGGTTGAAAGGACTACTTCTATAAAGGACCCGAGGATTTCAGTTCTGTCACGGCGGAGGTGAGGCCAAGAGGTATAATGCATAGATGAAATATTTGGGTCAACAGATTGGAGGTTCTGCCAAGGCCAGAGAATTACTGGGATGGAAGTAAATGAAATTCAAGGCTCAAAGATGATAATCAAGGAGTATGATGCTTAAAATGGAAAGTTCAGATTTAAATGACACAGATTAGGCTATGGCCATATGAATGATGGCTGAGGCAGGGCAGAGGTTGGAGACATGACAGACCAGGCTTTGGATAGATCATCCTCATGCATTTGAAATCACAGGACTGGGGGCAGGAGTAGAGACAGAAAGGAGAGCAGTCAGCCAGGACGGGAGGCATAAGTAAATGAGCGTGAGTGACCAGGTGGGAAGCAGTAGGTGACAGCCACATGGAATGGGAGCAATTAATTGTCCAGTTGGATGGCTTGATTCTTCTTAATCTACCAACGGCTCCTAACTACTAATCCCCTCTTACTGTGGCTGTGAAGGTGGAGAGAAGGAAAGAAAACAAAACAGATTTTACCTACGCTTCAATGCATCCATTTTTTCCCCTTTCCATTTTATTGATTTTTGACCTTGAATCACCTACTTATATTTGAGTAAGGTTTCGAGAGAATTCTCTGTTGATGGGATTAGAGAGGTGTTCAGAAGGATTTCTTGATAATTACCTGATGCAAGCAGCCACTTACAAGACTGGGAGTGAAATTGCTACCAAAGGAATAAAAATAACGTTGCCGAACCTTGTTAACTATGCTGTGTGCGGCCCAAAGATCCAACTACTTATATGTGGTGTTATCCAGAGATGTTCCCTATGCACGTGGGGCAGGCTTTCATCCCCAGCTTTCTCATTTTTATTAGTGATATCAATCAAATAAAAAACTATTAATATATTAATAGCAAATATGATACGAATTACTATTATTTATTGAATACCTAGCATGTGCAGACACTGTACTAGCTGTAACACTCCTAGTTAACATTTATTAAATGTTGTTATGTTTCAGGCACTCACACTTTGTTCGTGTAATCAAATATGCTCTTCACAGCAGCATGCTGAAGGGTTAAGGCCAACACAAAGATTACAGCTCAAAAATTCTTGGCTAAGATCTCATAGTTATTAAAAATTGGATACAGATGAGATTCAAAAGTCTGGTTGACTGAAATTTATGCATGAACACTATGCAATATTTGCCTTTGTTTTGTACCTTATGTACACAGGTGAATGGTCTTTGGGAAGGTTATTACTCGGTAGAGGCAAGTAGACCTGGAAATAAATAGGTAGAAAACCACACAATGGATGCCCGGTGCTCCGATTAGGGCGGTCAATAGGAAGTGATAAATTCACATTTTGAAGGAAACAGATTCGGTATTTAGCAGTTTGACTCACCTCCTAATCACAACCCTGTCTCTGAGGCGGGCTCCTGTCATCAGACTTTCCATACCATTCTGACATCGTTGTAGAGTTCATCTTCCTGAAATACCTGTGCCTACAAATTCATGCTTACTCCATTTTGCCTCTGCCATTGTGTCTTCCCCATTGCATTTTTTCCCCTAATTCCTGCTGAAATAAACGTGTATGAGGATTTCTGTCTGAAACATCCTCTTCTAGTAACTGTAGTCCTCCCTGTACCCAAGCCACCTCTCCCATGATGGCTTCCTCCACAGGGTGGAAGGACCCCAAGCAGCTCCTGAGTTTGACACTTATGGCTTTCTCAGTCAAGAGGCCTGACTCTTCTTCCGTCCTGATGCTCAACACCCTGAGTTGAGACTTCGATAGGCTTGGCTTGGGTTGGTGCATTTTTCTGAGAAAATGAATCGTAGCCAGCAGGAAGCACTGGAAAGAGGAAAAGTTGGGGCATGCTGTTTAGCCATCATGTGAGGAACATGATATCCAAACACTAAGGAGGAAGGGAGAGCATGATAAAGCAAGAGTGGTCTATTGCTAAGTTTGTTAACACTTGGAGAACCTGCGTAAAAAGCCCTTAGTGATTGATGTTGTCTTTGTTATTGTAGCCATCCTAGTACCAAAACAAAGTGTTATCTCATCATGGTTTGGATCTGCATTTCCCTGATGACACATGATGTTTGAGCATCTATTCATGCCCTTATTAGCCATCTGTACATCTGGTTTGGAGACCTGTTTATTTAGATCATTTGTCCTCTTTTTTATTTTTTTGAGAGATTTGTGCCTGCGCTCACCCAAAAGAGAGACAGAGACAGAAAGTGAGAAATCACTCTCCAGGGAGGATGGCCATGGCATCCTCCATTTCTTCTCCATTTTCCTCTCGGGATCTTGAACACATACGCACTAGAGCCCGGCGTGAGTTTAAGCCACCGGGTCCAGGACTCAAACCATGGTCGACTACATGGTAATCCAGCAACATAGCCATTACTCCAACTGCTGGTCCCCAGATAATTTGTCCATTTGTAAATCTGTTTATTTATCTTTTTAGTGTGGAGTTTTAAGAGTTTACTATATATCCTATGGGCCAGCAGGTGTTGAAGCGGTTGCATCACTGGACTCCCACATGGCCAACCCTGGTTTGAGTCCTGGACTTGGCACATGTGCCTAAAATCCCAGGAAAATAATGGAGGAGAAGAGATTGCACTCCTTGGGGGATGATTTCTCACTTTCCCTCTCACTGTCTCTGGCTCTGTCTCTCTCTGGCAACTGTATGCACCTTAAGGCAAAAGCCTCTAAAGAATTATTTTTATTTAACTTTATTTATTTATTTGTCCATTAATTAATTAATTTATTTTAACTTGACCAGAGAGGGAGAGAGAGAGAGAAAGAGAGAAAGTGAGAAGCAAGCTATTAGGTCTGGGACTCAAACCACAGTCAGCCATGTGGGAGCCCAGCGCCCTTAACCACCACGCCACCTGCCGGCTCCATGTTTAGGTCTACAATCTATTTTGAGTTAGTTTTTGTATATGATGTGAGGTAGGGGTCTAATTTCATGTAGATATCAGTTATACCAACAACATTTGTTGAAAAAAGTATTTCTTCCCCTTGACTTGCCTTGACCTCTTTGTCAAAAAACATTAATCCAGGCCCAGCCTTGGTGATGCGAATATCCTGAACTGCAGTGCTAGAAGTCACATGACCAACCTTGAAAATGCCAGGCATATACACCCAAGGTCCTGACTGGACAGAGAGCTGGAGGGAGATGATTTCAATGTGACAAAATACCGTGGAGTGTGCCTCTGTCTCTTTTTCCCTCTCCCTCCCTCCTGTGTGCGTACATATGCACACTTGTTCTTTCACATGAAAAAGAAGTAAACTTTGAAAAAAACATCAAATCATCAATGTAGAGGTTTATTTCTGGATTCTTGTTCATTGATCTATGACCTATGTGTCTATTCTTATAGTAACTTCACGCAGTCTTCTTTACTATAGCTTTTTGTTTTTCTGCAGGATGTATGTGCTTGCTGGAGAGACAGAGAGAGGAGGAAAGTGAGAAAACAGTCCCTATGTGGAGAATGGTAATGTTGCAATCCCTTCTCTTCCACTTCTTTCAGAATTTTGGACATGCATGCAATGTGCACCCAGTGTGTTTTTCAAGCCACCAGGTACGGGACTCAAACCACACAGTCAGCCATGTCAGATCCAGCTGCCTCAACACTATTGGCCAGCCCTCTTTATTATAGCTTTGAAGTAAGTTCTGAAATTAGTGTGGAGTTTTTGTAAGTTCTCCCATTTTGTCTTTTCTACTTTTTTTTTTTTTTTCCCAGACAGTTTGGCACTCTCGGGTCCTCGAATATCCATACGTACGCCTCAGTTTTGGAAAAATATATCTAGAACTTTGACAAGGATTGTTTTGAATCTGTAGATCAATTTAGAAAGTATTTCAGTCTGTACTGGGTTAAAAGGTGGACCCAGAGAAATGAGTCATGTCCTCTACTCTGGAATGCACGAATATGAACTTTCTTGGAAAAAGGGTCTTTACAGATATAATTGAGCTAAGGATCTCAAAATGAAACTATCCTGGTTCTAGTGGGACCTAAATCCAGTGTCAATGTGGGGACAAAGACTAACATACAGCCCCAAGCCAAGGAGCACCTGGACCTACCAGCAGCTGGAAGAGGCAAGGAACATTCTTCTCTGAAGCTTGAGAGGAAGCACATCTCTGAAGACACCTTGATTTCAGACTTTCAACTGAAATGCAGCTACAGCTGTAATTGTTTTTAACCATGTTGTTAATAGCTGATGTAAGGTCTTTGTTCAGCAAATACATCTAACATTTACGTTTCATCAGGGACAGTTTCCACTAACTACTTTTTTTAAAAAATAATTACTATTTTTTAAATTTATTCATTCATTTATTTTTTAATTTGACCAGAGAGAGACAGAGGGTGAGAGTGAGAGAGAGAGGAAGTGAGAAAGCAAGCCACCAGATTCAGGACTCAGGCCCTGGTCGGCCATGTGGGAGTGTACAACGCCTTAGCCACCACGCCACCTGCTGGTCCCATAACTGCTTTTTTTTTTTTTTTTTTTATCGTGTATGGGCCATCGTTTTGGATGTCTTTGCACATCACATCTTCCTCTTGGAAACTAAATATAAGGTAGCACTTCTCACACCCAGATCATTCCCACTCGTTAGGGTTTGTGGTTGTGGCTGTTGGTTTACAGCCTTTTCTGAACTGGATCTGCAAACTCTGCATTCTCTTCCATGGGCCTGCAAGTTTCTGCCTGATTCACCACAGCTTAGTGGTGTGCTAATAATTGGAGAGAGATTTCCTTGGGTGTCTGAACCGGTAAGTCTTTAAGTCTTTGCACAACTGCTCTATTTGTGTGTCAGGGCTTACTTTTAACACGCAGTCAAGTAGTTCACAGTTCTACTTTGCCTTCAGTTTCGCTACAGCAGAGCCAAAGGTAAGAGCTTAGGACCTTGGATTTTTTCCTGGATATAAACATAGCCCTGGGCTTGCATACAGCCCGTGCATCTGCGTTGTCCAGTCTTAGGAATATGTCAGAGCATTTTAAAACCCCAGGGAGACATTTTATCCCTCACTTATGTCTTTTACCCCCAGTTTTTTGCTCTTGCCATGCCCTCTCTGCTGCCCTAGCAGCTGCCAGGCTGCCAGTTTTAGCTGTGCTTGCTGGATTTCATGGCAACATGGAGTAGAGAGAGAACATGGAAACAGGGCAAGTAAGAATGCTGTGGGGCTCACTGTTCTTACGAAGTTTTAACCATTTTTTTCCTCGAAAAAATTCTTCCTAATTGCTTCAAGACTTCGATTCATTTCCAGAGTTCTGAAATGTTGTTTCTAACCATTTCTACAGCATTCTCCATGCATTCGTAGAGTAGAAAATTTTTGGAGGGTCTAGGTTCTCATTTTCACTGATGTCCTTCTTACAGTCTTTTTTTTAAGCTTAGATTTTTAAACTGAAAATGTATGGTTGAGTGTACTTTAAATACTGAGAAAGTTATTGAAATGATTGTTTATACTGTGCATAAAGAATATTGATGTGTATCTTCCCATAGCCAAATATAAGAGAGCTTCAAACAGTTCGTGGGAAAACAGAATTAATGTGCAGTTTATTTGCCTGTAAAAAAATGGAAATCCATGCATAGTTTTTTTTCATAATATGCATTTTCCATGAACTTGCTAGAGACCCCACATATTTTACTGTGTGATGGGCTGTTGAGGAAAAGGCAATGAGGGAATGATGAGTTTGATTTACACCCTGACTCGGTAAATGATCTATACAGGAGCTGTGTGTAAATAGCAGCTTGGAGAGAGGTTTGTCTGTTAAGTAAAGTAAACATAAATACCCATGTTCCTCAAGAATCATAATAAAAATCAGCAATGCTATTATGAATTCAGGTGGCCTAGATAGCTATATTAAAGATGATTGAGGAAGGGCCAACAGGTCACACAGTGGTTAAGGTGCTGGACTCCCATGTAGCCAACTGCAGTTCAAGTCCCAGGTCTGGTGGCTTGAAACTCACACCAGATGAATGTGCATGGGTGCCCAAAATCTCAAGAAGAGAATGTAGAAGGAATTATGGTGTGGCCATCCCCCTCCTGGAAGAGGGTGATTTCTCACTTTCTGTCTCTCTGGCAAGCACACGTGCCCTATAGTAAAACTCCCTCTCAAAAGAAAGAAAGGAATATGATTAAGAACTATTTTGAAGGAACCAGCAGTTAGTGTAATGGCTATGTCGCTGGACTCCCACGTAGTCAACCGCAGTTCGCTTCCCGGACCCGGTGGCTTAATACTCACGCCGGGTGCGTGTGCGTGCGTGCCCAAGATCCCGAGAGGAGAATGGAGGAGAAGGTATTGCGGCGTGACCATCCCCCCTGGGGGGTGATTTCTCGCTTTCTGTCTCTCTCTGTCTGGCGAGCACATGCGCCCTATAGCAAAAAACCTCTCAAAAAAAAAAAAAAAAAAAAAAAAGAACTATTTTGCTGTAGGAAATTCAACTCTTTAAAGACTTGAAGCTCATCTCTCACTTTCTTATTTTTGCTTTTCCTTTAAAAAAAAAACTTCTCAACTTACACAAGATCTTTTATACATTTTTATCTCTTTTTAAGATTCATAGCTTTCAGAGATTTTAGAATCTTAAAAAGGTACTTTTGGGTCACTTTGTCCTCTGGCTGGTAGATAATTCAAATCAGCACAGCTGCAGTGGGTACCTCTAATGTAGCAGCCAGTTCCCAGCCTGTGCTGCTGTCATGACGTGCTTGATAAATGATTCTCTTACGTATGAAACACTGTCAAGGGCATATTTATATTTTGACAAACATCTCCCAAATTTGGAAGTTGTGCACTGTGATCATTTGTAATCATCAGAACAGTTAACCACACATCTGTAGCAGTGACCCTTTGTGATCTATTGCAGTGTTGAACTTGGGCTGTGTGTGAGGATAATTCTCAGCATTCTGCATATAATGTGGTTCCCTTATCTCCCAGAATGCCAATCAATTGGGTAAGATGACACTGTAGGGATTTCTTGGATTCTAATGTGTGTGTGTGTGTGTGTGTGTGTATAACCTTTTGAATATACACATATCATATATATTTGTGTGTGTATATATAGATGAGAATGGTTTTATGTATACATATGTATATACATACACACACACACACACACACATATATCCACACACACATTATATTAGTTTTTGAAGAGCCCTCATGGAAGATAGATATTATGAAAAAATTATGCATTAGATTTCATGCATAGTTTTTGCACTAAAATACATTCATACTTTAATTTCCTTTTTCTATGAACTATTTGAGGTCTCCTTGTGTTTACATGGGTGTGTATATGCATACGTATATGTGTTTCCTTTTGGAAACTTCAACACTTTAACTAGAAAGTGGTGTAACACATTGCTTTTTTAAATTTGTATGTATTATTTTTTAAAAATTTGCTATTGGGTTCATGTGCTCACCAGAGAGAGAGAGGGAAAGTGAGAGAGCAAGGTGCCAGTTTTGAGTCTGGAATCAGGGTCGACTCTGTGGGAGTTCAGCACCTCAACCACCAACATCTGCTGCCCCAACACGTTGCTTTTTATGCAGATTGGGTGGGTTAGAATCGGATCACACTGTGTACCAGTTACGTGATCCTACAGCAAGTTACTGAACCTCCATGCGTCCATTCTTTCACCTGTCAAATGGAGATAATAGTGCCTTCATCATCTGGCAGTTGTGACAACACCTGAAGATCATGTACATGAAGAACCTTTTAAGCTCCTCATGGCAGGCACTCGCTTGTTTGGAACAGACAACTATGACTCACTTACATTTGATAGCGAAAAAGGTGTTAGCGTCCCCTAAAAACCTACCCACAGGCCCAGCTGCTGTGGCAGTGCAGTAACAGAAGTGCTGTACAAAGCTGGAAGCCACATGGCTGTGTCTTGAAAACACATCAGGCATGTGCACGAGAACTCCAAATCCTAAGGAGCTGGAAGTTCAGGAAACAGGGAATCCTGGCATGATGAGACCCTGTTGAAGGTGTTTTCTTGCTTTCTTTATGGCCTGTATACAGACTATCTGAAAGAAAGAAGAAAAAGAAAGGAGGAAAGAAAGAAAAGAAAGGAAGGAAGGAAAGAAAAAAAGAGAAAGAAGAATGAAAGAGAAAGAAAGAAGAAAGAGAGAGAGAAAAGAAGGAAGAGTGTTGGCCGCCGCTCTTGGCCGCCGAGCCAAGATAACACCACTGGCTGCATAGGGAGGCGGGTCTCCAGTACTTGCCTTGTACAGGCAAAGGAACTTGTGGGCGGGGCCGTCAGGAGGATCATATATATACGGGGGTAAAGGGAGGGAGAGGGGAGAAAGAAGAAAGAAAAAGGAAACCTGTGAATAAAGACTGTGTGAGGAAGAACCGGGTGTCGTGTCGTCTCTGCAGAAGTGACGCCGACAAGTGGTGGCCTGTACGGGGAACACACCATTGAGCACAGAAAGTTCAGAACCTCCGAGTCTACAGGGCAGCTAGCTGGTACCGGGCGGGGGTCCCGGAAAGAAGACCTCGGCAAAGAGGCAGATAAAGGAAACCTGTGAATAAAGACTGCGTGAGGAAGGACCGGAGAAGGTTCAGAACCTCCGAGTCTACAGGGCAGCTAGCTGGTAAGTACCGGGCGGGGGTCCCGGAAGGAAGACCTCGGTAAAGAGGCGGATACAAGACCTCGGCAAAGAAGCGGATACAAGACCTCGGCAAAGAGGCGGATACAAGACCTCGGTAAAGAGGCGGATAAAAACCTCAGTAAAGAGGCAAACTGAAGCCATTGACTGAAAGTAAGGAATAAAAGAGAACAACGACGATGGGGGCTGGGCCATCCCAGCCGATCGTCAAGGCGCTCAGAGAGCTCCTAAAGTTGAAAGGGCTTAAATTGAGGGATAAAACACTTCAGTACTTTATAGATCAGGTGGATGATGTGGCCCCCTGGTTCCTCCATTCGGGGCAGCTCACGCCCACATGCTGGGATAAACTAGGCAGGGACCTAGACCTGGCTGCAGAGGACGATAGGCTTTCTGGAGGGGTTAGGCCGCTCTGGAGGCTTGTCCGAGCATGCCTTGAGGATCAAAGATGTGTACGGACGGTGAGGGAGGGCCAGGAGGCGTTGGAGTCCCTCCGGGAGCATCGATCTCAGGAAGAGAACGGGGCTGCCAAGATAGCAGAAGCCTGCAGGGAAGATGACGATCACGAAGTAAGACAATTAGTTGAGGAAGTTAAAGGTTGGGAGGTTGCCGAGGAGGAGAAGGAAGACCGGCCTCTACCCACGGCTCCTCCCCCTTATAATCCCTCCACCCCATAAAAGGAGAACCCAGAGGGCGGAGCTTCTTTCTGCCCCGGGGCTTGGCGGGAGGCCAGACAGCTTGGGCCTGTTCAGGCATTTCCCATTTTTGCAGATAATGCTGGGAATAGATATCATGAGCCCCTAGATTATCAGACCATCAAGGCTTTAGCAGAGGCCGTAAAGACATATGGGAATGGTGCAGCTTTTACTGTCGGCCTCGGCCTCGTTGAGACTCTACAGCGGTACTGTATGACACCCAGTGATTGGGGAACGCTTGCGAGGACTTGCCTGTTCCCGGGTCAGTATCTTAACTGGAAAGCTATTTACCTTGAGGGGGCGCAAGCCCAAGCCGCCAGGAACAGGGCCTCGGGACGGGCAGCGTGGGATGTGGATATGTATATGGGACAGGGCAGGTTCGCCAATCAACAAACAGGCTACCCTCAGGCAGTTTATGATCACATCAATACAATAGCCATCAAGGCCTGGAAAATGCTTCCCAACAAAGGGGAACCACAGGCCAACCTTACAAAAATCACTCAGGGCCCCACAGAACCCTTCTCTGATTTCGTGGCCAGAATAATGGACACGGCGGGCAGGATGTTTGGTGATGTGGATGCAGCCATGCTTTTGGTCAAACAGCTTATATTTGAACAGTGTACAAAAGAATGTCACAATGCAATCCTCCCCTATAAAAACAAGGGCCTAGAGGTGTGGATGAGACTCTGTAGGGACTTGGGAGGGCCTTTGAGCAATACTGGCCTCGCGGCAGCAGTAGTACAGCTGTCACACAAAGCTCATAACAATATCGCAGGGGTTTGCTATCACTGCGGACGGCCAGGGCATATGAAATGGGATTGTCCATTCTGTCGGGGTCAGGCATACGCGAATCAACCTACCTTGTGTATGCGATGCCGCAAGGGCAACCACCTGCCCAATGAGTGCCGATCCGTCAAGGATATTGACAGTCGACCTCTTCCGCCTCTCCAAGGCCACCCTAGAGGAGCCCAGTCAAAAAACGGGCAGCGGGGCCCCCACTCCCAGGGCCCGCAAATGTATGGGGCAATGGCCGAGAGCACCACCATGCAGTGGCCGAGTCTCCTCCCACCTCAGAGGTCAGGAGAGCCACTCCCGGCTCAGCCGGACTGGACATCTGTTCCGCCGCCAGATTGGTATTAACCCCTCAAATAGGGGTACAGTCGATTGACTCTGATTTCTGTGGCCCTTTGCCCGATAACACCGTGGGGCTACTGCTTGGTCGATCATCGGCAACTCTTAGAGGTCTGGTGGTACACCCCGGAGTGATTGACTCCGATTTTCCGGGAAAAGTCAAGATCCTGGTCTCCTCACCAAGAGGGATCACAGCCATATCTCTGGGAGACAAAATTGCCCAAATTTTAATATTGCCTAGCAAACATGCCTGATTCCCCGCCAAAGACAACATTAGGGGAAAAGGCAGGTTGGAGTCCACAGGAACTCCAGGAGCCTTTGCAGTCATGGACCTAATGTCCCGGCCCATGCTACAGTTAACCATTGAGGGGACCCGATTCTTAGGGCTCCTAGACACAGGTGCAGATAAGAGCATTATAGCCCTCCAAGACTGGCCGACGGCCTGGCTGGTACAAGAAGCCACCCAGGTCCTTCGGGGCCTGGGATATGAACAATCACCAAGTATCAGTGCCCGAGAGCTCAGTTGGCAAGATGATGAGGGACATAAAGGGGTCTTCCAGCCCTATGTTCTAAAGCTCCCCATATCCCTCTGGGGGTGGGACCTCTTACAGCACATGAACTATCATTTAACAAACAAAGGGGCCTATTCCTCCATTGTCCAAGATATGATGTTAAAGCAAGGCCACCACCCCTCCTTTGGGCTGGGGCCCCGACTCCAAGGCCGGACAAGCCCTGTTCCAACCTCAGAAAAAACAAGACAGAACAGGGCTGGGTTTTCGGTAGTGGCCGCTGAGAAAGGACTCCCCATTACTTGGCTTTCAGAGGAACCTGTATGGGTATCTCAGTGGCCCCTTTCCTCTGAAAAGTTGCGAGCTGCCCATGAGCTCGTCCAAGAACAACTACAGGCAGGACACGTGCAACCCTCCGCCTCACCTTGGAATACCCCCATCTTTGTTATTAAAAAGAAATCGGGGAAATGGAGGCTCTTGCACGATTTACGGGCAATTAATGCACAAATGCAACCCATGGGACCGATCCAACGGGGTCTCCCCCTCCTGACTGCGGTGCCCAAAGAGTGGTCCATCATCACAATAGACATAAAGGATTGCTTTTTCTCCATTCCTTTGACTAGCCAAGACACTGCCCGGTTTGCATTCACTCTTCCATCCATTAACCATGAAGAACCTGATCACAGGTTCGAATGGGTTGTTCTCCCGCAGGGCATGGTCAATAGCCCTACAATGTGCCAAATTTATGTAGCTCGGGCAGTTCTCCCCATCCGAAAGAAACACCCAGATGTCCGCTTCGCCCATTATATGGATGACATCCTGATTACCGCAGAACAGGAAGATACTCTTCATCAGGCTTTCATAGATCTAGTGACAAACCTCAAATGCTATGGCCTCCATATTGCCCCAGAAAAAATTCAAAAGGGACAAGTTATCGAGTACTTGGGATATAAACTTACACCCACGGAGGTCAGGCCACAAAAAATTAGTCTACGGTTAGATCACCTCAAAACCCTAAATGATTTCCAAAAATTGCTTGGGGATATTAATTGGATTCGCCCCTCTCTCCACATCCCCAATCATGTTCTCTAACCACTGTTTGATACCCTGAGAGGAGATCCAGGGCTGGACTCCCCCAGACATCTGACCCCAGAAGGGAGAGCAGCCCTCCAAGTTGTGGAGGAGGTTCCGCTTGTCTACAACGTATCGATTCTCATTTACCAATCATTTGTTGCATTTTCCCTACTCTGGGCCAGCCGTCTGCCGCCCTGTGGCAGACAGGCCCGCTTCTGTGGGTCTATCCCAAATCATCGCCAGGAAAAACATTAGAATACTACCCCACTGCAGTTGCAAGTCTGGCACACCAGGCCATTACTAAGTGCCTTCAACATTTCGGCTGTCAGCCAGATAAATTGATAGTCCCCTACACTGCCCAACAGATCATGATCTTGGTCGCCACAATTGATGAGTGGACCGTCCTCCAGTGCTCGTTCACCGGAACTCTGGATAACCATCTTCCCAAACATCCACTCCTGACTTTCTTTAAAGAACATCCCATTGTCTTTCCTAAGGTCACCCACACTCAGGCCATTTCTGGGGCCCCGAACATATTCACTGACGGGTCAAAAACCGGGATTGGGGCCTTCCTGGTGGAGGGACAGGCACCCCGTACTTTCTACTTCCAGCCTGGGACGCCCTAGCAAGTGGAGCTCCAGATAGTTGTTAAAGTGTTTGAGCTTACCCCCGGACCGTTCAACCTCATTTCTGACTCCCATTACGTAGTCTCCATCTTAAAATACTTAGAGGCAGCAGGAGGACTTAGCCGCTCCAGTCCCATTCACAGCCATCTTATTCACCTTCAGCAGCTTATCCGGGCCTGGTGCGAACCATTTTATGTCACACATGTCCGAGCACATACCGGACTTCCCGGGCCCCTTAGTGAGGGCAATAACATCGTTGATCGCCTCACCTGTAGCGCTCAGGCTTACCTTGCGTTGCCCACTGAGCAGGCACGGGTTTTCCACCAGAAATATCATGTCAATTCTAAAACACTTAGGGCCTGCTTTGGTATCCCACACAACCAGGCTCGAGAAATAGTCAAAGCATGCCCCCAATGCGTTATTCATTTCCATCCACCGACGTGGGGGTAAATCCCAAGGGCCTCAAACCACTCCACCTCTGGCAAATGGATGTCACACATGTCCCAGAATTTGGGACACTTAAGTATGTCCATGTTTCGGTGGATACCTGTTCAGGCATCATTCATGCTACTGCCCATACAGGGGAAAAGGTAAAAGATGTCATAAGTCACTGTCTCAATGCCTGGGCAGCCTGGGGGCAGCCTCAACAGCTTAAAACGGATAATGGCCCCAGTTATACAGCCCGGTCATTTTCACAATTCTGCAACCACATGGGAATCACGCTCACACATGGCCTACCATATAACCCTCAAGGTCAAGGTGTAGTAGAGAGGGCTCATCGCACCCTCAAGGAGCTCCTACAAAAACAAAAAGGGGGAGTCAGCAAAGGTCACTCCCCGAAAGACTGCATCGCAATAGCACTCTTAACACTCAATTTTTTTCAGCTCGATTCCCAAGGGCGCTCGGCTGCCGACAGGCACCATGCACCGGGGCCGAGCAAGCAGGGAAAAGTAAAATGGAAGGACGTCCTCACGGGGCGCTGGAGGAGACCAGACCCTGTGTTGGTTTGGTCGAGAGGATCTGTTTGTGTTTTCCCACAGGACGAACCAGACCCGGTGTGGGTCCCAGAGAGGTTGGTACGACGCCTTCCATCCCAGGAGAACCTGCCTGCTGATACACCGAGCCCTGATGATGGCCTGGGGATGCCTTCTCCTCCTGGGGACACTGACGCTCCCCCAGGGGGCTCAGTCTGAACAACGATGGACTTTCCCAGTAGTTTACAGGTCCCTGGAATCAGAGCTTTGATACCCTCTCTGAGGAGCTCCAGTGGAGCATCATCCACATTAACTCAATGCGAGTTGATGCCGCCTTCGCCAGTGGGATAGCTGCGTGGATCTCTCAAGCTGCGCTCCGTCTTAAGGAGTGGGCAGGGATGGGGTCCCTTGGCCCCCTCCTTGTCTTTCTATGTGGGGGTTGCCTTCTCTGTCTGTGCAGACAGAGAAGGCAACCTGTCGCGACCACGCCCTCCTCGTACAAGCATTTGCAGCTATCGAAGAAGGATACTCCCCCGCGGCTTGGCTGGCCCAGATGCAGTAAACCCCTATCAGCTCAGGGTGCGAGGCAAAGCACTGCACTCCGGGGGCCCTTGATGGGACCTGGAGGAAGGCAAGTCCGGGTGCATATGGGTTGATGCCGACAACACACCCATCCCCATAAAAAGGCATCGGACAGGCTGACCTGGGGAATGCCCCTGGGCTCTTCCACAGGTCAGTAAGCAAGTCCGCCACATCTGGGGCCCGTGACCTCTACCTTCTCCTGATAAAAACAAAAAGGGGGAACTGTTGGCCGCCGCCCTTGGCCGCCGAGCCAAGATAACCGCTGGCTGCATAGGGAGGTGTGTCTCCAGTACTTGCCTCATACAGGCAAAGGAACTTGCGGGCGGGGGCCGTTGGGAGGATCCTATATATACGGGGGTAAAGGGAGGGGGACGGGGAGAGAAAAAGGAGGAAAGAAAAGGAAACCTGTGAATAAAGACTGCGTGAGGAAGAACCGGGTGTTGTGTAGTCTCTGCAGAAGTGACACCGACAGAAGAGGAAGAAAGAAAGAAAAAGAAAGAAGAAAGAAGGAAAGAGAAAGAAAGAAAGAAGAAAATGAAAGAGAAAAAAAACCTACTAATAGTTGAGCAAGTTTACCCACATGGTCAAGGCATTGTGTCAATAGTTTTTAAATTGTTTTGGCTTGAGAGGTTGAATCTTTTATTCACTTGAAACCTCATGAGAAACCCCAATGAGGGTTGTGCTTGCAGTGGGGGGAGGGAGGTCAGTAGCCCCATCTATCCTGCTGCATCTGGAGACCCTAGGAGCACAGTTTCCATGTCTGCAGTCTATTTGGTTACTATGCAATGCCGACATTCTCTTACTTTCTTGGCAACCTGAGCACACGCAGAAGTAAGTCTAACATTCAACCTAGTCTTTAGGTGTCTTGGCAAAATCAGCATGTAGCCTGGAATGCATCCTTTTGCATTATGCAATGTGAGCTCAGCTAGAAATTTTATCAGTGTATATGTTTAGGAAATTACCTACCTTGTGAATGCCACACACCTGTTTGAATGGCAAAACCAAAGAGGGTAGTGATTCTGACTTTAACATATGTTAGAGACACCCAGAAGGCTTCTTAAAGCAAAGGACCCCAAATAGAATCAACCCAAGATCTTCTCCAAGACACATTATAGCCAGATTGACCAAAACCACAAAGACAAGACACTAAGATTGGCAAGAGAGAAATGGCAAGTTACCTACAAAGGATATCCCATCAGACCTCTCATCTGAAACAATGCGAGTGAGGAAAGAGAGGGAAAGTATATTCAAAGTGTTAAGGGAAAAGCAATTTCAACCAAGAATACTGTACCTGGCAAGACTATCCTTTATATGGGAAGAAAAGACAAGAACATTCTCAGATAAACAAAACCTGAAAGAATTTACCAACAACAGACCAGATCTCCAAGAAGTTCTCAAGAAAGTGCTATACCAGGAAAATTAAATATAGACACAGAAATAAGAGTTCAAAAACTAAGAAAATGGCCTACTTAACCTTAGGGACAAGTTTGGAGTTAAATATTATATCCCACAATTTAATCAGTAAGATCTAACCACAACAGAAGATAGATTAAGTATATGAACCTGAACTGGTGAGATAGTATTCTATGACTTTTGACTAAAACATTGATGATTTTCAGGGAACCAGCAGTTAGCGTAATGGCTATGTTGCTGGACTCCCACGTAGTCGACCACGGTTCGCGTCCCGGACCCGGTGGCTTAAAACTCACGCCGGGCACGTGTGCGTGCGTGCCCAAGATCCCGAGAGGAGAATGGAGGAGAAGGAATTGCGGTGTGACCATCCCCCCTGGGAGGTGATTCTCGCTTTCTGTCTCTATGTCTCTCTCTGTCTGTCTGGCAAGCGCACACGCCCTATAGCGAAAACCTCTCAAAAAAAAAAAAAAAATTGATGATTTTCTTCTAGGCTTTGTTGTCTGGTTTTAAGCATTTGTGTCCTGTCTTGAGCTGTCGATAGGTTCATGTACCTTCTATTTGAACAGAATCCTGAACTGTTTCCTGGCTTTAAGTTTTAAGCAAAGTTCCTTAGCATTTCTTTGATTTATTAAAGTTAAAACTGCTTTTCTTGTTATTACCAGCTGAACTTGCTATTGAAAGTAGTTAGATTATTTAAGAAATTGTGTGATCAATAAAATGTGGAGGGAAAAGAAATGGAAGAGAACTGTAGACACCAGAGACAGTGTGAGAAGAGGGTGGGAAAGGGCAGAGGGTCAGACATAGGGGTTTAAAAATATATATGTGTGTGTGTGTGTGTGTGTGTGTGTGTGTATGAAACTAGAAATGGAAAATTATTGACGACAACATGCATGATTAAGCTACAATGCAGTATGTTCTGGATGGGAAATCTCATTTTGTATGCTGTGATGATGCTCAATGAATGAATGTAAATTAATTAATTTTTAAAAAAACGATTCAGAAAAAAACTAAAACTGTTTTTCTTGAAATTAAAAAAAATGCATTAAAAATACCTATTTGATGACTGCAGCAAGCTATATAGCCCCAGCTAGGTGCTACTTTATAGTATGTTTGTTCTACTCACTGAGGTTTATGTCTAAAGCAAGATTTGTGTTCATGGATATGTATATATCAGCTGTGCTTGCTATTGAAAATATTTAGATTAATTGAGCTCTTTAGTGAATCAATACAATGTAGGGGGAAAGGCATAGAAAGCAACCACAGATACCAGAGACAGTGTGGGAGGAGGGTGGGAAATGACAGAAGGTGAGAGATAGGGAATCGAAGATGGGGAAAAAAGGCAAAATTATACAGGAAATAAGAAATGAAAAATTATTTGTTGACGATAACACGTATGTTGGTGTGCTTGATTGAGCCAATATACAGTGTATTCTGGATGGAAAATCTCATTTTGTATGCTGTAATGATGTACAGTGAATGAATGTAAATAAATAAATAAATAATTTTTTTAAAAAAAGCAAGACTAATGGGTCTTCCACCAGTTTCAACTCCAGGAACTCTGAGAATGCATTTGAACTAGTTCCCAGATGGTGCTCATGTTGCCAGTCTGGGGACCACTGTGAAAACCACTATTGTGGGAGATGAGAGGGAGTGGAGAAGTTGGTTCATAGCATCAGGGATCTATCTGAAATAAAGTAATATAAATTAACCTGCAGTCTTGCAAAATTTGGAGGTCTAACAGGTATTTAATGAGTTCCTACTCAAGAGCACCACAAGCATTGTGGTAAGTATGAGAGTAAAATAGGAGTCCTAAAGAAGATGACATCTATTCTTTTTTGAGCATTGTATTTATTGATTTTTATTGACAAATTAAAATTGCATATATTTATCATGTACATGATGTTTTGTAATATGTTTACATTGTGGAATGGCTAAATCGAGCTAATTAGCATAGGTGTGATTAAATATGTATCTTTTTTTTTTTTTTTTGTGGTGAGAGCACTGAAAATCGACTATGCCACAATCCCTTCATTTCCCCTTCCCATCGGGAGTTTGGGTATCGATGCGCATGTGCCCAAATTGTTTTCAAGACGCTGAGCCCAGGTTTCGAAGTGCACTTGGACACGTAGGATCTAGCTCCCAATGCCCAGCATTTAACTGCTGTGCTGTGGGACTGAACCCAAATTTTGTATCCTTTGATCATCATCTTCCCAACGCCTGCCCCCAACTTCTGCTTTTAAAGTGTATATAAACACTCACCTAGAAGACACCCTGAGGAGTATTTGGTAGACTTTAGGTCGCACTTGCTTATGGTTAACTTTTATATCTCTAATCAATCAGAACCTTGTCACTGGGTCTACATTTCAGTTCTGGCTTGTAATAGTTACTATTTCAACACTAAGACGAGTTTCTGGCAAGTCACGGAAGCACGGTCCTTTGTACAAGTGGATGTGGAAAGGAGGATTCTTGTTTTCTATGCTTGGGCAGCAACAACAGCAGTAGAAGTTTCTGTAAATGTTTTCCATTTCTGTTTCTTCGAACGATGTAATTAGGGAACCGGCAGATAGTGCAATGGTTACATCGTTGTACTGCCAAGTCCTGACCCAGTGGCTTAAAACTCATACCAGGTACGTGTGAGTGTGTGCCCAAAGTCCCAAGAGGACACTGGAGGACAAGGGATTGTGTTGTGGCCATGCCCCTTGGGGGTAATTTCTTGGTTTCTAGCTCTCTGTCTCTCTCCAGCAAGTGTGCATGCCCCATAGCAAAAAATCTCTCAAAAAAGAAAAGAAAAGAAAGAAAGAAAGAAAGAAAGAAAGAAAGAAAGAAAGAAAGAAAGAAAGAAAGAAAGAAGAAAGAAAAGTGTAATTAGGATGACTGGTCTATTGGGTAGGTTACACTTTCTGGTAAGCAACTAATACCTTTTTGATGAAACATTTGAAAGGGACGTTTGAAATGTGTGACGCTGTTTTCTGTAACAAATCATGCAGGCATCATTTTAGATGATAGGCAGTAGGTTAGGAAAGTGAGAGATTGCATCACTTAGCTATACTAAGGGCTCTCTACATGGTATTTTTCAGATAAGAAAATTTTTGTATATCCCATAATCATTTGCTAACTTGCTAACACTGATCATTTACATTATTTTATATAACATCCAATCTGAAGAATGAGATAATGAAAAGTAAAAGTCATTTCTCACCCTCATGGCCCTGGTTTGCCATGATGTCTCCAGCTTCCTCATGACTTTCCCTAATTTTTAATTGAATTTAAAAAAACAGAGGGTGAAAAATTTGGGAACTACGGTAGAGAAGGGAATTATAATGGTCCATATGTATTGACTATATATTTCCATCTATCTATATCTATCTATCTATCTATCTATCTATCTATCTATCTATCTATCTAATCTCATATATATATAGAGAGAGAGACTTTAACTTCAAAAATTTTGTGAAAAAATGGAATTAAAATACAAGTTTTTCATGCTGGGAGAATTCATTTTCAGTGTGGTAAAGATATACATGATTGAAGGGCCAGCAGGTGGTGAGGCAATTAAGGTACTAAACTCCCACATGGCCGACCACAGTCCTAGACCTGGTGGTTTGCTTTCTCACTTTCCTACTCTGTCTCTCTGGTGAGCACACATGTCCCATAACAAACTTAAAAAGAAAAAACAACAATAATAACAAATAGGAACCTGCAGATGGCATAATTGTTATGTCACTAGACTCCCACATGGCCCACCAGTTCCAGTCCCAGACCCCAGTGGCTTGAATACACGCCAGGTGCTTGTGTATGCATGTGTGCATGTTCAAAATCCCAAGAGGAAAATGGAGGAGATAGGATTACAACGTGACTATCCCCTCAGGGAGTGATTTCTTGCTTTCTGTTTCTTCAGTGAGCATGCATCCCCTATAGCAAAAAAATCTCTCAAACCAAAAAAAGGAATAATAATAAATAGAATAACATGTTTAAAAAGATATATGTGATTGTAAAAAGAAAAAAAATATATATAAGCTGCAAGTTTTTTTGGTACAAAAACATTGTGAAATCCAGACATAGTTTTTCAGAATGTGCATTTTTCATGAACTTTCTGAAGCCCCCTCCCCACCATGTTACAGGGCTTATTCTGAGCTCAGCTCTGCTCAGTAAAAGTGCTGGTTCTCTCTGTGCTTGGCAACAGAGTCTAGTCGGCCTTCAAGTAGCTACCACACAGTGTCTGTCAATAGCTCTGTGGAGAGAAAACACTTATACAGAGGAGAGCTAAAATGTGTGATCCAGCTCTTCTTTAATCTATGAGAATATTTTTGCAATCTTTTTAATACCAAGGCCTCCTGAAAAATTTCTTGCCCCTCCCAGAGATTGTGATATGCACTTCTCTTCAAAATCATTGTCTCATGGGACCAGCAGATGGCATATTGGTTGTGTCACTGGACTCTCACATAGTCAATTGTGGTTCGAGTCCTGAACCTGGTGGCTTTAAACCTCACACTAGGCATGTGTGCGTGCGTACCCAAGATCCTGAGAGGAGAATGGAGGAGAAGGGATTGCAACATGGCCATCCTCCCCTCCCCACAGAGGTAGTTTCTTGCCTTCTGTCTCTCTGTCTTTCCAGTAAGGGCACACACCGTACAGCAAAAATTTCTCTTAAAAAAAATCATTGTCTCATTTGCAAATTTCTACCAGCCAAGATGTCTTTTATTTGTCAGACACTGACCTGTCCCCATTAGAGGATGTCCCACTGTCACCAACCATGGATAGAAATGACTGTTCGAGATAAGTGAACACCAGACCCATGGGAGAGGTGAAAACAGTATACTTTTTTTTTGCCATAAGGTGAGTGAGCTCACCAGAGAAACAGAGAGAGACAGTGAGAGAAAAAATGAGAAATCACTCCCTGGTGGGGGGATGGCCACGCTGCAATCCCTTCTCCTCCATTCTCCTCTTGAGATTTTGGGTACGCATGTACACGTGCCCGGCATGATTTTCAAGTTGCTCAGTCCGGGACCTGAACCATGGTCAGCCAAGTAGGAGTCCAGCATGTTAGCCACCATGCCACCTACTGGTCTCCAAACTTTTATTTAAATTAATTTTTTAGTTCAAAAGTGACACAATCTAACCATTGCTAATTCATTAGTCAGTACTGACGCCCTCCCCTGACTGGTAAGTCAGTCTCTTGTTATTAACCCTGTGACGTTCCCCGAGTGTTCCCAAGGAAGAATGGAATGTCGCAGAGTCGAAGGCCGAGCGGTGCTGCCTTTATTCCAGTATCTTTCCTCGTATCGTGATGTAGGTAATTTACTCAGTTATGTCAAATTCATAGTTCCCAAAGGAAAATGGCTTAAAAAGATTCCCACAGAAAAATCCCAGATAAAAATACAACATGGTCATGAGCACAGCACACTGAGGAGATGAACAAAAACTAAGTGTCCATAACAGAGAACAAACCTGTGCAGTAGTAAGTGGATTTTAGAGTCATGTAATATTTTATGTAGTTGGTAACACTCATTTCACCAAACTTAAGGCTAAATTTTATAGTAGATGCTAGTAAAGATTTTAAATGGGTGATTAAAAAATACTATATATGAAAATTTTAGGATGGGCTGAAACAGTCCATAGGCAAAAAAAACTGTAGTTTTAAATGCTTATGGTAGAAAGAATTACTCAAAATTCCTTAAGTTTGCATTTTGAGAAGTTAGCAATAAGTGTATGGTCATTTCAATAGACTAAGAAAAAGCTTTTGATAAATACAATATCCCTTTATGGTTAAAACCGTTGGGGCTAGCAGGCGACATAGTTCTGGTTCAGGTGCTGGACTCCCATGTAGTCAGCAGCGATTCAAGTCCCAGACCCAGTGGCTTACAACTCATGCTGGGTGTGTGTGCCCAAAATCCTGAGAGAATGGAGGTAAAGGGGTTATGGCAAGGCCATCCATTGTGTGGGGGGGTGATTTCTCACTTCCTGTGTCTCCAGCGAGCCCACGGACCCTATAGCAAAATCTCTCTCTAAAAAAAAGAAAACAAATCTCAGAGGAACATACCTTAACACAATAAAGGCCTCATATGACAAACCCACAACTCGCATTGCAATGAAGGGGGAAGTTGAACGCTTTTCCTCTAAGACCCCGGACAACACACTGATGCCCACTCCCACTACTTCCCTACACTGTAATACCGGAAATTCTGCCACAGCCTTTGACAAGAGAAGAATGTACGAGCGTCTACATCGGAAGGGAGGAAACCAATGTTCCCGTTCACAGATAGCATGATCCTATAAATATAGAAACATCTAGAGTCCTCTAAAAATCCATTAGAACTGATCAAAAGTTCATTAAAGTCACAGGATAGAAAATCAGCATACAAAACCCAGCATTTCTGTACACCAGTAACAAACTAGATGAAAAAGAAATCAAGAAAGCAATCCCATTTATGACAGCTACAAAAAAAAATAAATAAAGAGGGAAGGGACAGAAGGAGGGAGGGAGGGAGGGAGGGAAGGAAGGAAGGAAAGAGAGAGAAAGAGGAAAGCAGAAAAAGATAAAAAATAATAATAATAATAAAATAAGCAGAGTGGCCAGCAGGTGGTGTGGTAGTTTAGGTGCAGGACTTCTACATGCCCTACTGGGTTTTGAGTCCCAGACCTGGTGGCTTGCTTTCTCACTTTCCCTCTCTTTCTCGCTCTATGGTGAGTGTACATGCCCTGCAGCAAATTAAAAAATAATAGTGACAAATGAAATGAAATAATTAAAAGTAAACAGAGAGATACCACTAATAACTGATTATAAATCAGCTATATTAAAACTAAGAACTTGTGTTCCTTGGGGTCAGCAAGTGGTCTGATGGTTAAAGGTGCTAGATTCCCACATGGCTGACCGTGGTTCGAGGCCCAGACCTGGCAGCTTGCTTTCTCTCTCTCACTTTTCCTTTCTCTCTCTTTTGGTCTCTCTCTGGTCAAATTAAAAATAAGAATAATAGCAAATGGAATTAAATAAATAAATAAATAAATAAATATTTTTTAAAGAAGATAAAAAAAGAACTTGTGTTCCTTAAGAGAAAATAGGATAAACAGAGGGTCATGAGGGGAAAGATATTTTCAGTACATGTAATTACAAAGATGTGAATTCAGAATATATAAGAATTCCATGAATCAATAAGAAAATGACAATTTACTAGAAAAATGAGCAAATGACATAAACAGATGGCACAGAAGAGGAAACAAAAATGCCTTATAAATTTATGTAATGATACTTAGTCTCAATAGTAATCAAGAAATTTAAATGAACCACATGAGATACTATTTCAGACAGAAAAGACTGGCAAAAACAAAACAAAATACCCATAAGACTTTACAAAACCAGGAATGAGCAAGCAGGCAGAGCCGCAATTTCTCTCACATCACCGCTAAGACAAATGGATGCAATTGCTTTGTAAAACTGTTGTCATTACCTGGGAAACGTGGACATTCCTCATGACCCAGCAATTCCCCTCATAGGGATATGCTTGAGAAATTCTTAGATTTACGTGACAGAAAGCGTGAAAAAAAAAATGTGCATGGCCTCTCTGTATATTTTTTTTAAAAAAAGGAAAGAAAAACTACATGCAATTCATATGTCATCTGTAATGGAACTGTGAACAAATTATGTTTTTTTCCTATAATAGACCCTTTACAGAAACAAATGTGAATGAACAAGAGCTGCACTCATTAGCATGGGAATCTCAAAACGATGGTGTGGTTGGCTGGCCCTGTAGCCTGATGGTTACGGGAGCTAGATTCCACATGGCCAACCCCTGTTCAAATCCTGGTCCAGGTGATTCGAAGAACCTGCTGGGTGCATGTGTGTGTGTATCCAAGGTCCCAACAGAATGGAGAAATGGAAGAGAAGGGACTGCAGTGTGACCATGCCCCACCAAGGATGCTTTCTTTTCCTCTCTCTTTCTGTCTCTGGCAAGCACATGCACCATCTGGCTATTAAAAAAAATGTTGATGTTGAGTGAAAAACCAAATCAATAACTGCATACAAATGACCCCATTTACATACAGTTAGAACAAAAAAAAATGAAGTAATATATTTATCAGGGGACTGCATTTATGGGTATTAAAAGTAAAAAGAAAAACAGATGAAAGATTAATATGACAGTCATGTTGACTCACATACTCAAACCTATGTGAGTAGGTTTGACTGACGAGAGTCACACAGGAAATTTAAGGGTGCTAGTAACCTCTCATTGTATAAACTATGTGCTTGGTACCTGAAGGCTCAATTTATTACAGTTCTTTAGACACACACACACACACACACACACACACACATATATATAATATAATATAATAATTAGAAATCACATTCTTCTGCAAAAAATAACACTAGAAAATTTTATTGATTTGCTAGTATTTACCAAATGATTATAGAATTTCCAGGAAGGATCTAAAATTTTAAAAAATAATGACGCTGATTCTACTATCTCTATGCTCCTACTAAGATATTGCTACATATTAATTATTTAAAACTTCGATCTTTTAAACTGGATATGTCTTATAATATACATCATATTTTAATAAACTAGCACTGATATCTAATTCGTACATGAAAAGAATACCCAATAGAGAAGGCACGCTCCAAACCTAACTTACTGGGCCAACAGGTGACGTGGCGAGTAAGGCGCTGGATTCCCGCATGGTAGACCGCAGTTTGAGCCCCAGATCTGGTGGCTTGAAACTCACAGAGGGCACGTGTGTGTGAGTGCCTAACAAAATTCCAATAGGAGAGTGGAGAAGAGATTGTGATGTGGCCATCCGTGGGGGGGTGATGTCACACTTTCCCCCTCACTGTCTCTCTCTCAAACAAGTGCACATACATGCCCTAAGGGGGGAATAAACTTTAAAATATTGGCGACCACTGCTCAAGACACGTCCAGGGTACAGTTTGCAAACTGAGGGTGCCTCAGAGTTCCCTGTGCGTGTGTTATATATGCTGTCAGCTAACTACAGGGCTCTGATTCAGTTCATCTGGAGAGGGTCCTTTTTTCTTCTTTTAAATTTGCCAGAGGGTATGTGTGCTCACCAGACACAGGAAGAGCTAGAGAGAAAGCAAGAGGGCAACCCCTCTCCTGTCCCCATGAGATGTGGTCACATTGCAATCCCTTCATCATCTCTCTCTCTTGCAGATCTTGGGCAAGCTCATGTCCGTGGCATTTCTTTTTTGTTTCTTTGTTTGTTTTGAGAGATTTTTGTTATAGGGTGCATGCACTTGCCAGAGAGACAGAGAGATAATAAGGGAGAAATCACCCACTGGGGGGGATGCCCATGCCACAGTCCCTTCTCCATTCTCCCCTCGGCATTTTAGGCATGCGCACAACATGTGCCCAGCGTGAGTTTCAAGCCACCGGGTCCGAGACTCGAACTACAGTCGACTACATGCAAGTCCAGAGACTTAACTGTTGTGCCATCTGCTGGTCCCCTTGGCATGTTTTTAAGCCTACGATCTCGGACTTCTACCACACAGTTGGTCATGTGGGATCTAAGTGCCTTAACCACCATGCTATCAACCAGCCTGGAATACACATTTTAATACACACTTCAGGTGATTCTGCTGCAGGGCGTTCACTGGCCACAATTTTGCTCTAAGTTTAGGACACAGATAAGCCACATCATTAAGAGGGTGGTGTCCCCAGACTGCTTTTTACTGAACTGCACTTGGGCCTGAGGCCGTCGACCTGTACTGAGGACTTCTATAAGGAATAGTGCTTTTAAGCTCCTGCCAGCAACTAGAACAAAGCTGTGATTGCCGACAAGATAGAGGCCGGATCTTAGCACGTACACAGCAAGTACTCAATAAATGGTGGCTTCTAATTACCGTCACACTGTGGCCTCGTGATGAGAGCACTTAGGAGCTGGCTCTCTCGGTTCTTAGTCTAGGGAATAATGAGGCTATTCGGTGTAGTACAGAGAGTTGGTGGTCTGGCTGATACTTAGTTTAAAGAGCTGACCAAAGGTACCTCCCACAGATAGATTCCAACAGAAGATATGATACATTGGTTCAACTTATGGAATAATTATACCTATTTAATTCTACCCCATTTACCAGTTATCCTAAGTATCAGGTCGTTGGGAAAGTCATGACATTTTTCCGTTTTCCTGGGTAAAAATGCGTCGTGACTTTCCCAATGACCTAATAGTCTATTTTTATCTTATAGATAGTCCATGACTGACTGTTAACATCTTTTTGTAAATTTTCATCAGTTGAACTTTTATAGGCCAAAGTAACCATTATTACTATAACTTGTTTTTGTTTTCAAATGTATTATTTCTTAAATTGACATAAAATCATGTGTATTGTGTGTGACAAAACATTTTCAAGTACGTATGCATTGTGGAATGATTAAATCTAGCTAATGAACAAATTAATTACAAAATAGTTGTTTTATTATTTTTTTAATTGCCAGAGGGCACATGTGCTTGACAGAGAGAGATGGCGAGGGAGAGAGCACGCCCCCATGGGGCACGGTCCCACCACAGTCCCTTCTCCGCCATTTCTCCATCCTGTCGTGAATGGACAGGCCCGCACATGTGCTGGTGCTACTTGAGCCACCAGGATAGGATCTGAACGGTGGTCGGCCATGTGAGATCCAGCTCCCTTAACCACTAGGTTATTGGGCCAGCCCTACCAACTAGTCTCTATTTATTTATTTATTTATTTGCCAGAAGGTCTACATGCTCACCAGAGAGACAAAGAGAGAAGGAGAAGATAAAGCACCCTCCATGGGAAATGGTCATGTCACAGCCCCTCCCCCTTCTCTATTTGTCCATCCTATTGGGATTTGGAGAGTGTGCACACACACACCCAGGATGTTTTTCAAGTGCCAGGTCTGGGACTTGAACCATAGGGACTACCAACTAGCCTTAATAGAATTTCATGAGGATCCTTTTTTTTTTTTTTTTTTTTTTAAGGTTTTTGCCATGGTATGTGTGCACTCACTGGAGAGAGAGAGAGAGAGGTAGAGAGAGAGAGAGAGAAAGTGAGAAATCACTCCCCTGGCAGGATGGCCATGCTGTAATCCCTTCTCCTCCATTCTTCTCTCAGGATTTTGGGCACAAATGCATATATACCCAGCATGATTTTCGACCTGCTGAGTCCAGAGCCCAAACCACAGTCAACCATGTGGGATCCAGTGCCTTAACCACCATGCTATTTGCCAGCCCCAGAGGATCACTATTTTAAAAGAAGTTTCTTTCTTTCTTTCTTTTTTAAGCTGTGAAAGAACACAGGCACATGCGTGAGCAAGAGAAAGAGGGAGTGAGAGAGAAGCATCTTCTACAAGGCTCGGTCATGCCACGATTCCTTCCTTCCTGCCCTCCAGACTGCCAAGATTCTGGGCACCCAGGGCTGCACCCTGCCTGTTTCCAGGCTGACAGGCCCAGGGACTAAAACCATGGTCAGCCTGTGGCTTCCAGCTCTGCAGTCTGGTATGCTTCTGAGCCTGAGCCACAGAACTCTGAGCCAATTTCTCTTTTTTATGCTAGCTGATAATGAATTTTTATCTTACATTTCTACCCGCTGCTAATTTTAGCTAAAAGATCCAAGTGCAATAGTAATGGGTCTGAAGTGAGTGCATTTACATAATTTTTAATAAACGAAAACTGCTCAATTTCTTTTCATTAATGTTTCACTGTTTTCAGTAGCTTTTCATTTCTCTTGCCTTTTTAGAAAGCCTGCATGCTTGATGATTTTCCTTTTTAAACAACACTTCAGCATTGAGAAGCACCAGCACACCATTTGGAGACTATTCTCAGAAGAGATTTTTGTAGGAAAGCTTTTGCAGTAAGTGGCTTAGTGTTTTTAAGACGTTAATAACTGTGCCAATTTGATCCCCCCTCAGGTTGCACTATCAAATTAATTGAAAATAGAAGCAGCAGCAACAAAACATTCATTACTTTACATGAAAGCCAAGTTGTCTTAGGGAATGGTGGACAAGTAAATAGGCTCTGAAGTTAATTAATGGTATAGACCCTCTCACAGACACAGAACTGTAATGGTTTACTACAAAAAGAAATTTATTCTCATTTTAAAAAATGATTTGTAATATCGGTAAGGAAAGAGAAATAACAAAAAGTATTATTTTAAAGAATCATTTATTTATTTTTATTATTATTATTTTAATTTGTTATAGGACACATGTGTTCACCAGACAGAGAGAGAGAGAGAGAGAGAGAGAGAAAATGAGAAAGCAAGCCTCCAGGTCTGGGACTCGAACTGTGGTCGGCCATGTGAAGGTCCACATCCTTAACCACCATGCCACCTACTGGTCTCACAAAAAGTATTTTTTAAGGTCTGTTTCCTCCATCAGCAAAAGAGACAGAGATAGCACCCCAACAAGGTCCTGATGCCATGATCCACCCCCAGCCCTAACCAGCCCCAGATCATAGGCACATATGTGCCTGGCGTAGTCAGGGAGGTCTCCAGATGTGAAGCCAGAACTTTCACTCTTGGTAAGTCTCCCAGAGCTTCACATTTCACTACCGCATCATCACCATCTGGCCTGCTGAAAGCTATTTCAGTTGGCATTCTTACAAACACAATCCTCTACAAACCCATCTTTGACCTTCTGCAGTACGGCAGTAATGGATGGTGTTGAGACCATGAGAACCCCCAAGCCACTCACCACACACGGAGCTCCATGGTAAGTGACTCAGGTTTGTCATTCCACTTCGTAATCTGCACTGCCATAGAAGACAAGTAGTATTCATATTTTAATCTATTGTTTACATTGCATAGTCCTCAAAAAGGTTAAATAACTAGTGTAAGAGCATCTTGTGTTCAGTAGGATTAGCCGCTCACACTTGTGTGGAATACTCGCTTTCCTTGGTACCAAAACTCTCAAGGTTTCCTGTTTCTTGGGGTTTCTTTTGGGGGGTGGGGGTGCATTTCTCTATCATCTTTGATAATTCCTAGTCTTCCTAAATGCTAATTTTTTTGAGAGAGAGATTTTTGCTATAGGGTGCATGCACTTGCCAGAGAGACAGAAAGAGAGAAAGTGAGAAATCACCCTCCACCCCCAGCAGAGATGGCCACTCCACATTCCCTTCTCCATTCTCAGGTTTTGGGCATGTACGCACATACATCTGGCATGATCTTCAAGATGCTAGGTCCAGGACTCGAACCATGATCAGCCACGTGGGAGTCTAGCACCTTAACCACCACGTCCCTCCCTCCCCTCCCCATCAGCAACATTTTTGGTCCTGACCTTTCCTCTCCCTTTAAATCCAAGATATGATTCTGTTCCATTGCTTGTACCTTCAAAATTGAGCTCAGTGCTATCTATTAGGCCGTCGGGAAAGCTATGACACATTTTTGCATAGAAAAAACACGTCAGGGCATTCACGACAGCCCGGTGCTTCCCATATCTTAACGTGCCTGACTTTCGCTGGTACTCCAGCCCTGGGCCATAGCCACTTACGCTTCCCACTTACTGTCTTTCTCCCTAAAAGCCCATTTTCCATTCTGTATTTGGAATTATTTTAAAATATGAAAGGAGTGATTCACTCTCCTACTTGCCATCCTCCAGTGGCTTCCTATTGCCCCTGAAATCAAATTCAGACCCCTCTCCTGGCTGCCAAGGTCCCTGCTTCCCTCTCAGCCCTAGCTCATGCCAGCCAAGAACACCCCCCAACACACACACTGGCTGCTTCTCATGTCTGGAAACACGACCTTCTTGGGACTGGGGGCTCTGCCCCAGTGCTGGTCTCTGACCAGAATCCTTCTCTGGAAACCCCACTTTCATTCCTGCTGGGTTCCTTCTTTTCCATCAAATCTCAGCAGGTCTGCTCAACCATTTATCTGAACAAGGTCTCCACTCCCACTCAGAAATGGCATCCTATTTGTTTTCTTCCTATTTATTTTTTTAAAAAGAATCATTTAATTCAATTTAATTTATTTACTTAACTTAATTTGACTAGAGAGGGACAGAGAGAGCGAGAGAGAGAAAGTGAGAAAGCAAGCTACCAGGTCTGGGACTTGAACCAAGGTTGGCCATGTGGGAGTCCAGCGCCCTTAACTACCAAGCCACCTGCCAGCCCCTTCTTCATATTTCTTAATAGGACTTTTCTCCACTGGGAATTAAATCCTCATTGGTTTGTTTAGCTGGTTGGTATTGCTCTTCCCCACAAAATGATAAATTCGATGAGAGCAGAAGCTGTGGTTTGCTTACCACTGCTAGTCTAATACCCAGGACCATGTCGGCGATCAACAAATATTACACGTGGGGATAAATGGATGAATCAACTGCCTCCGGCTAGTAAGTAGTGGAACTCGGGTTCAAGCCTAAAGCTATCTGATTCTAAAATCTGTGTTGTGATCTAGTGTGCTATGAGTAAAATTAATCCAGGTTTGGTGAAATTTTAGTGTGAAATTCATCTCTTAAAATGTGGCAGTCCATGTGCTAACCCTCCCTTGAAGACAAATACTTGATTGACCTCTGCCTTCCAAATTGACAGTGCTGGCAAGTACATGGGACATTTCGTTTACTAAGATGCCTGAACAAGGTCCTTGACAATAATTCTTTCAACTCTTATAAAAAAACAATTCTGTGAAATCAAGTAAAAAGACCTTGAGTGACTTGCTCACTCTCTTTGAATCAGTATTTCTTCATCTATTCAACCAGGAATGAACTGTCCCATAAGATCATTGAGGGGGACAAAGGAAATAATAAATGCTAGGTCCTCATCACGGAGCTTATTACTGGGTTGTCGGGAAACTCATGACTTTTTTTCTGTGTTTTTCTATGCAAAACTGTGTCATGACTTTTCTGACAATCCAACATAGGATAAGTGAACAACAACTGTGATTCTTTAACAGAAGAAGTTTGGGGTGGCAGCAGGTGGCATGATAGTAAAGGCACTGGATTCCCACATGGTGGACCATGGTTTGAGTCCTGGACCGGTGGCTTGAAACTCATGCCAAGCACTTGTGTATGCATGCCCAAAATCCCAAAAAGAGAATGGAGGAGAAGGGATTGTGGTGTGGCCATTCTTGAGGGGTGATTTCTCACTTTCTTTCAGTATCTCTCTGTCTCTCTCCAACAAGTGCATGTGCTGTATGGCAAAAACCAAAATAAAGAAAAAGAAAAGAAGAGAAAAGAAAAAAAGTTGTGCCAAGCAGTGACCCAAGGTCCTAGGTTCAATCTCAGAACCTCTGTGGGCTTGTGGTTTCCGCAGGCTGAGGCTGGAGGGGATTGCAGTGGGCACGACTGTGGGAGTGCTCGGGCTGCTTTTCTCTCCATCTCAGAAGAAGAAATAAATACATCTTAAAATCATTTAAAATCAATACATTTTTAAAATGTATTCTGTATTACCCACAGCTCCTTTTCTCTTTCTCTTTTTTTTTTTTTTCCTGAGGATCGTGAGCTGATTTTTATTATCTCTTCATTTCTTGCATGTGACGTACTCTTCAATGATATCCTTGGCCTGAAATTCCTTGCCATAGTCCTTAGCTACTACACAGCTATGCTCCTTTTCTCATTTTATACTTTGAACATTCTTATATGACACCTAGACCCTTCCACATTATATGTGAAATCATTTCTCCCCTTGTCAAATTAGTCTACCAAATTGCCTTGAAGAGGGGAACACCAGTGACAGATCCCTGAGTAAGCCTGCAACTAGTCACTCGCACAGGACCCAGAATCCTGAGGGAGTCTGAGGAATGGAGGCCTGGTGTGCTGAGACCTGTCAAAGGTGTTTCTCTCTCTCTCTCCCCCCCCCCCCTCTGTCATTTTTTTAAAAAATGGTTTCATTTTTATGGTTGAATGAAGAACTCTCATCTTTAGGGTCGGTTAAGCAGAGTTCTTTATTAGCTGTTTGTAAATCCTAACCTAGTCCGGATGAGCTGGATTGACTTATTGAGATGTCCAAGACTGAGAGACAGAGGCCAATAGGCAAGGGAGTTGCTACGGGAGAGGGCCTTGGAAATCCACTGGCTGGCTCTCAATCTGGACTAACCAGGCTCCAAATGTACCCTGAATGTACACTTTACAACAATTGCAGAGGACCGCTCCAGTCCCAGTTTGGAGCTGGTGCCAGTCCTTGGAATTGTGCTCAGCTCATGAGTTCACATTTTCCACCAACATGGGACGTCTTTTGGTAAGAGGAATACAGCAGGACACGAGTTCTTTACTGAGGTACATTGAACAGAAGTTTCATTCCGTCCGTTGATTCTGCCCAACCAACAACAAAAAGGTTATATCACTGATTTTTGATGATGAGAATTTCTTTCTTTTCTTCTCCTTTTCTTTTTTTTTACTTGTCCTCCTCCCGCCCCCAGAAGACTGTTATTCAATATTTGCCAAGAGCTCTATTTCATCTGGTTTAATGAAAGCCTCGGGTATCATTTTTCTCTGAGATCAGTTTGAGAGGACCATATTTCTTTTAAAATAAAACACAAAAACAGAAACAAACTCAATTTCTTTTCTATCTCTCAGGTTGTGAATATTATCGTGACAAAACTAGGCAAACTGGCAGAGGAAGTCATTTCTTTGAGAAATCTCGCCATCTAATAAATAGAGATGGGTAGATTTTGAACAATAGAACCCTAGTGCCATTTAACTTGGGAGAATAAGGTAAAACTTTCACTGGATACATGTTGCGGAGAAAAAGCGTAGCACTAAATACTAAAAACAGTAAGATTTATCAGAACAAGGTTCTTTTCTCGTGGCTTACCCTGAGGCCTTAAATTTACACACACACACACACACACACACACACACACAAAACTGTGTGTAAAAAATGGAACCTTAGGGGACCAGCAATTAGCGTAATGGCTATGTCGCTGGACTCCCACGTAGTCGACCGTGATTCGCATCTCGGACCCGGTGGCTTAAAACTCATGCCGGGCACGTGTGCGTGCGTGCCCAAGATCCCGAGAGGAGAATGGAGGAGAAGGGATTGTGGCGTGACCATCCCCCCTGGGGGGTGATTTCTCGCTTTCTGTCTCTCTCTCTCTCTCTCTGTCTGGCGAGCGCACACACCCTATAGCAAAACCTCTCAAAAAAAAAAGAAAAAAATGGAACCTTAGTGACTGGGACTTGACTAGAGGGAACAGCCAAGGAAACAGTTTTACAACATCCTAGGGGAAAATGGTTGGTCTTTCTTACGCAAGCCTAAGGATTGCCTTTAATATTTATTTGCTCATTATTTGAGGTAATCAGGTTTGGTTTTTTTCATTTATGAAATCATGCATTTATTCCAAAGTAATAGTACCAAGACATTTTGTTCCTTCCTTCACATTACTTTAGTGTCTACAAGGAATTATTTTGCTGGATTTAAACTGTTTTCCTCAGGGCCATCCTGTTTCAGCGTTCATTTCCTAATTCTTGGTTTCAGTAGATTTTTTTTTACATACTAAATTAAATCTGAGTCACTGTTCTCCTTTTTATAGTACAAGGAGGTCTTCAAAAAGTCCATAGAATTGAGTATTATAAAAAAAAAACTGTGTGGATTTTATTATTATTTTTCTTTTTTAGTGTTTTGCTATAGAGCATGTGTACTCACTGGAGAGAGGCAGAGAGAGGGAGGAAAAGCAAGAAATCACCCCCTTAGGGGATGGCCACACCGCAATCCCTTCCCCTCCAATATCCTTTTGGAATTTGGGGCATATACACACAAGCACCCAGTGTGGTTTTCAGGTTGCTGGGCCCAGGACTTGATAGTACTGTCAGTCATGTGGGATCAAGCACCTTAACTTCCACGCCACCTGCTCGGCAGAATTTTTTAAATTTTTTGAAAATTTCAAAATAAACTCCTTAATTCTGTTTTCCCATGAACTTCTCTTTATAAAAGGACTATTTATTTAATTTTTGGGTCATTATCATTTATTTTTTAATTTGCTATAGGGCACGTACACTTACCAGAGAGAGACACAAAGAAAGAGAAAGAGAGGAAAAGTCCAATGCCTTAACTGCCATGCGAAATGCTAGCCCTCCATGAACTTTCTGAAGTCTCCTCATATTTTTTTTTTTTTTTGAGAGGTTTTCGCTATAGGGCACGTGTGCTCGCCAGACAGACAGAGACATAGAGACAGAAAGCGAGAAATCATCCCCCAGGGGGGATGGCCATGCCGCAATCCCTTCTCCTCCATTCTCTCGGGATCTTGGGCACGCACGCACACGTGCCCGGCGTGAGTTTTAAGCCACCGGGTCCGGGACGTGAACCGCAGTCGACTACGTGGAAGTCCAGCAACACAGCCATTACGCTAACTGCTGGTTCCCTCTCCTCATATTTTGAAATATCTGAGAATTAAGATCATTTTATTTATCCTTTTGAATATTCTTTTGAATGCAACTGGTGTGATTTGTTCAGGGACTAGAACCTTGTTCAGCCATGTGGAAGTTCAGCACTTAGGACTTTCAGCAAAAGTGATCTTTCATTTTCTTGACATTTTTAGAAGAAGGTATCTGAGATGACATCTGGTCAACCTGGCCTACTCAAGCTCCTATGAACAATAAGAGCCAGGGCAAGGGCCCTCTCACAACCCAGTCCCTCTACCCTCCCTCCATTTCCTCAGCTGCCCTGTGCTACATATTTGAAAGAACTGTTCTTGTCTTACCTTCACAAAGCTAATGATTCTTCTACCCTAGTTTTTTACTCATGTGTGTTTATACTCTTCAGGTGAAAAAGAACTCAGAATAGGACTGGAATAAAAAATGTAGGAATTGGGGCTAGCAGATAGCATCGCATTTACATTGCAGAACTTCCACATGACTGACTGTGGTTCAAGCCCCAGACCCTATGGTTTGAGAGTTACTCCAGGCATGTGTGTGTGAGTGCCCAAGATTCTGGGAGGAAAATGGAGGAGAAGAGACTACAGTGTGGCCATACACCCTGGGGGGTTTCTCACTTTCCCTCTCATGGACTCTGTCTCTGTCTGTCTGTCTCTCTCTCTCTAGTGAGCACAAGCACCCTAAGGCAAAAACATCTAAAAAAAACAAAGTAAGAATTGGTGAAAATGCTTTATTTTCAGCTGTTTATACAAATAGAACAACAGGAGCAGACTTTACCAGTGATCAGTGACTCAACATCACATTTTGGGGGTGGAATTTAAAGAACCCACATCTAAGAGTAGACTCAAAGATGAGAAAATTTGTTCTGTTTTTGTTGCTGTTTCTATAACATTAGAGACTCTAAGAATGATATTTTTTGGTAGAAAACTTAGCAACACACTCATACATTTTACATTTTATTGTTAAATTTGTCAGATTGCCATATGTTAAGTTCTATAGTTTCATCCTTCCCCCCAAAATGTTGAACCTCCTACAATTGAGAAAATATAAATAGTTCACACCAATGTGGCTGTGAGGTCACTTGGTTTGTATAAGTCAAGGGTCCTTCTTTGTGAGTCTACCAGGAAAGTTGACTCTTGCTGAATTTGTTTTTCTAGATTACAACACCCGGAAATATGACAAAGACCATGAATTGTGACTGTCTGAAACTCTGTTTCATATGAAAAAAAAAATTAGAGCTGAGGACCAGCAGTTGGCGTAATGGCTATGTCATTGGACTCCCATGTAGTCAACCGTGGTTCAAGTCCCAGACCCGGTGGCTTAAACTCACGCCAGGCGCGTGTGCGTGCATGCTCAAGATCCTGAGAAGAGAATGGAGGAGAAGAGATTGCGGCATGGCCATCTGCCCCCCCCCAGGGGGTGATTTCTCGCTTTCTGTCTCTTTGTCTTTCTGGTGAGCGCACGTGCCCTATAGCAAAAACCTCTCAAAAAAAAAATTTATAGTTGTATGCTGGACAAACTTTTCCTTATGATCTAGGCAGTCACAATTGCTTTGGAGCAATCCCCCTAAATAGCACGCATTTTCACCTGATTGTAAGTATCAGGTATATTGTTCACTAAGGTCCAGAGATGAACGATTCAAATAAAGGTGTGAGATTTCTCCCCCTCTGTTGATTCAGTCCCTGGGGCCCACTTAAAATTAACTAGAGTGGGGCGGAGAGCTGGCAGATGGCATGATGGTTAAGGACACTGGACTCTTTCATGGCCAACCGTGGTTTGAGTGCTAGACCTGACGGGCTTGATTTCTCACGTTCCCTTTCACTTTCCCTCTCTCGCGCACACGCGCGTGTGCGTTGTCCCTCTCTGGTCAAATTAAAATAAAAAATAAATAAAGTTAAATTAAAAATTATTTTAAAAAATTTAACTAAAGGAAGATAAAAATCTATGAAAAAGACCAAGTTAAAAATACAATTAGAGGGACCAGCAGATGGCATGGTGGTTAAGGCTCTGGACTCCTACATAACCAACGACAATTCAAGTCCTGAATCTGGCAGCTTGAAAAATCATGCTGAGTGCACAAGTATGTGTGCCCAAAATCCTAAGAAGAGAATGGAGGAGATGGGATTACTGTGTGGCCATCCCCCCATGGAGGTGATTTCTCACTTTCCCTCTCACTGTCTTTCTCTGTCTCTCTCTGGCAAAACTTGTGCCCTATGACAAAAGCCTTAAAAAAAAAAAATTAGGGACCAGCAGATGGCATAATGGTTATATCGCTGGAATCCCACGTAGTTGACTGTGGTTCAAATCTCAGACCTCGCAGTTTAGACTCATGCCAGGTGCATGAGTATGTATGCCCAAGATCCTGAGAGTAGAATGGAGGAGAAGAAATTGCAGCATGGCCATCCCCCTGGGGAGTGATTTCTCACTGTGTCTCTCTGGCAAGTGCAAGTGCCCTCAAAAAAAAAAAAAAAAAAAAAAAAAAAAAAAAAAAAAAAAAAAAAAAAAGATAAAAAAAGATAAAAATATACAATTAGATACCCTACAAAGATATACACTGAATATATGTTAACCAGAAACCATAATTTAAGAACCCCCCCCCCAAGAAAGAACAAATTAAAGAAAGAAGTAGGAAAGAAAGAAAAGCAGAAAACTTAATAAAAACACAACTCGAACAAGCTCACGCTTGGGGCCTGTGAATATGATGTGTGGTGCTGAGTAACGCATTGCTGGTCATGTTTCTGCTAATCCCGAATTAATATTCAGAACACGCCCACTCCTCTTCTCTTTTGGAGGTTCCATGTGAGCATTTAGAATTGGGGGATTTTTTTAAGGGGGAAAAATGTCTTCTGTACTATCCACAGCTCCTTTTCTCATCATATACTTTGAATATTCTCATATGACACCTAAACTCTTCCACATTATATGTTTTTTTTTTCAAATGTTAAATAATAAAGCCCCCCTTTTTTTTTTTTTATTAATTACTTTATTTATTTTTGTATATACTTTCAATCATATTGTTTGGCTTACAATGAGACCATTTCGATATGTGAACATTTCTCCCCAGACCCGTTGATCGAAATATCTTCAACAGATAACACCACACCTCCCCATCCCGTCAATGCTCTACCTCTGTATCCCTTCTCCAAATGTCTTTCGTTGGGTCCCACTCCTCCACATACACCTCATCTGACATTCAAACCTATCTCTTGTGTTTGTTCAACTGTTAGTCAATCAGTTTCAGACATAGAATGCAGACAAACGGTATACATTATATGTTAAATCACTTTTCCCCTGTCGAATTAGTTTGCCAAATTGCCTTCAGGCCCTGACTCTTGGGAGAACAGGCCCTTGCCTGCGTGGATGCAGGCGTCCCTTAGTGGCATTTTGTAGTCGCTAAGGCCGACTCACTCCTGAGAAGGCTGGATGAATAAACACTGGAAGGCCTTGATTTGAATGGTCTGAGTGGTTAAGGATCACCCCTAACCACAGTCAAGGACCAGGACAGACTGTTGAATTAAGAATTTTCCCTCTTGGGACCAGCAGATGGTAAACACTGGAAGGCCTTGATTTGAATGGTCTGAGTGGTTAAGGATCACCCCTAACCACAGTCAAGGACCAGGACAGACTGTTGAATTAAGAATTTTCCCTCTTGGGACCAGCAGATGGCATAATGGCTACGTTGTTGTATTCCCATGTAGTCAAAAGCAGTTTGAGTCCTGGACCTGGTGGCTTAAACTCACGCCAGGCGAGTGTGCCTGTGTGCTCAAGATCCTGAAAGGAGAATGGAGAAGGGATTGTAGTGTGGCCATCTCCCCTGGGGGGTGATTTCTCACTTTCTGACGCTCTGTCTCTGTCTTTCTGGCAAGTATATGCACCCTATAGCAAAAACCTCTGGCAAAAGAAATAAAAAGAATTTTCCCTCCTGAGACCAGCAGGTGGCATGGTGTTTAAGATGCTGGACTCCCACATGTCTGGCTACAGTTCAAGTCACAGATTTGGCAACATGAAACTCACGCTGGGTGCAAGTGTGTGCATGCCAAAAATCCCAAGAGGAGAATGGAGGAGAAGGGATTGCGGCATGGCCATCCCCCCAGGGAGTGATTTCTTACTTTCTGTCTCACTGTCTCTCTCTCTTTCTCTGGTGCACTCATATGCCCTATAGCAAAAATCTCTGGAAAAAAAGTCTCTCTCATTGTTTCTCTCTGGTGAGTCCTTGTACCCAATGGCAAAACCTTTAAAAAAAAATTTTTTTTTCAAAGAGAATGTAAGAGGAAAATACCTTTTCTGCCTTTGAATTAGCATGGAATTAGCTCAACAGCCAATTTCTATGTGAATATAGTCTTTAAATTTAAAAAAAAAAAGTTCTGCTAATTCTGGATAGACCCAATGCAAAGATTTCCAAGCTTTAAAAATAATTACATATACTCTCCTTTTTGGTAAAATACTATATTTCTGCTCAACTAAATAGGGTACTATCGGTGGGATTTTGTACTCTACAGCATTCCACAAAGAAATCAAGAGTTTGGGGGTATAAGAGGGGGCTAGAAAAATCTGAAAAGTTCTGTTCCAAGGATTCGTTGTTCTTAAAAGGCTGATCACTCGAACGTTTCTTATCGGAAGTTGAAAATCACAGGACCAGCAGTTAGCGTAATGGCTATGTCACTGGACTCCCATGTAGTCGACCGCAGTTTGCGTCCCGGACCCGGTGGCTTAAAATTCACGTCGGGCGCGTGTGCGTGCGTGCCCAAGATCCCGAGAAGAGAATGGAGGAAAAGGGATTGCGGCGTGGCCATCCCCCCTGGGGGGGTGATTTCTCACTCTCTGTCTCTCTGTTTGTCTGGCGAGCACATGCGCCCTATAGCAAAAACCTCTAAAAAAAAATCACCAAATAAGCCTACCTGCCCAAGCACGGATCTACGAGCAGGCTGTGTTTTTCTGTAGTTACTATTTAGTGCCATGTATGCTGAAACATCACCCTAACACTTTCTGTCTCATTTCTCTGTCGAGCGAGCATGATTTAGGATTGAGCAGTATTAAATACTGGTGCAAAAGCCTTAGTTACGAAACACGCTACCGTTGCCTAACGTGTCGTTATTTCTTCTAAGGGAAAACTATCTTAGTTTCGAAAATATTTCACAAGTGGTATTTTACGCTCGCAAAGAAAACCACAGCTAACCTAGAGGTGGTGTGACAGACACACGCGAGTGTACAGCGCCCATTCGTCTTCCATTTGCTTCCTTAGCAAAGAGAATTTGATTGCCGAGTTCCTCGTGGAACGATGAGTCTTTTGTATTTTATTTCTATCTATAGACAGAGATCTGTCCCTCTGCCATGGAGATGTAGTCTTATATGAGAGTCGTATTTCAGCAGACATAATTAAACCATCACAAAGAGACTCTTCCATTAGTCAGATCAGAGTTACTGCTGCTGGGCTCTGAGTGCATACGAACGTCTTTCATATTCTGCCGGAGGGGTGGGGTGGGGAGAGACCACTAAATATTTCATGGGTTTTTCTTGATCAGATTGTTTACTTCTCAACGTTTAGAATAGATACTTAATTTTTCTCGACAGTTATTCGTGTCAATCTGTTAGAGAAATAGATATTAAGGGCGAAATTTGCATGGGATGCCAAGAGCTGGTATTTTCCTGGAATGATGCTTACTGTGTGCATAAAAATAAATCTCAGATGGCTCTCTAAAAAACGTCCTTGGCATTTGATGTATTTTGTAAAGCTATATTCTGATAATGTGCTGCATCGAAGGCAGGGGCGGCGGTGGGGCGGGGGCCGGGAATCATGATTTGATTGGTGTGGTCCAGTACACAGTTGGGCTGCCTGCAAAAATAAAAGCAAACACTAGAGGGTGCTGTTTGATTTTCTTTTTTTCCTGAGCTGGGCTGCAGAAGCCAGTGCACTGAAGCCCTGGAAAATGCCATCGCGTTCTTGTAAACGGGGACTAAATTGCAGTGAAACACAGGGTGAAGTCCCCTGAGTTTTAGGAACGCGGCTGGGGAGGTTTGGCATGGGGCAGATGCTTAATTCCAAATTGGTAAAGACGTAACTCTTTTTTCCTCTAGCTCTGCACGATCGTCATCTTTTGATAATTACTTAATTCCTTTGGTTGAAAGAAGTTTTATTAGATTTCAAGCTCTTGCTAAATGTCAAATGGTTCTGAAAATAGCTAGAATATTAGACAACGTTCAACAATTAGTGCTCTCACGGTTTGCCATCAGGATTCGGAGTAAAACACAAGTACTATGGGTTAAGAAACTAATTACAGAATTCCCAATTGTCATAAATGCCAGTGCCCAAGATGCCATTTCTTTTTGTACTTAGACAAATACCAAGTCAACAAGATTCACAATTAGCTTCCTTTTCAACCTTTGCTAAGCATGTGCCTCCCCTTCCCCCTTCCTTCTTTGAGAAAAAAATGTTGGAACAGCAGGAAAGGGTTATGTCTCAGGGTTATCCTTTATTTTGGGGGGAGGGGGAGATTTTTGCCATAGGGCGCGTGCGCTCGCCAGACAGACAGAGACATTAGAGACAGAAAGTGAGAAATCACCCCCGAGAGGGGATGGCCACGCCGCAATCCCTTCTCCTCCATTCTCCTCTCGGGATCTTGGGCACGCACGCACACGCGCTCGGCATGAGTTTTAAGCTACCGGGTCCGGGACGCGAACCGCGGTCGACTACGTGGGAGTTCAGCAACATAGCCATTACGCTAACTGCTGGTTCCCTCTCAGGGTTATCTTTATTTATTTACTGGGAGGGTTGCCATAGGGTGTGTGCACTTGCCAGAGAGGAGTGAGACAGAGAGATACAAAGATTGGGAAAGTGAGATACCATCCTCCCATGGGGGATGTCCACACTGCAGTTCCCGTCTCCATTCTCCTCTTGGGATCTTGGGCACACACCAGGTCAGGGACTTAAACTGCAGTCGGCCATGTGGGAATCCAGTTGCCTTAACCACCATGCCACCTGCTGGCATGGGCTTATCTTACTATACACTAGCGTATGGTTTACATTATCATTTGTCTAGTGTCATTTTCTAACACAAACATATTTGAAAAGAATCTTAGTGCCCTGTTTTTACAGAGAAAAATGGAGGTATTGAGGCATGGGACGACTTGTTTCCCAGAAAGAATTAGAAAGGACAGGGTCTTCTTCCAGTTTGTCTATGTCCAGTATTGACTGCGGGTCTGCTTGGTTTTCTCTCTGTGGAAGTATTTCTCTTAGTCTAGATAGCAGTGGCAATGTGAGAGTCGTCACCACCAATTTCCAGTCCTCCCTTCCAGGCCCACAGGACATTTGTGCTCCCTGGTCCCTGAGAGCTAGTCATGGTCACGTGACTTGCATTGACCAATAGCAACCACAACAGCTGGTGCCTATTCCAGGAAGCGGCGTGGAAGAGCCGAATGTGAGTCTCCACCCTCGACCCCCTTGCCGAGGTTAACCTTGACATCACACGTTGACCTGGCGACACCAAAAGATTATAAAGCCTCTGTTAACCTCCAATCCAGAGAGACAGTGAGGGGCAGAGTCCATTTGCAATAGCAAGCAAGAAATCCTTGTGGTCGAAGCCACTGAGCTCCTGGCGTTTTGTCGAAGTCACTGAGCTCCTGGAGTTTTGTCTTGGCATCATAACCTGGCTTTTTTCTTTCTTTCTTTTCTTTTTTTTTTTTTTTTTGGAGAGGCTTTTGCCATAGGGCGTGTGCGCTCACCAGACAGACAGAGAGAGACAAAGAGACAGAAAGCGAGAAATCACCCCCCCCCCCAGGGGGATGGCCACGCCGCAATCCCTTCTCCTCCATTCTCCTCTCGGGATCTTGGGCACACACACACACATGCCCGGCGTGAGTTTTAAGCCACCAGGTCTGGGACTCAAACCACAGTCAACTACGTGGGAGTCCTGCGACATAGCCATTACGCTAACTGCTGGTCCCAACCTGGCTAATTTCAACACTAGGCCAGGTTTGGCAAAACCAAAGGAATAAAAGTGGCAGAAAGAGTTTCATTAAAAAGCTTAAAAAAAAAAAAAAAACTCAGCTAATTCAGTAATTTCTAATGACTTTGACTTGAGAATCAATAAACAGAAGTTACCAAATAATTAATACATAATTTCCTCCCTTATGTGTTTAGTTAGAAGTCATCTAAGGGGGGCCAGCAGATGGGGTGGAGGTTAAGGTGGCTAGATCCCACGTGGCAGACTACATGGTTCGAGTCCCAGGCCCAGTGACTTCAAACACACACCAGGCATGTGTATGTGCACCCTAAATCTCCAGAGAATGGAAGAGAAGGGATTGTAACGTGACTGTCCTCCCTGGGGAGAGAGATACTTTCTCATTTTCCCTCTCTCTATCTTCAGTGAGCACACTCAGCGTATTGCAAGAAAATATATATTTTTTTAAAAAAAATGCATCTAAGGAACTCAAGCAAAGCAATAACCGAGACATTACTTTCTTATAGCTTGGTTTCCAAACCCTAAAGCTTCCATGCTGAATGCAAATGGATTCAGATAAGCGCATCGGAATCCTCTAACCTTGCTGTGGGATGGTCCTGCCATTACAAGGCAGGGAGCACTCCCTCCCTAGCCCGGTGCGGAAGAAGTGCGTCTCAGCTACAGTAGACCCTCAGTCCATCCCAGTGCTCAGCGTTTTCCCCGAAGAGCTACAGACGCCCAAGCAGAAGCAGACACCGGTTTTTCTCCATCGAGACCAGTTGTCCTGTCGCAGGTGTTACTGCCGAGACAAGCTAGAGTTTGTAGACTCCCCCCGGGGAGCTGGGCGAACAGAGCAGCTCAGTGCAGACTCAGTCTACACCCGCTTCCTCAGCCCAGTGACAGCCACGCCGGAGCCTGTGACACGTGAGAGGACACCACGGCCCCCACAAGCACGGTCAAGAACGCGAAGGGCTTCTGCTCAGCTTCTCAGACTGCCCAGAGCATGGAGAAAAGCTACCAGCTCCAGTCCGAGGCAACCTCAAAATACATCTGAAGTGGGTTTTACTTCGCTTTTTACCTTAAAAAGAGAGGCACTCCAGCGATAGATGTAGCAAGCCCTCCGTGTTGTACTGTAGTTAATTTAGTAAACGAGTGTTTTTGTAGCACTTACAAAAGAGAACGCTGCTGCCTCTCTGCCAGGCAGCACCTCGGAGCCCTGCCCACACTCAGGAAGCACACGCGGACACTCAGAGAGGAGCACGCAGTGCTGGCCCTTGGGGCCCACCTGCTCCAACTGCTGCTGCAGGTTTTGGTTTGTGTTAAAAAAAAAAAAAAAAAAAAAAAAAAAAAAAAAAAAAAAAAAAATCACAGTATGCTATTTAGTGTGTAAATTTAACATCAGTAAGAATGGTTCCAGCAGCCAGTAGGTGGCGTAGTGGTTAAGGCTCTGGACTGCCATGTGGTCGACCGTGGTTCAAGGACTGGACCCAGTCTGAAACACACTCTGGGTTTGTGTGCGTGCACGCCCCATATTGCAGAAGGAGAATGAAAAAGAAGGGATTGCAGCGTGGCCATTCCTCCTGGGGGACGACTTCTCATTTTCTGCCTCTCTCTCTGTCTCTGTCTCTCTGGTGAGCATATGTACCCTATAGCAAAAATCTCTCTCTCAAAAGAAAAAAGAAAAGAGAATGATTGCAGCCAAACAATGAGAATACTTGAACACAACGTTTATTTAAGAATAAAACACATTAAAAATTATTTGGTTGATTTGTAAAAAGAGAAGGGATCGGGTTTGGAGGATGGGCTGGGGGTGGGGTTCCCCAGGTCTGCAGACAGTACACCCAGTGGTCAAAGCTGCCACGGCAGGGTGGGAGGACACGGCAGGGGGATGGTGCTCACCCCTAGACATGGACACATCCAGACATTGGAAAGAGTCTCTAGTGGAAATCGAACCTTCCAGCCATCACTTCAAAATCATTCCAACAGGCCTTCTCTGCGAAAACTGAGATCCGGAAATGGCACTGGCTTGACAGGTTTTTCTGGTTTGATTTGCGGTTGAACTTCTCTAACCAGAATTTTTTTCCTTTATTGGTTTTTCATGTGAACCAAAGTTTCTAGTGACAACTGTTTCTACTGATTTTGAGGCAAGATACATGCTTTTCACAACTGGCTTTTAGAAGCCCCGTTGCACACGCACACGCGGAAAGGGGAGCTTGGACTCTCACGCGTTTCCAGACCTCTGACCGTGGGAGGCTGGGATCCCTCTGAGGTGCTGGGTACCTTCAAGGAGGTGTTGGCTTAAGGGCACACACTTCTTAGCCTACGGGGAGTGGAAGGAAGTCAGTTACAGTACTTATGTAGCCACCTTGAGTTAATTATGAGGTCGGGCCCGCTTTATAGACAAAATGCCATAATGAGATCTGGGTCACGATGAGAAGCAGCGTCCAGACTTGAACTTCAGTCGAAGAATTAGAGGCTGTGAACAGAGAGGAGCACGGTCAGTCCTGGGGGAGGAGGGGCTGCTGGACACCTCTGCAACACTTGGCTGACGCAGGCGGCTACGTTGCCAAGTGCCCACTGTACCCAGCAGAGTAGTCCAGCCTGTAAGAGGGTGCCACTGCGCTCTTGGGTCAGTGTGCTCCCACCGTGTTTGCCAGGGCAGACACTCCAATCCCGACCTTCACCCACGCAGACTTGGCGGCCAGATGTATGGCCAATATATGGTCCTTACATGGCTGGATAACCTCTTTTTATAATTACCTTTATCTTTTAGGTAAAAGAAAAGGAATCTGGGGCCAGCAGGTGGCATAGTGGTTAAGGCACTGGACTCCCACCTGGCCGACTACAGTTCAAGTCCCAGACCCGGCTGCTTGAAACACACCAGCTGTGTATGTGTGCATGTTCAAAATCCTGAGAGGAGAAGGGATCACGTGGCCATTCCCCCTGCTGCGGGGGAGTGATTTCTCACTTTCTGTCTCTCTGTCTCTCTCTCCAGCAAGCACAGGTGCCCTATAGCAAAAATCTCTCTCTCTAAAAAAAAAAGAAACCCCAAAAGCCAAAAGTGGGAGGAACTGGCTCTAAACCCCTGGGAGTGTTCCCCATCCTTCCTCCTTGACTTCTGGCCTTGTCCCAGTTGAGGGGCTGACTAGGTGGGCTTCAGATACGAATCCCCCCTTCCCAGGGTGAAGCACTCCGTGTCCCTCAGCTGCCTTCCCCAAAGCGGAGGGGCAGTACCTCTGCAGCTCTTGCCATCGCCCTGCAGGGTTCCAGTCACGCAGCTGCACAGAGGCCCGTCCACCCGGCTCGTGCAAATCTGCTCACACCCGCCATTGTCCTCACACCAGTCCAGTCCTAGAAAGAAGCAGGGGGCACATTAACTACAGACGGTTCAGCCCCCTTTGATTCACATCTAATGGGGAGGCTTCACCGGGGTATAGAGCAAAGAAAGGCCCAATGCCCGGGGTCAGCAGGTGGCATAGTGGTTAAGGTGCTGGACTACCACGTGCTTGACTGCAGTTCGAGTCCTGGACCTAGTGACTTGGCTGGAAACTCATCTTGGGCCCATGTGCATGCATGTCCAAAATCCCAAGAGAATGGAGGAGAAAGGATTGCGGTGTGGTCATACCCCCTGGGGGGGTAATTTCTCACTTTCTTTCTCTCTCTGTCTCTCTGGTGACTGTATGCACTCTATAGCAAAAAAACCTCTCTAAGAGAAAAAGAAAAGCCCAATCCCCAATCCCCTTGAATTTGAAAAGGTCAATGAAAAGATTTTATTAAGGGAGGGGAGGCCTTCTCGAGTGGGTGTCCAACCTCCTCTTGACCAGACTCCCGTCACAGGTGAGCATGGCCCAGCCTCCAAGTCCTCGCCTTTTAATAATTTACAGTGAGGTCCAGGGAACATACGCACTTTTTCTCCTAATAGGTCCCACTGAAATGATCTGTTCTTTAGGTTCCTTTGTATAATCTGTGGCAATCCTGGAATTTTGCGGGCAAGTCTGAAAGACAGAACAGCAGAGGGAAAATTTCACACAATTAAACTGATAACTTATTCTTCATCACGTTTCCAGCTCCCGAGGAAGGAGGCGCTCCGGCCTCCAGCACTATCGCTGCTCGGATTAATTAGAACGAACGCATTCTTGATCATGGAGCCCACCGGGACGCTAGGCTGTGTGTTGGGCGGAATTAAACACACTGCATGCTGGAATGGGGCTCCAGGAGGCTCCCTGCCTGGGAACGAGGATGGCCGTATCGCACCTGACACGAACGTACACAGCATCCCCGTAAATCGCTCTGACCACCGTCCACATCTTGATTCTGCAAACACAGAGCTGGAGTGTTTGCAAGTGGGGCCAGGCTCAGGCTCCAGAGCAATCACCTCTCAGGGCCTCGCCATGCAAGGTGGGGTGCGAGCCTAGCCTGGAAGAGGGGATTGCTTTGGCACCTCATCCTACCAGCTCCTCCAGAGCCACCAGCCCTGGGGTGGATGAGCTAGGCGACCCCAGGATAAACTGCGGCCACGAGTTTGTTTCTCCAGAGAAGTGGAGCTTGGCCCAATGATCATGGATTCAGGCTGCCTTGCTCAACATGCTCCTTGAAACACCAGAACAGTGGGACTTCAACCAGGCCAGTGTTCCCCCCGGGGGTATTTGCCAATGTCTGAAGACAGTTTTGGATGTTGCCACTGGGGGAGATTCTATGGCAGCTAGTGGTAGAAGCCAGGCGTGCTGCCGGCATCCTACAGCATACGGCAACAAAGTATTCGACCCAAAACGTGAACCGTGCCGAGGTCCGAGAAACCCGCTCACGTGTTAGGCCAGCACCCAGCTGACAGTCCAGGGACAGGGGAGGAAACAGACATCGTTCCACTGTGTCCCCTCGACTGACCCCCGAAGGACGGTTGTCCAGTCTTAAGCAACTGTGGATGACTCCAACTCGGCCACCTGGCATCCTGACGCCCATCCCGGGGAAACGCAATGGAGAGGAACGAGGCCAAGCGTGCGGACTTCGCACTCTCGCTTACGATTTTACAGGAGTATTTTTCCGAGTCGCAGAGCGACACCGCACAGTGCAGGTGCACTTCGTCATAATCCCCGATGAACTTAAAGACGGTGACGTGAAAGCGACAGGTCAGCGAGACTCCGTTCTCCTCGATGCCGATGGTGTTATCTTTAATGTTCTGACACCTAGTCAGAGGGAATAATGAGATCTTGGCTTTCATGCTCTTCTGCTTAGGCTTTAATCCTCGTCTTCATTTCAAAATTTCCTGTTTCACATAAACCCGTCCTTACGGGGAAAAATGCTTTTGCATTTGAAAGTGACCTCTGGACAGAGCAGGCTTGTCCCTCAGGGCTCCCTCCTGGTATTTTCATTGTTTGGGAACATCACACACCACCTCGCCTCAGTAACCTCGCTGCAAGGACAAACCTGGGGAGGGAAGGGGCCCGGGTGCAACTGCCCACACCCCAGGTTCTCACCCCGGGCCCTCATGATGCCGTGTTTACCTGACGGCGATCTAGCAAAGACGAGGTTAGAGGTTAGGTCTCGCTTCCGTACTTTCTTCAGGTGAGTATCCACGTGGGGAGGAGCCCCGGATTCAAACCCTACTGGGAAATCCTCCCCGGCATTAAAGTGGGGGGAGAGGGAGCAGCGGGGACCAGGAAGTGCTGCGATGCGGGGACCCCCTCTCTTCTCAGCTCCCTCCTCGTGGAACTGAGTCCACAGGCAGTCACAGCCAGGGCCTGCCCTGACACAGAGACCCCGCTCCAACTTTAGTCTCCCCAAGTGGGTCACAGTCTTATGTTTTCTCATGTCCCCTCCTGGATGTCTTTCAGCCTTTCCTCCCAACGTGACACCTGCTCTCTCTCTCTCTTTTTTTAACTTTCTTTTTCCCCCCCATAGGGAGCATGCACTTGCTGGAGAGAGACAGACAGAAAGAAACAGAGAGAGGGAAAGTGAGAAATCACCCCCCAGGGGGGATGGCCATGCCGCAATCCCTTCTCCTCCATTCCCTTCCTGGGATTTTGAGCACGTGTGCACACATGCACCTGGAGTAATTTTCAAGCTGCCAGGTCCAGACTCCAACCGCTGTCAGCCATGTGGGAATCCAGCACCCTAACCACCATGCCACCTGCTGGCCCCACGCCTGCTCTTCCTTCAACACCAGCTTACCGCACCCCCTGCTCTATAAATATCCCGTGGTCTTGCCCTACCCAGTCAGTTGCAAGTGGCCTTTCCTGGATTTGTCAACAGCAAACGGAGCCCCCTGAGTGCAAGAATCAAAGCATGATCTCCACTAGGTCTCCAGCACACTGCAAGGCACAGTGGCAGGATATGGAGATCTTTGTTGACTGAAACAAACAAACAAATGAATTATGCCACCACGGCCAACATTGGCCCATAGGTGCCCCGGAGCACTTTAAAATAATAAAGATAAAAGGGCGACTCTTTTTCTTCTGCTTCCTTTCCCTAGCCCACAGGATTAAATAGCTTAGCGATAAGGAAAATTAAAAATGGAAGTTATCCTTTAGCAGTCCCACACCTATTAAGTTTCGTAATTAGTCTTCTGGGCAAAATGCAAGTTGCTTTGCAAGGCAATAGTTTCTTAAAGGCTCTGAAACAAACACTTATATGCCAGACTGTTCCTTGTCTCTGTTACTCAGTGGATAATCTAAATTGGTTCAAGGATTTTAAAATGGTAGGAGCTCTCATGCACAGACTGAGTCTCTCCCAGGCAGAGGACTGGAGATTTCGGAATGAGAAAGACACGGAGCAGAGACGGGGAGCAGGGATGGCTGTCGGGGTACCTCCGTTAGAGTGAGCAGACAAGCCGCGTACGAGAACCCTCGGTCCGCTGTGTCTCTAGTTAGACACAGAAAGGGAAAAGACACATGCCCAGCATGTCCCCAGACTCCTGAGCTACTGCTACTCCTTCGAGGTAAGAAAAGACAACCGATCCCCCCTAAAAAACACTGAAGTGGACCCCTTTTACTGCACGATCACTAGGCACAGAGCACCAGTTTTTCCACGGGGGTTGGGGGTGTGGGGGGGAACTAGAAAAAAACAAGAACGATATTCGTCCCAAAAAGGCAGCAGGACGAATGGATTCCAGTTCTCACATGACGAAATCCCTTCCCACCCAACAACAGTTTCATCTGAAGGCCTTTATTCAGACAGACCCTGGGGTAAACTAAGGTGTATGAACACGCATGCTCTCACGCTCCCTCTCTGGGTCAAGTCTATTAAATACTGTTTTTAAATTGCGAAATGCCACCACATTCTTCAAAGGAGTCGCGGGCCCTGTCATCGGGGTTTGTGCATGCACAGTGGCTCAGGTCTTAGTGCTTTCTCGTTGGAGGAGGGTGCAGTAAGGGGTGGGAAGAAATATGGCATAAAGGAGGACTGCAATGTGACCTCAAACATCTAAGCCTGCAGGACACCAGCTGTCCCCCTGTCTCTGAGAAAGCTGAACGCCAGTGCAGACAGACATCTTAGTGAGGTCTTGTTGAAAAACCCATGATAATGGGGGACCAGCAGTTAGTGTAATGGCTATGTCGCTGGACTCCCACGTAGTCGACCACGGTTCAAGTCCCGGACCCGGCGGCTTAAACTCATGCCGGGCGCATGTGCGTGCATGCCCAAGATCCCAAGAGAGGAATGGAGGAGAAGGGATTGCAGCGTGGCCATACCCCCCTGGGGGGTGGTTTTGCACTTTCTTTCTCTCTGTCTCTCTCTGTCTGGCTGGCGAGCGCATGCGCCTTATAGCAAAAAAACTCTCAAAACAACAAAAACAAAAACAAAAAAAACACGATACAGCTCAGCAACCCAGGCCGTGTGCCACACCTGGTCAGGTAGGGAGGGGAGCCTGAGCCTGAAAGGATTCCTGCTTTGCCCCGGCTGACTGGGTGGTCACAGGAGAGCTCTGTGCCGAGTCTCAACCTGAAGCTAATGGCAGTATGCACAGCAACTCCTGCCCGCTGGGTGGGGGCTGACCCAGGATAGGCAATTACAACGACACATTCCCCCACAGGATAGGCAAACGACCCAGGATGGGCTAGTCACATTCCTGCCCTGGGATCCCCCGAACTGGAAGTAGAAGAGATAACAGCGCGTAGGTGGTTACAATGCTGTAAGAATGTCAGCCCGGGTGGCGTAGTAGTTAAGGAACTGGACTTCCACATGGCTAACCACGGTTCAAGTCCCAGACCCAGTGGCTTGAAAACACTCCAGGTACATGTGCACTCACGGCCGAAATCCTTCCAGGAAAACGGAGGAGAAGGGGATGCGATGTGGTCGCCCCTGCAGGGGGCTTCTCACTTTCCCTTTCTCTGTCTCTCTTGGTGAGCAAACACACCCTATGACAAAAACCTAAAAAAGAAATTTAATAAAAAGAAAAGAAACAAAGAAAGCCAGGCAGCCCAGGGTTGCCAATGTCTACCAGTCAATGAACGGAGAGAAAGGAAAGTGGGGGAGACGAGAGATACAGAGAGAGGATAAAAGAAAGAGGTTGGGCAGAGACAAGAGACAGAGCCAAAGGGGAGTCCCGACCTCATCTGGCTCCCAGGACCCTATAACCCCTGAAGCTGCATCCACTTCTGTAGTTCTGAGGTTCAGGGTACACTCATTGGTTTGGGACCATTCAATGCCTTGTCTTTTCCAGGAGCTCAATTGAAGTGCTCTCTACCATTTATGATAGAAAGAATTCTGATTACTACAGTCTTCTGCTTTATGAATTGATCGTATCAGGGTGATGGAAATGTTCTAATATTAGATTATGATGATGTTAGTCCTCCTCTGCAAATTTACTGAAAATCACTGAATTTTACACTTAAAGCAAGTAACTTTTATTGTGTGTAAATTATGGATGCTTTATGGCACCCACAATTTTAAAATGAATTATTATAAAAACTAATACAAAATGTTTAAATGACAGACATATCTAGTGGTACACACACACACACACACACACACACACACACACATATATATATATATATTCTTTTTTTAAATTTTTTTGGAGAGGTTTTTGCTATAGGGCACGTGCACTTGCCAGAAAGACAGAGAGAGACAGAGACACACAAAGCGAGAAATCACTCCCCAGGGGGGATAGCCATGCCACAATCCCTTCTCCTCTATTCTCCTCTCCGGATCTTGGGCAAGCACACACACGCACCCGGTGTGAGTTTAAGCCACCAAGTCTAGGACTCCAACTGCAGTCGGCTACATAGGAGTCTGGCGACATAGCCATTACATTAACTGCTGGTTCCAACATACCTAGTGTTTTTTTAAAAAATAAATATACTGGGACCAGCAGGTGGCATGGTGGTTAAGGGTGCTGGAATCCCATGTGGCTGACCACAGTTTGAATCCTGGACCTGGTGGCTTGCTTTCTCACTTTCTCTTTCTCACACTCTGTTTCTCTTGGATCAAATTAAAATAAGTAAATAAGTAAAGTTAAATAATTCTTTAAAAAATAAACATACTATAATTCTTCTTACAGTTTTTCTTCTTATTCATTCATTCACTTATTCTTTCACTTAATAAATTCTGTCATTTAGTCTCTTTATGTCAGAAAATATGGCAGGTGGTAAGTGAGTAAGGTGAGTAAGAAGAGACTTGTTGAATTTATAGGCTATTATCCTAATTTCTTATTGATTTTTGATAGATGTCCTAGTCACTAATCTTGGGTTATTCTCATTACATTCTTGCATTTATAGAATTAAATATTCTTTTTCAAATTGACATGCAAAGTCAGCAGGACAGAATCCTCTCTGATCAGGGCCAACTCCTACATAGCTGACCGTGGTTCAAGTCCCAGGCCTGGCCACTTGCTTTCTCACCCTCTCTCTCTCTCTCTCTCTCTCTCTCTCTCTCTCTCTCTCTCTCTCCAGTCAGTGCATGTGCCCTATAGCAAATTTAAACCAAATTATATTAATAAATTAGATTAAATTAATAAATCTTTTAAAAAGTAAAAAAAAAAAAAAGAGAGAGAGAGAGAGAGAATCTTCTTAAGAGAGAGAATGATCACACTCACACTGAGTATAAGGCACCCAGAGCTAATGCCATATGGACCCTGGATATCTGCTGTGGGACTCTGAGCAAGTTATGTGACCTCATCTATAAGATATACCTCATAGGTTGCTATGGGGACGAGATGAATGTGCAGATGTGACATGCTGGCCCTGCAGGGAGTCAACACAACACACATGGGTTCCCGTTCCCTTTCCTAGAAGTGACGGAGACGACATCATTCTGAAGACTGTGACGACCAGCTCTCAAGAGGTACTCACCCGCCTTCAATGATGAAGTACCGGAGCTTATCGTTGCTGTCGCGGGAGGGGGTGGCGTAGCATTTGTTGAGCGTTAGGATCAAGTGTGTGGAGTCGGCCCCAACCACAAAGACCCCCACGTAGAGCACGTCTCGCGTCGTCAGCACCACCTCGCCCTGGCGGTACGGATGTTTGTAGGAGGCGTTTTTGTAGAGCGCCATTTTGGTAGTGAAGCTGCCTTCTTGGGTTGGAACTGTCAGGTTAATGACACTAAAAGAGAAATATGAAGCGGGGAAGCCAAAACAACTGTATGTACTCAATTTCCATTTTTCAAGCTGAACATGCAGAAGGGATGCAAAGCACAGAGTGGTGAAGTGTGCGGTTGCACTGTCCAGGACGGTACCCACCAGCCAGAGGGGGCATCTCAGTTTGCAGGAGATGAAATGAAATAGAAGTAAAAATTCAGCTCCTAAGCCCTCCAGGCCACATTTCCGGTGTTCAACGGGCACATGGAGCTGCCGCATTGCAAAATGGAGATATGGGGCCTTTCCATCACCGTAGAACGTTCTATGAACAGAGCCGGTCTAAGCCATTTAGGTTCAGGGTACACTCATTCTATTCTTCCCTCGTGCTTCAAAGACAAACGCTAGCAACTCTGATTATGTTAACCTTAACTGTCAGGGAGAAGGCAGAGCCGTGCAGAACCCGAGGGACCCCTTACCTCAGCATGGGCTTCACCACGGAGTCCAAGGAGATCTTGATGTCCAGCTCATACGCACACGAAAATTCCACATTGATCGTGCGGTCCCTGGTGATGATGTTGCCCGTGTTGTTGGCACTTTCGATCCAGATTGTGTTTTTATACATGATATGTGTGCCGTTGGACTGCAGGGCAAGGGGAGGTCAGAAATCATTAAATCCGGGAGTGAGGATGTGGCTTGCATCCCAAATCCATATCCCTGAAAGCGGAAAAATGGCTTCATTCCATCCAGAACCCAGACGCCAATATAAATCAGGGTGGTGCTGGCCTCAGCATTTACGGGGGTGGGGGTGGGGGTGGGGGTGGGGATTACAGTCGATGTTAACGACACCTTTTAGCCCGATCACCTTGAAGGCCCACAGAGGGTGATTTCGTGTACCACTGAATTCTAATGACAACCAGCCCCCAGTTATCTGTGGGATCCCGCATTAGGGACAGCATGAAGCATTGCCGTCGTAAAGTAATACAAATCTTCTTCAGTCCTCACTCCAAAATCTCTCCTCCACCAAATCTTTTGCCAGACATGCCTACAAGGACCAAACCCAGAAGTGTGAGTTTCATCTCCTTCTTCCCTTCCCTCTCTTATGAAGAGGTTAATGAACAGAGCCATGCATACAGCAGGAAGGAATAAGAAGAAAAACAGAAACAGGAAATGCTTTGTGAACGCAGGCAGTAGGTAACCTGACACCAAACGTGGGGACCTCACTGCACATGTGCAGCCAGCTGTTACTGGCCTTGGGACACTCTCGCTTTCTGAACATTAGGAGCATAAAAGAAGCAACAGTGATTTTGTCCATAGAAAGGACAGAGGATGACGCCAGGATCACAAATGAAAGAAAGAAACAAGTCACTCCTAGCACTCTTCCCACTCGAGTAACCACTCAGCGTCAAACGCTGGCCAGTCTTGCTGTCTTTCGTCCTCATGTGTGCCTTCTGCTGTTCTCCCAGGAATGGCCATCTCGGTAGACTACCCTGACGTGGCCAGTTTTAAGAGCAATACTTCTCTGTGCTCTGTGGCAGAAATGGACAGACTGGAAGTGCACTAGCAAGGAGGACCACGCTTGATACTAGACAGTAGAGGGGGGGTGAGTAACAGAAGGTGGGAGGAGGGGATCAAGGACTAAACAAACAACGCATTTGGGACCAGCAGTTGGCATAATGGCCATGTCACTGAACTCCCACGTAGCTGACCGCGGTTCGAGTCCCGGACCTGGTGGCTTGAACTCACGCTGGGCGCGTGTGCGTGCATGCCCAAGATCCCGAGAGGAGAATGGAGGAGAAGGGACTGCGGCGTGGCCATCCCCCCGGAGGGTGATTTCTCGCTTTCTGTCTCTCTGTGTCTGTCTGTCTTTCTGGCAAGTACATGCACTCTATAGCAAAAACCTCTCAAAAAAAAAAAAAAAAAAAAAAAAAAAAACAGGTTTAATGGACACAAAAATGGAAAGTTATCTGTTGACGATAATGTACATGGTAATGTCTTTGACTTGACTAACATGCACTGTGTTCATGCTGGGAAAACCATGTTGTGCACTGCAAAGACAGACAGTGTAACTGTTTTAAAGAGCCTGCATAGATTTGAAAGGGAATAGATCACCTTCTGTAAGCTTGTAGTGAACGTGGAAAACAGTAGGTTAAGGAGAAAGAAAGAGGGTGATGCCCATGCAGACAACAGGGGGGCTCCCGCTCCTCTGCCAGGCCCTCGGCCCCCTTCCTCACCTGCACAATGTTCCCACAGTTGCCCTTGGTGTTGTTGATCTGAAAGGAGATGAAATCCTCCCCCTCGATGCCGAGGCACTGCCTGTCGTTGATCCTCACCCCCTCCCTCTCAAAGCCGAGCTGGAAGAGCTTGCACTTGGATATGGACACTTCCATCTGGGCGGCCTTGCAGGTCACCTCTGCATCGATGATGTCGTGTGAGTCTGCAGGGACAGGTATCGGGAGAGGCGGGTCAGCGGGCAGCCGCGTGCCACGGGGGAGGGCAATCGGGGCATCCCAATGGCCTTCTCTTTTGGAGGAGGCCAGGATCTCCCCACAAAGGCTGCAGTATTTCTAATTAAGCTTTGATCAGACCAAATGAGCATAGGAACTTAACTCAGCACAATAATTGGAGCATGAGTAGAGCCCTTTTAAAAAGAGAGAAATGGTAATGGCATCTTTTGTCTTGTCTTCATAAACCCAGGCCTTCCCTCCCTCTTCTCCCCGCCCCATGGCAGCAGCTACTTTTCTGTAAGCTACACCGCCAACCTGGCCCATGGTGGCTTGGATCCAAAGCTGGGCTCAATGGGGCGCAGCCCTAGGCAGGCTCGCCCAGAGCCCCTGCTGAATCCCGCTCTGAGGGCCCCTCGTCATTCCCAGGTGAGCACTGGGAGCTCGCATGTGTCATGGTGGTGCACCAATTGACATTTTTTCTGAGTATATAAACACCCACTGATAAGCACTATAGACACAGAGAGCTACATTTTATCTGCTCAGGTGGAGCCCTTGAACAACAGCTAATGTCCCCTCCTAGGGAGCCTTTTAGTCAATTAGGCTTTCATACTCTAATGAGGTTAATTTCAGCACCTGCTAGAGCTGTGGGGAAGAGCACAGCGCTGGAGGGAAAAACAGGCAAAGGAGGCCCCTTCCAGCTCCCCTTCCAGCTGACCTTGCAGGGGGTCCTGCCACAGACAAGACCATGTCTACCTTAAGGGAGCTGCCCTTCAGAAAGAGACCCAAGTCCTAGTTAATTACAGCTTGCTTTAAATATTTCAGTTGTATGTGCAGGGCCAAAAGCTTTGGGCCAGATAAAGCTGGCTTTTAGGGAGTGTTAAGGCCGAGTTGTCCTAGTTCTTCCACGTTGGTGTCAAGCACCTTACTTTCTCCGCAGTTTAAGAGATCAGTCAGGTCTCGTTGATGTTGAGCCTGGCCTCGGATGGAACTGGTTGGTTCCATTCATGCACAGATTTGCATATCACAGTTTATTGATGAGAAGGATGTAGCTATGAGGAAATGAACATTAGCCTACTTCAAATGGTTCAATGGCTTCCTTGTTCTGCTTAAATGTTCCTGAAAGCTTTTGCTCCTAGGGGTTCTGGCCTAAGCCTTGGGAGGTAGGAGAGCTCCCGGCATTCTGTAGCTTTCCTGCATGGCCCAGGCCTCTCCCATTGGGCTTTCCTGGGGGGAGGTGGCCCTGGTCACTCACTGTTGCCATAGGGGGGCGGCTCGATGCAACCACACAGCTCCCCTCCATTTTCCAGCTCACAGGTCCGGTTGGGACAGTCTGCCCCCACACAGGGATCTTCAACCACTCCTGCTAAAAAGGAAAACACACAGAAACACGTACAACTTGATTTTCACACCTACGCATTGAAGCGTTTGGTTACGCTTGGACTTGATACCTCAGTCAAGTTAGAAATGGTCAGGTGGCAGCCGCAAACAGACAAGGCTTCCTTCCAGGGAGGAATGGCAAGGCCTACCTGTCGGTGCTTGCTATGGGCTGCCATGTGCCTCTGGCTTGAACTGAACTGCCTCCCTTGACCCTCAGTGGTACACCCTGTGCCAAATGTCACCATCCCTTTCACAGCAGAAACTGACACAACCTGCCAAGTGAAGCCGTCACAGGTCGTCGGGTATGAGCAAGGAATCTCAAGATGCCAGGGAAAGGCATGTCTGACCATCGCTCACTCTTGCCAGGGGTTGCAGCAAGACCCTTCGGCCTACTTTTTACCTACTTTTATTGCTAAGCTGTCATTAAAGGACCTGGAGAAGGTACCTATCCTCCCCTCCTGCGTTACACAGATGGACAAAGGCGTTCTCTTGGGGGTCTGGCCAGTGCCTCACCTCCCACTCACGGCACTGGTCGGATATGGGCAAACCATCCCCACACGCATGCGCACTCCTTCTCAGTTCACACTGGGCTGTGTATGACTGCCCCCTAACCGGGCAATCAAGTTCCCCTTCCCTGACAACTTGCTCACCCTAAAAGCCTCCTACGTGTATTGTTCTATTAACATTCCCTTTTTTTTTTTTTTTTAAGGTTTTTGCCATGTGTCATGTGTGCTTGTCAGAAAGATAGAAAGAAGGTTAGAGGGAAAGTGAGAAAACATCCCCTGGGGGGATGCCCACGCACAATCCCTTCTCTGCCAATGGTAATGTGCACACACCCTACGGCAACAATCTAGAAAATACAAATACGAATACAAAGAGGAGGAGTAAACGCAAGAGCTCTGTGGTACATCGTGGTGCATACACTGGGTGGTTGGGAAAGCCATGACACCTTCTCGCATAGAAAAACAAAAAATACGTCATCTCCTTGCCAACCACCTAATAGCAAACATATTACACACTTGAAAATAACCAAGAGAGGGAACCAGCAGTTAGCGTAATGGCTATGTCGCTGGACTCCCACGTAGTCAACCGCGGTTCACGTCTGGGACCCGGTGGCTTAAAACTCACGCCGGGCGCGTGTGCGTGCGTGCCCAAGATCCCAAGAGGAGAGTGGAGGAGAAGGGATTGCGGCATGGTCATCCCCCCTGGGGGATGATTTCTCACTTTCTATCTCTATGTATCTCTCTGTCTGGCGAACGCATGCGCCCTATAGCGAAAACCTCTCCAAAAAAAAAGAAAATAACCAAGAGAGTAGATTTTAAGTGTTCTCACCACACACACACACACACACACACACACAAACCTCAAGTTATCTCTCAGCTCTGCACCCTCAGCTCCGCACCCCTCTCTGGACTCAGCGGCCCTACCCTCCACACCCACAGATGGCTTAGTGGCCACCTGCCTCCATCCCGGAAAGACCACTGAAGAAAAGCGATCAACCCTATTTACACATACTTTTTATCTTTTAATTTGCACATTTAATTTAATGTGCTCAATGGAGAGAAACAGAGACAGAGATCGAGAAAAGGCAGAAAGTGAGAAAGTACCCTTCATGGGCATGGCCACACTACAATCCCTTCTCCATTTACCCCTCCTTTGGGGATTTGGGTCTACACGAACACATGCCCAGCATGTTTTTCATGCTGCTGGGTCTGGGACTCAAACCCCATGGTCGGATGGGGATCCAGCCGCCTTCACCAACAGGCTGTGGGCTGGCCTGACACATGCTTGTGTTTACACGGCTTCCTTTCCTAAAGACCCTGTTACTCTCCCAGCGTGTTCAGTAAGCAGCACCGGGCCAAGCCTGGAGCTGCCACTCAGCAAATGCTGTGGTGGATCCACACAGTGCAGGAATGGCCAGTGAGAGAACAGGAAGTGCAGAGGTCCACCCACGGGAGGAAAAGCTCGTTTGCAAACGTGGCGGTCCACCCGCTGTCGGTAAACATGACATGCTCTTAGTGAGAAGCTTTGAAAAGATTTTTTGTTTACTTTTGGAAAAAATATCAATACATTTTTAAAATTCCAATTTCCAAAATTCGAAATAGTTCATTTGAAAGTTATTTAGGGGTCAGCAGGTGGCGTGGTGGTTAAGTGCTGGATTCCCACATGGCTGATAGTGGTTCAAGTCCTGGACCTGGCTGTTTGGGAAAATCATGCCAGGCACATGTACGTGTATGCCCAAAATCCTGAGAGGCGAATGGAGGAGAAGGAATTGCAGTGTGGCCATCCTCCTGGGGGCAATTTCTCACTTTGCCTCTCACTGTCTCCCTCTGCATCTCTCCAGCAAGCATAGGGGCCCTATAGCCAAAACCTAAAATAAAATTAAAAATTAAAAAAAAGGTTATTTAAAGTATTGCTTATGGGAACCAACAGTTGGCGTAATGGCTATGTCACTGGGCTCCCATGTGGTCGACTGTGGTTTGAGTCTCGGACCCAGTGACTTAAACTCATGCCAGGTGCGTGTGCATGCATGCCCAAGATCCTGAGAGGAGAATGGAGGAAAAGGGATTGCAGTGTGGCCATCCCCCTGGGGGTTGATTTCTCGCTTTCTGTCTCTCTGTCTTTCTGGCAAGCGCATGCACCCTATAGCAAAAACCTCTAAAAAAAAAAAGTATTGCTTATGAACACAGCAGAGTAAAATATTAAAATAATCAAACAAGACACTTGTGTTCATTTCCAACAGACTAGTAATCTGCTTGCTAACTCTTTCTGAAATCACTGAATATATATTTTCATTAACTGCATTTTCTCAAGGTCTAAATTAAATGTATTTCTACATGTGATCAGACGTAGCCTGCAAATTTATGCATGTGTGTACGGTCTGGAAAGGGGCCTGTGTTCATGGTGGGGGCCTGTCTATGCACAGGCTGGTGCTGTGTGTCACGGTACAAACACACATGCTGGCGGTCACAGTATCACACTGCATTCACAAATGACCATTCAGGGTTACAGACACACCCACACATGACATACACACTTAGATTTGCTCCATCTATGTCGTTATCATAGTAAGAATATGGACAGATCAGATCATGGAAATGTACAACAAAGTAATTCCCTTGCAGGGTCAGCGGGTGGTGTGGTGGTTGGGGGGGGGAGGGGCGCTAGACTTCCTCCTGGCCAATCACGGATCAAGAACCGGACCTGGCAGCTTGCTTTCTCAATTTCTCTCTCTCTCTCTTTCTGTTTCTCTCCGGTGAGTGCACATGCCCTATGACCAACGAAAAGAATAACAATAATTGGGACCAGCAAGTGGTGTGGCGGTTGAGGCGCTGGACTCCCACATAGCTGATCGTGATTCAAGCCCCAGTCCTGGTGACTTGCTTTCTTACTCTCCCTCTCTCTCTGGTGAGTGCATGTGCCCTGTAGCAAAGTAAAATTAAAAATAATAATAATAATAAATAGAATTAAGTAAGTAATTCTTTTTTAAAAACCTACTGGAAAAATAACAATAAATAAAATTTAAAAATTAATAAAAAAAAAAATGCCCTTGCAGCCCCTGGTGCTGACCGCAAACGATGCTGCATGAGCTGAGGAGAAACAGAGGAGGCAGCGTGAGTCTTCCTCATGCACACGTCGGCCCAGCCCTGCGCCTGTCCGTATCGTCAACAGGAAGCCACGGAGAAAGTAAAAAATAAAGGAAAAGAAAAACTCCTGGGTGGTCAGAAAAGTCATGACGCATTTTTGCATAGAAAATACACGTCATGACTTTCCCAATAACCCAATACTTGCTTACTACAAAAAAACAAACAAACAAAAAACAAGAATCTAAGGTTCTGTATCTTACTCATTGAAGACCTGGAATCCTTTTGTAAGTACTGCAGCTTCCTTTCAACCCAGGCAGGTGTCACCAGCTCCATCCAAGTCACCTTGCCACTTCCCACAGGACTTCCCTTTCTGACCTGGGCCCAGACTCACATTTAAGGAGCCCTGGGAAAGCTGAGTCAGGGAACCGAAATTCACCCCGAGTCCCCTACTATGTAGCTTACCCTCAAAATTGCTGTTCTGGTGTTCCTCCCCCTGGGAACCTCATCTTTCCAAATTCCATGGAGGTCAGAAACTGCAGCAGCTTGGGCTCTGCTGGAAATGCCTCCCTGCTGCTGTTACTCACGGCCCTGTTCTCCAGCCCTGGAAGCACACCTGTGCGCAAAGATGAGCGAAGCCAGCCAGCCCTGGCCCAGTGCGACCAGCAGAGCTGTTCTCTGCCTTGCAAGGAACCTACAGAAATAAAATCATTTTCTTACAGCAATTCTCCTTCTCGATCCACTCGGTGCTGAGGATCCCGAAGGAGCGGCAGGCCTCCCCGTAGGCAGCCAGGGAGCCGCAGAGCTGGAACTTCTTGTGGTTGTAGCAGCCGTCTAGGTAGCAGGACTCGTAGAAGGGAAGCGGGTCGAGGAGCCCGTAGCAGGGCTGGAAGAAGCCCTTCATGTCGGTGAGCTTCAGGCAGTAGCCGTCGCCCTGCATCTTCTGGATGTGCACGTTGTCGCACATGGCCGCGTACTGCGAGAACTGCAGCTCGTTGCAGCTGGGGGCAAGAGGCCTGGTCAGACCCGGGCAGCAGAAACAGCCACAGGGCTTTCCAGGGGGAAGTGAGAGCGCACCTCTACCTGTTTTGCTATTTCTTTCTTTCTTTTAACCAGAGGTTTTTGTTACAGGGGAGTGTGCTCACCAGAGACACAGAGCCAGAAACACAAACCAAGAAATCACCCTCCACCCAGGGAGGATGGTCACCCCACAATCCCTTCTCCTCCATTCTCCTTTTGGGATCTTGGGCAAGCACACACACGTACCCATCTTGAGTTTTAAGCTGCCAGATCCCGGGCTCAAACCATGGTCGACCACATGGGAGTCCAGTGTAACCACTACGCCATCTGCTGGTCCCTGTTTTGCTACTTCTAAGGCGAGTGCTGGACGCCAATTCCAACACTAATGAGCTGGGTGGCCTTCTGTAGGTTGGGTCCCTCAGGCCTCTATCTACCCACCTAAGAGAAATGGCCATTCCTCTTGCTTCTATCCCTGGCACAGAGCAAGGGAGAAATAAAGTGATGTGTCGATTGCCAAAGTGCTGCCCCAAAAGCAGATACTAGAAACCATAGGGACCAGCACATGGCGTGGTGGTTAAGGCTCTGGACTCCCACATGGTCAACTGCGGTTCAAGCCCCAGACCCAGTGGCTTGAAAATCATGCCAGGCAAGTGTGCGTGCATGCCCATAATCCTGAAAGAAGAATGGAGAAGGGATTGTGGTGTGGTCATCCCCCAGGGGGGTGATTTCTCTCTGTTTCTGTCCGGTGAGCACCCATGCCCTATGGCAAAAACCTAAGGAAAAAAACAACCATAAATACTTCAATATAATCGACTGATATAATTGATACAACTACCAATAACGAGTATTGATATGATGACCAATAAAAATAATAACAGTAATGACAGTTACCGCGTCATTGGGAAAGTCGTGACATATTCTTCTATGTTTTTTGTACAAAAATGCGTCATGACCTTCCCAACAACTCAATAGAATTAAAGACTTAAAAGGAAACCCAAAAGTCTTCTGTGGGTAGGCCCCATACACTGCGCTCTCCTCCCTCTTCCTCTTGGTCCTATCGCCCTGAGACCCAGCTTCTGGTCCAGCGGGACCTTCTGAACATCTCAGGAACATCTTATTTCACGGAATTGGCTCCCGGCCGGGTTCTTCCAGAGGTATGCGCCCCTCTCCCACGTACACATCCCAAGATCAGAGATACTAAATTAACATCCAAGCTCTGGTGGTCCTGCTCACGGATCACCGGGTCTTTCATGGTCATCTTCTGCAGCGTATGGAGAAACCAGACCCCTGTCGCGGAGGCGGGGAGCCTGTGATACCTTACAGGGATGTCTGCGCATGCCCCGAGGCAGGGCTCACCGCCAGCCTAGCCCTCAGTGGAGCACCCCATCCTGCTTATGTAGGCAATAAGCCCGTCTCCCCCTGCGGGGCCCTGGTACATCCCATGGGATCAGTAAACATCATGGACAAGCCCTCTGGGATTGGGGGCCCCTCCAGCTCATCCTCTAAGTCAGTTCCAACCTAGCTAATCAGAAACCAAAGCAGCATCGTCACTAGAAATTGCCGTCCAGTTTATAAAAGAAAAAATAAGAAGGGAAGGGAGGGAAAAAGGAGGGAAGAATGTAAGGAATGGAGTGAAAGGGGGAAAGGTGCAAACTGATTCCTAATTCCTCAAAAGGAACCGAATCTTGCTCATCTTTGGAAGCCCCAGAAGGGACTGCATGCCTAAGTTGTCATTTTTCTCTGTGGGACAGTGAGTGGCATTCTAGAGAAAGCAATGCATTAGGAATCCCAGAATCTAGGCATGGCTTGCCCTTACAGGGCGTCCTCGGGTGAATCCTTTGCTGCGTTAACCTCCGATTCACCTAGCAAAGGAAAGGAGGATTCAACACCGCCCACAGTTCTTCCCGCTCTGGTTCCCATAATTCACAGGGTAATCTAATATACAATGCATTATTCCGTTTATGCTCAGAGCACGGTCAAAGAGGGCTTAGAGCGTCATTTCTGCCACTGGGTATTTAGCTGATGTTTGCCATGTAAACCACGGGGGGGGGGGGGGGGGGGGGAGTCATTGTATAAACAAAGAATTACCAGGAAGAGAGGCAAATCTATAGAGCTAGAAAGGTGTCACGTGATTCAGCAGCCAGGAGGGGCTCTAAACTAAAACACCTTGGAGTAACTCATTTAGGTCATTCTTGCTCTGTCGGCCAGAGGTGGGCCCGGTATCAACCTTCATGACTTCCATTTTCAAAAAGGCTTTCCTGGTCCCCATCCACTTCGACCCGCATGGCCACAAACATGGCTTCTGGTGAAACTCAAGGACACACCATGAAACCTAGCACTAAGAAGGGACAGCCTTTCTTCTGAGTCAACTAACGCCACCCCAGCAGGGCCGCCTAGGTCCCAGGGGCAATCTGAGGTCCCATCCTGGGTGCAGCTGTCTGTTTGACTGAAGACTGGGTCTCACAGAATTCAGTCGTTTGTCTAATCCACTTTCTTCATCTGCAATACAAGAAATTACTGGGGCCTCTGATGTGCCCATTATTTTTTTATTGTTGTTTGTTTTTGTTTTATGAGAGATTTTTTGCTATAGGGAGACAATGAGACAGAAAGCAAACCCCCCCCCCCCCCCCCCCCGGGAATGGCCACACCACAATCTCCTCTCCTCTCGGGATTTGGGGCACACACACACATGCACCCAGTGTGAGTTTCCAGTTGCCCGGTCCAGGACTCGAACCACAATCAGCTACATGGAAGTCCAGCGCCGTAACCACTATACACCTGCTGGCCCCCTGATGTGCCAAATTTGTATCATCAACACCAAAGACCTTTGGCTCAGCTTTGTAGGAGGGGAAGGACCACACAAAGGAAACTGGCTCCCTCGTTAACACCTCCCCTGGACAAGGGAGGTCCTGAGCCCCCCAGGCAGGTGGCCTGAATGTTCTGGCACCCTCACCTCTTCTGCATGCCATTGGTTTTCCAGCTCTGGGCCAGCACCACGCTGCTCACCACCGGCTTGCCCCGCAAGGTCACGTAGTCGTCTGTGAGGTCGCCGTTGAAGTTGCCGCACAGGCCGCATACTTTGTTCTGCAGCCGCTCGCTGATGGTGATTTTGATGACGTTGAAGCCGTTGTAATATATCTGGATGTCAGGGCTCGTGTCGATCACCAGAAACCCTTCGCTGCTGTAGATTTTGGTTGCCAAACCAGTTATAAATGGGACATTCACCTGGGTGCCATTCACCTGCAGGAGGTGGGGAAAGAAATGGAAATAATTACCCCAAGAGCGAGAGTGGGCAAAGGGGCAGACAGTATGTTAGGAGTTGTGGACCTGCGATGTACAGCCATGACTCCACTCTGGGCCACGATAGCGGTCATGGAGTGTGGGGAGCTAACTGAGTCTGGCTGGGTTCCAATAAAGCTTTATTTACAAAAACAGGACGTTTCTAGCCCCAGTCCTAGAATTCAAGGGCACTCATCTTACCATCTGTCCACACTTCCCCCAAAGGGAGCAAACTGCAGCAGAAGCGGGGGCGAGGGGTTTGAGAGAGAAAGAAACATCATTACAATATTACCCACCATGGAGGGCTGGATTTTGTATCAAACTCTCCCCACATCAACCAGCTACTGACAACGAAATGCCCATCTTGTGCCAGGGAGAGTCTGACACGGTTAAAATTAATCTGGAAATCATTGTTTGTTGTCTTTTTGTTTATTATGTTCAAACGGGAAGTCCCCCCAGAGGTCCTTGAAGCACACTGTTTTCTGCATCCACCAATTTCTTGCTTTATAACATTTTCTTTTCTTAGCCCTTGGGATGGAATATAACTTGTTTTCGGTGCACTTACAAAGTAAATTGTTTCCTTTCCCCGGGGTTATTATTATTAACTTTGTTTCTTTAAGAAAAAGTAGATGCCTTTTTTAAACATTTGAGTCTTGAGGGCTGGACGTTGTACAGGGGTGATGCCATGCTCTGTGAGGCCAACCCTGGGAAGGCCCAGGTTCATGTCCCGAGACCTCCTTGAGCACACAGGGGTACAGGTGCCTATAATCTGGGGCTGGCTATGGCTTGGGTGGGTGGCAGCGTGAGGGCTCTATTGGGGTCCTCTATGTCTCCTACTCATAGAAGAGAGGAAGAAACACTTTTTAAAAAAATAATTAAAAATATGAATCTTTGCTGTTGTGGCCAGCCTGGGGTAGTTTATTCAGCAACAAGGTTCGTTTTGCTCTTTCAGGTGTTCTCCCACTAGCTCCTGTATTCTAGGCCACAACGGTTGTGTCTATGTAGGCCAATTTTGCGAGAGGAGCTGGACTATTGTAATAACAGTGCTCATTGACGTTAAAAACTAGAATCCACATTCTTCCCTTTAGATTGCTTTTAAGATCCTTTACTACATCTTTTGCCTAAATATTAAGCTATTTGATGACTCTTCAAATGAAGACACACTCAACATCTGATCGTCTGAGCAAACGGTGGGAAGCAGTCACACCCGTGACACTCAGCTTCAAGAACCCGAGTGGCTCTCTCCCCATCCCTGTGCTCACTGTGTTGGGGCCTGGTTCTACTTCCCAGGGCTCTCTGCTCATTCGTGGAGGGGTTGTGGGGGGTGGGGTAGAAGGTGGTCACTGTCACTAGTTTAGCAAGGGGCTGGACATTGGGGCCTCAGTCAACCGTAAAGCCCTGAGAGACTGACCCAGTGGGAAGCTTCCAGGTTGGTGTCTAGAGACCTCCCTGAGAACAGCGGGCTCATGGTTGCCCATGATCTGGGGCTGGCTGGAGCTGCAAGTGGATCTCATTATCAGGGCCCTGATGGGGGGTGCTATCTCTCTGTCTCTGCCTCTGCATCATACAAGAATACACTTTGTTTCCTTTCAAAGTCCATCAGAGCAGATTATTTTAAATAGGAGGGGGTGGGAGGAATCCACGTTGCAGAGCCACGTTGGTGGAAGTGGACAGATGACTTGTGCATATTTACACACATACAGCCTGAGACGCCATACAAACCAGGCAACGGTGGAAGGAGGAGCTGACCTAGAAATTCCTAGAAATTCGAGGAATTCAGTCTCCATCTTTCTCTCCCTTGGTATGCCATGGGGCCCACGATTGGGATCGCCGGGACATTTATCAGGTTTTACTTAGGTAGCTGTTTTCATCGGCAAAGGCTTGCCTCCTCCAAGCTTATAGAAAGAATAGCACCGATGAAGAGGGTCTGGAAACTGGGGGGCAGAACCAAAAATAACTTTAAAGGGTCTTAAAAGCAAATGAGATGCTTTTTGGAAATGAATCCAGAGTAAAAGCTGATTTATCTACCTTTTCATGACCTGAAGTTCTATTAGTGCCCATGCCGCGATCTAACCCAGACGGTAGGAGAGTGCTGCCTGGCCTTTGGGCTCCAGTGAGACGCTGGAAACGGGGCCCATGCCTACACTAGGACCCTCGTGCTTTGATTCTTTAGATGTGGTCGTTTGTGTATGGTACACGCTAATATCCTACAACTGGTTGATCTGGGAAAACACGGTCCGCCAGCCCTGCTCTTTTTTCTGGACCACAATTCTTAGGACCCAGCACCAACTTGTCACCTTGACGGTGTTCCGGTCGTTGATGAGAATCTGCTCTTCGTTGATGTAGAAATAGACGGGCGAGATGATGGTGAGGTTGGGGGCCGACCACTTGTCGAAGTTGATGATGAGCTGGAACGAGATGTCGGGCAGTTTCTGGCAGATGGTGGACAGCACGAAGGCGCAGTTGGCGGGGAAGCGGAGGAAGGCGCCGTCGAAGGTGCGGAAGACGCCGCCGCCGGCCGCCAGGCAGTAGTTGGTCCTGGTGCTCACGCAGCCGCGCACCCCGTTGCGCAGCGCGCACTCCTCGTCCGACTTGCACTGGCGGGGGTCACACTGGATCAGGTTGCGCCGGAAGCAGCGACAGCGTCGCGTGCAGTCACTGTTCCAGAACAGCTGCTTGGGCTGAAAGAGAGGGGCCTTTGCGTTAAGCTCTGGCCAAGGGCAGGGCTGGAGGCCCCCAAACCCCGGTCCCTCCGCCCCATTCCCAGGCTTCGCCAGACTGTCTTTCATGGGACGGGAATTCGCAACGGGCAACAAAAGGGATTCCAGTGTGAGATAGGGTCCAAGCAACTCGGATGCCAAATAATATGCAATTTCACCTTCATTGGTTTCAATGAAAACCTCAGGGATCTTTACAGCTGGATTGTAGAAACCAATCACAGCCAACCTGGACATGCGGCTGTTCGAACAGGGTAAAGAGGAAAAATAGAAAGATTTTATCAAGAAAGCAGAGGTCCGAGGTCCAACAAGTACCGGCTATGTTTTAAAGGTGGAATTTAAATCCACTCAAGAACGATAAACCCTCCCTTCAAATTTTAAAGAATCCAAAGAACGTGAACATTTACCACTGGCCATTTCACTTCACAGTACTCAGCTTTGCTAACTTTTCCCTAGAATCTAGTCTGCTTCTAATTTACTTCTGTTGCAAGAACCTCCATTTCTTTTTCCTTTCTTTTTTTTTCTTGAGAACGTTTTGCTTTAGGGCATTTCACTCACTGGAGAGATAGAGACAGAGAGATAGAACACAAGAAATCACCCCCCACACACACCACCACCACCACCGGGGGAACAGCCACAACATAAATCCCTTCTCTTCCATTTTCCTCAGGATTTTGTGCACATATATATGCACACCCTGCCTGAGTTTCAAACCTCCAGGTCTGGGACTCGAACCGTGGTTGACCAGCACCTTTACCACTACGCCACTACATCGCCTGCTGGTCCCAATAATCTCCATTTTGTGTGTCCTGAATATGAGAGAGCTAGAGAACAGTGGGGTTCCATGAAAGGTAAGTTTGGGGATCAGAACATTTGGGTCTCAGTCCCAGCACTGCCACCCCTTTTGTGGCATCTTGAGCAACACAGCCAGCCTCCCGGAGTGTCCATTTCCTCAGCTCTGCACTGAAGAAGTCGGTAACATCTCGCAGGGCAGTCGTGAAGCTTAAGTGGAAGAAGACGTGTGAAGCGCATCCCTAGCACAGAGAAGGCACTCAGTAAATAGTAGCTTCTGTTGCTGTTCCAGAAGAAGAAACACGCACTTCTTTTAGATGCTAAAGAAATGATATAAAATACCTACGACATAGCACATCCCCGATTGGAGGCAGCTGTTATTTTCTACTTCTTTCCCAAACAGGAAACAATCTGTAGACACAACTGTCATGGTAGAATTTGCATTCTCTCTTTCATTTATAATTTTTTTAAGAGAGATTTTTGCTACAGGGTATGTGGACTCACCAGAAACAGAGAGACAGAAAGCAAGAAATTATTCCCCAGTGGGGATGGCCACGCTGCAATCCCCTCTCCTCCAGTCACCTCTAAGGATTTTGGGCTTGCACACACACACACACACACACACACACATGCACGTGTACCCGGCATGAGTTTTAAACTACCAGGTCTGGGATTTGAACCATGGTCAACTATGTGGGCATCCAGTGATGTAACCATCATGCTATCCACTAGTCCCAAGTTTGCCTTCTTAATCTCGCATTTGTCTAGACTAGAAGTGGTCATGGTTGGCCAAAAGGGGAGTGGTCTGGACCGGTAAACTAACACAGAGATGCAGGACCACGTCAGTCACAGCAGGGCTGGAGTAACGCAGCCCCCTGGGATGCTGTAGCCACGTGGGAGGGTCTCACATCCCTGGCCTGAGGTCCTGCAGTGCTCAGTGTGTGTGTGGAGTCTGGGCTGGCGGAGACCGGGGTCATGGCAGGAAGACTGTGTTCTGGGTGCCTCTCTCTCTCTCTCTCTCTCTGTCTCTCTGTCTCTCTCTGTTTTTCTCATTCTTAAGGAAGAAATGGGTAAATGAATTTAAATTTTTATAGGTGCTTAATGCGTTATTAACCTAACAAAACAATGCTATCCAGAAAACATGTTTTAAGTTTACTAATTTACATCTTCCAAGAGTGAAAGAGAGAGAACCCCCAGTGGGGTCTTGATGCCACGATCCACTTCCAGCATTTAGCTAGCCCAGGATCATGGTAAGTATATCTGGCTTACTCAGGGAGGTCTCCAGATTTAAACCAGGAACCTTCCCATGAGGGACTGCCTTGTAGCACATTGCATTTTACAGTTGGGTCACCTAGTCTGGCCCCAGGACAACTTGTTTTTTGTTTTTGTTTTAATTTGCTAGTGGGTGCATGGGCTCACTCGAGAGACAGAGAAAGGGAACATGGGAAAGCACCCCCGCCATGGGGGATGACCACACCACAATCCCTTCTCCTCCATCTCTCTTCTCGGAATTTTGATCATGTACTCATATGTGCCTGGCATGTTTTTCAAACCACCAGATCCGAGACTCACACCCCATAGACGGCCACATGGGATCTAGCCACTTTAACCACCATGCCACCAGCTAGCTCCAAAACACGTTTTTGTTTTTGTTTTTTAAGAATTATTTTATTTAACTCTATTATTATTATTATTCCAGTTTGATCAGCCAGAGAGAGAGAGAGAATAAAAGACAGAGAGAGAGAGAGAATGAAAAAGCAAGCCACCAGGTCCAGGGACTTGAACCATGGTTGACCATGTGGGAGTGTCCAGTGCCTTAACCACCACACCATTTGCTGTTCTCTCAAAACATGGCACAAGAAGACCTGTTCTTCTGTCTGGTCACTGTTTTCTGCTTTCACTACAGATTTATAGAAACTCGCTATCGACTACAGCTAGGACTCAGAGTCACGGGGAGTTACAGGGTGAGCTCTTCCAGAAAGTTCCGTCAGCCAGTGCACGTCAAGATGCCATTGCAGATCCTTTTCTCCTCGAAGGGAAGTGGTTCCCGGAACCACGTCTTCTCTCTTGGCGGACATAACATATTGTGGGTGCCAGCAGCCTCCCGAATGGACTTCATTTCTTTTATCAGATTTGCAGAACAATTGAGTGGATGGTCTGGCCTCTCTCTGATAAGAAATCAGACATTGCAGTGGTGGAAAGAGAAATAACCTGACATGTGTGGATCTGATCGAGGGTAAATGACTCATCCATGGGATATCTCGCTCACGAACACATCACATAAAGCGACGGTCCCGACGCTGCTTTCTGTACCTTAATTAGACATGACAACGCCAGCTGGGTGATTACCCTCCATGCTAATGACTAGATGCATTCTCTCTTTATTTCCAAAGAAATTTGTTGTATAAACAAGCCCCCGAGCTTGTTTAAACTGTGGCAAGTGGATGAGGATTATTTGTTCTCAGAGTTAGCTACTTTCCAGATAGAAGCTGTTGTCAAAACCCGCTGACTTTCTGATGGAAAACAGATAATAATGTTTATAGTACTAATAGCCTCCAAGAGCTGGAGCGTGCCTTTGCCGGGAGTTCCGAGGGCTTTTATATGCATCATTTCATTAACACGCCTGAATTTTTTTATGGACACGATGTTTCTCAAGAGAGTAACGCCAACAACAATAATAATAGCAGCTACCAATTACTGAGTGACTAGCAGCCCGGCCCCAAGTGAGGCGCAGGTACGGGTTATTTACACAGCAACCCTGCTGAGCGGGTAAGTTTGGGGAGCTATAGGGTGTGTGCACTCACCTGAGAAAGATCGAGGAAGGGAAAGTGAGCAAATATCGCCCTCCCCCCCGGGGATGGCTATGCTGGCATCCCTTCTCCTGCATTCAACTTCTGGGATTATGGGCATGTAGGCACATGTAACCGGAGTGATTTTCAAACTACCCAGGTCCAGGGCTCAAACCATGGTTGACCATGTAGGGGTCCGGCACTTAAACCACCTGCTGGCCCCTAGTCATTTTTCATTTATGGGGAACAGAAAGCTCAGGGAAAGGGTGGACCGCCTAATTTCACACCTCCCATGTGGTGCGGCTCGGATCAAGGCCTGGTCTCATTCCATGAGGCTGCATGGACACTCCAGACTCCCTTTGGGGGACATGGCACAGCTGATATATATATGCCAGAAATCTTTGGAAGAGCACTTTTGCAGTTTTGAGTGTGATTACATCTTCTATATTGTGAGAAATCTGAATTTATTATTATTTTCTCCCACATGTCTGCTTTTTCCTTCCAAATAATAAATATTTCTAAGTGGTAATTTCTGCATTCCCCTCCTAAGAAGTCATCTTTGGTAAGTTCTACTATATTGTTTTTAGAGAGGTTTTTGCTATAGGGCACATCCACTTGCCAGAGAGACAGAGAAAGACAGAGAGAGGGAAAGTGAGAAATCACCCCCGGGGGGGATGGCTATGTCACAATCCCTTCTCCTCCACTCTCCTCTTGAGATTTTGGGCACGCACGCACATGTACCTGGCATGAGTTTTAAGCCACCAGGTCCAGGGCTCAAACCACAGTTGCCTATGTGAGAATCCATTACACCACCTGCTGGTCCCAATAAATTCTGCTATTTTATTCTACTTCCTCACTATCTTTCTAATACAGCATTTATTTATTTATGGGTTTTCATATATATATTTAAATTTAATTTATTTATTATTTTTATTTAACTCACTATAGGTCACATGTACTGACCAGAGAGAGAGAGAGAGAGAGAGACAGAGAGAGAGAAAGTGAGAAAGTAAGTCGCCATGTCCGGGACTCAAACCACTGTCAACCATGTAGGAGTCCAGCACCTTAACCACCACACCACCTGCTGGTCCTCACATAGCATTTAAATAAGCTGTCCACTGAAAATGGAATTGAGGGCAACTTCCACATTCCTCTTGTGCACTTATCCCCAAAGTAAAGGCAACGTGCTTGTTCTTGAACAAGTCCTCGCATCTTTACAAAAAGAAGACATTATTTATTCTTGCCTAGTTGATTTCCAATTCCAACGTTTCAATTAGATTTCTTTTTAAATGTTACTATTCTTTTTCATTTAAAATTGATTAGTTCTGTAGGGGATTATTTTTCACTTGTTGATATGTTATTTTGCAATTGTTTTCTAGTTCTTTAAAGTACATTTGCCTCCCCTTTGGAACAGATTTTTAAGTCCCTTAAGGCAGGGAACGTGCTTTCTCATCCCCACACGCCACCACCATGGTGACTGCAAGCAGCCGATCCCTAATATTTGCGGTTATTAACTGTCTACTCACCAGCATAAGGTTTGGATATCAGTTCTTTCTTTCTTTCTTTCTTTCTTTCTTTCTTTCTTTCTTTCTTTCTTTCTTTCTTTCTTTCTTTCTTTTTTTGGAGAGATTTTTGCTATAGGGTACATGCGCTCGCCAGACAGACAGAGAGAGACAGAGAGACAAAGCGAGAAATCACCCCTCAGGGGAGATGGCCACGCTGCAATCCCTTCTCCTCCATTCTCCTCTCGGGATCTTGGGCACGCACGCACACGCGCCCAGCATGAGTTTAAGCCACCAGGTCCGGGACTTGAATCGCGATCGACGACGTGGGAGTCCAGCGACATAGCCATTACGTTAACTGCTGGTCCCTCTTTCTTTCTTTATTGAGAGATTTTTGCTATAGGCGTGCACTGGAGAGATAGAGAAAGTGAGAAATCACCTCCCAGGGGAGATGATCACGCCAAAATCCCTCCTCATCCATTCTCCCCCTGGGATTTGGGGCACATACACACAGGCCCAGCATGAGTTTCAAGCCACCAGGTCTGGGACTTGAACCGCAGGTGGCCACATGGGAGCACCTTAACCACTACATCACCTGCTGGCCCTTTTGATGTCATTAAAACAGAGAAGGATCATGGGGCAGATCTGTGAATGAAATACCTCCTCTGGCAGGATCTTTTCTAGTTTAGTATTACAACACTGAACGGTGGCAAAGCCCAAAAAGTAAAATGGGCTAGTGAGCTCGCGCACAGAGCAACCGCACAAGGGCATCTTCTCGGCAACGTGTTTGAGCCCCACACCGAGAGGAGCTGGGCATGGGATGTGGGTGCAGGCAGTAAGCAGTCTAGGCCGAACTGTCTGGGGACCATACCAGAGTGACAAATGGCACACGCGAAGATGACAGCCATACTCACTCTCACTGAGTGTCAATAGCCAGAAGAGAGAAGTCTCTCCTCTCGGCCTCAAGCTCCGTATCTTCTTGTCAGAGACATCTTTAGCTAACGGGGCTGCAAATGTCGAACTCACAGCCCTCCTGTTTCCGATCTGTAGCCACATCATCAAGCTCGGATTTACAGGAGAGGCAAGCCAAAGGGTTTAGGCTGAAAAGAAGGCCTGAAGGAGCCCCACCCACTCTCAGATGTGGGCCTGGGAGGCGGAGTCCAGGGTCCTGACCCAGCCCAGGCCCAGGAGAGAAGGCGCCCCATGCTCTTCCAAATCTGCCACCCAGTCTGACTCTTGGCCAGCAGCGGCCTCACCACAGAACCTCCCTGCCCTCCCACCCCGTCAACCGCGCCACACTCGTCAGCCTGGAGTGGGAAGTCAAGTCAGTTCTGCCCAGCCTCCTGCTCCGGGGGAGAAATCTGGTGGCCAGCCAGGAGGAGAGGCCGGCGTCTTACCTCGTAGTATTTGCCGTCCGCGTAGCAGCCGCAGCTGTGCGGCGGGATGCAGCTCTTGCCGTTGAGCACGTAGCCGGCGTCGCACTGGCAGCCCTCCACGCAGTAGTGGTTACAGTCGCTCTTGAGGCGGATGGCGGCGCAGCGGGGCTGGCACACACTCACGCAGCTCTCGTAGTGGCTGTTGGGAGGGCAGGTGACCGCTGGGGCGGAAGAGACAAGTCAAGGCTCGCACAACCCCAAGACGTGGTAAATGGTTCCTGGGGGCCGTGCTTCTCCGCTCAGGGACAGGCAGAAGGTTGGGGGAGGCCTGCCACCTGCTACTTGTCCTCATGGCCCCCGTTGGGCCAGACAAAGCTTCCAGTCACTCTACTGCTTACGTGACCAGCCAGCATGCAGCAGGGGGGTGCTGGAGGTGCCTCCACTCTGTGGGGTCCTCAGCCTGGGCTTTTGAGATCCTGTTACCCTAACCTTCATCCCACTCCCATCACGAACCCCACATCAGTGAGACATGTCACTGGGGACCTCCGGGGCCAGCCTTTGGGTTCTCACTCAGGGGCTCTTCCTTATTCATGTTCCTCTTAGTCCCCTGGGCCTGTCCCGAGTCCTGCCCTTCCACTTCCAGGTGGAGTCCATCTTCCACATAGCTCCCCCTCTTAGACCCATGCCAACTCCTCTTCCCTCCATCTTCTTTTTTTTTTTTAAGAGAGATTTTTGGTACAGGGTGCAGACGCTCACTGAAGAGACATAAAGAGAGAAAGTGAGAAATTGCCCCCCGAGAGGATGGCAAGGCTGAAATCCCTTTTCCATCCTCCTTCTGGGATTTTGGGCATGCATGCACATGCACCCAGCATGAGTTTCAAGCTGCCGGGTCCAGGACTCAAACCCCAGTCAGCCATGTGGGAGTTCAGCAATGTAACCACTACACCATCTGCTGCTCCCGCCCAACTTCTATGGCACCTTCTTTTAAACCGGTAGTTTATCAAGTATGAAGGGACTTCAAAAATTTGTGGAAAAGTAGAATTAAAGTATGAGTTTATTTTGGTGTAAAAAAAAAAAGTTTGGAATGCATGCATAGGTTTTTTATACTATACATCCAGGAACATTTGGAAGACCCCCTGCAGACTCCTGCCCCTTTGATCACTGGGAAGGGAAGTGTGCAGTGTATGTGTGCATGTGTGCATGTCTGTAAACCAAGTCACAACAGTGATGTGGGGTGTTCTTAGGTTTTTGCCATAGGATGTATGTGCTCACCAGAGAGGCAGAGAGAGCAAGAAGGGAAAAGTCACTACACTACACCAATCCCTTCTCCTCCATTCTCCTCTCAGGATTTGGGCATGCATACACACACACCTGGCATAGTCAAGCCACCAGGTCTGGGACTTGAACCATGGTCAGCCATGTGGGAGTTTAGCGCCTTAATCACCATGCTACCTGCTAGCTCAGTGATGTGTGTGTGTGTGTGTGTGTGTGTGTGTGTGTGTTTTTCAAATGTATCTAGATGCTTTTATGGAAGGTGGTTAGGATCCTGGTGAAGAGTGTGGGTTCTGGGACCAGCTGTACAACACCCAGAGCCAGTTACTAAGCCTCCCTGGGCTTCAGTGTCCTTGTCTGTTAAATCAGGTATCCACGCCTGTTCCTCATCGCTGCTGCAAGTGGTAATGAGCAGAATGTGTGCTTAGACAGTGTGCTTAGACAGTGCTCTGCACAGATTGTTCAGTAAGTAGCCACTCTTTTTATTTAGAGAGGTTTTTGCTAAAGGGCACGTGCGCTCCAGAAAGACAGAGAGACACAGAGATAGAAAGCGAGAAATCACCCCCCAGGGGGGATGGCCACGCCGCAATCCCTTCTCCTCCATTCTCTTCTCAGGATCTTGGGCACGCACGCACACATGCCCGGCGTGAGTTTAAGCCACCTGGTCCGGGACTAGAACCACGGTCAACTACGGGGGAGTCCAGCGACATAGCCATTACACTAACCGCTGGTCCCAGTAGCCACTCTTAAAGACAGGGTTCCTTACAAGTTTTATGGAAACTATTATCTTAATGTATGCCAGAAGCACAACTCCTATTATGAGGGAATTTCTGCTCTCTCCCGTATACAGTATAGATTTCGGGCTTTATTTGTTAAATTATGTAGTGGTAAAGTCTGCTTTAGGAGTACACCAGTCTGTGCATTCTAATACATATAGAGACTCATTAAACCACTACTTTAAAAGGCATTTTTCGTTTAAAATACCTTCTTATGGTTGAAACAGCAAATGATATAAGTAAAAGAGTAGTGATCTCTGAGAAGACAACCTCTGGTCAATTATAAGCAACTCTTCCAGAAATGTTCTCTGTGTGTACAAGCATGTGTGTGCATGTAATACACACAAACATGTGTATTACACGCTCGCTTTTTTTTTTTTTTTTACATAAATTGAGGCATAGTATATACTCTTTTCTGCTCGTTGCTATTTGGTGACGCTATTCCTCCCATTCGGCCTTGAATTACTGATGTCACTGCCGCTCAGGGTGTGTATCTACGTGTTTGTGGTGCTGCTGCCATGACTGGTCCTGGAGTCTCTGTCCTCCAGAGCAAGTGAATCTGCAGAATAAATTCCTGGAGGGAAATGACTGGGTTTAAAGGGTTCAAATGCTGCTTAGTTGCCTTCGAAAGAGGCTGTGCCAGTACATCTTCCTGGTGGGCTTCCGGAAGGAGGCTTGTTTTCCCACACACTCATTGATTGTTTATCACCAAGCTTTCCATCCTTTACTCAGGATATGAAAGTTGTAAAAATGCCGCATCTGCTATCTCTTTATTTAGTTTGCATTGTTTTGTGTGTGAGGTTGATTGTCTTTTCATTCATTTATGAGCCATTTGTATGTCCTTCCATAAAATGCCTTTTCAGGCCTTATGCACGTTTTTGTATTGTTGAAAAACTTCTATAATTAAATTGTTAAAGCTCTTTTGTAAAGTACAAGTAGACTTTTGTGTGTCTTCTGTGTTAGAAAATCTTTATCATTGGCCTTTTGACTCTGCTTCAGTTTTTTAAAACATGTAATTGTTTTTGTTTTTGCTTCTGTCTTCGCCATGGAGAAATGTAACATTTTAATGCCATCACATTTAGCAAGTGTTCCTTTATTGCTCTGGGTGTTTTGCTTAGAAAGAATAACCAGCTCCACTGCAAGATTACCCCCACCCCCCCAAAAAAAGTCCTTTGCTTTCTTCTAGTACTTTTATAACTTCATTTTTTATGTTCTGTCTGGATTCTGTTTTGGAGTAAGTGAGGCAGGAGAAAGCTAGCAAATGGAAGTGGGTAAGAGGCTGGAGCATCTGCCTAGGTGGTGACATAGAAAGACCGATCAAAGCAGAAAGTTTCCCGCCCAAGGGAATGTAGCTAACAGATTAGGGTAGGATGTTTAGCTGATTAAGCCACATTTGATATAGCCAATGAGATGAATCAATGGGCCCAGCCACATTTGATATAGCCAATGAGATGAAGCAGTGGGCCCAGCCACATTTGATATAGCCAATGAGATGAAGCAGTGGGCCTAGCCACGTTCGATATAGCCAATGAGATGAAGCAGTGGGCATAGCCACACTTGATAGAGTCAATGAGATGAAGCAGTGGGCATAGCCACACTTGATAGAGCCAATGAGATGAAGCAGTAGGCCCAACCACATTTGATAGAGCCTATAAGAAGAGAACAATCAGTGGGCCCAGCCAATGAGCAACCAGCACTACCTAGATGAAAAATGACAAACCTAGCAGAATGCAACTGCTGGGGCCTTTGAGCCACTCTTTCTCTGCTCCTACCTCTTGGGAGTGTACTTTCTCTTCTATTTAATGAACTACCTTTTCCTTTCACTGTTGGCATGTTTCATTCAATTCTTTGTCTGAAACACCGAGAACCTGGGTATCACCACAGAGCCGTCCCACAACATAAGGCATGAAAAGGAGATTTAGCTCTTCCCCAGCTCCTCTGCCCTTTGTCCCTTTACTATTTACTGAATAATAAGTACACTTTCTCCCAGGGATTTGAAATGCCACCTTTCCTGTCTACTGATTTCACTTTCGTGTTTGGGCTTATTTCTGGACGTTCTCATCTTCTCACTGGTAGTCCTCTCTGTTCGGGTGCCAATAGTAACTTATTTCCTCTTCACTGTTAGTTTACTTATATTGATCACTATGAACAGTGACTGATGCTCTGCGCATATCTGGGAAGATGTACTGCCAATTTAGAGATGATTGTTGTATTTCATATAGATCCTATTTCCCTGATTAGACTACAGACCCCATATTTTATCCTCTAATTGCTCCATGGCACCCAGAATTGGGCTGAGAACATGGCAGATGGCTAACAAACATTTGATTATCAAAAAAAAAAACTTTAAAATTCCTAATAATGATTCGCTGACATCTGGACTTGTAACGTACTAAAGAATGCCTCTCGCCATGGCCAGTAAACTGAGCATTTGCACCCTGGGCAGACCAGGCTGGATGGATCCCCCTGGAAAGCAACCTAATACAATAGAATGGACAAGGGCTCTGCAATCTACCCAACCCGCAGTTCCACCGCCAACCATCAGCGTCACCTGGGGCAGGTCAGTTACCCTCTAATAGCTCTGTTTTCTCGTCTGTAAAGTAGGAATGAGAATATCTCCCTCATTAAGTCATTGTTAAGATAAAATCACATGCAGTTTGTAGCGCTCCTCACATAGTGCCTGGCACTTAATGAGAGCTTCTGCTATTAATACTCATAGTCGTAGGTGTCGTAGTTGGATTTTTTTTTAAATTATTCAATAGTGGGCCAGCAGGTGGCATAGTGGTTAAAGCACTGAACTCTCACATGGCTGACCATGGTTTGAGCCCTGGACCTGACACCTTGAAAAATCACACTGGGCACGTGTGCATGCATACTCAAAATCCCAAGAGGAGATTGGAGGAGAAGGGATTGCTGTGTGGCCATTCTCCCCCCATCCCCCAAAGGTGGGGAGTAATTTATCTCTCTGTCTCTCTTCAGTGAGCACTAGTGCCCTATGGTAAAAACTAAAAAAAAAAAAAAAAAAGATTCAATAGGAATTTATTGAGTGTGCAGAGGAATATGTAAGGAAAACCCTAATCACCAGACTTTGGACCCAGGACTCTGAAGGAGCAAAAGCAGCCTCTGAGCAAATGGAACATGATCAAGATGACCAACCGTGACTGAGTGCTTACTGTGTCAGGCACTGGGACCAGGTCAGAGGGGCGAGCTCGCTCTGGAGCCAATTTCCAGCTCACTCAAGCATGTTCCTTGGACCAGTCACTTAATTTCTCTAAGCTTCCGTTTTCTTCTCTAGAAAATGGGACTGTGACTCATTCTTCCTTTACGGAGTGAGGGTGAGGAGTGAATGAATGAGTCCATCTATCATACTTAGAATAGTGCCCAGCACAGGAAGCGCTAAAGACCCAGAATGTATTCATTCATCATTTATTCTTTTACTGTACTCTGACTCTCTAATACTCTAATTTAAAGTTCTCTATGAAGGGGCAGAAAGAATGGTAGACTCGACTGAATGAATTTTAAAGAGGGGTTGGTAATTAAGACAATTTACCCCTCCCTCCTCCCTCCAGGCCTATTCAACTTGTGTGAAGAGGTTTTTCAATGTATTTACAAATAAAGTAATCAAGTCACAATTTACCCTGTTGATAGGAACAGCCAATGTCATTGAAAACCACATTTCAACAGGTAAGTGTTGATACACGTTCATTTTTAGGAAAATGGGAGGTGGGGGGAGAGTGTCAGCCCTGCCCCACCCCGGAGGTTAACGTCTCGTGGAAAATGGGCACAAACTAGATTCAAGTGGGCTTCCTGTGTGCTCAGGTTGACTGGCTGAATGAGGACTCAGCCTCCTGCAGCTTTTCTCTGCTTCTGAAATTCAAAATGGAAAACTCCAACTGTGCCCCCTCCCCTAGTCCCACCTTCATGCCATCCTTAAAGAATCTATTTTAGCTTTGGGACCAGCAGTTAGCGTAATGGCTATGTCGCTGGACTCCCACGTAGTAGACCGCGGTTCGAGTCCCGGACCCGGTGGCTTAAACTCACGCCGGGCACGTGTGTGTGCATGCCCAAGATCCTGAGAGGAGAATGGAGGAGAAGGGATTGCGGCGTGGCCATCCCCCCTGGGGGATGATTTCTCGCTTTCTGTCTCTCTGTCTCTCTCTGTCTGTCTGGCGAGCGCACGCGCCCTATAGCAAAAACCTCTCCAAAGAAAGAAAGAAAAAAAAAGGAATCTATTTCAGCTTTTCTTCTTGTCATTCAACCCCCTCTCCTCAAGTGCACTATCTTTTGGATAATTGCCCCCCCCTAAAATGCCGAGGTAAGAGAAAGTCTGAACCTCCTTGTGATGGGAAAGAGCCCAGTCTCTGGCCGGCCCTGACACATCAGCTCTGGACCTACTGGAGAGCTGGTCCAGGCAAGGAGGCGACCCGAGCCTGAGAGTGCGCAGGACATGGTTTTGAGTGCCACGGGTTAGACGCCTCGTGGCTAGGGCAGCCAGTGTGTAGAGGACACAGCGCGGGTCTGGACGGAACTTTGGGGCGGAGGGAGGAAAGGGTTGCTAACAGAGGGAACAGGAGAACAAGGGAAATCACCTTTAGATTCTTATCCCTAGCCAAGCTCCAAGCCCCTTAAGGATGGGGTGACTTTCATCCTTGGAGGTAAGTCTTGGGAGCTTGCTAACTTCATTCCCTTCCTTTCCTGCGAGTAACAAAAATTGACACATATGGGGCCAGCAGGTGGTGTGGCAGTTAAGGTGCTAGACTCCCACGTGGCCGACCGCGGTTTGAGTCTGGACCTGGCGGCTTGCTTTCTCACTCTCCCTTTCTTTCTCTCTGTCTCTCTCTAGTGAGCACACATGCTCTGTAGCACTTTTTAAAAAAATGATAATAATGATAAATAAAATCAAATAACTTTTATAAAAGAAACTTAATAACAAATTGAGATCTGTCAATCAAAGTGAGTGTCTTGGCACCAGCACATCAAAAAATTAGTTTCTTTTTTTTTTTTTTTTTTTTTTTTTTTGAGAGGTTTTTGCTACAGGGCATGTGCGCTCACCAGAAAGAGAGAGAGACAGAGAGACAGAAAGTGAGAAATCACCCCCCAGCGGGGATGGTCACGCCGCAATCCCTTCTCCTCCATTCTCCTCGGGATCTTGGGCACGTACGTACATGCGCCCAGCATGAGTTTAAGCCACTGAGTCCGGAAATTGAACCGTGGTGAACTACATAGGAGTTCAGCGACATAGCCATTACGCTAACTGCTGGTCCCAAAATTAGCTTCTTCCATGAAGTCTTCTGCCCCACTGCAGTTGAGAATTATGGCTTTCGGCATATTCTTTTTTTTTTTTTTTTTTTTTTTGTTATAGGGCATGTGCACTCGCCAGAAAGACAGAGAGAGACAGAGAGACAGAAAGCAAGAAATCACCCTACCCCACCCCCTGGATGGGATGGCCACACCGCAATCCCTTCTCTTCCATTCTCCTCTCAGGATCCTGGGCATGCACGCGCATGCACCCGGCATGAGTTTAAGCCACTGGGTCTGGGACTTGAACCATGGTCGATTACATGGGAGTCCAGCAATGTAGCCATTACGCTAACTGCTGGTCCCAACTTTCAGCATATTTTATGGCCGGCCTTCATCCCAGCCTCCACGGCAGGGCTGCAGGTACAGTGACTGCTTAGTAACAGTCTCAAGGAGAAACAGGTCAAATCTCCCCCCTAAATCAGTTTCCCCGTCCTGCACCCTGTCGAAGCCTCTGGGTCCGGAGCCTGCTTCTCTGATTTAGAGGCAGGCAAGCCAGGGCAGCTCTGGGGCTTTGTCGAGACCCAGACAGTTTTTAGGCATGTTTATTTTATTGTAGTCACCAGAGGCCAGTTTGTCTGGACAGTCCCTCTACTGGCCCCATCTCCCCGCCCCCCGGGACTGAGCACGGATCACATGGTATTGCCTCTGCTCCTCCTCCCGCCCCCTCCCGCCCTCCTGCTATGAGCGACATGAATCCAATTACGTGGAATGTAAACTGTGAGCATGAAACCAAAAGACTGCTTCTGGTTTTTTATCTGAACCTCCCTTTTCCAGGATACAAATGGGACTTTATTCCCGGGAACTCTGCTACATCTCTTACTGAGAGCTTCGCACATTCAGCATCAATTTGTAGCCTTTTTACACAGTCAGCCCTTCTAAGAGAGATTTGCTAGAGCCAATGAGATTGAGATGGGGAACGAATCAAGGAGAGAACGGCAGTGGTTTCTCCTCCCAGCCTCGTCCTTGTCTCCAGGGTACAGTTCACTAGGACAGGGCATGGGAACTGTGAGAGCCCAGCTATGGGGTTAGAAGTTCCAATCTTGCCTTTGCCAACTGAGACCGGATGCTCTTGGACCAATCACTCAACTCCTCTGAGCCTCGGTTGTCCCTGACTCATTGGGTTGTTGAGAAGAAGAAATGAGAACATGTTGACAAAGTGTTTAGCTCTGGGCTCGGCTCAGAGCAGGCCATTCATATAACAACCTTACCCCTTAGCATGCACAGAACGTGCCGGACTCTCACTTGCCGAATTCAAGCATGTCGATGTTCTGCAGCAGAAGCGGTGTAGGCAGCGTTATCACTGCTTTGTGGAGGGGGGGACTGAGACACCAGCAGGAAAAGCAAATTGCTCCAAGGTCCCACAGATCCTTAAGAGCAGAGTAAAGGCTAGAATCTAGAGACCTTAATTCCTTTCCCAGTGCTCTTAATACTCTGGGATGTTTTATAAGCTCAACCACTGATAGGTGGCATACCTGAGTCAAAGAGAATAACAGAGAAAGCATGGAAATTGTCAACACAACGACGGGCTCAGGAAGTTCTAGAACTCACTCACTAACTCGTCCCTGGTCGGTATTTGGTTAGCATTTCATTATGCACTTGCTGAGTCCAGAGGCCATGTACGGTGCTGTGCGCTTTACATACGTGATCTTATTTCATCCTCAGAGTAACCCAGGAGATGGCCAAGCAACTGCATTTCATAGATGAGAAAGCAGAGGCATGGAGGTCACCTACCTTATTTCAGATAACCAACTCACTCCCAGAGAACACATCCTCAAACTGTGCTACTCTTTCTTGTTTTTTAAAAAATGATTTTGTTCGGGACCAGCAGTTAATGTAATGGCTATGTCACTGGCCTCCCATGTAGTTGACCGCAATTTGCGTCCTGGACCCGGTGGCTTAAAACTCACGCCGGGTGCGTGTGCGTGCGTGCCCAAGATCCCGAGAGGAGAATGGAGGAGAAGGGATTGCGGCGTGACCATCCCCCCTGGGGGGTGATTTCTCGCTTTCTGTCTCTCTCTCTCTGTCTGGTGAGTGCACGCACCCTATAGCAAAACCTCTTCAAAAAAATGATTTTGTTTATTATATTATTATCTATTATTTTATTTTTTAAATGTGCTATAGGGCACATGTACAGCTCACCAGAGAGAGACAGAGTGAGAGAGGGAAAGCAAGAAAGCAAGCCACCAGGTCCAGGACTCGAACTACAGTCAGTCATGTGAAAACCCAGCACCCCAACCACCATGTCACCTGCCAGTCCCATGCTCTGACTTCTAAGGAGGGGGAAGACTGGCCTCCCACACCAGTCAAGAATGAGAAGAACAGGGCCAGAAGGTGGAGAAGTGGTTAAGGCGCTGGACTCCCAGCTGGCTGACTGCCGTTTGAGTCCTGGACCTGGCAACTTGAAATTCATGCAAACTGTGTGTGTGTGCCCAAAGTCCTGAGAGGAGAATGGAAGAGAAGGGATTGTGATGGGTCCATCCCCCCGAGGGGGTAATTTCTCATTTTTTGCCTCTCTCTGCCTCTCTGGCAAGCGCATACACTCTATAGCAAGAATCTCTAGCAAAAAAAAAAAAAAAAAAAAAAAAAAAAAAAAAGGAGGAGGAGGAGGAGGAGAAGGAGGAGAAGAACTACTTGGAGAGCTAGGAGGACTCACAGCAGGACGTGTAATTCCTCCAGCCAGTCACCGCAATCCCCTGGGTCTGGCAGGTGCTGGCATAGTTCTGCAGCCAGCTGCAGGCGGTCTGCACCGCGCCCCCATCGATGCAGGAGTCAAACAGACAGTTCTTGTAGAAGAAGGTGGGGTTCACTTTGCTGTGGCACTTGGAGAAGCCGGCGTTCTGGTTGGGGATGAGGCTGCACAGCTGCTGCACCTTGGAGAAACCTTCGACCTTGGTGCAGGATGGACAGCGGTCGCCGCAGCCCACCTGGCAGAAGGTATCCCTCTTCACCCAGCTCTGCCCAAACTCGCTGACGCTGGACGCGAGCAGACCCATGGGCATCTCCAGGTCATCGTCGGGGTTGCTGTTGTAGCGGCCGCACAGGCCGTAGGTGCTGTTCTGCATGCTCCGGGGAACCGTGACGGACAGGAAGGTCTTCCAGTCGTACACGACCTTCAGGCCGAAGTCGGTTTCCACCACCACGTGGAAGCCAAAGGAGAAGATATTGATTTTCCCTTGTCCCAGCTTCAGGGGCAGATACAACCGCTCCTCGTTGACCTGAGAAGGAAAGTGGGGGGAGAAGGACAGTTGGCCCAGAGGTTCTTTTTTTTTGAGAGGTTTTCGCTATAGGGCGCGTGCGCTCGCCAGACAGACAGACAGAGAGAGACAGAGAGACAGAAAGAGAGAAATCACCCCCCGAGGGGGGTCACGCCGCAATCCCTTCTCCTCCATTCTCCTCTCCGGATCTTGGGCACGTATGCACATGTGCCCGGCGTGAGTTTTAAGCCACCGGGTCCAGGACGCGAACCGCGGTCGACTACATGGGAGTCCAGCGACATAGCCATTACACTAACTGCTGGTTCCCGGCCCAGAGGTTCTTCAGCTCCTCCACCAAGGATTAGTTTCCAGAAAGACGCGTCCCAGAGTGGGGTTTAAGCAGGTTGCACACAGTCTTGGCACACAGTGTTGTCTACGCCAGTCAGCTATTATTACTAGGATTCAAACAGACGTAAATGACCACCCTTTGTACTAACACTATTCATTCTGTCCTGTTTCCATGGCATTGTCTCCCCCCAGGAGTTCAAATTGTTTTCTCTAAGGTAATGAGAGGGTAATAAGAATTCAATTAAGTTCAGGCTAAAATACCCAAATCTAGAACTCGGGGGCTTCTATTTCCAGCTGTACTGTGGACTTATATTAGGCCAGACCCAATTTATTAATTCCTTCAGGAATTTTTGTTGAGGTATTTTTGCGATAGGGTGCATGCACTCACTAGAGACACAGAGAGAGACACAGAAAGTGAAAAATCACCACCCTCAGGGTGGATGGCCACACACCCTTCTTCTCCATTCTCCTCTTAGGATTTGGGGCAGTCAAGCATACATGCCCAAGGTGAGTTTAAGCTGCTGGGTCTGAGACTCGAATCACGGTCGACGATGGGAAAGTCCAGCACCCCAACCACTACGACATCTGCAGGCCCTGAATTTATTTATTTATTTATTTAGAATGACTTTATTGGGACTAGCAGGGTTATGGTGGTTGAGGCACTGGACTCCCACATGGCTGACCACGGTTTGAATCCCAGATATGGCGGCATGCTTTCTCCCTTTCTCTCTACTCTCTCTGTGTCTCTCTCTGGTGAGCCAGTTTTAAAAAAAGGATAATACCCTATAGCATGTTAAAAAATCATCATAATAATTAATAAAGTTAAATAAATAATTCTTTAAAAAGAATGACTTTATTTTGCAGTTCCCCTCCTGGGATGCCCTCCGTCTTCCATCGACTCCCTCTCATCCTCTAGTCTCTGCTCCCATGTCGCCTCTGCACAGCAAGAGTGTCTGAGGCCACAGCTGGGACAGAGCACTCCCTTGTCTGGCAGGGAGCATATGACTCACACATCTGTACTCCTCTCCACCTTAGCGAGATCCAGCATGCCAGAGATACCGTGGTGAGCCAGATCCAGACCCTGCTCTCAAGAAAGTCACTTCCAGGGGACCTGAAGTTTCTTTGGGAGTTGGTTTGAAACTTCAGTGCCTCTCAGTAGAGACCGTGTCAAGTAGGTCAGTAGATTTGGTTCCTGTTTCTTTTTGTTCCTAGAACATTGCTCTGCCCTAGTTTGAATATTTGTGTCAATTTTGGGAGGTGATCAGATAGTGAGGGTGGAGCCCTCATGAGCAGGATTAGTGCCCTTATAAAAGAGACCACGGTGAAACACGTGAAGAAAGATGTGACTAGAAGACGCCATTTCTGTGAATCAGGGAGGAGGCTTTCACCAGACACCGAATCAGCTCACACCTTAATCTTGGACTTCCCAGCCCAGGACTGTGAGAAAGAAATGTCTGTTGATTAGAAACTAAAAGAGAAAAAAATCACGCACACATACACTGCCATTGAAGCACACAGCCCGGTGTGCCTGATATTAAGGTTTGTTGCATTCACTGTCACTGTCGCCTATGAGATTATGAGCGACTTGAAGGCAGGAGCCCACCTTTGATTAATTGTTATGTCCACCCTCCCCTCATGACCCCCTGGGCCCCAGATACGCTGCCTCACACCAAGGAAAGGAGACTTAGCAGATGTTTCCTCACATAAATACATATTTTTTTTGATTCTGACAACAGGGAAATAAATCCCTTCACATTAAACTGCAGAACTGCACTGCCCTTGAGCTATTTTGATTCAGATGAGCCAAGTCCTATGGCCCTCAGCTGGCTTAGAACTTGATGAAAAATAGGGGCTGCCCGTTCGCCCACTGCAGCGAGCGCGACCCGGCCAGCTGCTCTTCCTTGTGGGAGAAGCAGGTGTTTTGAGGTTGCTCTCTGGCCAGAAATCCCTTCCTGCAGCCTCCTTCATCTCTCTCCTTGCTGATACTTCTCCTCTTACACTGCTGCGGCCTTGGTTCAGATGCTCACTACCTTCACCCTGACAACTGAGTAATCTCCCACCTCCTCTCGCTGGCTCCAGGACAGCCCTCCTCCACCCACTCACGACTGTACTTGAGTATTCTTTAATGCAATCCAAAGCAGTCAACCAACACCTAGCACCCTCTCCAGGGTGCAAAGTGACCGGCATGCTTAGCACCTCCTGCGGGCCTCAAGTACTGGCCTGGACCCGGCCCAACTACCTCCTCCACCTGAGCGATACCCAACAGTTCACAGCTCCCCAAAAGGGCCAAGGGGCACCACTGCTCCCTGACATTTCCTATACTGCGAATGGATGGCTGCATTCAAGCCCCGCTCAGGGCCCCCCAACCTAGGACTGCAACTGCAGGCTAATGACAGCTCACAGCTGGCCTTGGCCCAAGGGGGCACTTCGCCAGAAGATTATGACCTCCCACTCAACCCCCCCACCCCAAGGGTAGCCTTGGCCACTGACAGACTGACCCTGGGTCAACTCCGTTGCGTTTGGACCCAGAGCGCCCAGTAGCCCAGGTGAAGCAGCTTAGACCAGTCTGCAGCTTAGACCACGCCCCTGACAAGCCACACTCCCTGGAGCTCCCCTCACTTTCCCCAGAATCCCCATGTTGAACCTCTCTTCTAGGGAAGCCGGTCCAGGACAGCAAGGATGCCCTTGCCCCCAGCCCCCTTAAGCTCGGGGCCATGTTCACCCTTCAAAGCAACTCCGCCATCTCCTCTCCTATGGACACTGTCTAGGCAGGAGTCATCCATTCGTCCACTGGACGTTCACTGGGCACTACGGGGAGCCAGCAGATGCCCTGAATGCTGGGGTAGAGCATAAGGCATTTCCAGGAGTCCACAGGCGTGTGACAGACATGAGGACACAGACAATATCATCCAATAAAAGCAATGACAGAGATTGACAGGTGCGCAGGTGCCACGCCCAGCCTGGGCCAAAGCAGAAACGCCTGCTGGAGACAAGGCAGGGGTAGCTAGTCAAGGAGAGGGATGGAAAGGAGAAGGCTCATAGGAGAAAATGAAGTCCTGAGAAATATGAAGAATTATAGCAATTGAGTATCGGTGAGGCATACAATGTGGCCTTGGGATGGTGGAGGGGTGGGGAGGCCTGGACGGGGGTCCTGTGTGCCATGTTGTGCTGTGTTGGCAAAGAGGCCTGAGAGATAAAGCCTGGAAAATGCCCATTTGCTTTGCAGAATAAGAGACACTATAAGGGGACCATCAGGTGGCGTAGCAGTTACGTTGCTGGACTCCATGTAGTCGACAGTGGTCTGAGTCCTGCACCCGGCTACTTGAAACTCACACCGGGCACGAGTGCATGCCCCAAATGCGAAGAGGTGACTGGAGGAGAAGGGACGGTGGCATGGCCGCCCCCCCCCCCCCCGGAGGGTGAATTCTTATTTTCTATCTCTCGGTCTCTCTCTGTCTCTCTGGCAAGTGCATGAGCCCTAATAGCAAAATTCTCTCTCAAAGAATAAAAAGAGATGCTATCACTAGCATGATGAGGCTGGAGGCTAGACCACAGGACCAAATGCCAAATTTAATATCAAATAAGAGATGCAGAAACAAAGACAATGTTCTCAGGACCAGTAGGTGGCATAGTGGTTAAGGTGCTAGACTACCATGTAGTTAAATGCGGTTCGAGTCCTGGACCAGACTGCTTGAAATTCACATTGGGTGCGTGTGCATCCATGCCCAAAATCCCAGGAGAAGAATTGAGAGAAGGGATTGCAGCATGGCCATCCCCCTGGAGATGATTTCTTGTTCTCTCTCTCTCTCTCTCTTTCTGTGTGAGTGCACATACCCTATAGCAAAAATCTCTCTCTCTAAAAAAGGAGTATGCTTTCAAGGAATTGGGCTAGAAAGCAAAGGTGAGAGAGAGTTAAGACCGTGGAAAACTAGAGCCTACTGGGCTGTAGATGGAACATGCTTACGGCTGAAGAGAAGGTCCTCCTGGGCAGGGAAAGGTCGAAGATGCTGGAGATGACTGACAGGCAAGTTCCCTGGGAAGGCATGAAGAGATGGGCCCAGGTAGCCAGAGGCCCTGGAGGAAGCGGCAGCTCCCCCTCTGCACCCAGAAGAGGTGGGGAAGAGGCTGCAGTGAGGAGTCGCCTGTGAGCAGGGCGCCGGGGGGCAGGAGGAGGGCCACGGTGAGTGAGCTTGGCTTTCTCCACCAGGAGGCCCAGCATAGAGTAAGCAGCTCCGTGCAGATACGGAGCCCTGGCTCGGCAGGTTGCTGTGGGGCCCTGTGACTGACCCCAGACGCCATGGAGCCCGGCTGGCCCCGAGGCGCACAGCTCACAACTGCCAGCCACGCCAGGACTGCTGTGTGCCCGCTTACCGCCCCTCCCAAGTTCCCAGCGTTCCACCCTCATGCCTACCTGGTGTCGTGCAGGAGGCAAATATAAACAGATTAAAGCTAACAGGCTTGTGAGTCTATCTTAGCCCAGGAGAACGCTAAGAAAGGAACCCCCTCCAAAGCCTCCCTATTTCTGAAACGCCAGGAAGCCCAACTCCATCTGGCACCCTGTCCTGAATTTGTGTGTGTGAGAATGGAGGAAAAGAGGGAGCCAGGGGATGGGAGGTCAGAGGAGGGAAAGAGGCGGGGATGGCAACAGCGCCCGCTGGATGGAGGCCGGAGCTACAGAGGAGGACGAGGAAAGGCCTGGGGTACCTGCAGGAGGGTACTCCAGATATTGGGGTACTAGAAAGAAGGGCACTGTTGGAATCTTAGGAGCAAGTCTTCCTTTAGACAGCTGGCCACGATGTACTTCCACAGCCTCTTCAGCCCTGTAGGGGGGTCCCCTCACAGCCACTTTGCTATCCTCTCACCCCCACCCTCAGTCTTCACTGATGTTATCTCTTCCTGGATACCCTCACCTCATTCTCTGTCTGGCAGACTTATTCCTGCAGGGCTCAGGTGTGAGCCCTCTCCTCCAGGAAGCCCTCCCTGAAGCCTCCCAGTCTGGCTTGAGCAATGCCTTCTCTGTGGACTCACGGCCCTCCGTGACATTTCTATAACATGTCACATGATGTTGACATTCACTGTGAGCATGTCTGTCTCTCCTACCAGGCTCTGCTCTTAAGACAAATGCCATGTTTCCTTCATTATTTAAAAAATTTCCACATTTGGGGGCTGAATGGTGGTGCAGCGAGGCTAACCCACATGGCGAGTTCTGGGTTTTCAACCAGAGACCTCCCTGAGTGTGCCGGGCATGTGTGTGCACATAATTTGGGGCTGGCTGAGACTGGGAGTGGATTATGGCATCAAGACTGTGTGTGTGTGTGGGGGGGTCATCCCAGAAGGAAAAAGGTAATAAATAAACTTGCAAAAATTGTTTACGTTTGGTACCATTTTTTTTTTTTTTTTTCAAGAAAATTTCCCTTCCAGGCACAGAATAGACATTGATACAAGTTCTTCCACTCAACTGAACCAGAGTGGTGCTCAAACCTGACTGGTCTCTGACGGCCGCGGGACTGGCAGTACGAGGTGGATACACAGACGCCGAGGGCCGTGGAACCCCTGCCCTGGCCTGGCCTGAGAAGGACTGAGCTGTGCTGGGCCGGGGGCAGCTGTGGCTTACAGGGCCTCCCCCGCTTCGCGTGCTAAGATTTGGTTAAGGGATGTGGTGATGGGAGTAACTGAGCACCAATTTACTCGGACAATGGTGTGGAAGGGTGGGCCGTTTGGGAAGAGATCAGGATGAAGGTCCTTTGGGTGGGGCCCTGTGACTGACCCCTGGTGGCTGTATAAGGAGAGAGAATGAGAGACAGAGACTCCTGGACACGTGCGATCTGGTCTGCTCTCGCCCTCACGATGCGATGACATGAGACTCTGTAAGACCCCCATGAGATGTGGCTCCTGGGTCTTGGCCCTCCCAACTATGAGCTGAAGGAGGCTCTATTTTTATAAATCAGTTTCGAGTATTTTCTGTTATTAGCAACAGAGAAGACTAGGACAGAGGCTGTCTACACCGAGCTCTGGCTGAGCCTGGGCTGCGGCAGTGTCTCAGGGAGGGGTTCCTCCTCTGCCCCCTCTGCCCCTCTGACCCCACAACCCTGCGTGGTCTACAGACGGCGTACTGGTTTCTAGCTCGCTCACCTTGATGGGTTTTCCCATGACCTCCGGAGCAGGGAAAGGTCAGAGTCACAGAGGACCCTGAACACCAGGACTCACTTCCCTGTCACCCTCGGGTCTGAGAGCCCCACAGGGACCCAGGGCTCAGGGCAGTGCTCAGTCCGGCACTTCATTTCCAACTGTCATGGTGATGGCCATTATTCTCCAGGCTCAGGGAGAGATGGTGACTAATAATAACATCATGGGAAAAACAAATGCAAATCATTGAATAAGCAGATCCTGTAATGCATATTAATAATTCAAAGGAACTGCTAAATCTATCCCGGGGCCCTCAAAGAAAAACCTTCGGTGCATCCTGAACTCGCCCTTCTTGTCGGGGATTTGAACACTATTTACTCTGTGTCTGGTGCGGGCACTGAAGACTTCAGGCTGACTTAGAGGGAAGGACCCAGGACGGGGTCTCCAACGCCCTGATGTCCTTCATTCTCTGATTACCCCTGTTGTGTGTGGAATTGTGTCTCCCCCAAAAGATGTGCCATCCCAACCCCCAGTACCTGTAAATGTGACCCTATTGGAGATAAGGTCCCTGCAGATGCAGTCTCACTGGATCAGGTGGGCCCTAACGCCAAAGCCTGGTGTCCTTAAAGAAGAGGGACTTTTGGTCATAGAGAGACAGGAGACCCAGAGGGAAGGAGGCCACATAAAGATAGAGGAACGGACGAGAATTACACTGTCATAGTCGAGAAGGCACCCCTCCCAAAACATCAGCGGGGGTGTGGTCCTGCCAACGCCTTGATTTAAAACTGCTGGCCTGCAGGGGACCAGCAGATGGTGTAACCGTCACGTGGCTGGACCGCAATGTGGTTGCCCTTGTTTAGAATCCCAGAGCTGGTGGCTTGAAAATCACACTGGGTGTCTGTGCATGTGTGCCCAAGATATCGGGAGGAAAATGGAGGAGAAGGACTGATGGCAAGGCCATTCCCCCTGGGGTGGGGGGGTGATTTCTAACTTTCCCTCTCATTGTGTCTGTCTCTCTCCAGCAAGTGCATGCACCTTAAGGCAAAAACCTCTAAAAAGAATTCAAAATTAAAAAAAAAAAAAAACCTTTTAGACCGTAGAACTGTGAGACAATACGTTTCAGTTTTACTTTTATTTTCCATTGTCCCAGGGCACACTCATTCACCCAAAACAGAGAGACGTAGGAAGAGGGAGAGGCCACTCCCAATGGGGCAGGGTCACACCGCAACCCCTCCTCCTCCATTTTCCATCCTGCCAGGATCCTGGGCTTGCAGGCACTGCACACGCGCCTGGCATGTTTTCAAATCGCCAAATCGCGGCTGGCCACATGGGCTCTGGCTCTCTTAACCAGTAGGCCACAGGGCTGGCCCAAGTTCTATTGTTCTAAGCCAGCCAGTCTGTGTGGTGTGCGACGGTAGCCAAAGAAAGGAATACATACCTTCAGTTCCCAGCGCTTATTGAGGAAGAAACAGGGGTGACTTTAGTCACGAGTGCTCGCAATACTGGGGCAGGGCACAGCCTGGAAGGTGAACTGACCCTAAAGCAGAGGGAAAGAACTGCCCAGAGGGACTTTGTGACTCTGAAGGAAAGCGCAGGCATAGCACGGAGAGAGCTGAGTGTGAGGATCCCAAGGTCTGTATGTGCGAACAGCTGGGAGAGGTCACAAACCACACACGCAGCTGCGGATCTCCACATACCTAAGTGCCGAGAGCACGTCACACAAGGCAGAAAGTAGGATTCGTAATTAACGAGTGGGGACAGGACCTGTGAACAGATTGTATTTTAAAAGAAAAGCAAACCCTATAAGTAAGCAACGTGAAATGGTGTTGAATGTCAAAGAGATCAGTTGTCTGCATGGAAATTTATAAATTGGAGGGTAAAAATTTATCAGATGAAGAGAAAACAAATGTGACGCAAGCCATGTGGGCACAATGATTGATGCTGTTTCCACATACGAGGAATACGGAGTGGAGAGAAGTGACGGTGGTGATACCAGCTCTCAGGATACCTACCGGGCATCTTGTGTGTCTGAAAGCAAAGCATCTGATACATGCCTAATCTGCCTTAGTTAGCGGCGATTTACTCTCCCAAATTAAGAAATGAACAATGGCCATGTGAAAGTCATGGTCCCTGAGAAGCCCGGGAGGGAGGATATAAAGATCACACACAAAAATACAGTAAGATTGGGACCAGCAGTTAGCATAATGGCTATGTCGCTGAACTCCCATGTAGTTGACTGCGGTTCGTGTCCCGGACACGGTGGCTTAAAACTCACGCCGGGCGCGTATGCGTGCAGCCCAAGATCCCAAGAGGAGAATGGAAAAAAAGGTATTGTGGTATGGCCATCCCCCGTGGTGGGTGATTTCTTGCTTTCTGTCTGTCTGTCTCTGTCTGTCTGGCGAGCAAACGCGCCCTATAGCAAAAAAGAACTCTCAAAAAAAAAAAAAAGAAAAAAAAAAGATCCAAGAAAGGGAAAAAGACTGAGCGTAGCAAGATGCCAACTCAGCTGTTGAGAAGGCGGATCTTCCAACAAACGTGAAAAGCGAGACAGCCAAGGAGCTCGAGACCGCTCTCTGTCAGAGAAGGCCAAGGACATCCCAAGAAGGAGAGGCATCAGAGCAGCTGCCCAGGGAACTCTTTAGTAACAGCGTGGACTTTGAAAGTGAACATGGACAGGACGGAAGAGTCTCCTTGGAGATAGATCGATTATGCCACTAACCGGTGGGGATGGTGTTCAGAAGACACCCTAAGTCAGTTTCCCCCAAATTAGCAGAGGCTTCCGGCTTGCCCAAGAGTGTCTTGAGTCGTGCTCAGAGCAAGACAGTGGTACAGACGAGAACATCGACTCCTCCCACGCCCCTGCCTCCCTCCCGTCTTCGGAGCCAGGGAGTGGTCTTGGGGAGACAGAGGTCGGAGGGCAGAAAACGGGAACTGAAGCCCAGGTGAGGAGAGGGGTCGGAGAGCCTGTGAGTACTCCTAACACGTGCAAGATTCTCAGACACTCCCGTCCTTGGGAGGCAAAGGGGAGGCTGGAAGAGACCGGGGAGTCCAGAGCAGGGATCTATCATTCTGATCTCCAGAAAGTCGAGGATTAGGGTGGGGACAACCCATCTGAGAGGTCTGTCGTGGGCACACATGCTCTCTCCATTCTCTCTCTTCTCTTTCCTTTTTTTTTTTTTTTTTTTTGAGAGTGATTTTTGCTATAGGGCACATGCACTCACAGGAGAGACGGATAGAGACAAAGAGACAGAAAGCAAGAAATCACCCCCCCAGGGTGGATGGCCATGCCTCAATCCATTCTCTTCCTGGGATTCTGGGCACCCAGGCACATGCACCCAGTGTGAGTCTCAAGCCTCCAGATCTGGGACTCAAACAGTAGTCAACCAAGTGGGAGTCCAGCGCCCTAACTACTATGCCACCTGCTGGCTCCTGCATGTGTTCTCTTCCAGAGATAAAATGACTGCTCTAAGAGGTGACTGCCCCAGGTCACACAGCAGCGCCCAAGCTGGGATTCCAACCTGGGGCTGTGCTCTCCCCAACATGCCCTCCTAGGTAAGAAAGCAGCCACATCTGGAGCTGGCTCTGCTCCTAATCTGGTGCCTGTGACTTGGGCAAATCATTCTTTTTCAGAGCCTCAGTTTTCTTTTTCTTTTTTTTTTTTTTAAGAGATTTTTGCTATAGGGCATGTGCACTCACTGGAGAGGTGGAGAGAGACAGAAGGCAAGAAATCACACACCCCACAAAGGTGGATAGCCACGCTGCAATCCCTTCTTCTCCATTCCCATCCTGGGATTTGGGGCATGCATGTACACGTGCCCAGTGTGTGTTTAAGACACCATGACTGGGACTCAAACCGTGGTCAACTATGTGGGAGTACAGCACCTTAACCATTGTGCCACCTGCTGGCCCGCAAGCCCCAGTTTCCATTCCTGTACCATAAAGTGACAGAACCTCAAGGCCCCTCTCTGTTCTAACAGTCTGATTTCTTGGGCTTTTGGAGCAGCCTGTCCCATCTCCCCATGGCGCCCCTCCTGCAGTCAGCACGTGACCACTCACCAGCACGGTGTGCTTGTAGGCCCGGTGGAGCACGATGCTGTAGCCAAACACAGCCACATCCACCTGCTTGACCCACAAGGCCAGCGACGGGTCCCGGTCCTCGCTCTTGGCTGTGACGACAAACTTGGGGAAAGCGTCCGAGCCCGGCCTGCCTCCCGTGGTGCACAGGATGACTGGGCAGCTGGTCTGGAAGTCAAAGGGGTAGCCATCGAAGGTGAGGTAGTGGCCATAGCCAGAGACGATGCAGGAGGCGTCCGTGCGGGCCTGGCAGTAATACAGGCCACCCTCCTCCATGCAGTACTCATCGTCCTTGCAAGGCATGGTCTCACAGTGGACACTGTTGTCGGTACCATTGCAATAGCAGAAGATCTGGCAGTCCAGGTCCACCCAGAAGGTCTCATTGGTGGCAAGCTGGTGGCCCTCAAAGTTGCAGCCGCACTCGCTCCGGGCGACACACTGGCTGCCCTGCAGGGCGTAGCCCTCGTCACACTGACAGCCCTCAGAGCAGCTGTCCACACAGATGGGGCCCAGGGCCAGGGTCTCGCAGGTCTCCGTACACGTCACACACTCCTCAAAGTGGCTGTTCTCCGGGCAGTCCAGAGCTGCAGACGGTCAGAGAGGGCAGGCTTGAGAAAGTGACAAAGGTCTGAGACCGAAGTGTGTGTCATGTATATGCGTGTGTATGCCTGTGTGTGCATCCTTATTTGTACAGGAAGGCCTATGTCTGCTGTGTGATGGGCACTACTGTTACCCTCCTGTGCGGTGGTCACTATTGCCTCCTGCGGGGGGTGATCACTGTTATCCTCTTTTGAGGTGATTATCATTATCCTCCTTTGGGGAGATCACCATTGCCCTCCTTTGGGGTGATCGCTATTACCCCTCCTTTGGGGTGGCCCAAGCCACAGGGACCCGCTCACTCCCGCGCTCCACTAGGGCACCCTGCTTTCCAAGCAGAAGGTTCCAAATCCATGACCCGGTGCTGAGCACCTGCCACCTGCCAGACACCGTCCTGGCCACCTCTGCGAACCTAATCTCAGCCCGGAAGTAAGGTAGGTCTTACATTCTTATCTGATGGGGAGGAGACTGGTCAACGATTTAACCTGCTCTAACCAGCAAGTGCCACAGGGGGACTTGAATTAGGGTCCCCTGGCTCAAGGACTCTGGTGAGGGAGTGTGGTGAGCTGGAAAGAACAAGTGCTTCAGGGGCATGCAGGCTTGGGGATCCCAGCCGCAGAGCCCCTCTGAGGCACTGTTCAACTCTCTGAGCGTCATACTTAGCAGGGTTGTTCTAGGATTAATCATCTAAATGTTGAGTCCACAGCAGGGTCTCCATGAATAGCAAGCCCTTAGCCTCGACTCCCTTCTATTACCAGATAAGTTTCCTGCAGGCATTGCTCCTCCACAAATTGCTTCCACATCTTTCCTTGGGTCTTTCATTTGTCTGTTCCTGGCACTCCCTGACCTTCAGCTCCTCAGCACACGGTCCCAGTCACGGTCACCATCCCAGCCTTTGTTCACACTCCCCCCGCTGGGACAGCCCCCTACAAAGCCAAACCCTACCCATCCTTCAAGTGTCATTTCAAATTGTACCTCCTCCCAGCAGTCTTCCTTGATAGATAGTCTATGAATCAGAAAGTGTAGTATGTAAACTAGCAGCTCGTGCTATATAAAGCCCAGTTTATGGACGGAAGTGTAAAGAGGGGAGACGATTACAAACCCAACATATTAGCCGATTAATCCCCAAAACTACTCTGCGGGTAAGGAATAAAAGAAAAACCCAGGGGCCAGCCAGCTGCATAGTGGTTATGGCACTGGACTCCCACATGGCCGACCATGGTTCAAGTCCCAGACCCGATGGCTTGAAAATCATACCAGGTGCATGTGCGTGTGTGCCCAAAAATCCCAGGAGAAAAAATGGAAGAGAAGGAATTGCAAAGTGGCCAACCCCCCAGAGGGGTGATTTCCATTTTCCCTCTCACTGTCTCTCTGTCTCTCTGCAGCAAGCACATGTACCCTATGGCAAAAAATCTTAAAAGAAAAATCCGAAGTTCAGAGACGTTCAATACAGCAGAAGTCAGTCAGTGGTAGCCTCGGGTCTCTACGGCCCCAGTGCATTATTTCTCAGCACACCACACTCCTCCCCAGAGTCCATGCAGCTAGGGCTCAATTTCCTATGTCTATCTGTTATTTGGATAGTTACAACTTGACAGGGACAGAGTCCAGCTACCCGGGGGTGGGGGGGGAGTCTATCTACAAGTCTGTAGATATTCTCTAAGAATATATGAAGGTTTTCACTATCTTCTGGGAAAATAAGATCTTGCCTTTCAAACTTTCTTTGGCCCTTTTACAAACACTATCACTTCTTAACAACCCAAGGACGTGAGGACACTACGGAGAAATAAATTGCATGACAACGATAGCTCTCCCGATCAGTCCCAGCTCTCTAGTCCTACCCCGTGGGATGGGAGCCTATCTTTTTTCTCCTCTGGGTGAAAGGACGACCACCACTCCCATGGACTCCAACACCACACAGCGCTGGAGTTGAAGGCTGGTTCAGCAGCGATTATATATGTCTGTACAGACGAATTTTCACATTTGTCTCTAAATTATGAATGTGAGAACACTGACTGCAGGTTTATGGTGATAGCAAATAACATGACTTATTTAAATGGCTCTCGTTTTATGACTTATTGTGTTGTCTGAATTTGTCTGAAAGTCTGGAACATGCAGACGTGGAGTAATAAAACTTCCCCCGGCCCCAAAATGCCTCTGTGAAATTGCCTAATTGGGCAGCCCGGCTCTGCCAGTGGGAAGACGGGTTAAATTATCACAGAGGCGGCGGCTGTCTAAGTTCAAAGAAGACTGTGTGTTCCTGGTCTGCAGCTATGACCCCATCCAGCCCCCACTCGGCCAGACATTGGCTGGATTAACCCCTTAGTACCTGGGGATTCGGTTAATCAAGTGTGCACAGTCAGCCCTTCTCACCAGGCCCACAAACTCCAAGTCTAGATGACACATCCTGAGCCCCGGTCCTCTGCCCGAGGAAGCCATGTTCCACCTGGATGCTTCTGCCCACATCTCTCTTTTAAAAAGGCACATTTGACAGCTTCCTCTAGCTCTGCTGGTCCGGCTGAGGGATGGTGAGAAGTTTGTCTCAGTGCCATGGCACCCAGAAATGAGGGAACATCGCCACCATACTGTGCACACTTGGCACCCAAGATGCTGCCCAACTCTGTGCAGGATAAAACCATCCGGATGCACTGCCTGCCAGGCTAGTAGTCTCCAAGGATGACACCAACACGGGCTGGCCATGAAGCAGGCTGGGCATGGAGACGGGACAACCCTGTGCATGAGTGCAACAGCCAAAGCCCCGGGTGTGGGAGCAGGAACAGACACTGTGACTATCTAAGACAGGCCAGAGACAGGACCAAACTGATGTGGCAGATGGATTAAAAGAAGGCTTTGGTGGGCCAGCAAGGGGCGTGGTGGTTAAGGTGCTGGATTCCACACGGCCAACACTGCAGTTCAAGTCCCAGTCCCGGTAGCCTGAAAATCATACCAGGAGGAGAAGGGATTGCAGTGTGGCCATTCTGTCTAGGGGGTGATTTCTCACTTTCCCTCTCTCTGTCTCTTTCTCTCTCTCTCTGCATTGAGCACATATGATCTATAGTAAAAGCCTTAAAGAAAATTTGTGTGTGTTTTGTGTGTGTGTGGGTATATGTGTGTGTGTTGTGTGTGTGGGTGTATGTATGTGCTAGTTCTTTTCTGGCCACGGAAAAAGTCTAGGGACAAAGCAAAGACACCCCAAGAGTAATGGGTACTCCTCACTTCAAAATGCCACTGTTATAAAAGACTAAGATGGCTAAGGACTGGTTCCAGATTAAAGGAGACTAAAGAAACTAGATAACGAAAAGCAACAACATGTGATACTGGAGTGAGTCCGCACTGAGGCCAAAACGCAACAAAAGCAAAACAAGAACAAATAAACAGACATTGCTGATCTTGTATACGCATCTCGAAGAAGAAGAAGAAGAAGGAGGAGGAAAACTGGAATAGTAACAGCACATAATGTGATATTTTTGTTGAAGACAATGGACGTGATATTACCCCTGATTTGATGATGACACACAGTGTCATGCTTTGAAAATTCTTAGTACACCCCACAAAGATGTACAACTAACAGAATAAAATAGAATAAAAAAAAAAACACTATAAAGGATACTACTGAGTTAAGTAACAAAACTGGAATATGAATATTTAATTATTGTACCCATGTTAAATTTCCGACGAGAGCTAACTGTTCCATGTTTACGTAAGGGAGTGTCCCTTTTTTAAAAACATGTATTTATTTATCTATTTATTTGTTATGATTTTCAGCACATGGTGTCTGAGACTTGAACTATTATTGGCCATGTGAGAGTTCAGCACCTCAACTACCACACCATCTGCTGGCCCCATGACTGTCCTATTTTAAGGAAATATACACTGAGGTACTTAGGTGTAAATCGTGCAAGACTGCAACTTACTCTCAAATGGAGAGAGAGAAAAATGAGAAAGCAAATGGGACAACAGGTTAACAATGGTTTAGTCTGGGGAATGGGTACATAGGAGTTCTTGCAATGTTTCTATAACTGAAATTATTTCAAAGTCAAAGGTTTAAAGATCAAATAAAGAGGGGAAGAGTAGAAGGAAGAAAATCAGGGAGAAAAAATAGAAAGGAAAGACGTTTGTGGGACACAGAAAGGTTTATTACCTGTTGATGACAACACGTGTAGCATTCTCAACTGGACTGGCCTGAGGTGTATTTCATGTTGGGTAAGTTCTCTTTACAAACCAAATGATGTATAGTGATGGAATGTTTAAAATAATAATAATCATAAAGAGTAGAGGAAAACCCAAGAGATATAGCTGGTCTTGAATAAATGAGTGTAATCAAATACCTTGGTAACATTTAGTAGCTTAAAAGAAAAAGGAAAGAAAAGGAAAGAAAAAAAATTTAATCCTAGTAACCCCTAATTAGAAGCCTTGGTTAAATCAACATGGTTAAAATAATAATTACAATAAAATAAATGCATAAATAAAAATAAAACTTAGGAAGAAAGTTAACGTGAGAGATAAACAGAGGTGGCGGATGGAATCTTAATGGAGTGTTGGTCTGGGTGTAGGATTGATCTTTGCAGTGGGAGAGGGGTGTGCTGAAATGCGGGTGAGGCAGTTCTTGCTCCAGACATGGGTCCTGCCCTCTCTGTCACTATCTCCTGCCGTTCCTTGTTATCCCTCCTTGTGGCCTCCCGATAAACAAGGGTGTTACATGTCAAGTCTTCCCGCCAATTATTCTAATGACCACTGTGCTATGACCGCCCTGCTCAGAGGGATCTGATACTCTGGGGACAAAATGAAAAGCCAGCAATACAGGACTCTCTAAATAGCTATTATCAGGTTCACCCCAGGGAGCAGCGCTAATCTCCCCACCCTGAAAGGCACCCCGACAGGTCATCACCTATCAAAATGAATGAGCTCTTCTTTGCCAAGGGAGAAGGCACCTACAGAGCCAGGGCCAAGATTTCCAGTCCTTTGACACAGCACCTGCTGCTCTGTTAGGTAAAGCCCACAGGTCAATAAGACAGCTAGTGGCTCCACAATGGAAGGTGTGGTGTACTTAGAAACAAAACTCTAGGTGGGAAACAGTCTGGTTTGGAGTGATGGGTCTTCTGGAGGACATACTGGTCCAAGAAGGTACATGCCATAATTAGATTGCCCCTGAGTTCAATCCTACCAGGTCTTCTTCAAGAGAAGACCTGAATGAGAAGGGATGGTGTCTGTTCCCTCCCTCGTAGCCTCCCCCATGATGCAGACTCAACTTACGGCAGAAGTCGTAGGTCCGCCACGGGCCCACCTCCACGTCTGCGTTCTTGCAAGCGCTTGCATACCGGGCCACGGAGTCACAGAGTTCCGACTCGTTGCCTCCACTCTGGCACAGGCGGAAAAGGCAGGTGCGGTAGTAAGCGGTGACGTTGACCACCCCATGGCACTCCAGAAAGGAGCTGTTGGACGGGTCGTTGATGACACCACACCTGGAGCGGCTCCGGTAAAATTTGAGCAGCTCCGAGTCATTGCCGCAAGCCTTCAGCAGGTCCCCGCACTCGCCGTTGCAGATCTCCTCGAAAGTCGTCCAGCTTTCCAGGAACACCGCCAGGTTATCCGTGCACTTGCCGTTGGGGAGGCAGAATTCGTCACTGGCATTGGCATTGAAGAAGCCGCACAAGCCCCCGGTGCAGTTGAAGTAAGCGGTGGACAGCCGGATGTACAGGAGACCGGTATCTGAGTACTGGACAGACACCACGCCCTTGGACTCCACCGTAGTACTGTTCCTGTTCCGATAAATTTCCAGTTTTCCCGAAGGATGGAAAAAAGGCAATTCCACTTCCTGGCCGTTCAACTGAAAAATCAAATCACCGTCAGCAATTTCAGACACACACAGAGCCCCGGCCATTTCCCAGGCTGTGGGACAGACATGCTTCTGCCCTGTGACTAGGCCTCGAGAAGTTATCGGGAAATCGATGGTCTCAGGGTGGGGGGGAACAAACAAACAAAAAACCCCACACAGACGCCAACTATGTTTTCATAAACGTCTATATTTCTCTCCTTTGGGACTCCCTGATTTGACCCATTTGCTCTTTATTTGCATGTGTTCTAGACCCCTGGGCTAGCCCTGAGCCGACAAAAGTGAAGGCTGAGTACAAATTCTCTTAGCTCTGCTTCCTCCTGCTGTCTGACATCTCCATTTCCATACCCTTTGCAGACAGCTCCCTTTCTTCCCCACCTTTTTTTTGTTTTTTTGGAGAGGTTTTTACTATAGGGCGCCTGTGTTCGCCAGACAGACAGAGACAGAGAGATAGAAAGCGAGAAATCACCCCCCGGGGGGATGGCCACACTGCAATCCCTTCTCCTCCATTCTCCTCTCGGGATCTTGGGCACGCACGCACACATGCCCAGCGTTGAGTTTTAAGCCACCGGGTCCGGGATGCGAACCGCAGTCGACTACGTGGGAGTCCAGCAACATAGCCATTACGCTAACTGCTGGTCCCTTCCCCACCTTTTTGATTCTTTCTGTTCCCTTCAAATCTTACTTTTCTTGTACCCCAAGCCCTCTGGGGGCAGTGTTTATTGAATGATCTAGCGGTCCAAAAACCCACCTCCTTCTCACTAACTGTCTCCCATCCACAACAGAACACACACACACAGAGAAGAGAGCGGAAGTGTGGGAGGAGAGAAGCCCCTGCCACAGGGCGCCATCACACCGCCACTCCCTCCTGCAGTCCCCCAGCCTGCCCGCTGGGATCCTGGGCACATGCAAACACACCCAGAGTATTTTGAGGCCGACCTGGCCAGGGACTCAAGCTGCAAGTGGCATGTGGTTTCCAGCTCTACCGCCCCAGATGCTCCCAACTGCACCACAAAGGCTGCGTCAGCTATTATTTTAAATAAATTAACCTCTGTCCCTGCGTCACTGAGAAGGGAAACAGCCCTTCCTGCTTGTGGGCTTGTACTTTACGATCTCCCATAGGGTGCTGCATCGCCTTCTGTTTCCTACCCTGAACTTCATGTGGAAGCTTAAAGGCCTGGCCAACCGGGAGAGTTCCTTCCCCACATCCCAGCTCCGCCATGAACACTGAGTCCTTTGGCTCTTCATGTGGAAAGGAGGAGGTGCACCAGGCGGTTCCCCAGATTCCTTTTAGAATAACAGTCTCTGAGTCGGGATGCCTAATGAGGGTGACTTTAGACAAGGTCAGAGGGCTGGGAGGTGCCATGGCCAGCGCCCCCTACATTCCCCCAGCTGCAGGTAACAGAGTTAATAGTCCAGGGGTGAAGAGTAGATTCTGAAGCCAGCCTGCCTGGGCTGGCATTCTACATGGCTTTGAGTGCCTAGAGAAGTTACTCAACCTCTCTGAGCCTCAATTTTCTCTTCTATAAAATGAAGATTTTTTTAAAATTTATTTAGACAGGTTTTTGCTATAGAGCACGTGCAGTTGCCAGAGAGACAGAGAAACAGAAAGCAAGAAATCACCCCCCAGGGAGGATGGCCACGTCGTAATCCCTTCTCCTCCGTTTTCCTCTCGGGATCTTGGCCACGCATGCACACACACTTGGTGTGAGCTTTAAGCCGCCGGGTCCAGGACTCAAACTGCAGCTGACTCTGGGAGTCCAGCAACATAACCATTCTGCCATCTGCTGGTCCCAAATGAAGAGAATCTTATCTACCTCCTACGATGCTGCTTCTGAGTGGCTTGAACAGTGCTTGGCACACAGTCAGCATCCCGTGTCTGCCACGTGCAGAGCTGGTCCTGCTCTGTCTAGTTAGAGAAATTCCAGTTTGACTCCGTTTCTCCACCTGATGAACTTACTTGATGCTGGTCATTAGACAATGCGCCCTTCCTGGGGCGCGGCCTTCTAGAATCCACTCGCAGGCAGCAGAGGCAGAGAAGCCAACGTGGAGAACAGGCTCCTTCATGCAGCAAGTGAGCCTCATCAGAAAACCCACCAAGGGAGCTAGGAGTCTTACCTTGACCTCGGACGCCCCGACTCCTCCAATCTTGACTTCCCGATCGGCCACCAGGATCCGAAGTCCTCGCAGCCACGCTGGCCCAGCATCGGGCTTCTTCTTGTTGATATCAATTTCCAAGTACTCCGGCCGCTCCGGGCAGGTCTTCAGCAGCGTGTAGGAGAACTCAGAGGGGAAGGCGTAGGCGGCGCCGTCGAAGGTGTGCAGCACCTGGTTCTGGCTGACCAGGCACACAGTCTCCCGCTTGGGGAAGCAGCCCTGGTAGCCGTCCTCCACTGCGCACACCTCCCCGCTGCGGCAGGTCTTGTTGAAGCAGTAGACGTCGCCGCCCTCCTCGCACAGGCACTGCACAGTGCAGTTGGCCGTGGCCCAGAAGAACTCTCCCATGGTGTAGTAGTGGCCGTCGAAGTCGCAGCCACACTTGTGCAGCGGGACGCACTGGCTGGTGCTGAGGACGAAGCCCTGGTTGCACTCGCAGCCCTCCGTGCAGGGCGTGGCGCAGTTCTGGGAGGCTGTCAGGTCTGAGCAGGTGTCGGGGCAGCTGCTGGTGCACACGGAATAGTGGCTGAAGCGCGGGCACTGCACGGTGGACGCTGACGCGGGAAGGGAAGAGAGGGTGATAACGAGGTGAATGGACCCGGGGCTACACAGCAGAATCCAGCAAGCAGTGGGTCGGAGAAAGAACCCTCTTTGGCATGGCTTAGCTTCTAGACTGAGGCCCCAGTGGCCACTGTGGGAAAGAGATGTGCATGGCATCTGTAAACCCTAACGACTAGAGCCACGTGATGGGATGGTGAACTTTTGGTTGAATGTGATCATCTTGTCTGAAATTAAGTGAGGCTGGTATCCTAGCTAGAGTCATGATTGAATATAGGTATATTATTTGGTGATCTACGACCACCAGGATGCTTTAAGATCTTCCATGGAAGGACATATAAGTAGATCTGATTTTAAAGAGCATGGTCTATTCTTGGAAGGAAATAAATCCAATTTGCAGGAGAAATGAAAAAATGTAACCGTTAGAGGAGTAATTTGAAAACATGAAATTTCTAACAGGGAGGCACTTAAAATACCCAAGTGTGACAAGGATGGCTATGGGAATGAATTTCCTGGGATATTAAAAATAAATAAAGAATGCTGGCTATCTACAAAAAAGAAATGTGTGTGTGCCTGTTCCTCTAGGAGACAGGATCCAAACTAAATGCCTTCTGAAAGTCCCCTTACCTTAGAAACCCTCCATTCTTATTTTAAGAACATCTCAGTGTACATAAATGTTTAAATCTGGTTAAATCCAAAGGGCAGGGGCTCAGGAATCTGGTAAATGAGTTCTCTGAATTAAATATCATTCATTCCACTAAAATGCAAGGGGGGGAGGAAGAAATGCCGGGAGGTCGGACAGTAAGATTATGGGAAAAAATACAGCCATTATAGGTAAAAATTGAGTTTGGCCATTAGCGTGCTCTTAGAATAGCCAATGAACAAAGAGAGACCGTTTCAATCTTAATTTGTATCAAATAGGTCTGCTCTGGGCGTAACAGAGGCTGGTCAGTCCCTATAGCAAGAAAAATACAGTCTCATAGGACCGTGACCAGTCCTTTGACCAGATCTGAATCTAATGTATGACAGTTTATGGGATCCAACCTACACTTACAGGCAAAAACAAACAAACAAACAAACAAAAATACCCTTATACATCTTGGAATTTAAAGAACTGTTTCCGTCTTTTCCCCTCCGTGGCACTCTCACGTGCATGGATCAGAATGTTTTGTTTACTCACATGGAGAAAAGGAAAGAAAGACCAGGGAAAACCAGGAACCCCAATTCAGAGAAGCTATTTGCTTTTTTGTTTGTTTTTAAATGTGACATAATTAAGGAGAGAGAGATTTATGCAGGATAGAAGGGAACAGTTGTGAGCCAACTAAACAGTACAAAATGCTTAATCCAAAAGTGTAAATCAAAAGAACCTGATTTCCCCCAAAGTTGGGGCTTTTCCTAACCACTCTCAGCATTTCAGAAAAAGGGCTTCTTCCCTAGTCTGTCCTATTGTCTGTCTACAGCCCTTTCTTTGACCAGCAAAAGAGGGTCAACTGATGGACCAGCAGATGGCATAATAGTTATATCACTGGACTCCCATGTAGTCAATCATGGTTCGAGTCCTGGACCCAGTGGCTTAAAACTCACGCCAGGTGCATGTGCATGCGTGCCCAAGATCCCGAGAGGAGAATGGAGGAGAAGGGATTGTGGCGTGGCCATTCCCCCTGGGGGGTGATTTCTCGCTTTCTGTCTCTCTATCTCTCCCTCTTTCTGGTGAGTGCACATGCCCTATAACAAATACCTCTGTAAGAAAAAAAAAAAAAGAGTCAGCTGAAATGCTCTGGAGTAAAGGGCACAAACCCTACAACGGCTGAAAGAGAAGAGGAAAACGAGAAATAATTGCTGCAGGTCCTACTGGGAGGGGTACTACTTTCCCAAAGGCACTTTTTGTTCCACCCAGGCCAGCTTCTGCATTTCTCTCAACAGCCACCAGAGTAGCTACTTCCACCCCTGGGAACCCCACTGCCTCACTTAACTCGGGGTCACCACCCCCTGCTACAGAACCTTCCTCCAGCTTAGTATTTCCTGCCATGCGATTCATGTTTCCCGACATTCGTGCCCAGCGGTGGTCCTTGTTTCCTGGCTACGCTACTGAGTGAAGGGAAATAAAGACCCTTCCATAGTTCATTCTTTGTTACTTGTGGTATTTCAGCCTCATCCTAACTCTTGGGCTGTGAGTCTTAGCAAGGGCATCTGGGAGAGCCCTGAAACCCTCTTCCTGCCCCCTGCACACGAGCAGCCATTTGTAGGGATGGGATGCCAGCTTACCACACCCAGCCTGGGTTCTCCAGTCTCCGATTGGAATGCCCAGGGCTTGGCACACGAGGGCGTAGGCCTGGATGGCTTGACAGAGGAGCGTGCCATTGTCCCTCACGCTGCATAGGTCATACACACAGCTGTGCACAAAGGCTGTGGGGTCCACGACAGTCCCACACTCCCACAGGGGGCCATCGGTCTTGTTGAGGAAGCCACAGTAGTCAGAGCTGAAGTAGAGGGCTTCGGTGGCGGCGTCGCACTGGGTGCAGTTGTCCACGCAGCCGGAGTCGCACTTCCAGTCCGCGTGGTAGACACGCCAGCTCTCTCCCAGATCCAGGACAGACATGGCTGGCCTGCCATCCGGGCGGAGGAAGTCATCCAGAGGGTTTTTATTGTAGTTCCCACAGAGCCCACAGGTGGAGTTTATATAGGAGCCCGGGACGGAGATGGAGGCGTAGTGCTGGCCATCGAACGTCACTAAGAGCCCGAAATCTGTTTCCACGGCAGTCGACATGCCACTCTGGTAGATTTTCACCGCCCCCAATTCTAAGGTGACGGGCAAAGAAGTCACTAAGTCATTAACCTGCCAACAACAGTAACAGTGAGAGGCAGGTGAGCAGGGGCCAGGGCAATGGGTTCCGCAGAGGTCAACCAAAGCAACTCGAGGTTCAGAGAGAATGGCCACCCCAAATGTCCGGACTCCAGTAGGATTACACCTCGTTCAAGCAGGGGCCTGGGGAAAAGTCTGGCTGTGGCATTTCTAGGGCCCCTATAAACACCTCTGGGACTGGAGGGCCGCCAGCTCTCCTTGACTGGCTTAGGCTAGCTTCAAGCCTTTGCTGGAAAGACTAGCCACCTTGCTTTTGTTCTATATTCCTCTGCATATCCATTCTTTAAGTCTTAGCTGAAGCCATATATGTTCTACCACCCCCTGGCTGCCTTTGACCTCCATGACCCCTCCTCCCGGCCGAGATGGTCCTGTACTGACTCTTGGGCATGGCCTAACTCCAAGGCTGCCCTGACATGATTTTCTGTCATCCTGCAACTTCCCGTTATCAGAGCAACGTCATTTAATTATCCCACAACAGAGCCGAACAGCTGCTGGCTACCAAGCACTATGTTGAGAACTGAGAAGTGAAGAATTAAAATAATAATTGCCCCTTCCCCTGGAAGAGCTCTCCGTGTACTGAGGAGAGGCAGGAGGATAGATATTTATAGCTCGTTGGTTTAAATATGAATCAATAGATGATGCAATGGGAGAACAGTAAGTGAACACGACCTAGCCTCGGAGAGCCATAAAAGGTTTTAAGAGGCAGTTAAGTCTGACCTGGATCTTTCAAAATGAACAGAAGTGGCCAAAAGGGGGATGGGGACAGATAATTCCAGGACAAGAGAATAAAGGCCGTAGTCGGAGGTTGGTGTTAGAAACAGCTATGTAAGGCTGAGGATGGGGCAGGCATCGGGGTGTCACTGGACAGCAGAGGGAAGGGTTGGTGTTGGAGACCCAGGCAAGGACTCCCATTCTACAAGTATCTGCTTAGGGCTTTCTGTGTACCAAGCCCTGGGCTCAGTTGGGGATTAGCAACCGGTGGAATGGACCTGCCTCATGGAGAGACAGCAGCAAACAAACTAGTAAGTAAGCTATTTAATTACGTCAGGTAAGTGTTACACAGAAAAATAAAGAGGTCTTCTAATTTTAAATAAATGGCCAGGCAGAGCTGCCTGGGGGTGAAGATGAAGATGCAGCTATCTGGGCTGAGAGTGGCTCACTCTCATCCTGGGAGCGTAGAACGGTGCTCCAGGACTGCAGGCTGGGGCTGGTGAGGCAGGAGCAGGGAGAGCAGAAGGCAGTGGCAGAGGACGTCAGACCGGGGACAGCAGCCAGGACAAGTAGGGCCTGTCAGGCGTTATAAAGACTTTGGCTTTGACTTTGAGCAAGACAGCGAGTCAACAGGGTGTTTAGGGCACAGGCGGCACACACTCCACTTCCGCTAGAAGAGAGGGAGGGCTTCTGTGTGGAGCACAGATCCTGAAAGTCCTTTTAAGCCATGTTAAAACAAAATAAAACTTGGATTTCTCTTCTGTAGAACAGCCCCTGAAGGGTTATCAGCAAGGGAATGGCAATGCTGGATTTGCATTTCAGAAGTCCATTCTGAAGGACTCATTGACGTTAGTCAAGATTGGAAGAACCCGGAAAGGCAACAGCTGCAAGAGCCGAGAGGGGCGATGACATAAGGACCTAAGTGAGAGAAAGCCTTGAAGAGGGAGGAGTGAGTTTTTGGAGCACACTTAGCTGGGCCTGGTGGGTTTCAGAGTAGGAGTAAGATACTGCAGAACAATGAAGAGTGAGTCCTGGCCAGCTAGCTCACAGGAATAGGTGGCTTATATGTCTCCAACAAAGTTCGCTTTCTCTTTCATATTTCCGCTAGTACCTACAGACACTCACGTTCATGGCTGGGATGGAAAGAGTAGTTCTAGAATAGTCCTCAGTAGGCTTGACTATAACTGCCTACATGCTTTCTATGCCGTGCTAGATTCATACTGGTTTCTGGCACACAGGAGGGACAAGGGTATTCCCTGCCTCTGTCGTTGCTACTTTCTGAACTGTCTAGGAGATGTCTCAGGAGACTGTCCAAGCATTGCTCTTAAGATTCACAACTGCAGGGCCCAGCAGGTGGCACGGTGGCTGTGGTGCTAGACTCCCACATGGCTGATAGCAATTCGATTCTTGGACACAGGGGCTTGAGACGCGTGCCAGGCATGTGTGCATGCATGCCCAAAATTCTAACAGAATAATGGAGGAGAAGGGGTTGTGATGTGGCCATTCCTCCTGGGGGCAACTTCTTACATTCTCTCTCTTTGTCTCTCTCTGTGTCTTTGGCAAGTGCATGGACCCTACAAAATAATCTCTCTCTAAAATTAAAAAAAAATTATTACTGCAGATGTCATGCGTGTTGTGTTTCTAGAGATTAGTAGTTGGCCCTCTCCAGCCCATTCACCATTGTAGGCTTTTGCTAGCATGAATCTCAAAACTCTGCTAGTCTCTACCAATTCCCCAATTCCAAAGCTGCAATCACATTTGACGACGTTGTAGCAACATCCCACTCCCAGTACCAACCTTCTGTCTTAGCCCAATCAGTCTGCTGTGACAAAATCTCACTGCATGAGTGGTTCAGAAACAGCAGAAAATTATTCCTCACAGTTCTGGAGGCTGGGAAGTCCCAGGTCAAGGAGCCAGCAAACTTGCTATCTGGTGAGGGCCAACTTTCTGGTTCATAAAAAGCACCTCTCGGGGGCCAGCAGATGGCATAGCAGTTACATCACTGGATTCCCACATGGCCAACCGTGGTTTGAGTCCTGGACCAGGAGGCTTGAAAATCACACCAGATGCATGTGCATACGTGCCCAAAATCCTGAGAGGAGAATGGAAAAGAAAAGATTGCAGTGTGGCCATCCCCCTGGGGAGTGACTTCTCACTGTCCCTCTCACTGTCTCTGTCTTTCTCTCCAATGAGCACACATGCCCTAAGGCAAAAACCTCTAAAAATAAATAATTTTTTTAAAAAGGCATTTCTCCTTGTGTTACTACATGGTGGAAAGGGCAAATGAACTTCCTCTGGCTTCCTGTAGAAGGGCACCAATATCATTCACAAAGGCTCTGCCCTTATAACCTAATTATCTCCCCAAGGCCCTTAGCTTATCTCGGAAGCTAAGACTTCAAGATATGATTTACAGGGAGACATAAACATTCAGATCATAGCAATGGGGGAAGTGAACAAGAAAAATAGGCTTGAGAAATAAACTGTTCTATAGAGAGAAGTGGAAAGAAAAACCAAGGCATTGATTAATTTATCCTATCTCCTAGGTAGAGGATTAGGGTAAGGCAAACCATGCTATGAGAAATGGCAGCTAACAAGAATACTGAACAGTTATTATCCATTGTTCTGTGCTGGGACGTAGAAAGGGAACTCTTCCCCCAGGTTGGTATCATTTTAAATGCCAAATACATCAATTATATGTTCCTCTCTCTTAAGCTCCTGCTAACGAAGGGCAGAAGCCAGGGGGCTAGGCATGTCCTCTGGATATTGCAATGTCTTCCCAGTTTCCCGCATCTGTTCTTGTCCCAGTCAGGCTGATCTGGGTTGGTCGTAGGTGCCAGGAACGTCTCAGGTGATACCTTCTGTTCCTGCCGTAAATTGTTCGCCCTACCCCTTTTCACTGTTAGCACAAATTATAGAATCATTCTGCTCATGCTACATGGTACTCCAAGGAGAGCTTCCTGGAAAACTCTTCCCCATCACATGATTTTCCTTCTCCTCCCTACAGCCTCAGTTCTCAACCTGCTGCTCACTGATGCTCGGCCAGCCCTTCCTTCTTCTCCCTGTGTTCTAGCCATCTCCCTCATCAGCATTGTCTCTGCCAGGACGTGGGCGGGGCAAGGAGAGGAGAGAGAAATGGGGTCTCAGAAGCATAGTTCTTAGAACATAAAGAGATTTTGGTGGGAATGGCAATGTGGAATTAGCATGGACTGAGTGCCCACTGGGTGCCAGGCCTTGACCTAGACTTGCACATGTCGCTGTTCTATTTAATTCTTTTTTTTTCTCTTTTTGGAGTTTTTTTTTTTTTTTTTTTTTTTTTTTGCTATAGGGCGCGTGCACTCGCCAGACAGAGAGAGACAGAGAGACAGAAAGCGAGAAATCACCCCCAGGGGGGATGGCCACGCCGCAATCCCTTCTCCTCCATTCTCCTCTCGGGATCTTGGGCACGCACGCACACGCGCCCGGCGTGAGTTTTAAGTCACTGGGTCCGGGACACGAACCGCGGTCGACTACGTGGGAGTCCAGCGACATAGCCATTACGCTAACTGCTGGTTCCCTCTATTTAATTCTTGAAACAGCCTCAGAAGTTCCTCCTCATCTTCTCCTTTCATAGATGAGGAGGTGGAAGAGTAGGGCTAGAGCGATATGTAGGGAGCAGGGCCTGACCCTTGCCGGGCAGGCTCCAGAGGCGTGTTCTGTCCACTGCCCCCTGCCTCTCTCCCAGTCTGGTGAGAGGCAGATAAGTCTGGGCAACAGCCCAGGGCACCCCCTAGGAGCTACTACCCCACTGTACAGAGGAAGAAGAGGAGGCTCGAAGAGGCCACTTGGCTGGCTATGGCAGCACGGGACTGGGACGGCCTGGCCCTGAGTCTGAGCTCTCCATCACCACATGCTCGGTGCCCTTTGCACTGATGCACCTAAACTGTTTGGGTTCATAAGGGGGGAGAAACTGGAAAGTATTAGCTATTGGGTCATCAGAAAAGTCGTGACACATTTTTGTATAGAAAAACAGAAAAATACGTCATGACTTTTCTGATAACCCAATAGAAGGAGGTGTTTGCTCTATGTGAACTTTCAGTTATGCAAGCTTTCTTTGGCTTCTGCTAGCACAGGTAATCCTCAACTGCTAATTTTATTATTTGAGAACAGCTCAATGGAGGTAAATCCATATACAGAATTCAGTTCCTAATCCCAGTGCACAGAACCAGGGTTGAGCAAGAGGGGCTGTTGTTTGGTAGGACAGATCTGAGTGGCCATTCCTGACCTCTTCCGGCATGGCTGAAGAAGTCAGCTGCCTCCTAACCACCTCAGGCTTCTTCCTGCTTCCCGGCCCTCCCCCTGGCTGTCCCCATGTCACCCTGGGTCAGGGCTCTGCCATCCACTGAGCTGCTCTCCCCAGCAAAGCAGGTATATTCAGAGACACTTGGAAAGCGTTTGGCAAAAGGAAAAGGCTGCCATTGTCAGCCGGCAGTCAGAGTCACGGAACCCTTTCTTTCTGAACATCTACATTCATATCCACATCTCCCTGTCGCTACAGAAAATTGAGAAATCTGTGTCCTACGCTTGGACAATGGAACAGAGCCATGCAAAATTAGCAGAGCTGCTAGGCCTGAAAGAAATGACGGTGCCCCTTTCCTTTCAAAATTAAAAATATATATATACATTTAAAGTCGGTGAGGGAAAAAGAATTTTAATCAAAATGGAAAGTAGGAATAAAGCATGAAGTCTTTTCCCCCCAACTAGCGGTATCATACACATCATCCCCACAATACAGATGAGTAGGGGAAAAGCGAGTAAAAAAATTTCCATCTTGAAATGCTAGTATTTCTCTACAAGGATAAGTATAGTATTCACCAGCACAATATAAATTTAAAAGGAGAAAGCTCCAGACTTCTGTACCCTAAACCTTGGCTTTTGATTTGATATACAGAGCTGTCCCTAGAGAGCCTAACCAAATAACAAGCAAATTGGCATTTCAACTGCAGTAATAGCTCACTTTCCTAATGATGAGATTGGTGCGCTGCACAGACCAGGAAGGGCAGAGCCAGAAAAAGGGGAATTATTTCCCTGGACTTGCCTTTTGTTGGACATGCTACATCAATTAAAACTACAACACATTTATCGAGAAAAAGAAAGAACTCCCTTCGTTGGCTTTGGTTCTGGTTTGCAGTCTCTGTAATGACCTCCATGCATGGGGATTAAGGATCGCACGGGGTTGCAGCAATCAACCCCTTGTGGTCTTGGTTATTAGTGCTTGAATAAATACATGGTTGCAACAAGGTCTTCATTAACATGATGGAAATTGGGGTCTCCACAAATTGAGTAATTGCTAGTGGCTTTTGGCGCTACCTCTTTTGTCTATGTTGCTGCTTGAAATCCAGGTAGACAATGACAAGAATCATTTGCACATACTAAACAGGCCAGCAGAAGCCAGGTTCTTCTCTATTTCCTAAGGCAGGAGTGGGGGGTTCAGTTAGAGGGCTGATTGGGCAAAGCTTCCACAAGAATGTCCCACCCAGGCCCCACCAAAGAAGTTCTACCAAGGTCACCCCAGCAGCCTGTACAGGCAGGGCCTCTGGAGACAGCAATCTGGAGGTTTCTCTGAAAATGAAGGAATAGCCCTTGTGCAGTAGGAGGAGGTAAGCATTATTAAAGGCAGTACGGAATTAGGAGTTTGTATCTGGGCTTACACCATTTCTAGGGCCTGGCTGAGTAGCTGTAAATTTTGCAAGCCAGGTCCATGACAAACCAGACTTACCTTCGCAGTTACTTCTGAGGTGTGTGTGTGTATGTGTGTGTGTGTGTGTGTGTGTGTGTGTGTGTGTGTGTGTCTGTCTATCTACCAGTGTTTGAGAGCAAATTAAGAATGAATATGCACTTTAAAAAGCAGATGGCATAATGGTAACATCACTGGACTCCCACATAGTCAACCACAGTTTGCGTCCCAGACAAGGTGGCTTAAAACTCATGCCAGGTGTGTGTGCATGCATGCCCCAAATCCCAAGAGACTAGAGAAGGAATTGGGATTGCGACATGGTCATCCCATGGAGGGGAGAGGGTGGGTTCTTGCTTTCTGTCTCTCTCTGTTCTCCAGTGAACACACCTGTCCTTCAGCAAAAATCTCTCTCTACAAAAAAGCAGATAGACATGTTAAGGAGGGAGCTTATGATAGCTCTGTGCAAATAAAATTTGGCTTAGTAAGGCATTTTATAAGTTATTTGCAAAGTGGGAAGAGCCATGCCTCCCATTGGTACCATGGAGGGACAAACAGCAGAATGGGTAGATCTGGGAAAGCCTTCTCCAGGCTGCAGATCCGCAGCTGCTCCATGTCCCCAGGAAGGATGGGGAGGGCCTCACCTTGACTTTTCCATAGCTGCCTTTGGGGATGAGAATCTTGTAGCCGTTCACCTCCACAGAGAGCTCCTTTACCCAGGAGACGGCTGAGCCCCCGCGGTGTTCGTTCTTGGCCTCCACACTGAAGAAGGGGAGGCTGGAGGTCTGCAGACACTGTCGGGCTAGCAGGTAGGCACAGGAGCCTTGGAAGTGAAAGAGGAAGCCGTCGAAGGTGTGGTAGTGTGGTTCCCCAAACACCACGCATGTGCTGGTTTCCACGGGGCTGCAGTAGAAGAACTTGCCCTTGGGCTCACACACTTCATAGGGGCTGCAAGAGACCTCCTGGCAGTAGATCTCATTGTTGAAATCCAGGCAGCGGCACTTGATGGTACAGTTCAGGTCATCCCAAAACACTTCCCCTCGCCGAAGGAACTGTCCTGGGGATAATGACATCAGAGCCAACATTTATGGAACACTTACCCTCTCTGCAGGCATTGGGTTAAACGCTTTAGCCCTATCCTCTCGTGACATCAATTAATCCACACAAAAACCCTAGCAGCTAGGCCTCTGCCCCATTTGACAAGAGAGGAAATGAGGGCTCAGAGCAGTTGAGTAAAGCATCCAAGATCACTCAGCATTTCAGTGCGGAAGCCAGGATGCCAAGCTGAGTTTACCTGAAACGTGTCTAAGCTCTTGCATTATTATCTCCATGGCTGGTGAACGAATCTACACTCGAGGAAAGACATATTGTCATTTTTTAAAAAATTATTATTTATTTAACTTTATCATTATTAATTTGCTATAGGGGACATGTGCTCACCAGAGAGAGACGGGGGTTGGGGGAGAGTGAGAAAGCAAGCCACTGAGTCTAGGGCACATACTGCAGTTGGCCATGTGGGAGTCCAGCGCCTTAACCACCATGCCACCTACTGACCACAAGACATATTGTCTTAATTCATGGGAAAATCTATTATACTTGGGAGTCATTTTCATTCTTTTGGGAAAATGAGGAAGGGTTTCAGAACGAAGACCCGGTTTTCCCAGAAAACTCAATGGCACTGTTTATTTGCTAATTTTGTCATTCATTCAACAGACATTTGTTGGGGATCTGGTATGTGCCAGAAAAGGTCAATGCATGAATCAGGAGTCAGACCTGCAAGTATAAATTTCAGGCTCCCTGGGAAGCTTCTGGAAAGGGCTGACTGCTTGCTAGGCACTTTCAAAGGCTCATAAATCCTGCAGGTACTGCTTGGCAGAACTTAGACCTGCAGCAGTCATCTCTTCTCCCACTTTAGGCCCTGTCCAAGTCCAATACTTCTCTCAACTGAGCTACTGGCCAGCTTCTTGACAGATTGTAGGCCAGGAGGAGGAGGAAGAGGTGGTAAGAGGGCAATGGCCTTACATGATATGCTAAATTTTAAAAGATTCACTATTGTCCATGTGGTAGAACTTCAGTCTTTAAAACCACTTCTCTAACGGAACAATCTCCCCCACCAAAATAAATTTCAAAACTTGCCAGTTACTAATACAAATGTCTAAATGAAATGGAAACATCTCAGGGCCAGCAGGTGGTGTGGTGGTTGGGGCGCTGGACTCCCACATGGCCAACTGCAGTTCAAGTTCTAGACTCAGTGACTGGAAACTGATGCCAGGCACGGGTGTGTGGGGGTGCTCAAAATCCCAGGAGGAGAATAGAGGAGAAGGGATTGCAGCATGACCATCCTCTCTGGGGGTAATTTCTCATATTCTATCTCTCTGGCAAACACACATGCCCTAAAGCAAAAAAGCTCTCAAATAAATAAATAAATAAAATGAAAGAAAGAAATAGGAACATCTCTGGGCTGGGGGTTGTTATCTAGTCCTTGGTTGGGGGTTTGAGTCAAAAGAATTTGACAATAGTCAACTCTGCAGTCAACTTTCAAGACTACTTACCTGACATCTGCATATCTCAGTTGTCCTAATCTGCAAAATACGGATAATGCTAGCTACTTATCCCTGTCTCATGGGGAACCATGATGATATAAAAATAGCTGGCACATGTGGATAAGGATAGAAGCATCTGCAAATTGAGAAAGTCTGAAAAGGGAAGTACTGGAGTGCAACATTCAGAAATGTAAATAAGGTCATGACTGTAATTGGCAAAGGGTTGGCTAAGATGCCTCAAGGTTTTGTAACCCAGAATATTCAGAGAATAGCACAAGGCTGCAAGAGTAACCCAAGCAGAAAGTCTGGCTTCTGCAGAAGCAGTTGTTTCTATGTCTGTCCAACAGGAATGATTCCATCTCAAAGGCGATGATACCTACACCTGTCGAGAACAGAGCCCCGAGACGAAACAACAGATTTCATCGCACTCCCAGTAGGGCATATACATCAGCCGTTACATGGGCCCTCAGTACTCGACACTCCTTGGCACCAGCTCAGAGCTGCATAGACTGTAACAGCCTCCACTCGGTATCATTTCCATTCTCTGCTTTTTCAGGCTTCCAATAAATGAGAGGAAAATGCCTTTCAATAGAGGAGGTTTGGACCAAAAGGTAGACTCTCTGAGATAATTTTGTTTGTAAAATGATGATATAATAAACCAGCTCTATTGAACATTTCCCCTGCTCTAGCCCAGGCCAAGTCTCAATCTCATTAGATTGATATATGCCCAGTGGCACATAAAAACGCATGACAGCCTGTATAAGGATATTGAATTTGTCCTGTATATGAAACCCAAACCCATAACTCAGGAAGAAAAGAATAAAGTCAGAGTGGGGACTGTGTACACAGCTGGCATCTGACCAGCTCCACAGCTCTGCAAGCCAATGTTTTCCATTCTCAGAGCGTTTCACTCCCAGGACTCAGGTGAGAGGCTGTCCCTGGGCACTTATTTTGTGTGGCCACAGCCAGTCAACTCTGAAATGCTCGGACGAAGGACAAGGGGTATTTGGGTAAGAGCCTATAAGCTTTTGGGCCCCTAGTGAGGAAGAGAAAGTGGGGGGGGATAAGTGGTATTGGGCCTGGGACCTCTCACAGACTGTAGTGATGATGCATATACACTCCGCAAAGGAGGACACAATCTCCAACATCCTGGTGAGCTTCGGAACGACCTTCTTTCCCATCCTGTTTAATGCAGCTTAGTTCCAAAACGTGTATTTGCTCTTCCGAATACGGAGGACTTTCCAGAACCTACAGAGGCGGGATCCTCAGGCAGGCCATCTTCACGCGTGACCTATCCTTGGAGCAGAGGCCTGAGTGCAATGCAGGGAACAGGGGAAGAGGTGTGGGCTCTCCAGATCATGCTTCTATGGCTTGTGTGTATTCTAAATAAATTGAAGCTGAGCCCACAGAGAAGCCTGAAGCCCTCCAGGGCTATCAGATATCCAGGCCAAACTTCCTATCTGAGGAGGAAAGAGACTGCCTCATCCCCACTCAAAACTTTCTACAAGATCTGGAAACACTTTCCCCAGGGCCCTCCTCTCCTCCCACAGCACCTTATGCTCGTGTCTAAAAGGTCATCATCGTTCCTGCGGCTGCCTCTTCTACCATGGTCATGTCACAAGAGGCCAGGGCATCTTCATTCCCAGCACCTAACAGAGCAGATGGCACCTCCCTGGTGCTTCAGAAAGGTCTTTGGGAAGATGCAATGGCTGGCTTGCTGGCTTGGTGGATAGGTGTATGAATGGGCGGGCAGGCAGGTAAATGATGAACAGAAGCACACGTGATTTCCTGCTATGGCCTCTGCTCCAAACAGCAGGAATGTCAACAGAAAGTCTTTTTTTTTCTGAGTGCTTTTGGACACATAAGAAGCAGGAATCTATAATCTGGATGTTCCTATGAGAGTCCCGGGCTATTTTGCACATCCAAAGAGGTTTTGATAGTTCAGAGAAGTCTCCAAACATTGGATCCAGTGTAAAGGAAACCCACTGAGGTTACCTATGGTGTATTCACAGACACCTCCAGCCAGCTTTGATTCTCCCCAAAGTCCTGCATGTTTTGCTGCTGTTGGGAGGATTTTAGGACAAGTTAACCCAAAGACTATGTCACTTTTTTTTTCCTTCTTTCTTTCTAATCCTGCAAGACAGTACTGATTTACCCTTGCAGGGAGTTGGCAAGGCTCCGAGTGCGCCCACTCCTGAAGATCTACAAAGTGCAGATGGCAGAGCAAGAGTAAGGATGAGAAGACAAACGTAAAGAGGGTGGGGGAGATGACAATAACAACAACGAAAATAATGTTAAACAGGAGGGCTCCCTTCTGTCCCTCCGGCTGAAAAGTCACTCAAGATCCCGGTCTGCTCTGGAGTCGTTGGGAACAGATAGTTTTGTGCACACCCCAGGCAAGGACTTGCAAAGCTGCAGTGTAGCAAATGCTGGGTTTCAGCTCCTGGAGTGATGAATGTGCATGCTAAAATTACCTTGATCTCCATTACCCAGCTGAGAGATGTCAAAAGAGTAAGGCTTCGCCCCCATGGCTTAAAAGCTTGCCTGTCAATCTAAACTAAACACACCCGCTCTGCAGCGAGAAAAGGAAATGCTTTACCCCTGGAGGTGCAGCCATTGGCTGGGTCAATTTCCTTCCCGTCAACTTTAAATGCCCAGCGGCCTGGAACATTGACGTTCGTGGTCTCTTGTATATTCACAATCTCAGGGGTTCTTGACCCCGGGAGGCTGAAGAAATTGGTGAGGTTTCCACCATTAAATCCTGCCTGGAGCACACAAGAGGAAGACGAGACTTTGAGCACACACACACACACACAGACACACACCCCATCCCCGCTGGCTAGTTGGCTCAACCACCTTACACTCAGTTCCAGCACACCTGAAATCAAGAGATCCCTTTGCCTAAAGTCACTGGGGCCACTCCCAGGTAGGAGTGGCCTCCCTAGTTTACTCCCACTCCAGGTCAAGGTAGCAAACATGACCGGACTAACCTCTTGGTCCACCTGCAAGATCAGATATGCTTCTCTAGCTCAAAGCTGCAGGCAGAACGCTGAGCCACGGAAGGAGAGTCCACAGGGATGGAAACACAGGGAGGATGCAGTGGAGAACCGCCTACCTGTGCCATCACTCCACCAAGGCCTGTCAGGGGGTCCCCGCCACTCGCTGTCCCAGTAGTCCAGTTGATTTCATAGTAATTGAAGAGCGTGAAGGTATAGGAGCCGTCAGACACCAGGACGGCCTGGAAGGTGTTCACCTGCAGGATGGGAAGGGATGGGCTCATGACTTGAACTCCTGGAGGCCCTCCCCCAGGGGCGGCTCCCCCTACCCTGCGCCCGCCCCTCCCCTCCCCCACGCCGCCTGCACGCTCGGCCTCCTCTCTGCACTTGTTCTCGCCTCCGTGGAAAAGCAAGACGTGTGGGACTGTGCATCTAAAAGAGAAATTGCCTGAGATAATCCTAGAGTCTGACTCAGCGCCCCGCTTCCATCTCTGACTTGAAGCGGAAAGAGATTCTGAGGCCCGGCTTGGCGCGCGATGGCGCGAGAGCACCGATAGATGGCAGCATGAGAATAAACTATAGGCTCAGTCGGGCCTGGGACCGCCGCAGGCCCCGGTTCCCACAGCAAGGAGGGTGCAGGGAGAGCGCGAGCTTGTCAGACACTAGCGTGGTCCGAGGTTCGAGCTCTCTTCCTTCCCGGATAAGAGGTGCTCTTCTCTGGGCGAGATGTCTTCCCCTTTTAAAATTGAAGTTGGGAAACGGTTTTTTGAAAAGCACTTTTGGGGGTGGGGGGTGGAATGGCTCCTCTAATTGAGCGTTTATGGATCACTTTATATTTGCAAAATTCTGGGCACTCCTCTGTACCTCAGTCAAGATGGGCGTTTGTTTACTGTTTTGCTTTGGGATTTTTGGGTTCATCCCCACGTGATGGCTAAGAAAACTGAGGACTAAGGGAAAAGAGTGGCTGGAAAATTCACCGTGACCCGGCACCAGAGAATGGGATTCCAGCCAGACTCCCGGTCTCTCTCTTAGTGCAGTGTCATCACACGCTGCCTTAATTTTACACTTTTTAGGACAGAGATGTTATGTAAATTCAAACAAACCTTGGGAATGGTTTTCAGAAATAAGCCATACCAAACTCTGTTCGTTACTATTTCCCTTTGCTAATCCCTACCCCTTGACATGTGTTTTGGGGAAATTCAAATAAAAATAGAGTGGAAGAAGAGACTTCATTAACCTTTTTCTTTTTAAACCTTGCACTTTTCCCACTGCCTGATACCATCCCGGTTAACATTCTGTCCGACGTAGAGGAAGACCCAAATCCTTATCCTGTGTAATCAAACTGGGGTAGAGGATCTTGGAAGTCCCAAATCTCCCCATTCTAGACAGTCTCAGGGAGAGACATGGTACAAGTAAAGAAAAGCCCTTTTTGTAAAGGAGAACGCTCTCCTCAAGCCAGGTGCCTGCCACAGTTGATGGTGGTTACGATAGAGCTGCCCAGGGATATGCCTTCATTCTTTGGCCCCATTCAACCAAAGAGGAAAGTGGGGCACTGAGCAATCTTGAGCAATCAGCTCAAGATCGCCGTAAGGTCACTAGCAGGGCCAGGTGCACCTGTTCACGGGACAGGGGCGTAGGTAAGGTCACTTAAGGACTGAACCTGGAACCTTCTTCAGACCAGAATTCCCCTTCAGAAGTACATTCCTTCTCCCCAAAGGAAGCTGGAATTATCTATGGTCCAAGCGGGTCTTGAGAACAACCTGTTTCCAATCCCAGAAGTCACCTTGAAACCAACCACTCATCCTAAGAATGTTCTAGAGACACTTGCCTTCCACACCCACTTTCTTGTTCGCCCTCACAAGCCCCTGCATCATTTTTCAACTTTTAAGATTCTTCTGGATCTGCTTTTATAAAGTTATGTTTTTTAATTTTTGAGAAACCAGTGATACCAGGAGGCAGCCGCTGAGGATGGTTTAGGATTTGGAGTTAGACTTCAGTTAGAACCCCTGCTCTGCCTCTTAGGAGATTGGCATCCTTTTTCTCACCATTCGGGCAAGTTCTTTTCCCTCTCTGGGCCTGTTACTTCACCTTGAAAGAGGAGATAGTACCTGTCAGGGAGGTATATTTTGGGGAGGGCTCAATCATATGCAAAAATAGCTTATCATAACAGTGGGCACATGGTAAGCCCTCACTAAACATTAGTTTTCCTTCTTTGAGGTAAACATCTCTCCTTTCCCTTCCATTTCTGTTGGATTTCATGAAACTCTGCTGGTAAAGAGCTCTCTAGCCTGGGGCTATTTGACCTGATGGTGTATGTCCCTATTCTATATAGGAGAACCAGGGGATTATGGGAGATTGACAAGATAGGGCCAATTTCAAAGCTAGGGATGGATGGACACCTTCTCTGGAGAATTACATAATCCTTTTTTTTCCCTCCAAGGAGCTCAAAGCACTTAGATGTTACCTCATTCATCCTCATAGAAAGAGTTCTCACCTAGTTCGGAAATTTACTCCAAAGTACAAACCAGAAAGTATCTAAAATATCTTGCCAGTTTTATTGCCAATGGAAGTTCTTTTGAAAAAAATGGTGGTCAGCATTTGATGGGCATTTCCTCTCTCTCTTTTTTTTTTCTTTTCTCCACTGACACTAAAATTTATCGATCGCTGGCATCCTGCATTCTAACGCTGTAAGATATGAGGCTTAAAGGACATAAAACATTGCCCGAGGAGTCGTTAGCGATCCATAACATGACAGAGGGAAATGTATGCTTCTTTAGAGGTTGTTTCTAGCCAATGCATCCACTGTCTAAACTTGTGTCTTTCTGTTCTATAGAACCTCTTAGCAATAAACTGTTTCTTGATGCTCTGACTAGAAGGTGCTGAAGCACAATGTCGCAGCGACGAATCGCAAAGCCAGCACTTTCTCACCTCTCTCTAACTCTGTTCCTGTTCCACCCTGAAACAATTGATTCTTTGCCAAGGCAATGGGAAAACAGATGGGATTGGAAATAATCTTAAGAAAGCGGAAAAGTGGAGATTTTCGCGTGTCTTAGCTTGCTGGAAATTATACAGTTGAAGATGTGTCTGTGACTTCAAAGATATCCGCTGCCAACGTAACCTGAGCAAGCTGCAGGCTGTTGGAAAAAACTACATTCTGTCCCTCTAGGTAGAAAGTCGATTATCCCTGCCATAATGCCGGTGATAATCTTTCTTATTTGACTTTTATTTAACTGCTCACTTGGGATTTCAGAGCAGATGCTGAAACTTTATTCATGAAACGCTTTAACTGCCCACTCTAATGAGCATCAAATATGAATCGTCTCGGCCCTGGTCACAATTAAAAAAAAAAAAGTCATATAACACAATCAAATGAACCAGGTCATTTGTGTTCAAATCTGGCACCCTGTTTTTCTCTTCCTACTAAGTTTTATGCAGGGGAAGGAAATAGCAGTGGAAAGAAGCATTTATGTGTCTGGCATGAGGAAAGGACCTTTGGGTCCCTAGGAGGGCCCCTAATTATGGGCTGGAAACAGGTGTCAGGATCCCAATTACTTTCCTGGAAAATCAAAATGCTACTTACTGCAAGAAAATTGTTGAGGGGCTCTTTTTAGACATTTGTAATAATTTGTGATAGGGGTGACACATCTTCTGAAATATTACAGCTGACGGGACTGGTTAGTTATAATATTTCCCTCTGTTTCCTGAAAACTGGGTGGCAAGACTCATTAGTTTAACTCCAAGGAACTGAGACTCCTCGGCTCTAAAAATGAGACTCCTTCACGGTAGTGAAGACGGACAAGAATTAGCTGTCAGGATATGAAGTGGAAAGCGGAAAATTTGAATTATTACAGGTGTGGTGCTGCTGCCTCCATAAAACGTGACTTCCTCCCATGTCACAATGAAAACCCAAGTGGCAGAGAAGGTTGCCATGTCTTTGAAGTACTTCCTGATGTCCTTGGTGGCTCTTTTCAAGATGGCAGGGTCCATGGTCTCTCTGTAATAGATCTCGCCTCGAATTCCATTGTGCACATCTGCCCAGAACGGGGCAATGAAGGCCCTCCCATCAGTCAAGGGAAAGGATTCTGGCGTGAACTGGCTCACTAGCACATTGAAGGAAACAACTCCGTTGTTATTGACCTACAAAAATAAGAGAGGTTTTTGCACAGTGGGTCTGAAACCTTGATAACGTCAGAGTCACAAACCAAGCCAGACATTGCCTAATCCTATCAGTGGAAACAACTTTTAACCACTGACTTAAAACCCCTGAACACCCGCTCCCGTTGTTCAAACTAGGAGGTTCGTTTACTTCCAGACAAATTCATTGGTTTTCTTTCACTTTCAATTTGGAGTCCGCTTCATTTGTTATTAATAATCAGTCTCATTTTCATGTTCTCTTCTATCTCTATTTACACTTATCAAATGCCACTGGGTTGTGTGCGCATGTGTGTATGTGAGTGTGTTGGGCCAGCCAGTGGGTAATGTAAGCAAACAAGATTTGGAATCACAGATGCAAAATAGGAAGACAAATGAACAATCACAGGAGTAAAGGTAAGTTCCAAAATTGGGGAGCTCCCTCTGAGACCTTGACTTCTAGCTCATGACAAAAGAGGAGTGTCAGAAAAGGATCAATCAAGTACTCTTCATCAAACCCAGATCTCAGGATAATCATCTCCTGGTCTGGACAGGACATGGGAAAGACATCTATGGATGTCACAGCCACTTCCGGACTTAGAACAAGGCCAAGGTGAAGACCCACAGACGCCCAATTCCATTCCAACTCCTGTCATTTGATGGCTTCTTTGTATAATCGCTACATAAAATCGAGACATGAACACTTCACATTGCATATGTATGTAAATGACTAACTCATGGTGATTTCTTCATGATTTGTAAATGGCTTAGTAAACTTATTAAATTACAAAACCATATTACAAATCACAAACCAATATACACCTTCAGTTTACACGGGCTCTGTAAACAATTCAGCCTCTGCTTGCACCTGCATGTTGGCAGGTAAACTGATTTAACCCTTGGCTTGTACGACTTCAGCATGCTGGCATGGGACTACTCGCAGTTCCTGGATACAGAAAACCTGCCAATCATTACTTACATTTCCAATTGTTTGCTAGGTTCCTATTAATCAGTAAAATTATAGACACGAACATTGGCCCAGACTCAGAGGCACGTTGTCTGTACCTGGGACAAAGGTTTGTGGTTTCTTGAAAAGTGGGTCACAGGGCCGGCAGGTGGCATGGTGGTTAAGGCACTGGACTCCCACATAGCCGACTGCGATTCAAGTCCTGGATCTGGTGGCTTGCTTTCTCACTTTCCCTCTCTCTTTCTGTCTCTCTCCAGTGAGCCTACATGCCCTATGGCAAATAAAAAAATAATAATAACAATAAATAAAATTAAATAAATAGTTCTTTTTTTAAAAAGTGCATATCAAGACTTATTATCTCAATTTCAGATAATTGACATTTCTTTCTTTTTTTAAGGATTAACTATTTCTATTCTTTTTAAAGAATTATTTTATTTAACTTTATTTACTTATTTATTTTTGATTTGACCAGAAAGGGACAGAGTGAGAGAGAGAGAGAGAGAGAGAGGGAAAGTGAGAAAGCAGACATTTCCCATCTCTAACAATTAGACTCCTTCATGGCAGTGAAGATGAATAAGAATTAGATGTCAGGGTATGAAATGCAAAGCAGAAAATTTGAAGAGTTTGAATTATTGTTTGGAAGCAAGGGTGTGGGTTTGGAAAGGAAGCTGGAAATAAAGCCACAAGGACGTGAAGAGCCTGTTGTCCTCCAGTAAGAAAACAATCCAGAAGTTTAAAAAAGAGCACTACGTGAGGCTGGCAGGTGGTGTGGTGGTTAAGGAAGCTGGACTCCCAAATGGCCGACCGCAGTTCAAGTCCATGACTTGGTGGCTTGCTTTCTCTCTGTCTCTCTCTGGTCAAATTAAAATAAATAAATAGTTAAATAAAATAATTCTTAAAAAAAAAAAAAAACGCATTAGTCAAAGTGACAGAACAATTAGGGAACCAATCACTTTCAAGTCAGTCTGACTCAAACTAAGGACCCTCATTTTGCGGGGCAAAAAAGAACCATTCAGTGCATACATTCATGCAGTGCAATGGAGAAGAGTTACTTAACCAAAGACACCCACACTGGAGGCCTGGGGACTCCAGACTCTAGAATGAAAGTCCTGCACCTGCCCTCATGCCAACGCTGGACCAGCACATTCTAAAGCACACATTGGCTGCTGTAAACACGGACTGGGAGGGCTGGCTGTGAGCACACACAGAGAGCATGTGGGGACGCCAGAGCGATGTTTTCTGGGCAATAATAGATATAACGAAACAGACTAGCACAGGAAGCTGGCAATGACTCTCAGGTGTTTTGATTATATTCTATGGTTAAGATCAGTGGTTCTCAAACTTTGAGGGGGCATTGGAATCTCCCAGATGGCTTGTGAAGGCACAGATGGCTTGTGAAGGCACAGATTCCTGGGGTCCCCTCCCAGAGGTTCTGGATTAGGAGGTTTGGGGTGGGGCCTAAGAAGTGACGATGGTGGCATGTGACCAGGTGATGCCAACGCTGCACATTCAGGGAGCACTAAATAGATGAAGGAAGAGGAAGCCATTTTCCAGTCAGCATCAGCCCAGAGCTATAAGTCAAAAGTTGGGAAGACAGTGACCCTGGATGTAGAGACGGCCAGAGACAGCAGTGCTTAGAGCTTCATTTCTTTCTCCAAGGCAGAACACAGACTAGGACAGGATGTGACATCGTCTACATATGCCTCCCCCAACCCTTTAAGGCCAAGGGTAAAGACAGGTTCAGCTGCCCTGGACCCTTCCTTTCAACATGCAACTGTCTTACTTGCAACAAAGCCAACGATTCAAAAATAAATAAATAACCTGTGAGGGCAAGTGCCCAGGAGAGCTATGGCAACAAACGGTATCATTTCCTAGTGCAGGTTTGACGATGGGACCCTCTGGCACATCTACACACCCAGTGAGGGTGGTCACCTGCAGACCATGTTAATACAGTTGTTGATTGCCCCTCTACTATGCCCCGACTCTGTTCCAAATTGGTAGGAAGCCCAAGAACAGCAGATGCCTAAACTTTTCACACCCCCGGAAGGGAAAGAAAAATGATATTGCTCCTATTGTGGTTCATTGTATCCTTTTATCTCATTGAGTAGCAGGAATAATGTGCGTGGCATCGGGGCCTCTGCTGCACTTCTCTGTTTAATCACCCACAAAGGCAATTTATTGCCCTGTGTCCTCCCCTACTACGAACATTAGCCATTAAATATACCTTCGACTTTCTTAATCATAAAACCTATCAGCTCATGAAATCTCAGAACTTGGCGTTTGGGCTGCCAATAAATCTTCCACTCCCGGATCCCTGGAAGGGGGTATTACAAATGCTTTCCTTAATGACAAACAGCAAAGAGGGCCACGGCTGGGCCACCGTGCCACTTACATAGACGGTGCGGTAAGGGACGCCAAAGAAGAAAACTGGGATGGCCAGCTTAATCTCAGATGAGCTCCCATCGTCTACTTTAGGGGTTTTGGTGTCATTCTGCCAGAAGGGGTACATGAGTTCCTTCGGCTGAGCTGTCAAGAGAGATGGTGGTTAGATAGATGGCAGCTCCCTCCGTTCGGCGAGCTACTTCCCTCCCACCTGCTAAAGCCGGCTTCTTTCAGTAAGGCTTGCAAGCTAAACGCGAGCCAGACTGCCTTGTCATTCATTCTGAACGGGAGATATACACAGCACGTTTATCTCTGCCTCTGAGCAAGGGGAGAATGGGAGTGATACCATTCCTGCCTCGGAGAAAGCACCTCACAGTTCGTTCTTGTGTTTCCATGCATCGTGGAGAGAACACGCGTTCCAAGTGTCTGGGGAGTTGTGAAGCCACCACAGCCTGGAGCGTGCAGTACCGAGTGACAACCTCTCGGTCTGGCATGGCTTAGGAGGGCTTGATCCTTGATCAGACAGCAAGCTGGAGAGAAGGCGGCCATGGCTCTGATGTTTCCTTCTAGCTCAAAGATTCTACTCTCATGCCCTTTCCTGAAAGGGGTTCCCTCCCGCCTCCAGCTGCACAATAGGAAAAGATAACAGATCCCAGAAGGAAGGAAACAACAGCTGGAACCTGGACAGACGTGGAAAGGGAGGGCCTGCCGTAACTGGCCCGTGATTGACCTTGACTGAGGTCTGGCCCTGAGACAGGCTCTCTGCCCAGCTCCTGCTCATTAAGGCAGACACAGAATCCCCCTTGCGGAGGGAGGAGAAGCTCTCAAAAACTGGAGAGGAGGTACAGGCCTCTGGCTCATCCTCCTGGTCCCAGGTGACAGTTATCACACACACAGAGCGTCCCTCCCGAGATAATGTCACCACCTCTTCTGGACACCCAGCTTGTTTCTCCGAAGTTTTCCATCCAAACTCTTGCCCAAGTTGGTGAGAGAAATGAGACAATGTCCCCAAGGTCTGCATTACTGAAGATCAAGTCCAAAGGACATCACAAAATAAGCTACATTTCAGGTGTCACTTTTCTCTGCCTCTGTCCTGTTTTGATTGAAAATCAAACAATAGAACATTATGTTTGTTTTCCTTGTTTCTTCTTTTACTTCTTTCTTCCTTTCTTCTCTCTCTCTCTTTCTTTCCCTTTCTTTCTTTCTTTCTCTCTCTCTCTCTCTTTCTTTCTTTCCTTCCTTCCTTCTTGTGTGTGTGTGTGTGTGTGTGTGTGTGTTAGTTTTCAAGGGCAGCTGCAAATCCATCTGGGGCTTCTGGCCACAGTGTTGAGGTCCCTGCTCGCCACCACCCAGATGCCAACACCCCATTCTCGTGCTGGGTCCTCTCCTTGGGAAAGTCCCTGCTCTGTGCTGATGGGGCTGATAGGCTGGTGAGTAACTGGAACAGAACTACCCTGCTCCTCTGGGAGCCTTTAGTGAGTAGACAACAGCTCATGTAAAAGAGAATGCTGGGTGGCCAGAGAGCAGCCCGGCAGCACCAGGCAGGGTGCCAGCCTCTACTCTGGAGCAGGGAGCAAGAGCAGATGGCCTGGGTGGAGAGCTCACCACCTTCCAGGGGCTAACATCACAGGAAAGCAGGGAGAACTAGCCTGGTCATCTGTACATGCATTGTTGCCCAAACCCAGAAGTTTCTGGAAAGCTGACCCAATTTTAACCTTTAGGAGGTGCATTCAGCCCTTGTTCTGCATTTAATGTTGCAATTAGTAGGTCAAGAAGAGTTCAGTCATTCCATTTACATGGTGGCAACGATTTTAAATTCCTAGCAGGTAGAATCTTCTATGAATCTCTTTATAATCTCTACCACAATGTTATACACAGGTACTTATTAAATCCAAAGGGTAAGGAACTTTCTCAAATTCATAGTAACAAATCAGTCATGTGAGGGGTTTATCCTTTGTGGGGACTTTTTTTTAAGAGTCACAGCCAAGGGTGAATTAGAGCTCAAATTCACACTCCCTTGTAATCATCTTCATGAAAAGATTAATCAGCATTTTGGGCAATTTGCCTAGAAAGGAAAAGCCCCCCAACACCTCATGGGAAAAATAAAACAAAAGATGGCCATAGAGACTGTCCTTAATTATCCCCCACTTCTCTCTCTGCTCTAAAGGTCAGGCAAGTTTGCAAATTCTTCTCTTCCTAAGCTATCCTAACAAGTTGGTGATGTTGACAAGGAAAGAATAGACTGTTAAAATTTTTTCATTTTAAGAATACGAGTAGGGAACCAGCAGGTGGCATGGTGATTAAGGTGCTAGACACTCCCACATGGCCGACCACGGTTTGAGACCTGGACCTGGAGGCTTGTTTTCTCACTTTCCCTCTTTGTGTGTGTGTGTGTGTGTGTGTGTGTGTGTGTGTGTGTGTGTGGTCAAATTAAAATAAATGAATGAATAAACAAAAAAATTAAATTAAAAAAAATTTTTAAAAAGGATACGAGTAATTAGATTTTCTAACACTGTAACACCTGTTGAATAAAAAGGGGTGCTTATAAAAGGGAGTAAACACAGTAACTCCCACCTCAAAGAATCCTGTTAACCATATGGAACCGTCAGCAGCAGGAACTCACCAAGAAATCTCTCCACCCGTGCTTGCCCAGGGCTGGCAATGTCACAGTAACTACAACTGTGTTTCTTGGTGTTCATTTTTCAGCAAATAAACTTTCTTGGGGCTGGGGTAGGAGGCTGAAATCGCTGGGACACTTTCATTATTATGGGGTTTCTTTCCCACGGTGGCTTTTCTAATACAAATGTTCAAATGTACTCAGCCCTAGGGAAATGTCCTGTAGAAACGCTCATCTCAGACTTGTAATCGTGCCAACTGAATGAAAACAACAAACAACCCAGCAAAATAAAAACGGACGCTTTAGAATCTGAGCCACGAACGTTGCAAATCTCTGGAGACTGCCCATCTTTCTTTTCTGAAACCCAAAAACAATGGGGTAAAGAGAGGGATGTGGCCTCTCACCTACTCAAGGATGCTACACAGAGGAAAAGAAGGAAGGGAATTACTGAGGGAGAATAATCATCTCACTTCACTTTGCAGTTAAGAGTTGTGGCCGTGTAAAAGGTCACGGACACACAAGTCAATAACACAAATCCCATTGTTAACTTCCTAATCTTGGGCTAACGGAAGTATATTTTTTAAAGTCTCCATCACATTTTAAAGGCCTGAATAGAAATCAATGATCAGGCCTGAGGTACACACCCACCTACTCTAGATCCTTTTAATAGAAATAATTTGCATTATTTTAAAGACTTCCTTTGGTATGGACAAATTGTGTTTGAAGTTAAATAAGAAAAACTGGGACTATTAAGAGAACATCATTCCAACTTAATGTATTTTACCCTTGACAGCAGAATTTAATTTACATTTTTCTTGTTGTATCTGTCGACACATGTACACCTGCCCTTACAATTACGGTTCCAACAAAAGTGTCTCTTTATAAATTCAAGAGCATGCTAATCAAGAGCTTTATGGGATTCTGTAGTACTTACCTTGGTGCCGTACAAGCGCGAAGATGAAAGAGACCCAAATTCTAAGTAATGATGAATAATTCATCCTGAAATTTTAAAAAGAAAAAGAAAAAAAAAATCCCCAGCTTGCCAGAGTAAATAGAACACCAGGTGTGTTTGATGGTAAAACTCAAGACACATCACAACCATCACAGGACAGATTCACACAACATCAACCGTCTCTGTCGGGTTGAAATTCCCGAATGCTGGCGGGGCCTCCGAGGTTCAACCCCTCATAAACAAATTAGACCCTCAGAAGAAGCCGATCCGGAGGTGGAATGAGATCACTGAATTATCAGGTAATTACACAGAATCAAAGAGACCAGCAATGAGGAAAGGAAAGGCTTCTACTCTGCATCTACGAACCCCCTGGAAATAGGACCCTGCTCAGATGATGGGGGTTCCAAGTTGTGTCTCTAGAAAAGAAACCATGTTCTCCTCTGTGAGACCTGGTTCTTCAGATTTTCACAACAGCTTTCCGTCAAGCTCAGAGAAAAGTTCATTCAAACACAACGTGTTGCGACAGGTAGAAGGATTTAGAGTTTATCGTCACCCCTTCAATACTAAGGAGACAATGGATCTTTTTGAAACACTGGCCAGATTCCCACCTCAGACCCTCCTCGCTGACAGGGAAAAGGAAGATAAATCCATCAATAATAAAAAAGAGCCACACCATAGCTCCTCCTTGGAATTACAATAAAAATAGAATCCAGTGCACAAGCGAGTAATTAGTTCCAGCAAGTTCATTAAAGAAGGGGGTTCTGGATCCCACATGGCCAACCGCGGTTCAAGTCCCAGACCTGGCAGCTTGTTTTCTCTTTCTGTCTGTCTCTCTTTGGTGAGTACCTGTGCCCCATAGCAAATTTTAAAAGATAATAACAATGATAATAAGTGGAATTGGATCAATAATTCTATAAAAAGAGAAAAAGAAGGAGCATCACCAAAATGAACTTGTTTTCATGTTAGTGTTACCATCAGTCCAACTGGCGGCTTGAGCTCAGATGGTCAGTGCTCTCTGCAACACTGATGAGAACACACAAGTTTCAAGTTAAAAATACACCTGCCTAAGAACGTAAGTGTGTGGCTAGCCTGTGATGTTTGCTCCTGACAGTATTTTAAAAATAGAAAACCTCCTCTTCTCGTCTGAACTTATTACAATTCTCCAGCCAAACTTTCAGAGAAAAGCAATGAATTCATCCAGTGAAGAGTTTTATTGTAAATCTCCAGTTGTCAATGTAGACACATTGCAATTTCAAGCACATATTACATAGGAGCGTTTTGCTGAAAATGGCACAAGGATGTGAGGAGCGTCACACACAGCAGTAGCGGAGGTAGACGGCATGCGAGTTTAAGGCTCAGCCCTCAGGGAAACATCGCAGAGAGCTGTAAGGAGGCTTCACACAGATATTTGTATGAAAAATGTCACTAACCTGTTCTGCAGAGACTGGAGGAACTGAGTCAGAGAGATTAAAGCCAAATCTTGGGAAACCAGGAAAAATTAGTTAAAACAAGACTTCATGTCAGTTCTCCTCAACTTGCTGCCAATTATTTCTGATTCCTGTAATGATGTCTGAATCTCGAACTCTTAAAAACCAAAAATTCACTTCGTCGTGCGCTTGAGTCCGGGAAGTGTAGAGTTGCAATCAAGTTTTTTTTTTTTTTTTTTTTTCCTATTGATTAAGGAAAAGTAAATCTAAAGATCAGTTTCAGGATTGCGTAGAGAGCTTCTTTTCCTGAAAAACTAAACCGTTCTCCCCCCCCCCCCCACCTTAAAAAAAAAAGTAGATTCAGATGGAAATGTCAGGTACTTGGAGCTGAAACTTTGGTCCCTTCTGATCAGAATCACTTTGCACTGAAAACACAAAAGAAACCCCCCTTCCACTTTTCTACCCAAAAGAAGGCGACTGTATAACGTTACAGAATTTGCATCCACCGGCATGGGACAAAAACTCCCCACAAAGCTGCCTCCGACATTTAAATGAAGTTGGTTTTCTACCCAAGTTTTTTTTTTTTTTTTTTTTTTTGGTTTCTCTGGTTTTGAAAAGCCGCCACAGATAGGCTCTTCTCTGTTTTTTCACAGGTATGCATGAAGTATTTAAAGAAACGTTCTCAAACTTTTCTAGGTTTTTTTATTCCTTCTCTTTTGTCTCGGATACATGGCCCTGTAGTTTGCTGTTAGGCCAGGGCACTTGCCAGGCAAAACCGAAGGGGAAAACCCAAACCACGCCTGGAAACCTTCCCTGACACCCAGAGAGGGTCCAGGGAAGGAGAGGGTGGAAAGAGACCCTTCCTGATGAAAGCAGGCAGTAAGTAAAAAGTCAACAAGTCATTCTGACCAAGGAAAAGTGTGTTAGGTTCAATGCTCTCAGGTATCCAGTGGTTGGGGAATGAGAAAAATGTACTAAAGCATAAACTAAGTTTACGGTTCAAACTGTTAAAATAGAATTTATCAAGAAAGAAGTTACTTGAGGGACCAGCTGTTGGTGTATTAGCCATGTCGCTGGACTCCCACGTAGTCGACCATGGTTTGAGTCCTGGACCGGGTGGCTTTTTATTTTATTTTATTTTTTTTGGAGAGGTTTTTGCTATAGGGCGCGTGCGCTCGCCAGACAGACAGAGAGAGACATAGAGACAGAAAGCAAGAAATCACCCCCCCAGGGGGGATGGCCACGCCGCAATCCCTTCTCCTCCATTCTCTTCTAGGGATCTTGGGCACGCACGCACACGCGCCTGGCGTGAGTTTAAGCCACCGGGTCCGGGACTCGAACCGTGGTTGACTACGTGGGAGTCCAGCGACATAGCCATTATGCCAACTGCTGGTCCCAAGGACTGGGTGGCTTAACCTCACGCCAGGCGCATGTGCGTGCATGCCCAAGATCCCTGAGAGGAGATTGGAGGTAAAAGGATTGTGGCATGGCCATCCTCCCTGGGGTGTGATTTCTCGCTTTCTGTCTCTCTGTCTCTCTCTGTCTTTCTGGCGAGAGCATGCGCCCTATAGCAAAACTCTTAAAAAAAAAGAAGAAGTAACTTGAGTACTGCAGAAAACTCTTCTGTGAATCAATGGAAAGCTTTAAAATTACTTCAAACTTTCCTCTAGCCTGACACTTAGATACAGATTGTACCAAAAAGAAAAAAAAAAAAATCCGGATTAAAGCACGTTGTCGTAGGACAGACAAGAGTGTTTGGGGAACTACTTTTCTAGCCTAAACTGTCCCATATTTTTTTCAAAAACCTGTGACGATTCTGTAGGTTTTGTACATTATGTTTATTTTCTAACTAGGATTATAAATCTTCTGCGTATACTTACTTAGAGATGTCAAATGGCCATTTTCCTCTGAAAGGCACATATTTACATAACATAAAACCTAGATGTTGGATGCCTATTTAAAGTTAAACTTGGGGCCAGCAAGTAATGTGGTGGTTAAGGCGCTGGACTCACATGGGCGACTGCTGTTTGAGTCCCAGACCCGGAGGCTTGAGAATCATGCTGGGAGCATGCGCATGCGTGCTGAAGTCCCAAGAGAAGAATGAAGGAGAGGGGATTGCAGGGTGGTCATCCCCCCAGAAAGTGATTTCTCAGTGTATCTCATTCTGTCTCTCTCCAGAGACGAAACATGCATGCCGTATGGAAAAAAAATAAATAGTTCAACTTTAATCCAAGATTCACCTAGAGACTGATTCTCCTTACCTTGTGTTCATTAGGGTTTCAGTCTAAGAGTCAGTCTAGGTGTCTTGAAGCAAAATAGTTGGCTGTTTAACAAACTGCTGGTGGCATACTGATTGCTTTCATTCCTTTTTTTTTTTTTTTTTTTTTCATTCTTTTAAGGATATTTATATCTCAGCCCTTGACCTACATTAACTGCTTCATCCTTCTTGAGGCAGAACTGCTCCTGGGCTGAATGCCATCTGGGCATAACCAGATACACAAGGTAAGGAATAAACGAATGACAATGATTCGGAGGATCTCACTGCAAGTGGGCGCCGGACATGTGGGAGGGGAACGGCCTGGCTTGTCCCACGTGGGCTGGGACGCCAACCTGTGAGCGTATGTTCTGGAGGTCTACGTGCTCCGTGGTCGTGGATGGATAGATGACAGAAATCTCTTTTCATGCTGTTTCAGCAGGAAGACTTTGTTAAAAGTATGAGATGAGGGCAGCAGGTGGTATAATGGTTACCTTGCTGGACTCCCATGAGGGCAACCATGGTTCGAGTCCCAGACCCAGAAGCTTGAAATTCATGTTGGGTGCATGTTCATGTGTGCCCAAAACCTGAGAGGAGAATGAAGGAGAAGAAACTGGCATGACCATCTCCCCTGAGGGGTGATTTCTCACTTTCTGTCTCTCTGCCTCTGTCTCTCAGAGAGCACATGCACCATATGGAAAAAAATAAATAAAAGTGTGAGATGAGGGTAGGGCCTAGGTGGCGCAGTTGGTAGCACGTCAGACTGCCGTGTTGGAAGCCACATGGCCGACCGCTGTTTCAGATCCCCTGCTTCATCGTCCTGAAACATAACCAGGGATGCGCACCGGAGTCCAAGATCCTGACGAGCTGGATGACTGGGAGAGGGCATCTCTGTGTCTTGTGGATGTGCATGTGATATCGTGCATTTAGACAAATAAAATTATTTTGGAAAAGTGTGATGTGAGCAAAGATTTATGACAAGATTTAGACCGGGGTGGGGTAGTCAGTCGGCAGAGGTACCTGTACTCTATGAAGTCATCACATACTGCACACGCTATTATGAATAAAGAAAAAATAATTAAAAAACAATTTTCAAAAACCGAGTCATTGGATCACCAGGAAAGTTATGATGTATTTTTGTGTTGAAAAACAGAAAAATGTGTCATCATTTTCCAGACGACCAAAATAGAACGGGTCTTGCTTGCTGCATGTTTTTGTTAGGGCTTGCTTTGTTTTTCTAGGCTCTTTCCACCTTTCTGTGGAAGAGACAGGCAGAGCTGAGCTCCTTTGAAATGACACAGTTATGGGTTGTGGCCAACACGGACTCCTGCCACCCAGATGCCCCTCTGAGAAAGATGCAAGAAGTATGGTTGGTGGCAGCCCCAGACTGGGCTCCTGCAGGCTCAGTCGCAGTGTTCAAACCAGGGCACGCTCTTCATGGGCAGTGCAGCTGGTGACCAGGCAAGGTCACGGAACCAGGCCCAGCACTTCCACCCAAAGCAGGACAGCCCTGGTGGACAGTTTCTGCTCCACAGAGTCTTGGTGAGTGACAAAGACACTGTCAGGTGCTCTAGGGGGACGACTATTGTAGGCCCAAGCAGGGTCTGGCTGCGACACACACACGCATACACACACAACACACGTACACACGTACATACATATGCACACACATGCACATGTGCACACGTACACACATATGCACACACATATACACGTACACACATATACAGAGACAAACGTACACACATGCACATACACATGCACACATGTGCATGTACACGTGTACATATATGCACACATGCACACATGTACACACACACACCAGGGCTCTTCAAAAGACTCATGGAAAATGAGTATTATGAAACAACTATGCATAGATTTCAAATTTAGGAGCATCAAAATAAACTTGTGTTTTAATTCCACTTTTCTTCAAAGTTTCTGAGGTACTCTCTCACACATGTGCGTGTGTATGGTCATGTGTTGCTTAACAATGGGGACATGTTCTGAGAAGTGTGTCAGCAGGCACTTTTGTTGTGCAAACATCGAGTGCACTTGCACACCTAGACGGCACAGCTGCAACACACAGAGGGATAGTCTGAGCCCCGGTACTGTCCTGCACAGCGCTGACAGTGAGCATACAGAAGGTACGTGCTGTGCTCTGAGCCCAGTATCATAGCAATGCAGTGGTACACTGGCTCACAGCACTACAAAACGGAGCGTGCCGAGGAAGCTGCTCTGGGCTCAGTGAGCGAGAGACAGCGAGGGCGAAGGCCAGAACATGACCGCAGACTTCATCGATGTGGGTCACTACAGTAAATGTGTAAAAATAGTTTTCTTTCTTCAATAATCAATTAGCCTTAGCTTCCTGTGACTTTTTTACTTTTTAAAAAGTGTTTTTAATTTTTGACTCTTGTTATAACACCTTAGAACACATACATGGGGACCAGCAAATGGTGTAATAGCTATGTTGCTGGGTCGACCACAGTTCAAATCCCAGACTTGGTGGCTTAAAACTCATATCAGGTGTGTGTGCGTGCATACGCAAGATCACAAGAGGAAAATAGAGGAGAAGGGATTGTGGCATGGCCATCTCCCCTGGGGGGTGATTTCTCACTTTCTGTCTCTCTGGCAAGCGCACAAGCCCTATAGCAAAAATCTCTTTCAAAAAAACCACATACATGGTCCACCGTTAACAGAAATGTTATATGGTGCCTGTTTAAATATATATATGCGTGTGTGTATATAATATACATATGTGAATGTATATGTCTATGTATACAGTATATATATACACACATGTATACTGTATGCATAGATATATTATATGCATATTATGTTTTTATTATGTACTGGGTTATTGGAAAAGTCATGACACATTTTTTCATGAGAAAATATGTCATGACTTTTCCAATGACCCAATATACACATACGTGCATGCACACATGTGTAGTATGTGTGTATATAGGTATATATGTATATATGTGTGTATAATGGAGATATCTGGGTAGAAGTATCCAGAGATTTATTTCTCAAAGTTTTTGAGCCTTCAGACATAGTTTACTCCACCTCATTAAGAGCTAAAATCTCTCCCAGCACAGGAAGACAACACCTACACACTTTGAGGATCGTTGCACAAAGGGTTTGAGTTAACACTGATCTCCAAAGACCCTCTTAAGGTAGGAACAGAGAGGGCCGAGGAATGAAGACAGTCCTGGCAAAGTCCAGTGTATAGTAGGTCCACAGGAGCTGCAAACAGACCTGGATGTCATTTTCCCAGTCCCAATATGTCATTGAGATTGATGCGCTTGGCACATTGGGCCCTTGGTCTGCAGGGGAAGACCTATCGTAGTAAGAGGGCGAATGGAAATCTCTACACCTGTGTCCCCACTCAGCCAAGGTAGTAATACAAAACAGCATTGCATCCTGGGCTGGGGGAGGATGGTGATGATTGGTGTCACTTTTTTTTTTTTTTTTTTTTTTTTTTTGGGAGAGGTTTTCGCTATAGTGCACGTGTGCTCGCCAGACAGACAAAGAGAGACATAGAGACAGAAAGCGAGAAATCACCCCCCCGGGGGGATGGTCATGCCACAATCCCTTCTCCTCCATTCTCCTCTTGGGATCTTGGGCATGCACACACACACGCCCGGCGTGAGTTTTAAGCCACCGGGTCCAGGACGTGAACCGCGGTCGACTACGTGGGAGTCCAGCGACATAGCCATTACGCTAACTGCTGGTTCCCATGATTGGTGTCACTCTTAAAGTAGGAATGTTAGACTCTATCATGACCCCATTTAACTGGCCAAGATGGATCCTGGAGAATGGCTATGGACTACTTCAAGTTCAACCAAGTAGCAGCCTCTATTACAAAAGCCGTGCTAAAGTAGTATGTTTGCTAGATCAACTAACACGGATTCAGGGACACAATATATGGCCACTCATTTGGGAAATGCCATTTTTCTTTCTATCTGAATCAGAAATGAGGATCAGAAACAGGTCAGGACCTAAGGAACAGACAGCAACATACATGTACCCTTTTGCCTCAGGGCTATGGTAAGTCTCCCACCTTCTTTCATAGTGTAATGCAAAGAGACCTGGATCATCTGGGTCCTACAGAATGACACCTTGATTCACTACATTGATAACATCCACAGACTGCACCTCACAAGTAAGAGCTAGCTGCAGGATGGACACCTCAGGAAGACACACAGTTCCAGAAGAGGGGTGACAAATCTTAGAAACAGGGCTGCTGCTTCAGTGGTTTTTAGGAATCCAGTGGTCAGGAACATGCTGGGACATTTCCTCCAACAAAAAGACAAATTACCGCATCTTGTAGCCTCTCTATGAAGAGATTGTTTGGGTTCTGGAGGCCACACACTCTAAAGTGCTCTAGCCTACATTCCAAGCGGTATGGAACTCAGCTTCAAGCTGAGCTGAGAGCAAAAGGGAAACCTGTAGCAGATCCAGCCACCATGCAAGCAGTTCTGCTATCTGGGCATACGTTCAGTGGACCCTGTGAGGCAGGAGGTGTTAATGGTGGAAAAAGATGAAACGTGTAGTTCATTGCCAACTCCAGTGGGGAAACTACAATGCATGTCTTGGACTTCTGGAATGAGGTCATGCTGTCTGCAGCATGAACATCAGTCCCAAGCACACAATCAGACTCTAATGCGATGGAACATTTACTAAGAGATGAGCGGTCATGAGTCCAGAACTTTCCATAATGATCTGAGCCCTCTTGGGGCCACCAAGTCACAAAGTCAGGTGGATCTACTGGGTCATTGGGCAAGTCAATGACACATTTTTAAATGGAAAAACATGGAAAGATACGTCATGACTTTCCCAACAACCTAATAATAGCCATCTCTCTTAAGATGTAAATGATATTCATACTTCTAGGACAGGTCCCAAGCAAGCTGCCTGGTTTGGTCATCCAGACTCCATGTCACCTGCCCCAGTTGTACCAGTGCCTCCCCAACTCAGATCACATATATGGCTCTGTGTGGGGAGCTACATATGACAAGCTGGAGGAGGAGGAGGAGGAAAATGCTTGGCTTGGTGAATGGATGGAATGGCCTGGTGTGTGCACGTGTGTGGGGGCATATAAGCCTAAAGCAGATAGTAGCTACATAACAGCCTCACTCAGGGCGGCCTTGAGAGATAATTATAAGGGAATATCTCCCTAGTGTGTAAGCTTTGGGTGATATATTTTATCATAGACTTTGTGCCAAAGGTGAAGTGTTCTGAGGTTAGAATATATACAAACTTCTAGGTAGTGATGAACACACAGCATATAGCCAATATAGCCAGCTGGACAAGAGCCTAGAAAGAAAAAGATTGGAAAGTCAGTGACAAAGAGGCCTGGAGTAGAGACATGTGGGTAGACAGATGGGAATGGACACAAAGTGTGAAGATCTTTATATCATATATTAACATTCACAAATAGCATCTACTGCAGAAGAACAGAAGAGAGACTAAACAACCAACTAGAAAAAACTTGCCCAGTTGATGTGAAGCAGCCCTTGTCAGGGCTGGTGCCATGGGCACAGGTATAAAGCGGACACACAGCAGAGATGGAGGCTATGCATGGGTTCAGTGGCATGAACTCCCATTTAGCAAGGCGGGTGTAGCTACCATGTCCTCTGAAAGTTCAACTTGCCAATAACAGAGACCAAAGTTGAGACCCAGTATGTCACCATTTCTCAAAGATATCAACAGGACAATGACCACAATGTATCCTTTTCATCCAGGAGGGGCTAGTGGCTCCTTCTCACAGGGATAGAACCATGTTCTGAATGTAAGTATGCCTTTCGTGCCCAGAAGCCTCAGCCAGCACCACGAATGGGAGACTTAGTGGAATGTTTGATCCATATGCATAGACTTCCAAGCAAATAGCAACTGACTAAGGAATCCACTTTCTAAAAAAAGGGAATGTGAAACTGGGCCCATATTATGGTATACAAATAGTATGGTCCAGATGCCAGCCTGGTCCAGCATCAAGATAAATTATTTAAGGGGCAGATGATGTGCCTCCTTAAAGACATCTTGAGAATGAGGTGCTGGATACTATAGACACAATGAGTTAGAGATTTTGTACGGTGTGGTGTCCCTAATAGGAGGGACTACATGGATCCAGGATGACTCCACTTCGCCATTAGTCCCAATGGTCACTGGAAGACTGTGCTTCCCAGCTCCTCATCTCTGGGCTGTGCACAGTTTAAAGTCATGGTCCCCAAGAGGACACACTCTCACCAGGGAACACAGGAAGAGTCCCTTTGACCTACATGCTATGGCTGTAATGCTGCCTAGGAACTTTGGGTTCTGTGTGTCCAAAGCCTGGCAGGTCAGATGAACCATCATCTTATTAGGAGTCACTGACCTCAATGAGTAGGAAACGGCACTGAACACAATGGGTCCAAGGAATAACATATGGAACTCAGAAGACCCATTTTGGTGTCTCTTGGTACATCCTTGCCCAATAGTGACAGTGATAGACAAGGGCAGCAACTCCATCTGAGCAGCATATGGTTCCCCAGGAACACGGACTACTCAAGAATAAAGCTTTGAGTGAAAGCCCCAGGTAAGCCACCGAGACCAATAAAGGTGATAGCTGAGGTGGAACCATGGAGAGTAGAAGGGGGAGGCAGTACCAGCTGTGGTCGAAAACTCAAAACGCAGTGACGGGGCTATAGGTCATTCCCCTAGCTTTCCTCTTCGACATTTCCTCTCAGAAAGAGATGAAATAGAGCCCTAGAGGCTCAACTATCCCCATATCAAGGATAGAGAATCGGATCCACACATTTGCAAGGGATGGACTGTGGCAGACACAGAGATGTATTACTCAGATCCACCTTCAGAAAAGGAATGATTTCTAGCCACAAAGAGTACAATAGGTTGAAATCTTCCAACTGTTGGCTCCTTCAGTGTGTAACAGTGTTCAGGATGAGGTTATGTTCTTGTGTGCCCCAGTAACTGAGGAAAGCATTGTTTAAAAGGCCCAGGCTATTTCTGCCCATTGGTGGGGCTTGTTTAACGGAGAATCTTTGCTCTAGACAGTTCTATCGGTGTGGCTGACTTTGTCATGTCTGTAGCATGGTCTAAATGGCCTCGCCTGCCCAGTTCTCCTTTTCCTGTTTTGCCATGGGTGTAACTCCCCAATAAACCTTTCGTATTCCCAACTCCATCATCACATCTGCTTCTGGAGCAGAACCTGTGACAGTGGTGTCTTAGATAAATTAACAGCACTGGATGACTGTCTCACTTCACTGTGTAATCTACCATGGAGAGTCCAGATATTTCTGTAGTGCGGTTGTTTCCACCACTTATCCACTGATTAAATTATGCCGAACCTCATAGATCTAGCTCATTAAGGTAATTATCTAACACTTTACTTACATTCTCCTTGCAAATGGTAATGTTATCCGTAGCGGAATACTCAAAATGGATGAGGTGATGGATAAAATGTAATTGTGCTCCTGAAGACTTCTCCTAAACAGTAAAGACATTAACAATGAAAAGATCCTTAAGAGCCCTACGTTTGGAAGTCTGCCTTTCTTACAGCCTTATAAGCTTCATTCTTAGATATCTGGGTTAATGTTCATAAAATGGGATGCTCATCCAGTCTATTAATTGGTAATTCTTGAAAACAGATTTTTTTAAGTGATGTAATATTTCTAAAATATTTCCTATTTATTACTATCATGGTAATAACCACTTAACTGCAAATAGCAAGGCATCAGGAGTTTAAATTGTAGAACAAATGCTTCAGAATTCATCATTTTAAAGGACCAGTATTATTTGCCTGCAAGTTGTATTTCTTTTTGTGCTAGCCTTACTCATTCTAGACTTCGGGTTTGGGCTAACACTAATAAATATGGCTTAAATTCGGAGAAACAGGACTCAAAGATATTTTCTGAAAGCAACTGAAGTATCTCTAGCCAAGGAGTTTGTAATAGCTAATTCTGAGTAGACTGATATAATCAAAAAACTCACAAATTGGTCTTATTCTAACACCCCAGCTAGCACATTAGCAATAAAAATGGGTGGGGATGGGACAGACACATTATCTTCCCTGTTCACTAAAGAGCACCAAGTAGTTCCTCTAAAGTAGATTCGCTGGTAGGGAAGAACCAGCCCTGAGTAAAGCTTACTCTAGACAATAAACACAGGATTCCAAGGCCATTAATCCATCACTTTTCAAGGGTACTGAGCTGAAACAACTGTTCACACACTGTTAAGGATAAATAATGCGCGTACTTTCTGCTACAGAGGTGAAATCTTACAAATGAATAAAAATGAGAGGTTCCAGAGTACAGATGGCTTAGGAGAAAGATGACGTGTGGGCCGTATGGCCCACCACATCTGTGATGTGCTGAATCCAAGTGACCGGAATTGCACGCCTCACTGGGAAGAAGGCCGCATCGGTTGCACTCGTCAGGAATCTTATCAAAGCCCACGATTAGGAGTCTTTGACTTTCTGAAGATGTGGCAAATAATAATTGTATGTAGCCCCAACAGAGGACAATTTGACAACATCGACCAAAATGACCAACAGCTGGACCTTTGGCTCCAGCAATCTCACTTTTGGGGATATATGCTACAGCTGTATTTCCAACATGTTGCTTACTGCAGCCAACTGAAAATAGTAAGAGACAGAGATTGAGAGAGAATAAAACCCTCGGATAGCAGTAAATAGGGTACTGGTTAAACAAATCCTGCTACATCAATCAAATGAACACCTACATTCTAAACACAAAACAAGGTGGTTTTCCCTGTGCTATCAAAGGGAGATCTCCAAGATATATTTTAAGCGAAAAAAGGCAAGGTGCATGATAGTGAATACATGCTTGGCTGTATGAAAGGGGAACGATCAGAATACGTGTTGTTATTTGTTATTATTTGTGAAAACTCTGGACATACAAGAAACGGGTGAAAGAGGGAGCACGGGACTAGAATGAGATTTTTCAATGTATACCTTCATAGTGTCTGATTTTTGAACGATGTGAATTGTACCTGTTGAAAAATTAAATTTTGGGGCCAAGAGGTTGCATGGTGTGATTTTGTTTCATTTTGTTTTTAGATTTTTGCTATAGGGCATTTGCGCTAGCCGGGGAGACAGAGAGACAGAAAGTGAGAAATCACCCCCCAGAAGGGAGGACTACACTGCAATCCCTTCTCTTCCATTCTCCTCTCGGGATCTTGGGCGGACACACGTGCCTATGTGACTTTTTTTTTTTTCTTCCCCAAGCCATAAGGTCCAGGACTTGAACTGCAGTCAACTACATGGGAGTCCAACGATGTAACCATTATGCCATCTGCTGGTCCCGGCATAGTGATTAAGGCACTGGACTCCCTCCCACGTGGCTGACTGCAGTTTGAGTCCCAGACCTGGCAGATTGAAAACCACGTCCAGGTGCATGTGCACGTGTGCTCAAAATCCCAGGAGCAGAAGGGATTGTGGCATGGCCATCCCCACTGGGAGGTGATTTCTCACTTTGCCTCTCACTGTCTCTCTCTGTCTCTCCTCTCTGGATGGCGCACAAGCCCTATGCCAAAAACCTTAAAAAAAAAGCTTAATAGCGATTTGACTTTAAAAAATTAAAGTGATTTTAAAAAACACTTCATGAAGTAAACTGAAAGTTAAAGCAAATGAAATTTTCACACAGCCGCAATAGTTCGCATTGTCCTGGCTGTATTCTCTAACAGTGGTGTAAACCGTACTCCTGCCTTCAAATGTATCTGATATTCCAGAAAACATTTTTCTTTCCTATGTCTTCTTTAACATCTAACTCCCTGAGTCTCATTCTTAGTTATTTAACACCTGAACTGTATTAGAGTGACCAAAAAGCACTCAAGGATGAAGTCTGTGAAAGACTCGACAAATAAAATTATACTGTAAAGTTCTGGGCAGATCTAGACCTGGCAGACCCTGATAGGTAACATGTCTCCTCCATTTTGTAAGCAGTAGTTGTATTCTTCACGAGGCTTCCTCTAGAATTTTAAGGAGGCACAGCAGCAGCAACTGCGTCCTTTGATAAAGCCTTTATCAAAGTTTTTTTTTGGGGGGGGAGAAGTTTCTTTGCTACAGGGCGCGTGCGCTCGCCAGACAGACAGAGACAGAGACAGAGAGACAGAGAGAAATCACCCCCTAGGGGGGATGGCCACGTCGCAATCCCTTCTCCTCCATTCTCCTCTCAGGATCTTGGGCACGCACGCACACATGCCCGGCGTGAGTTTTAAGCCACCAGGTCCGGGACGCGAACCACAGTCAACTACATGGGAGTCCAGCGACATAGCCATTACACCAACTGCTGGTCCCCCAAGCCTTTATCTAAGGTTTTGCTCCACCAGATTAGGAATTATTTCCCCCTCTACACACCGATTTTAAATTCACCTGGAACACTATGCCTCCTTGGGGACAGTCTGAGCTGGAACCGAGTAACCTCTCCCACCTTTGGCTCTGTACTGAAACCAAGTGCTGAGGCTCTACAAGATTCCTAGGTTCCAAATTCTCAGTCTTCTTATATCCTATTACTGGTTCTTGCCAACAGCACCTACCATGTGTGCCCAATACGGCATCTCAGAAGGGCAGAGAGAAGGAGTGGCAGGTACCCACTGCAATCTCACAACTCTGGAAACAACGTGAGGGCACATTCCTATCTGGATTTAGGGATATCAGTCACAGTGATTCTGTTACAGAGCAAATCAGTTTAGCAAATTTGGTATTAAGGAACATCTCACTTTTCTGTTTTAATGAAAATAAAGTCTAACAATGGAAGCATGTGTTGGGGGACAGGTATGGAGCTCTTTAGCAACTACAGCACAGCGGTCAAGTATGTGGATCCTGGAGTCGAATGGTTTGGATTTGAAGAATGGCCTTGCAGTCATTCACTGGTCAATGGCATTACTTTACGTATCTGCACGTCGATCCTCGATCTCAACAGTAAGAACACGGGGGCGGCAGTGCGGACCTCACAGAGTTGTTGTAAACCACATGGGATCTCCTTTGCCAGAACAGAGTTGGAGAAATAATGACTTCAAAGGTCAACCTTCTTGTTCCAAACTCATGCTCGTAACTGGAGAGAGCCAGCATTTTCCAACCCAAGAGGAATTGATATGTATCTACCCTGGAGGTTCTCAGAGCAGCTCACAGCAAACAGCAATTAAGCACAATGTCGCATAGCCGTCAAAACTGCAACTCTTTGAAATTTGAGTAGAGGAATAAATAATCTCAAATTTAAAACAGATCATGATGGTTCTGTACTTTTCTTTAAATAATTATTTTTATTTTATTTATTATTTTTAATTTGACCAGAGACAGAGAGAGAGAGAGAGGGAAAGGAGAAGTGAGAAAGCATGCCGCCAGATCCAGGACTGAAATTGTGGTCGGCCATGTGAGAGTCCAGCGCTTTAACCACCATGCCACCTGCCGACTCCCAATCATTCTGTACTTCTGAAGTACTAAGAGAGAACTTCATTCTAAATATAGAAATAAAGGACAGTCCTTGTACCTTAATTCTTGGTACAAAGTTAATTCATAATAGCCCACTAAGAGGTTACTGATAAGCAGGTAGGGTTCAAATATCCAGAACTCTTAATACTGCTAGAAAATTATTTTTTCAAAGGAAAAAAGTAGCTCTTGAACAAGAACTGGCCAATTTTTATTTTGCCAAAATGAGATGATGCCAATTCTCTCAAAAGATGACTTATTCTCAGAGGATAAGAAAGAAGTAGAGAGAGTATATTAGAAGTATAACATTTTGCTGACAGAAAAGTAGTATAACACATTTCGTGTAAATCTTTGTCTTGCAGTTTTCAACTTGAGCAAAATTCTAATTAAGTTTGTTAAAACGGTCAGATTCTTACAAGTTTAGGCCGATTCCCCCAGAGAACCCAACCACCGAACTGAGGCCCATTTGCAGTTACAGAAAAATAAACATATCTTGACCCCACGCTCCAGGAAAAAAAAAAAATCAGAACACAAGGAGAAAATGGACTTGGATTTTTAATTTTTTAAAGATTATCTCTCTATATATATTTATATTTATATATATATATTAATAAAAAGTGCAAAGAATAGACCTTCGTGTTTAAATCATATTCTAAAATAAAATATATATTTCCATTAACTGCAGGAGACAACTGGCAAGTAAAGAGCCTGAGAGCGTCCAGTCCCTCTCCACCACTACAATGGACATATATTTTCAGGAAGCACCTATGGGAAAGAGTAGAGTGTTCACAACGCATCAGGTAACACAGATAGCTTCTGGGTGTTCTTGAAAGCAGTTTTGTTTGCATTTTCCATCTAACATGAAATGAAGGGAAAAATCAAATTCATGAACAGAAATGACATTGTTTAGAACAATCTGGCATCCTGCATTCGCCTTTTACACGCCCCAGAGCCTAGCATTGCCCATGTAGCAAGCCACGCCCACACGTGCACTAACTGAAGCTCTCGGAAGTGCATCTCCAACAGCGATTAGCTCATGTGCCACACGCATCCTCTGCTCCTAGCCCTGATGGTTTCACCACCCAGCTGCAACATCTGTGTAGAAAGGGATTTTCACTTTAAGGGAGCAGTTTTTAAACACATAGCATCTTAGCATCTAGCCCTGTTACGCATAGCTCAAATTACGCTTTAGGTTTAATTTCCACCAAAAGGCCTTCAAAAAAAAAACCAAAGGGCTTGTGATTATCTGCTGCTTCCTTATGTGTTTATGGCCATGGCAGCAACAGGCTGCAGAAATGGAAACGTGTGAGAATAAAGGAAGGCATGTGACTCTGTATGTTTATTTTCTTTCAAGCATTGTGGGATAGCTCAACAATCAGATTCAAAACCTGATTTACACTGTGGCTTCAACAGTTACGGATCTGCGTGTAGAAAGAACCCCATGGTTTTGATTTGGCTTTCTTTCATGATGCCTTTCCTCTCTCCTAACTGAAAAGAACTTGCACTTCATAAAAGATATGTTCTACACACTGTCCTATAGGAACATATCTGTAATACTGGCTAGGAAAGCATTTTGCCTCATAAATGTCAATAACATGCTCTCAATGAAGCTGGACAAAGTCAATGTTAAAATATGGGTAAGCTGCAGACAGCCAGTTACGCATGACTTGTAGACTCAAAGGTCCATAGCCCCGTCTCTCCTTCTTTTAGGCCTGTTATAAAAATAATTTTGGTTACAAGTGTCTACACAGCACCAATTTTATTTCAAAAAGCAGCATCTTTACCCAGCCACCCAAACGAATCTGTAAGTATACCTACTCAAAAGAGCTTTTCTCATTAACTTTGTGAACTCTAAAAGTCCAGTAACTGTGAGACTTTTATCTTAAACAAAAATTATTCAGCAATTGTTAAAACCATCAATTACAATGCCCTAAAAATACCCATGGCTGTTGAATTAAATGAGAAGTTCCCTTTACATGCAACTGTATAATAAAAGAATTACGCCTGCAATTGATAAACACTGTGTCCTGTAATAACAGAAACAGGTCTCTAATAGTAAAAAAGCATTTCATAAAACTTTGTCATATATAAAATATCTTATTAATTGTGACCATTCCACTTATGGTTAAAGCATAAGTGTCTGTTCTGCCTTCTGCTGTGGGACAGTCGAGGGTCACACAATTTCAAAAAATAAGCGTGCATCTGTCTCCCAGGCTGACAAAAGCAACAGGCTCAATTACACCGTCTCTCGCGCTCCAACTCGGCTGCACTCAAGCGTGCATACACAAAGCACCCGCAGTCTTCATCTCCATGACACTGTTGCCACACTTTTTTCCCACTTGCAAAAATCTGTCAGAGAAATGTGATCGCAAAATAATTATTCTTGTCTATCCCCAGACTGGATCTCCATTGCTCATTTTTATGATTTCGAAAGATAAAGTATGCAGCAGAAGGAGAAGAGGCTGCATTCATCTTCCTCAAACCCTTTGGTTCCCACCTTTAATGTTACAGTGAATGTAGATTCGACCCAGAAGGCCTGGGTCAAAGGCTTTGCAGATACTGAGCCTCGAGTGCATTAAGAGAATAAACGTCTGCTGCAAGGCATAGGAAAATGGAAAAAGTAGCAATAATAAACATGACCCTCCATACTGTAAGAATTTACAAGAGTCGTCTAAAAATTTCGTTAAGAAATTAAGTTTGTAGGAGGGGTAGTGTCTTGTAACAAAGGTCAAAAGGTCAAGTGCAATCACGTAATAATTGCATTCTTTGAAAAATACTCCTCCTGCACACCTTCCACCCTAGTATGCTACGTATTTCCCAAGTCTCCCACCTGTCCACATGGTGGACCAAGAAAGATATGGATTAAAAAAATGGACTACATCTGATGAAGGCAGGAAAAAGAACAACAAATGAAAGGATTTCAGAGTAGGTAAGGAAATTGCTTTTAAAAGATAAGTGCTTTAAATAAGCTTTTGCAAAAAAAAAAATAGGACTTGGAGGCAGTTCTGCAGTTTTGATACTTAAAACTTTACTCATAGATTAGGCAGAGTCGTTCTTCTATGGGGCAATTAAATTGAAATGCAAATTAAATTAAAGCAAAAAGAATTGTTCCATTTATATGCTGTCACAAAAGCCCAGAGAAGAACTGGGAATCGAAGCCCCCTCAGATGAAAATTGCCCACTCTGAACGTGCAATGCAACAGCAAGGCTCCAGGCGGTGACGCGGGCGGGAGAGCCGCTGCGCTCCTTCCCGTGCTCCCCCAGTTTGCCCACACCCCGCAGACAGTTCATGGGTCAATGCTCACATGTCCTGGCCTATAGACCCAGAACGCTATTAGATTTATCATAAAGTCAGGCCTCTATTCTCAATAGTTCAAGGTAATGGAAGAAACAAACAGGAGGAAATACATTCAGTAAGTAAAAATCAAAGAACTTCAGGGTGTGACATTGTCATGTGATGGGAGGAGGCCGGACGTAACGTATGAGGGACGTGAAAAGTGAGCCAGCAGTCACACAGATCGGGCTGCTCTGCCTGTGCTCCCAGGACAGCGAGCTTTCCGAGCTTCACCTCTTCCTGTACTGTCCTTCAAGACCCTAACAGAGTCATAGTTTCTTACTGAGTACCTGAGATCAGAATCAGGTTGAAAATGATGAAAACATTTAAAATTATTTCAAAAGGGAAAAATGAAAAGCAAAAAAATCACTCAAGATGAGAAACAAGGAGTTAACTATAAACAGGATAAAACTATTAGGTAAACATGTGAAGATGTACGTCAACGTTAAAAAAAAAAAGAACCAAAAAAGGCAAGGAGGGAGAGGGAAGCAGAAAAGAAGAACCAGGAGAGAGAAGTGCTGGCCCTTCCCGGAAGGGTCCTTGTCTCCTGGCTGAAACACCAGCAGATGCCCTTCTGAGGGGCTGTACTAGTCGCGCCATTTTTACGAGCATACCTAACGGCAACAAGAACCAAGTGGCAGACACAGCCAGTGAGCACAGTAAGAAGTCGGTGATTTCTCGGTCATCTTGCATGAGAGAGGGCACGTAGGCTGGAGATGCGGCCAATTCTGCTGGCTGAGCTGAAGAAATCTGCAGTAGAAAATACCAAAATGTCCCCTACCCATTCTAGGGGAAAAACATATACAAAACCCCTCCCAAACCTAAACGAAATGAAACATAACACAACAAAAACAACCTTATCCTTCCTAAATAAAACCACATTGGAAACCAATGCCCTGCAAGAAGTCCTTGTGTATATGTTTTACAAGGCGGGTAGAGGTTATTTTGTTTTGGATTCCACATAAATTTTATCTCCATCACGAATACCAAAGGAATGCAATGCACGAGAGCTATATTTCATTTCCTCTGGGCCAAAGGGTGCTTCGTGGTCAAAATAGTAGAGAAGCATGTTGCTCGTGGGTAACTGCACTAGAGTTTTTAATTGTTTCTTTAGTTCTGCAACTGTTTGGTCCAGACGAATGCTCATTTCTTCCACCTGGTCGTTGAAGTGGACTTCTACTTTTGCACTGCTCTGGGGCCTTAGGTCCACTTCTGCCAAAGGCTCCAGCTTCCCATATTTTGTGATCAGTTCATGATACCTAGGAGGAGAGAAAAAAATAGGGTCAGCTTTGACTAGTGGCACATGGAAGATTAGACTCCTGAGCTACAGGTAAAATAAACTATTACTTTCGAGAACTTTCTTCTTTTTAAATTGGCCAGAAGGCATATGCACTGGAGAAAGCATGCCTATGGGTCCTGCTACAATCCCTTCTCTTCCACCTTTCTCTCCTTTGGGCATTTTGGGTGTGCCCAGTGTGCTTCTCAAACCTCCCAGCCCAGGACTTGAACTGTGAGTTCAGCCATGTGGGATCCAGCAGCCTCAACCATTAAGCCATGGGCTGGTCTGCAACAACTTGCTAATATCTTTTTCAGCATTACATCTGTCTATCTACCTGGTGCCCACTGTAGGCTTTGTGATCCGGCAGGGCTGTCCGGTGGAAGTCTCAGTAAAACCACGTGTTTGGGGATAGGGGATGCGCTTCTCCTGAAGATGCGCAATGCCTGCTGTCAATCATTACATAAGAATAGGCTCAGAAAGCAAAGTGGGACCTGGAAAAGTAAGCACTACAACAATAAGAGACAGGAGAAAAAGCTGTGTTCTTGGGTACAATCGCCAAGAAGGACAGGTGTCCAGGTACACGTTCCTTGGGAAGGTGGAAGCTGGCCAGCAGTTTCTCGGCCCAAAGAAGCTGAGGATAAACAGAAATATCCATTTACATGTTAGCTATTGATGCAGCTGCATCAGTGAAGTCTTGTTTGAATGTTCCAGCTTAGTTTCAGCTGTAATACAAGGAATTTAAGGAAGAGCCAAGGATGCATTCTTGGGAAAAAGCGGCAAATAAGGGATACGTGTTTCTCCATCAAAGCAAGAATAAAGAGCAAAAGACAGCGAGAGGGAAGTGAATTACAGAGACAAGAATAAGGCCCACAAGGTCGAGCTTCCCATGTGAAAAATCTCATCTCCACTGGCATCCCTGGAGGATCTAGACCTGATTTTACCAAGGAAGGTGGGCAGTTTCCCACACACCAGAGAGGGGAGAAAAGTGCTCAAAAGATGTACTATTTCTCTGACCATAACTAAAACACACAGAGATTAGTTAAGGGTCAGAACACGACAGCCACATACAACGTACGAGGAACATTATCGCCCACCCTTCTCCAGCCCACTTTTGGCTTTGATTCAGGTAGATAAGCATCACAAGAAGGTCTGTAGGTGCACAGAAGACAGAACGGCCTCTGTGCGGAGAGGAGGCAATCCTTTCTAGTACGTGCAGTGATGGGTGATAAAACTGCACTGGCTCCGCCTTCAGAGTCCTGACTCCATCTTGGGACTTGGCAATACTCCCCCAGTTCTATCAGATCTCAGTTTCCTCATTAGTAAAATCAGGATAATACGTTCTTCCCGTCCGCCTTACAAGACAGTCATAGAAATCTCTAAGATACTGTCCAGCCGTGGTGGCACGAGCAGGAGCGTGCTGCTGTGAGGTGGCTGAGGCTGCATGGGAGGCCTGGGCGTGGCTTCCAGTCCAACCTGAACAGGCCAGCCCCACGGCCCGCACCTGTGGCCCCAGATGGCTGGCAGGCTGGGAGGCTGGGGCCGGGCACTGTGACATGGCGCGCCCTGTCAAAAATATCTCTCTCTTTCCCTCTCACTCTCTCTTATTAACATCGAAAAGAATACAATAGATGAACAAACAAACACTTTGTAACTTCAAAGTTCAAAGTTCATATAAAATAAAAATATTCACATACGCCCGCTACTCTGGAGTTTACGTTATTAAAACACACACGCCTTAGAAAAGACTGAAACCTGCTTAGGTGAGACGTCTCAGGAAAGTGTTAGTGTGATGTTTGTATGACGGAATGGATTGCAGGATCTTCCTTCCCAGGACTTAAGCCAAAGATTGTATCAATGTATATAATAAGTAATACATGACATATATTATTATCAAATAAATATCTTCATTAAATACATCATATATATATTTTTTTTTTCTTTTAAAGAGGTTTTTTTTTTTTTTTTTTTTTTTTTTTTTTTTTTTGCTATAGGGCACGTGCGCTCGCCAGCCAGACAGAGACAGAAAGAGAGAAATCACCCCCCAGGGGGGATGGCGACGCCGCAATCCCTTCTCCTCCATTCTCCTTTTGGGATCTTGGGCACGCATGCACATGTGTTCGGCGTGAGTTTTAAGCCACCGGGTCTGGGACGGGAACTGCGGTTGACTACATGGGAGTCCAGCAACATAGCCATTACGCTAACTGCTGGTCCCTATATATTTTAATTTGCTAGATGATGTGTGTACTTGCTGAGGAGAGGCAAAGAAAGCAAGAAAGAATTCTCTGTGCGGCATGGTCACACTGCAATCCCGTCTCCTCTCCCTCCTTTTGGTTTTAAGGGCATGCAGACACACGCACTTGGTCTGTGTCCCAAACCACCGGGTCCAGGACTTGAATTGTGCTGTCAACCACGTCAAATCCAGCTGCCCCAATCACCTGTCCATAAGCTGGCCAAAAAATAATTTTTTCTTTGTGTTTTGCCGTAAGGCATGTGTGTGCTCATTGGACAGAGACAAGGAGAGACAGTGAGAGGGAATCCTTCTCCTCCTGGGATTTTAGGCATGCACCTACATTGCACTCAACATGATTTTTCAAGTTGCCAGGTCCAGGACTCGAGCTGCAGTTGCCCATGTGGGAGTCTAGTGCCTTAACCGCCATACCACCTGCTGGCCCCTAAAACAGTATTTTTTAAAAGGGCAAAAAAAAAGTTGCAAGCAGTAGCTAACAAAAGAAGAAAGGGTATAACCTATTGCCAGAACCTTGTAAAACGAAGTTAAAGTTCTACACTATGTGTTTAGTTAAGCAAGGGCTCTAACCAACCCCAGAAACGATTACAAAGAAAAAAGAAGAAAATCCTGAGCACACTAAGACTTCCTTCAGAAGAACAGTGGATCGAAGGGCAAGGAGTTGGCCAGGTTAAAGAAACACTGAGTTGAAGAGAAATGAGGATGAAGAAAAACCTTGGGATCAGAAGCCTTTACAAGCTCCCACTGCCAGGATGTCAGGATTTTAGCAAAAGCAAACAAACAAACAAAACCTGAAGTTTTCTGAGGCTGCAACCTGAAAAGGTTTCCAAGTCTAAAAGCACAACACCTTCAAATAAGTGAAGGCAGGTTATGATCATTTAGCGAAGCCTTGGCAAAGACAGCAGGACCCACATGGTCAAGTAAGAACTGGATCCAACGACAGAACTGTCTGCCCTACGAACTGCAAACTATAGAACAGCTGACAGAATTAAATGCTCCCAGCTCTTCACTGTGCCTAGAAGGGACGAAAGAAACAGTTCCGGGCAAGAGACGTTCTGGAGAGAAGCAGCCTTTTTTTTTTTTTTTTTTTTTTTTTTTTTTTTTAAGTTTTCTTATGTGTTTCTTGAGAGAGAGTGAGAGGGAGGGAGGAGAGGAAGGAAATGACACTCCCAGCAGTGTCTTTACGCCACAACAGGCACATGAACGTGCACCCCCCCCCCCCACCCCGTATGCACAGAAAGGCTCAGGAAGGCGAACCGGGGCCCGCCCATGGGAGTCAGTACTGATGCTGGGCCACTGCCTGGCCACCAAGAGTGTCCTTTTTTTCTTTTTCTTTTTTTGGAGAGGTTTTTTCTTTTTTGTTTGTTTTTTTGTTTTTGCTATAGGGCGCGTGCGCTCACCAGACAGAGAGACAGAAAGCAAGAAATCACCACCCAGCGGGGAGGCCACGCCACAATCCCTTCTCCTCCATTCTCCTCTCGGGATCTTGGGCATGCACACACACGCACCCGGCATGAGTTTAAGCCATTGGGTCCTGGACTCAAACTGTGGTCGAGTACGTGGGAGTCCAGCAACATAGCTGTTACGCTAACTGCTAGTCCCAAGAGTGTCCATTTTTAAGCATAGGCAAGAAGACAAGACACAAAATGGTAAACATGCACATACCACAGCAAAAAGAATGAAGGAAAGGAATGTGTAAGTAAGAGGCAGAGGCAGAACTTAATCCGAAAGAAAACACAGCTACAGAAAAAGGAAATGCCCCACAAATATTCTGAAGTCTAGAAGTTTGTTAAGTCCCTGAGTAGGGGGGTGGGGGGAAGAGCTCCAAGACAAATGATAAACAAGAATGAGATGAAAAGTGAAAAGGGAAACTGAAGCGGTCACGACGAAAACAGGAACAAACGTTTCTACATTAGAAAGGATGACCTGGAACCAGCAGTTGGCATAATGGCTATGTCGCTGGACTCCCATGTAGTCGACTGTGGTTCGTGTCCCAGATCCGGTGGCTTAAAACTCACGCCGGGTGCATATGCATGCGTGCCCAAGATCCCGAGAGGAGAACGGAGGAGAAGGGATTGCGGCATGGCCCCCCACCCTGGGGGGTGATTTCTCGCTTTCTGTCTCTCTCTGTCTATCTGGCGAGCGCATGCACCCTATAGCAAAAACCTCTCCAAAAAAAAAAAAAAAAAAAAAAAGGATGACCCAAGAATATGGTACCTCGCCCAGAAATAGACTTAACACGCAGATATTTTGAACAAGAACGAACTTGGAGAACACAGTGCCCACGAGTCCTTTTAGGGAGGAAAGAAAGCAAAAAACACTATCCAACAATGTGAGTAAGAACTCATTGTAAACCCTGAATCTACTTAAATGAAGCTAAAACTTATAATAATAACTGTATACTTCCAGACTGATTTATACTTAAATGAGAAATGAGACTACCTGTGATGCATGAGCAAGTGCATTGGAACACTCTGAAATTCTATGGTTTTCCCAAAAATCACATCCAGTTTGGTTCACTGCCCTCCCCAGGCATCTTCTCCTCCAGCCTCACCTCAGCAGAAACCATAGAACCTCCTGGCCAGAAACTAGACCATCGTGCCGGCTCCTTCCTCTGGTGTTTCTTCTTGCCACTGCTTTCATTGAATCAATCACGCTGTTTTACGAATTCTCTTCACATGTGTCTCATGAATCTGTCAGCATCTTCCTTGTCCATCTGCCCTCTAAATTCAAGCCACTATCATTACTACTCTGGATTGATACAGTTTTCTGTGGCTGCATGAACAGATGAATTTTCTCAATATCGGTTCCAGCCTTCTCTAGCAGGGCTTCCTGTACAGCAATGACTAGAAAGCTGGAAACTACATTTCCCATACTTCCCTAAAAGTGAGGTTACACTTCTAACAATTGGCCAGCCCTGGGGAGAGAGGTGGTGGCTTTAACAGATATGGTGTGGGCACAGTTTGGGAAGAAGCTTCTGAACTACCAGACTGCAGGTCATGTGGTATGCCCATGGAGTCATCAGGCCTGATAAAGGGCTCGCTGACCTCCAGATGCCTGCGGAGGCGCTGTGATCAGCACCACGGACAGCGGCGTGCAGACTCCTTTCGCTGGATTCTGGCAAGGAGGAGCAGTGTCCTTGATGGATCAGTTAGGTGGTTCTGATCTATAGGCTGCGGCCTATGTCTGCTTTTCCAGCTCTTTCAAAGATTTGAAAGCTTTAGTTACTGTGTGAATTTGCTTTCTTTTTTCCATGACTTCAGGGTGGCCCCAAGACAATCCTTGTCTCTATTACAGTCAAAGTGATGGTTACAAAACACAGAGTTGATCGTATCACTCCCCTACTTAAAATCACTCAATCCCACCAGACTAAGGTCACAGCTCTTTAACATGACTGCACTAGGCAGAATTTCCACTCACACGTCTGAACAAGCTGGATCTAAACATATGAGTCCTAAAAAGATTAATTTTTTTATCATCCGGGTTCCTTCATAACTCTCCAACTGCATTTTGCAGCATCACCATTACTACTGTCTTGCATCTTTCTTTCCACTTACTTAATCTGAAAATCAACATTTATTTATCTGAAGGTAAGGGTAGCAGACTTTTTTATATGGGTTAGATTTTGGATATGAGCTGTAAGAAATATTCACTATTAAATGCAAATGAATCAAAAGTATTAAGACTGTGATTCACTATCCACACTGGTATATGTTCCCTAGAAAGTTACACAAATGAAAATCATGATTTTAAGATGATCTGTTTATTCCCAATGTTAACATTCTCCTGCTTATCTTTAAACAAAAAAAAATTTATCAATATAATAAGTTATGATTTTACAAAATGTCCAGTAAATTTTGGAAACTAACTTCTTCCTAGTCTTCCAGCTTTGATATTTTATTCATTTTTCAAAAGTCCATCTGACAAATTACTTACATATACCTTTATGTGCCTGCATAATTTGTATTTTCTGAGCTTTTCTTTCTTTCTTTTTTTTTTTGGCGAGGTTTTTGCTATAGGGCACGTGCACTCGTCAGACAGACAGAGAGAAATAGAGAGACAGAAAGCGAGAAATCACCCCCCCAAGGGGGATGGCCACGCCGTAATCCCTTCTCCTCCATTCCTCTCTCGGGATCTTGGGCATGCATGCACACGTGCCCGGCGTGAGTTTAAGCCACCGGGTCCGGGACTCGAACCATGGTCGACTATGTGGGAATCCAGCGACATAGCCATTACACTAACTGCTGGTCCTTTCTGAGCTTTTCTTAGTGTCAGCTCCGTGTGTTCTCAAAGGTACAGCCTTAAGAGATAAACAGTTTTTGATGACTAAGTATTCTCCAGACTAGCGATCTCAGTTTATATTCAACTAAGCAGTATTTTCATCTGATTATCAACAAGTTTGAAATCTATAAGCCTCACTTCTAAATGGGCAAACTGCTAAAAGCTATCTTGGAAGACAGTATGGATAAGACTGTATCACAATCATCAAATGCTAAAATGTGACATGCACTGTATCTGTGTTCAGAAGTTCTCTGGAACCATTCTACCATGACCTTCTAATAGAAAATGACCAATTGCAGAGGAAACAAAATTTACTATGCACAGCATAAAGGCCAGCATGACCACGTGGGCGAGCGAGGGTGATAAATGGAAACCGAATGCCAGCAGCAACCCTGTAAAGAACACGCCCACAAGCAAACTGGTGTTGTGATATTTTCTTCTTCCTATTTAATAAAAACACCCACTTGAGAGAAAAGCTTCTTACAACATCCAGGGTCTCTGAATCGTGAGCAGTTAGGAGTCAGGCTGCTAGTGGAGTGAGGCTGAAGGTGGCACGAGTGAAGAGGGCAGTGGAGACTGGAGCCGTCCTTGGTGGAGTGAAGCTAGCTCTAGTCCCAGTTCAAAAAAGCACTCTCACATGCTTGGGCCCCCAGGCCATGGCAAAACTCCCTCATGTGATAGGAAAGCAGATGCTGGCAGCATGGCGGTCAGGCCTGGGAGAGGGATGGCTTTTCTCCTTCTCACCCTTTCTTGCTCTTCCTTCCCAAGACCTGGGGACATTACCTCAATCACAATTCCTTTTGAGGTCTATGACCGCACAGACTTGGCATACTTGTTGAAATAGACTGCAAGTTTCTGCCATGAATCTTAGCCTGAGGGTAAGTATATGATAAAACCTAAAACCCAAAGATGCCTATGGATAAAAGGTTAACTCATTCTCAGCTCCAAGTTTACTTATGAACTAATGCAATTATTTTATATAAATTTCAGGGAACTGGAAAACTAAACAATGTCCAGAATTAAAGGCTTTTTATGGCAGAAAGCTTTCACAATTAGAACTCAAACCCATAAAAGCAGCAGTTCAGAAGGAGCATCCTAGAGAAAACTGAGGGGACTTACGTTTTCCGCAGGGCCTACACCGACAAGCAGATCATAAATGTCCCAGAGGTGTAATACCTCTGAAGAGGTGTGTTCACAGGTGGCCCACACAATTGTCTTAAGCTAAGACTGTTCATCTATCATTCCTCAAATGCAGACCAACACTGAATCAACTAGAGTCGTTCCTCTAAATAAGTCCAAAGTAACTCCAAAGTATTGGGTTGTCAGGAAAATGATGACACATTTTGGCACAGAAAAACAGAAAAATGTATCATGACTTTCCCACGACCTAGTAAATCTCTAACATCTCTCTCTCTCTCTTTTTAAGGTACGTAACATATAAAAAATGAAAATTCTCTGATGGTTCACTTAATTAAATCATTAAAATGCAACTACGGGAAAAGCGGTGAGTTTACTTTGTTCTCCAAGGTATTGTGAGCAATTCAAAAGTAAATTCCAAACGTCTTCTGGTTGCTGCCATCTAAGCTCTTTTACTACAGTACGGTATGCTCTCTCTCACCTCTCTCTCACCTTGATGCAGTGTGGCACCACAGCACATCAAAGACAGCTCCTTAACATTCTACAACTGGGGTTTTATCCTCTGCTCAAACAGTTATCTCAAGGTCACTAATATTTTGCTTATTAAATACATAACATCATTTTAGAGGTGGAAGGAACCTTGGAGAGCATTTATTACATACTTTAGTCAATACGATAACTGAGCCCCAGTTTATTATCCCACAGCCTCCTAACTAAGGAAAGGAGGGGAGAAATTAGAACCCGGACCACCATTCATTTCAGTTCCCATCGTCTTAGCGGTGTTGCTGTATAAATGGACATTGTTCTAAGAAACTGTCTCATCTTTCCTACATTTCAAACACCACCTTGTAATCTGTCTTTATGGGTTCTCAGTCCTCTTTTACCATCAACGCTTGACTAGTAGTAAAAATTCATTCCTGGATTGTCTTCTCTTTCCTCCTTATAATCTTTTGTCACAGAGCTCATTCTCCCACTTAGCTTAAGACATGTGTATTTCCCACTTTCCTTCCTTAAGGGTCTGTATTTCACCTACTTCTAGGATAATTTCTTCGCATGTTTTAGAGTATCTTGAGATAAAATTAACATTTTCTACATATTAGGTTGTTGGGAAAGACATGACATGTTTTTCTGTTTTTCTAGGCAAAAATGCATCATAACTTTCCCGACAACCCAACAGTTTTTCACCAAGGTTTAAATTATGGAACTGTAGGGACCAGCAGTTAGTGTAATGGCTATGTCGCTGGACTCCCATGTGGTCGACCGTGGTTCGAGTCCTGGACCCGGTGGCTTAAACTCACGCCAGGCGCATGTGCGTGCGTGCCCAAGATCCCAAGAGGAGAAAGGAGGAGAAGGGACTGCGGCATGGCCATCCCCCCCCCCGGGGGGGGGTGATTTCTCGTTTTCTGTCTCTCTGTCTCTGTCTTTTTTGGTGAACTCACACACCCTATAGCAAAAATCTTTCCAAAAAAAAGAAAAAAACTGTATTTGCTTCAATTCACTATTTCCTACATTCTAGTTCTGTCAAAATAATCTAGTGAATGTAACCTATTTCTATGATAGAATACAACACAATACTTAAAGAATGATTTTAGGGGCTAGCAGGTGGTGTGGTTAAGGTGCTGGACTTCCACATTGACTGACCATAAATCAAGTCCCAGACCAGGTGCATGGCATGTGTGCACATGTGCCCAAAATCCCAGAAGGAGAATGGAGCAGAAGAGATGACAGCATGGCCATCCCCTCACCCCATCCTCACTTTTCCTCTCACTGTCTCTCTCTGGCAAGCTCACATGCTCTATGGCAAAAATAAATAAATAAATAGATAAATAAATAAATAAATAAATAAAATAAAATAAAAGGAATTATTTTAATCAACACTTATCAAAATGATTAAGGTTTTAGTCAAATGGTTCCATAAGTTCAAATTCTAGTGCACTTTTGCTCCTGATCTGGACCAGAAATCTGGGGAGCTAGTTAGAAGCTACTTTTTCAAAACAATTAGTCAAGGAGAGGTGAGCTTAAACAGAAGATGTAACAATCCTACATGTGTATGTATTTAAAAACAGATAAATACAGAAGCTAATGAAGCAAAACTAGTAGAATGAAAAGCAAAAATGGACAAATCCACAATTAAAGTTGGAGACATCAACACTCTTCTCAGTAACTGATACAATGGGCAGGTAGAAAATTGTTAGTGACATAAAAGACCAGAACCAGTGGCTTAAACTCACGCCAGGCGTGTGTGCATGTGTGCCCAAGATCCTGAGAGGAGAATGGAGGAGAAGGGATTGCGGCGTGGCCATCCCCTCTGGGGGGTGATTTCTCGCTTTCTATCTCTCTGTCTCTCTCTGTCTGGCTGGCGAGCGCACACGCCCTATAGCAAAAACCTCTCCAAAAAAAAAAAAAAAAAAAGATCTGCAGCCTACCTTAAAAAGTAGAAAAAGAAGAGAAGATAGAAGAAAACAAGTAGAAATCAATGATTTCTGATATAAGCAGAAATCAATGCTTTTTTTTTAAAGGAAAACAATATTGAAAATTACATAATATTGCTGAAATTAAAGAAGACAAATAAATGGAAAGACATCCATGTTCACAGACTGAAATATTTACTTTGGTTACGATGTCCCAAAGCAATATACAGACTCAATGCAATCTTTAACAAAATCCCAATAGCATTTTTTGCAAATAAGGAAAACACATTTTAACATTTACATATAATCTTAAGGGACCCCAAATAGTTTCAGCAATTTTGGAAAAGAAGAATAAAGTTGGAGGACTCACACTTCCTGACTTCAAAGCATATTACAAATCCACAGTAGTAAAACAACGTGGTACTGGCATATATACAGACACATGTGGGCCAATGGAACAGAAGAGAGAGCCTAGAAACAAACATTTGCGTATCTGATCTAGATGTTCAATAAGGGTGCCAAGACCACTCAGTGGGGAAAGAACAGTCTTTTAAACAAATGATGCTGGGAAAACCAGATATTTACATGACGAGAGAACGAAGGTGGACCCTGATCTTGCACTATATAGAAAAATTAACTCAAAATGTTCATGTAAAACCCCAAACCACAAAACTCCTAGAAGAAAACACTGGGAAAAAGCTTTGTGACATAGGATTGGTAATGACTTCTTACACCTAACACTAAAATCACGAGCATCGGAAGCAAAAACATAACTGGAGTGTAAAAATGTCTGAGCATCAAAGGGCATGATAGAGTGAAAAGGCAATCTATAAAACGGCATAAGGTATCTGCAAGTTATCTGATAAGAGTTAATATCTAGAATGTATTACACTTTTTAAAGAATTATATAATTTTATTTATCACTATTACTAAATTTTGCTACAGGGCATGTGTGTTCACCAGAGTGAGAAGCAGAGAGAGAGAGAAAGTGAGAAGGCAAGTCCCCAGGTTCAGGACTCAAACCTCAGTCAGCCATGTGGCAGTCCAGTGCCTTAACCACCATACCACCTGCTAGCCCCAATGTATCACAAACTCTTAAAATGCAACAACAAAAAAATCAAGTAACTCAGTTTAAAAACAGGTCAAACAGGTTGGCTCTGTGGCCTAGTGGGTAAGGGAATCAGAACCCACGTGGTCAATCGTGCAGGTCCTATGCTGGCCCCAGCAGCGTGAAAAACACACTGGGCACATGTGCATATGTGCTCCAATCCCGACGGGGTGGAGAGGTGGAGGACAAGGGACTGCAGCAGGCCATGTCCCAATGGTGGATGCTTATAATTGCTAGCCAAAGACAAGAATGGACAATTGTTTAAAGATGACATAGGAATATCCACCAAACATAGAAAAGGTACTTAAAATCATTTATCAGTGTAACGTGAATCAAAACCATAATGAGATACCATCTCGTAATCACTAGGAGTAGAACTATCAAGAAGACAGGAAATAGTAAGTGCTAGTGAGGAAGTGGAGAAAATGGAACGCTGTGCACTGGTAGGAGCATTTTACAATGATGTAATTACTATGAAAATAAGTATGGTAGTCCCTCAAAATATTAAAAGTGTAATTACCACATGACCCAGTAATACCACTTCTGGGTATATATCCAAAAGAATTGAAATCAATATCTTCTCTTCTCGAGAAGAGATTTGCACACCCATTTTCATAGTTATTCACAATACCAAACAGAAGTAACCACAATGTTTGACAGATAAATGGATAGATATTAATAAAATGTGACATATATACACAATTGAATTTATTTTTAATTGCCAGAGAATATATGTACTTGCCAGACAGGGAGTGGGGAGAGAGAAAGCGCCTCTCAATGGGGCACGGCCACGTTGTAATCCTTTCCCCTCTATTTCTCCAGCCCATCAGGATTTGGGGCACACACGCTCCCAGGGTTTTTCAAGGTACCAGGGTCAGGATTTAAAGTGCAATTGGCTATGTGGAAGCTGGCTTCTAAGCACAGTGCTTAATGGCTGTGCTAAGGGGCCAGAGCAACAACGGAATATTATTTAACTTTAAAAAGGAAGGAAATCTTGTCATGTGTTGTCTCATGGATGAACCTGGAGGACACTGCTAAGTGAGACAAGTCACAAAAAGACAAATACTGGGCTGGTCATTTCATTTTATGAAGTTAGTACGGCCTTCATAAAACCAGAAAATGTGTAGAAAATTACAAACCAATTTTACATGTGGAAACATCCCAAACATCATCATAAAATTAAATTCCATATTATTTAAAATGAAAATTTAATATTTCACAACCAAGCTGAATATTACAGGAATACAAAGATGCTTCATTATCTAAAAAAAAAAAGTATCATTAAAATTCAGATCAACAGAAAAAAAAAAAAATAGGCTCATTTCAATATAAAAAGAACATTCTAGGGACCAGCAGATGGTATAATGGTTACGTTGCTGGACTCCCACATGAACAACTGTGGTGATTTGAAACTCACACCAAGCACATGTACATGTATACCCAAAATTCTGAGAGGAAAATGGAGAAAGGACTGTGGTGTGACCATCCCACCTGGGGTGGAGAGGGATGGTCTCTCTCTCCCCACTCCCTGTCTCACCTTCTGTGTCTCTGGCAAGGGCACATACTCTATAGCAAAAATCTCTCTTAAAAAAAAAAAAAAAAAAGAACATTCAATAAGATAAAGGTCATCTATAAGAAACCAACAGCAATAGTCATACTTCATATCCAAATACTTCACATTTGAAGCATTCCTTTTAAAGTGAGGAACAGATAAAGATGGCCTCTTTTACTGTTCATCTTTAATATTATACTGGAATTTGTATACAAGGGAAGGGGGGGGGTATAGAAATTATCTGCAGATGCATGACCACATAGAAATCCGCAAGAAAGTTAAGACTATTCTACAGTCAGTAAGACTGATGGATATATGGATGCATGATCATTAAAAGATCAAAAGGGCATTCCTATACATCACGAGAACTAATTAGAAGCAGTGATAAAGAAAATGATTTCATTTAAAATACCAACAAAATAACCAAGATGTCTAGAAATAAAGTGCACAAAGACGCACAAGCCTTTACAAGAAAATTAGAAAACATTACGTAAGGACATAAAAATGCTATATTAAGTGGAAAGACATCCTACATCCTATGTTCACAGATAGGAATAATAATAGAATCACGATGTCAATTATCCCTAAATAAGCCAATAAATTCAATGTGATCAAAATGCAAATTACAGCAAGATTTTTGTGGACTGTCCGAGCAAATCATAAAATTCATACTGAAGAGAAAAGGGTCTATAATAACTAAAATAATCTGAAAAACAATAAGGAAGGGAAATTTACCCTTATGGGAATTAAAACATAATACGAAGTAATTTAGCGATGTTGTAATGATATAGGAATGGAACAGAACAGAGCCCTGAAATACCTATGCATAGAAAAAAACCAAGCTGTCTCGCACAGATGGCACTACAGGTCAGTGGTGACCACAACTGTCCTTGAGGGGCAGGGAGAGAAACCTCCTACCTCTAGTTAAAAACTATACATGAAGATAAATTCTTGGTAGATCAAACTCAGTAATAAGAAAACACTTTCAGACAAAAAAATAGGAGATCTTATTTGACCTCTGGAAAGAAAATAGATTTCTTTTAAAAGATTCAGTAAGCATAAACCATGGAATAAAGAATTGATAAATTAGGGAACCAGCATTAGCGTAATGGCTATGTCGCTGGACTCCCACGTAGTCAACTGCGGTTCGCGTCCCAGATCCGGTGGCTAAAAACTCACGCCGGACGCGTGTGCGTGTATGCCCAAGATCCCAAGAGGATAATGGAGGAGAAGGGATTGCGGCGTGACCATACCCCCTGGGGGGTGATTTCTCACTTTCTATCTCTCTGTCTCTGTCTGTCTGTCTGGCTAGCACACGTGCCCTATAGCAAAAACCTCTCCAAAAAAAAAAAAAAAAGAATTGATAGACATCAAAATCTAACGCTTCTTTTCAACAAAATACAAAGTAAAAGATTAGACTGAACAGCTAAACAGACTGAGAGAAGAACCTGTGATGCATATTAACAAAGAATTACAAAATCCTACTTTATATTTTAATGAAGATATGAAATATATATATATATATATATATAAACAGAGCCTGGACCAGCACGTGGTATAGTGGTTAAAGCACTGGATCCCAATGAACGACTCTGCAGTTCAAGTCCCAGACCTGGCAGATTGGAAAACACACGGGGCGCTTATGTGTGTGTGTGTGTGTCTGTGCCCAAAATTCTGAGAGGAAAGTAGAGAAGGGATTGTGTGTGACCATCTCCCCAGCCCTGGGGAGCAATTTCTCCCTTATCCTCTCTCCATCTCTCTCCTGGGAGCACACGTGCCCTCCTATGGCAAAAATCTTAAAATAAAAACAAAGACACTAAGAATATACATCTAATTGTACTAGTGGTTATTCTTAAAGATTAAAACTAAGAGTACTGGGAAAAAAGGAACTCCACTGTTATCAGTTCCCTTATTTCTTTTTAATTAAAAAGCTTGAAGTAGAGTTAAATATTAATTATCACCAGTGTGACCGTGAATGTTTTGCTTTATTCACAGTGCTGTTTATTTTTAGTTTTAGTTTTAAAACATAAACAAAAAGATAAAACTAGCTCCCTGCCCCCGCCACAAGGAAAGTTCAGACAGCAAAGGTAACTTCCCCCAGGACCTTGATTTGGGAGGGCTGGCTCTTACACTCCCTCCTTTGCAGGTAGATTCAAATGCTGGTACTGAGGAACTCCAATCAAGATTAGGAAGGGAGTCTATCTCCTGCTGGGCTGGGAAAGTGGCAAGAAGTCAAAATAAAGTCCAAGGTAATTGGAATGACAAAGGCTGTGAGCGACAGGGACAGCTAGCATTTCAGAGGCTCTCCGAGGAGCGCCCAGGAGAATGTCCCTTTTGTTCTTCAACAGACTAGCAGCTGAATGTGAGGAGGGCTGTGTCACGGCCCTTGTCAGGGGATGATGGAGCCTGGCAGCATGGAGAACCCCAGGAGACCGGGCCCAGGGCAGGAATGCTCCCGCACACAGCGGCTCCTCTGTCTGGACGGGATATGAGGTAACGGGCAGCACGCTAGGGTTTCTCCAGCATCCAGGACAAACGGGCCTTCATCCAGGTGGTGGCCAGTACGGGCTGCTGCCCTGCTCCCGATGCAGAGATACAATCCGCCCTATTCAGAAAAGCCATTAGTCTCAGCAGGAGAAAAACACAGCCTCCCTATTTTAAAAAGCATACTACTAATACAATCAAATAAGCACCTGAGGAATTCTTAATGTAATTCTCAACATTATGAAGGATTTCCTGGGACACAGGGATTCCTGAGAACAACGAAAAGGGAGTTACCCCCCTAAAGGGAGTAAAGACAAAGAGAAGCCTTTAAGAGCATCTATTTCTGTCTTTGTCACTCTGACTCTGCTAATACCATTTCTTTTTTCCACCAAGTGACTGCTCCCTGGAGCTAGGCCCCTCGTAACTCCTTTCTATGAAAAGCAAAATTTCGAAAACTGAAAAAAATTAATGCAAGGACCTCCACCCACTGTCAAAAAGACATCACTGAGCCCCAAAAGATATGCGATACATTAATTTTTAAAAGAAAGTTGTGCATTTTTTTTTCTTTTTCTCTTTTTTTAAAAGACCAAAAGGTGCACCTGCTCGGCAGACAGGGAAGAGGGAGGGAGGAGAAAGCACTCCGTGTGGACAGGGTCACACCTCAGTCTCTCCTCCAGTTCCCTCTCCAGTCAGAACTTGGGGCTCTGCACATGTGCATCAGGCATGTCTGTCAAGCAGCTGGGCTAGGACTGAAACCACATTCAACCATGTGAGTTCTGGCTCTCTTAACCACTAGGCTATGGGGCTGGCCCCCGTCTCTCTCTCTTTAAATCAAACAGAGGAGAACTATGTATTAGGTAAAGAAGCAATTTAAATTCAATCTGTCAGAGGTAATAGAGAAATATATAAAATAAAGGAAAAACTGATAAATACACACAACACAAAGACAAGGCAGTGATCAGCGTGTCCCTGGTCTCCTCTTATTTTCAGGGGTATGTTCTGAGAGACCTCTGTAAATGTCCGGAACACTAGAAATTACTGACTCCCCACCCCCCCATACGCACATACATGCATGCATGCGCAGACACACACACACACACACACACACACACACACACACACAGAGTTTTTTCCTACATATAAATAACTTTGATGAAGTTTAATTTATAAATTAGACTTGTTGACAGTAAGATATCAACAAGGAAGCACCCTCTGGCTTCTCTACGGCATATCCAAATCGCCAGCCGTATGTACCAGACAGTCAATCTGACAGCTGAGACTGCTACGGAGTGACTGGGGGCAGCAGTGTATACAGTGTGGATCCAGTGGACACAGGAATGAATTACATCCTGGTTTGGGCATGGTGGGGTGGCATGAGCCTTCATCATGCAAACCAGGAGAGAGTGTAATTGAAAACTCATGAATTGTTTATTTCTGGAATTTTCCATTTAGTTCCCATTTAGTATATTCAGACCACAGTTGACTGCAGGTAACTGAAGGTGTCGAAAGCAAAACTGGCTAAGGTGGACAGATACACATTTTAACCTGTTCCAGATCCATAAACACAGAGGTTTCTTTTTCTCTAAATGGTATTTACATAGAGAAATCAGGGCAACAAATATTGGAAAACCAGTAGATGTTCTCGATATCTTTTCTGAGGCCTACTTCAAATTCGATAGTGAAGTACAGTCCTAGCACGGTAGCCCTCTACGGAGACATGAGCAACCTCCACTACACCCGTCCTTCTTTACCCATGTCCCTTCTGAGAGTCCCTCAGCTTCTACATGCAGCCCACAATTTACCTGTGTCATTCCCTCACTTAAAATCTTTCAATGATGGGCCAGCAGGTGGCGTGGTGGTTAAGACGCTGGAATTCCCACATGGCCAACCACGGTTTGAGTCCCAGGCCTGGTGGCTTGCTTTCTCACTTTCCCCTCTCTCTCTTTCTCTGGCAAAACTCATGTGAAATAATAATTAAATAAATAAAATAATTCTTTAAAAAAAAAAAATCTTTCAATGATGTCTATGGCCTGAAAGAAAAAGCCCTAGGAACAGGAATTTATGTTAAAAAGAGTTAAATGTATTTTTAACAGTGAACACTACAAGTAAGTGTAATAAACAATTTGAGTAAGATTTTGTTACCGGGGAGAATTTGTACTATTGAATTGGTTTTTCACCATACATATAAAAAAGGTGTATCAATTTCTGTATGTAAAATTAAACCACCGCTTAGACTAGAGTTAATTTGTTATAATTAAGTCCCAAATATGGTTTCCTGAAACCAGAGATGCACTACCAAAAAGAAAAAAGTTAAGGAAAAATAAAAAGCCCTAGTGTCTCAATACCACGCACCAATGTCCTTGACAGCCTGCCGGGGCTCCCACCTTCCTCCCTTGCGGGTCACGTGGCCCGCCATTACTTTTTACTCACTGGTTCTCACTAGCCTCACCAAATCATTGTCGCCCGCTGCACCCGCAGTCATCTCCTAGCCCTGTGCCTTTACCTCCTGTGTACTCACATCCACGTGGACCATTCTCCCTGTGTCTGCACCTGACTGACGCAATCATTCTCTAAGAAAGTACACTCTTCCAGCAGGCCTGAGCACTCCTCCTCCTGCGCAGTTTCCATACTACCAGGCACTGCAGGAGACAGGGCCGAGAAGTCCCTACACACCGCAGGAGACGGGGCAGAGAAGTCCCTACACACCGCAGGAGACGGGGCCGAGAAGTCCATACACACCACAGGAGACGGGGCCGAGAAGTCCCTACACACCGCAGGAGACGGGGCAGAGAAGTCCCTACACACGGCAGGAGACAGGGCAGAGAAGTCCATACACACCGCAGGAGACAGGGCAGAGAAGTCCATACACACCGCAGGAGACAGGGCAGAGAAGTCCCTACACACCGCAGGAGACAGGGCAGAGAAGTCCCTACACACCGCAGGAGACAGGGCAGAGAAGTCCCTACACACCGCAGGAGACGGGGCCGAGAAGTCCCTACACACCGCAGGAGACGGGGCCGAGAAGTCCCTACACACCGCAGGAGACGGGGCCGAGAAGTCCATACACACCGCAGGAGACAGGGCAGAGAAGTCCATACACACCGCAGGAGACAGGGCCGAGAAGTCCCTACACACCGCAGGAGACGGGGCCGAGAAGTCCCTACACACCGCAGGAGACGGGGCCGAGAAGTCCCTACACACCGCAGGAGACGGGGCAGAGAAGTCCCTACACACCGCAGGAGACGGGGCCGAGAAGTCCCTACACACCGCAGGAGACGGGGCCGAGAAGTCCCTACACACCACAGGAGACGGGGCCGAGAAGTCCCTACACACCACAGGAGACGGGGCCGAGAAGTCCCTACACACCACAGGAGACGGGGCAGAGAAGTCCATACACACCGCAGGAGACGGGGCAGAGAAGTCCCTACACACCGCAGGAGACGGGGCCGAGAAGTCCATACACACCGCAGGAGACAGGGCAGAGAAGTCCATACACACCGCAGGAGACAGGGCAGAGAAGTCCCTACACACCGCAGGAGACGGGGCCGAGAAGTCCCTACACACCGCAGGAGACGGGGCCGAGAAGTCCATACACACCGCAGGAGACAGGGCAGAGAAGTCCATACACACCGCAGGAGACGGGGCAGAGAAGTCCCTACACACCGCAGGAGACGGGGCCGAGAAGTCCATACACACCGCAGGAGACAGGGCAGAGAAGTCCATACACACCGCAGGAGACGGGGCCGAGAAGTCCCTACACACCGCAGGAGACGGGGCCGAGAAGTCCATACACACCGCAGGAGACGGGGCCGAGAAGTCCCTACACACCGCAGGAGACGGGGCCGAGAAGTCCATACACACCGCAGGAGACGGGGCCGAGAAGTCCATACACACGGCAGGAGACGGGGCCGAGAAGTCCCTACACACCGCAGGAGACGGGGCCGAGAAGTCCCTACACACCGCAGGAGACGGGGCAGAGAAGTCCCTACACACCGCAGGAGACGGGGCCGAGAAGTCCCTACACACCGCAGGAGACGGGGCAGAGAAAGTCCCTATACACTGCAGGAGATGGGGCAGAGAAAGTCCCTACACACCGCAGGAGACGGGGCAGAGAAGTCCCTACACACCGCAGGAGACGGGGCAGAGAAGTCCCTACACACCGCAGGAGACGGGGCCGAGAAGTCCCTACACACCACAGGAGACAGGGCAGAGAAAGTCCCTATACACTGCAGGAGACGGGGCAGAGAAAGTCCCTACACACCGCAGGAGACGGGGCAGAGAAGTCCTACACACCGCAGGAGACGGGGCCGAGAAGTCCCTACACACCACAGGAGACGGGGCCGAGAAAGTCCCTATACACTGCAGGAGACGGGGCAGAGAAGTCCCTACACACCGCAGGAGACAGGGCCTAGAAGTCCCTATACACCACAGGAGACAGGGCAGAGAAAGTCCCTATACACTGCAGGAGACGGGGCCCCTACACACTGCAGAAGTCCCTACACACCACAGGAGACAGGGCAGAGAAAGTCCCTACACACTGCAGGAGACGGGGCAGAGAAAGTCCCTGCCTCTACAGAGCTTACAGCACAGCACGGGGAGATAGAAGATACAAGAAATGTAAGCCAGGTGTTGATAAATGACAGGAAAAAAAGTAGGTTAAGACAATTATAGGAGACGGAGGTATGCTATTGTAGAAACGGTAGGCAGAGAAAAACTCTCTGATAAGGTGTCCATGAGTTAAGTGAGTCAAGAAGATAATAATCAGGTATATTCAGATAGAAAAAAAGTACGAAGATTGGCTAGCAGGCTGCTACAGTAATGCAGGTAAGAGACGGTGAAGGCTTGGACTAAAGTGAACGGTAGGCAGAGAGGCTCTGTATCTATCTATCCTCTATCTATATATCTTAAATATAGAGAGAGAATTTGTTTTTAAAAACACGGTCTCCCCATTTTCCGGCCTCACCCTCCTAGCTGGTTCTACTGGCACTCACTACCATGCCTGGCTCTTTTTAACACAGGGTCTCTTTGTGTTGCCCAGGCCAGCCTTGAGCTCACAATCCTCCTGCCTCGGCCTCAGTGAGTCACTGGGATTACAGGTGCATGCCACTGTGGCCAGCCTTCAGGATAGACCAGGAATTGAACTGGGCTTCCATGTGGTCCCAGCCTGTGGAGCAGAGTCTTAGGGACACCACAGATAGGCCTGTGTAGTTTTTTAAAAGTAAAACTAAAGGAACAGATGAACTACTGAGTTGTTGGAAAAGTCATGACACATTTTTGCAAAGAAAAAAAAAATGTCATGACTTTTCCAACAACCTAATATTAACAGATGTGGAGTGTGGGAGAAAGAATCAAAGCTGGCCCTGAGGATTCTGCCCTGTAGAACAGAAGCTGGAAAGCTAAAGGAAAACTCATACCGTCACAGAGGCAAATGGGCAGGGTGAGGGAGCGTCACCAAAGTTCAGTTCTAGACACATAAGGTTAAACACCGAGGTGGAAATGCCAGGTAGGCAGTGGGAAACACTGGTCTGGAATTCGGTCTGGAATTCGGGGGCAGATCAGAGATGGAGGAACAGACGTGGCAACTTAGAGTACAGAAGGCATTTAAAGCCACGGAGCTGGCTAGAGTACGTGGGGTGAGTACAGGCGAGGTGGTGGAGGACTAAGCCCTGGGTCCCTCAATGTTTAGAGGTCAAGGACATGAGGAGGGGCCAGCAAAGGGAGTGTGTCTCTAGCTGGGCCCAGAGGACGAGCTTCTTGGGAGCAGACACGACTTTTGCTGTCTTTTTATGTCCAGCTTCTAGAACAGAGCCTCCTGGTTCACAGTAAGTATTCAGTAAATAAATTAAACCGTCCTTTGAAACCCAGCTAGTATCTAGAGTTATTTCCTAGAAGTTCTCCCAGTAAAGAAGGATCTAACTGAAATACAACTGTCCTCGGTGAGGACATCTTTTCGGCCAGCTGCAGCATAAACTGAACTTCTATGGAAATAGCACGCCACTACAACAAGCCCCTTCACTGACAGGCAAGGTGAACGCTGATGTCCGAAGGCCATGATGTTGGGGACGTTATGTCCCCTGCTGTCTCACAAAGTAAACAAGCATGAAACACAGGGCAGACTGAGCAGCATTCATGTCAGTCCACTGTTACCGGAAGCAGCTATGGCAGAGAGGCTAAGTCCCAGCTCCACCTATCAGAGAGGGCAAGAAAAAGGCAGTTTGGTACCTGTCAGAAATTATAAAACATTCAATAAATATGTTCCATCTCAGCCCCTTAAACATCTTATTTTTTCTTTTTTTTTTTTTTTTTTTTTTTTTTTTTTTTTTTTTTTTTAACCAGAGGAGGGAAAAAAAAACAGGAAAAAAAAAAAAGCAGCCCCCAATGGGGCGTGGCCATATCACAATCCTTTTCCTCCATTTCTCTAACCCATCAGGATTTGGGGCATGTAAGCACATGTGTCCGACATGCTTAAGCCTCCGGGGCCAGACTTTGAACTAGAGTTGGCCATGTGGGATCTGGCTCCCGATGCACTGCACTTAACCACTGTACTATGAAGCAGGCCCAACATTTTATTCTTTTTATAATAAAAAAAAAAAAAAAATGACTCAGGTAACTAGAGTTTGCATTGTATTCTAAGATAAGAGGAAAACAGAATATATAAAGCAGATCATCTTTAAAGTCTTCTATTGCCAAATCAACTAATCATACAGAAAGAGATGTGTGTGAATAATCCCAATGATGCACAAAACAACCATGCTACCTCAGAGGATGTCCAGCTGATGACAACAGCGCTGTATTCATGGCCGCAAAGACATTCTGGGTAGCTTTTCTTACACGTGTCTAAGTTGAGTAGTTATTACATGTTTAACTGACATAAGACAGGAAAATAAAAGCAAGAAAGCCTCAGAGGACCAAACTAGAGGAAGGTTGTTGTAGAAGTTAGAAAGTATAAGAAAACTGAATTAAACACAGACAAAAACAAAAAACAGGGCCAGCAGGTGTCACGGAGGTGAAGGCAGCTGGATCCTACACGGTTCAAGTCCCAGACCTGGAGGCTGAAAAACGCTCTCTTTCTCCAGCAAGCACACATGCCCTATAGCAAAAACAAAAATGAAACTAAAAAATAAAGAAAAACTCATGGTCAATGAAAAGGAATGTTTTCTCCAACACAAATGAATACCTTCATTCTACATAGAAACTAAAGCTCAAATACGATTCTGCATATAACACTGAATTATCTACATGGTCAAATTTCACCTTTTACTAACTATACACTGTGCTATTCAGTGTTCTTTGGTATTCTGGGGATAGACCACATACATACATATATAAAATTTGGAAGACAAAGAGATAATAAGTATAGTGTGATATTCTGTTTATGTATCACTATTCTTAGGTCATGAAGAATAGATCTTAATGCAAATTCCCCTGTTCTTATTCGCCACTCCCCCTTGCCATCAGCACAAATGCTATTATAGTTCCTTTCTTAGTGCCCAACACAGTTCCTAGCATATATGACAAGGGCTCAAAAACTATTTCTCAAGTAAATGCATAACCACCCCACACTGCCCACTCCAGCGGCTTACATGCAATACTACCAGGAAATAGATACTACGGTAGACAGGTGCCAGCTTTGGCTGTCCAGAATCTGAATCCCTTCTGTCTGGAAGGAAAACCAAGAGAAATGTGAGGCAGAAGCCACGTCCTACAGAAATGAAGGAGCAGATATTCTACTACAGACACTGAAGAGTAGATATTTTCATTCTCTATTCTCTGGAAGCTGGAATATGGGAGGATGACATAAACCTGTATAACTATTACTGAAATTTTAAATGTTAAGGGTTAGTGTAAGGCAAAGGTCTATAAAGGTCATTCACAACAGATAAAGAAGAGTCAGGAATTCCAAGGTCTGGTTGCAATGGTCTGAGGGCATGTGAAGTCCCAGCTCGCTGGTGACTGTCCACTGACCACTGCCGGAAGCAGACTGTTCACAGCGTAAGACTCGAAAAGCTTGTACCTTACTCCCCTCCCCATGCACCCGGCCCCGACCTGTTTCTCTAATCTTCTTGTCAATTCTGCGAGCTACACAGGGGTCACTATTCTTTCAGCAAATTCCTATTCTACTTGATTTCTGTTGTTTGCACTAAGAAATTGGTACCAGGGAGTAGATTACAGGCAATAACCCCTCAGATAATTAAGGAACCAGGGAGTAGATTACAGGCAATTATCTCCAAGGTTATTTGGGGCTGGATCCTGGTCTAGGAGGGGGTCAGTGAATATCAGCTTGGTGTTCATGAAAGGGAGTCTGTAAATCCCTGACATGGAGCCGTGAAATAATTCACTGCACCTGTGATCACATGGAACACTCTAGGCGACCGAGTGTGCTGCCAAGAATGGAACAATGTGAATGGCACGGGTTCAAGTCTCAGAGACAAGGCATCTGCCACTCTAGGAGGACATGACAGCTTAACTGAGGAGAATATTATAGACTGGGACAGTGATAACCGTGTAACATCGGACCCTTACGGAAGGTCCTGAGTTCATGTCTGAAGGCGTCCCTAAACACGCATGCCTGTGATCTGGGCTAGCTGGGGGTGGGTTATGGTGTGAGCACCATTTTAAGGTGTCTGTCTCTCTCTTCATTTTATGGGAGAAATAAAATACAACAAACTTAAGAATAATACTAAGGTCAAATCCCTATAAACTAGACTCAAGGCATAGACTGAAACCCAGGTACTGTTATGAAAAGATCCTTTTTCTCTTATGTTGAGGTAACCACAGAAACAAAAACAAAAAACAAAAACATAACTGACTGCACGATGCTTAATGCCTGGGGTTGCTGGATTACAAATTGGTTAAATCTGCATCCATACTGAGACTATGATATGAACGTTGGAACACTAATTAGAAAAGAGAGAGGGAATTAGAATGAGGGTTTATGGAAGGATTTGGAGGAAGCAGGAGGATCGTGAGTCCCTAATCCTCACTTATGTCCCCCAGCCCCCACCCCTGCTAGCTGGGTAACCCCCTCCTTCTTCTAATGAGATTGTTCCTTTCTTTCTTGGAAAGGCAGTAAAGTCCCCCGGCGAGAAGCAATTCCCTTGCCGGAGTGAATGAATCCCCATTTGCTTCACCCTTCCACAGACAGACCCTGCTCCACCTCCATCAGATGACCGTACGCTCCGAGGGTTAATTACATACCACCTAAAGAGCTATGAGACTTATGGACAACACGTACAGAACTACGTGCAGGGAGAGATTCTGAGTGTGCTAGACCAAGGAAGGAAAAGCAATTTCAGACTTAGCTGACTGTGATATTGACACACTTAACCAGAAATTCTGAATTTAAAAACTCTCTTCAGTGGCTGGAGTGGCTCTACATGTTTGTCCAATTGGCTGATCGGAGACTGGACTCGATGATCTGTGCTAAAGGAAAACCGAGATATCAAGTATTCCTTAGTATTCCTTATCATGGAAGGAAGGATTGGAAAATTTCAAGACACAGGGATGGTGGAGATACTGTGTTGCCATTTACTTCACTACCTATTGTCCATGAACCCTGAAAGGACCCAGAAGATACTTCCTACTCCAAGGCCTTGAAGCGCTCCACATGAGTGGAGTACCCACATTTCTGAAAAACACTTTATAGGCCAGGGACGTAGACAGGAGACACTGAAATCATGCTACTTATTTCAATTTCAAGAAGCAGGGAAAAGACCAAGTAGTGGCATTAGATACTGGTGAGTGGGAAAGTAGGGATCATTACATTGATAGGCAGCAAGGCCAGAACAGTAATTAAAATAGTCTGACAATATGCATCTTTCCCAGTAGCTAATTTATATGGAGTCTTCAGGACTATAATCGAATAGGTCATTTATAAACCCCTTTCAAACAAAACATTAAACCCAAAGCAACATTGCTTCCCTAGAGCAACCAGAAAGGCAGTGCCACCACTGAAGATGTGCTGGGGATGACTCGTATCTCCAGTTAACCATCAGTTGGCTCGAGTCTTGAAGAACAAAAGCAATGCTAGTTATTTCTTAGGATGGACAGTATTGCGAACTCAAGGAAGACGTGAAGGACACCACACATCTCATGATTACCTCTAGTGAAACAACTTGCAAAACTGCCATGTCATGTTCCTGGGCTCTCAGTTTAGAGGCGCCACCATTCAACAGAAGGAAGTCTCCACTCGTACTACTATCCAAACGGAAGCCAAGACTTTTCAACTACTCACGTCAAGTTCCACAAATCACTAACTAGTTCAAACTCAACCCACCCACTCTCCCCCCAAAATTTTAACTGTCAGCCAAGATCAGTGATTTTGACTGTCAAAGGAGAAATACAATGGGAGTAACATTGGGACCCAGGGTATCTTTGCTGTGTTAACAAAATGATCCAAGACGGACACCACAGGTGAAACTACCAAGAGTGGAGATACACCGCCCACTCCCCAAACAGGTGAAGACCCCTGTCCAACTAAGTTACTTGAATGCGAGGTTAGTTGTAACCAAATTAAAACAGCAATAGTGAAAGAAGGAAATCATAAATACCAATTATATCTTCAAGACCAGTAAAAATAGGAGCAATTTAATCTGTATTTATCTTTTATTCTCTGCTGCATCATATAAATACCTACACATTTTAATTAACTTTCTTTTCTTCTCTATTTTCTCCATTATTTTATAGAGGGGACATTTTACAACTGAATCAACAGGTTTCAAGACACAGAAGAAATGGATATTGTCCGAAATCCAAGACTGGGAGCTAGATGCAGCAATTCATAAGACCTGAATTATTTCATCTGAGGAGAGAAAAATGTGTCTTTTCAGAAAGAATGCATTAGAGCAGGTAAGAGTAATAATTAAAATGTAACTCTGGAGAACAGGTATGTACAGATGTTAGGAGCCCAAATGGAAGACTATGGTATATGCTGTTTTTGCAGAATTGTCCCTATTTGGGGGAATGTCCCAAGATCAAGAGAAATGAGATTCTACCTCTCATTGCAAAAGCCAAAATGGAAGAGAGAGTCCTTCTCCTTACGTGTCGCACATGACCTAAACGCTGCTCCTCAGCAGAGTTTCAGGCTGGTTTCTGATTTGGGAAAGAACGTAAAGGTCAGTGGGAGGTCCTGTCAGCACGTGAGCCCACGGAAACTTTGGTGCTCTCATGAACTTTGGAACTTCAGGAACTTGTTTACTTTAATTAACTCTATCTAGAATAGCCCCTGTCATAAGGGAAGTACTTAATAAATATTTTTTAGATGAAAATAAAAAAGTAGATGAGAAGTAAGATTCCAGTACTCATGGAGGAATTCAAAGTCCAGTGACACAACTCAAGTAAAATACTTGGTGGCAAAGCCCGGCACCGTGCAGTCCAGAGATGACAGGATAACATAAATTTAGCAAAATACAAATTGAAACCAGGGGGCTGGTCCCATGGCCTAGTAGTCAAAAAGCCAGAGCCCACATAGTCAAGCACATTTAAACCTCAGTCCAAGGGGCTTGAAAACAAGCCAAGTACATATATGTGAGTATGTCCCACATGAAGAGATGGAGAAGAGACTACAGTGTGACCATGTTGCACTGGGAGGTACTTTCTTCCTCTCCCTATGTCACTGTCTCTCTCCCACAAGTGCATGTACCTTCTGGCAAATTTTACAAAAGAAAGAAAAGAGGCCAGTAGGTGGCACAGTAGTTAAGGCACTGGATTTCCATTTGGTCTACTACAGTTCGAGTCTCTGACCCAGCAGCTCAAAACTCATGCCAGGCACTTGTGCATGTATGCCCAAAATCCCAAGAGAAGAAGGGACTTTAGTGTGGCCTCTCCCCCAGAGAGTGATTTCTCACTTTCTGTCTCTCTCCGTCTCTCTGGCAAGTGCATGAGCCCTACAGCAAAAATCTCTTAGAAAGAGAGAGAGAGAGAGAGGCAGAGAGAGAGAGAGAAAGGAGGGAGGGAGGGAAGAAAGAAAGGAAGAAAAAAAGAAAGAAGAAAAGGGACCATGACTGTCCCTGCACCTCCACCATCTTAGCTCCTGCCTAAACCCTTCTTCATCCTACCTGCCAATTCCTAGTTTCCCAATATCCAATACTCTTCATTGTCTATTTGTCTTTCATTGAAGTTTATCCAAGTTAGTTTCTATGACTTGCATTCAACACCACCAACTAGTACAGAGGCATAAATGCACTTCAGGGTAGCATCAACAGGGGCAGAAAATAGTTAAATATAAACATAAACCTATGTATGTGTGTATGAATCTACCTACCTACCGACCTATCTTCTTGTAGCAACCTGAAAGTTAAGTAAAATGTAATGATAAACTTATGCTCAAAGCCAGAATATTTACTTCTTCCATTAATACGTTAGACTGAACCGAGTGAAACTACAGGTATTAGAACAATTTTTACCAAAAAACAAATTTCTCATGGTCCCACCTAATATGTCTAGATTGCACTTAAAAAATATAGTTAATATCCATTTCCCCCTACTACCTAGATGTTCTTAGCTTTTTTGGAGAGATTTTTCCCATAGTACATGTGTGCTTGCCAGAGAGACAGAGAAAGAGAGACAGAAAGTGAAAAATCACACACACCACACACACACACCCACACACCCCCCCCCCCGCCAGGGGGATGGTCACACTGCAATCCCTTCGCCCCTCCTCTCCTTCTAGGATTCCGGGCACATATACACACACCTGAGATTCAAGTTACCAGGTCCAGGATACAAATGCAGTCCAGTGCCTTAACCACTATGCCACCTGCTGGCCCCCTCTTAGCAAATTTTTAAACGTTATCTTTACTCAATTTCTCTATTATTTTTAAATATTCAGCCTTTAAAACACTATTAATCTTACCACAAATCTTTTTATACACCACTGGTTGAGGCTTACATAATATCAACTCCCTTAAAGTCTATAAATAATAGCGAACTTTGCGGGGGGGGTGGAATAGACATATTTAATAAGAACAAATTAGAGTCACAGATATTTATAACTAGAGGGATCAACTAATGTGACTCCCATTCAGCCCATAGTTCTATCCTACTAGTCTGAAACTCTTCCTATCAAGTAGGGTATTCATATTACTCTTAAAGTCTTTAAGGAAGAAAAGTGCATCAATTCATTGGTAACCAATTCTAGTTACCAAGACTTAGAAACCTGTTTTCAAAGACATATTTTCTTGGGGGACCAGCAGTTAGCGTAATGGTTATGTTGCTGGATTCCCATGTAGTCGACCGTGGTTCAAGTCCCAGACCCAGTGGCTTAAAACTCACTCCGGGCATGTGTGCATGCGTGCCCAAGATCCTGAGAGGAGAATGGAGGAGAAGGGATTGCAGCATGGCCATCCCCCCGGGGGGTGATTTCTCACTTTCTGTGTCCCTGTCTCTTCTGTCTCTGTCTATCTGGCGAGCGCACGTGCCCTATAGCAAAAAAAAAAAAAAAAAAAAAAAAAAAAAAAAAAAAAAAAAACTCTCCCCCAAAAAAGACATATTTTCTTGTATATTTGCTGACATCATAGCTGCTACATTTTCTTTTATCATTAGAGTAACACAGGTGGCTTCTCACCAGACAATATATGAACTCTTTCTTTATTTAAAGAAAATTATTGGGACCAGCCGATGGTGTGACGGTTACGTCACTGGACTCCCATGTAGCTGACATGTAGTTCAAGTCCCAGACCTGGCAGCTTAAACTCACGCTGGGTACTTGTACATGCTTGCCCAAAATATCAAAAGGAGAATGGAGGAGAAGGGATTGTGGTGTAGCCATCTTCCCTCCCGGGGCGGGGGGGGGGGGGTGATTTCTCGCTTTTTGTCCCTCTGTCTGTCTGTCTGGCAAGTGTATGTGCCCTATAGCAAAAATCTCTCTCAAAAAAAAGAAAAGAAAATTACTAATTTAGCCCTCAGCATTTCTCTTCATAAAAAACCATCTGAATTCTTTAAGTATTTCCTCAGGAATCTGTTTTCCAGTTCTTTTCTCATATACTGTGAACTTAACTGCACATTTACCAAATCTTCTAAACCGCAGAACTGATTTTATCTAAAAGTAGATGCAGTGTGAATAAAGAGACCAACTTGGGAGGTAAGTAAAAATAAAAAAAAAAAACACACGCCTCTAGAGAAGGACATCAAAAAAGAATCCTACAGCACAGTGGTTAGGTGCTGTGCACAGAATGCCAGATGCTACATGGCTGACTGTAGTTCAAGTACCAGTCCCGGCAGCCTGAAAAATAGGCCAGACACATGTGTATATGCAAAGAACCCTGAAAAGACAGAGAAATAGAGGGAAAGGTTGCAGCAGGACCATGACCCACTGGGTGGTTTTCTCTTGCTCTCTCTCAGATGAGTGCATGTGCCCCCTGGCAATCAAGTCAATGAGCCAGTGCTATGGAGTAAGCAGAGGGAAGGTGGGATTAAGTGAGCTCTTCCCCAGCCACCCTTCATTCATGGACAGTTAAAAGCAACGCACTGTGGGAAACGAGGTGGTAGTCTTGCTTTTGTTTCCTCCTTTTCTTTTTTTTTCAACCCTACTACCAAAGTCTTCAAAGAACGATCCAATAACAGGTTATTAGATTTTGCTCCAAAACATAACTCTTAAGCTACCCCTCCACACTCTGCAATGCTTTGCTAAGCAGATGAGAGGTTTTTTTTGTCTTTTATTTTACCTGAATGGCACTTCTTCCTGTGGAACATCCACATAGTAACGAATAAAAAATCTCTCAGAATCTTCTCGCTCACCATCGGTAACAACACTGCCATTAAGTTTGGAAACTGACGGTAATCTGTCAATTAAAACCAAAATAAAGACATTTTAAGATACTGAAAATGTCTGGCTTGACCAGTAAGACATCAGGAACTGGCTTGTAACCCAGTCTTATCTTCTTCAAAGGCCGTATTTTGTGTACACAGTTGCGCAACTACCGACAAAATCAAGTGATATAAAACAAAAGGAACAGAAAAATCTAGTTTCCTTTTTGGATATAACAATGACCTTTCATAATCATACTTCACTTTGATTCTAGGTACTACTGTCCAAGTGAAATAACTGTAACACGAGCCACAGATGGAATTTTAAATATTCTTATCAGCCATATTTTAAAAGTAAAAATAAAACAAATGAAATTAATTTTAATATTTTAGTTAACCCAATAGTTCATTTCAACATGGAATCAATATTTAAAGGTAATTTACGAGCTATTTTACGCTCTTTCATTCATATCAAGTATTCGAAATCCAATGCCTATTTTACACTTGTAGCTCCTTTCAGTTCAGACAAGTTATCTCAAGGGCTCACAGCAACCCATGGCTGGCTGGTGGCTACCACATTAAACAGCACAGGTCTAAAGAGCACTCAATACAATGTGGTTATGTAATTCAGATATGAATTTATCATACTTGGCAAAGCACTTAAAAATCAAATAAAATCCAGGGCCTACTGTAAGATTTATTCTTCTTGAAAGAAAAGCACACTGACATTTATTTCTTCAGTGAGATGCTAATGGGGTATGTTAGCAGCTGCAAAGCCTCGGGATCTACGATGTGTTAGTTGGTCAGGTAGATCGATACCTTCTCTACAGAACCACTCTTCTATAGGGAATCTTAAAGCCTACCGCTTCCCTTTCAAAACTACTAGGTACAGTACACAAAGAGAACAAAGCAAAGCTCCATGGCCCTTTCCATTTTAGCCAAACTCTCATTTCTGATCAAGGTTCATATGAAAATAAACACTCATGGAAAATTCCAGCAGACCCTAGGGTTGGGTTAAGGCACTAAAGGTAGAGGTCAGAGGTAACGCAATGGCAGTCATATTTAAGTCAGTTTATATTCAGCAAGAAAACACAGATGCTGCTCTCTTAAATTTTACACGAATGAAAGAGCCAATCGTCAGGTATTTACACATTAAATGATCTCTATGTTAACAGAGAAAATAAGGACAACTACGACAGAAATGATTCCCTCCAATAAGTACTCTCACTCTGTGACCTAAACAGGGTTTCACATATTCTAAATATTGAAAAACATAAAAAATAGAATAAATTTGCGAGGAAATTTTTCAGTGGTCTCAGCAGGCCAATTACATGCCATGCTTTATTCATCACACTGTATTCCTTTTCATCCAGGATTTGGAGGTACAGAAGCAGCTCCTTCAAGCACGTCTTCTCAGGAGAGAGATAAACGCACAGTGCACTCCCCCAAATAGTGCATTATCCCTTTAATGAAGCCATAAGGCCCTGCGAAAAGAAAGCAGAAGAAAAGAAAACAGACCTGGCTATTACCAATTTCCTTCGTTCCTCGGTGGTATATGGCTGCAGAAGAGGAATTCCTAATAATCTCACTTCCTCAAGTTTGGGGAATGAATTGAGCTTGTCTATGTCTTCCCAGGATTGCAAACCTAATTTGAGAGGTACACTGTTAAGTAAATCCAGAAGCGTCCACAAATAAGAACTTAAACAGAGTAAAAAAAAAAAAAAAAAATCAATGAATAATTTCTGAAATGTTAAAGGGATCATAAATTAGAGAACCTGAAATTTCTCTTTATCCAGGAAAAGAGTGGAATACAGCTGAAGAGCATCAGAACTTCCCCCTTGGCCTTTCTCCTCTCTTGAGACCGCAGTGGTCAAGGACAAAAAGCCTTATTCTCTAACAGCCTCTCAGTTACTGACTCTCCACCTAAGTGGCTTAGAAAGGGGCTCGCTGGGAGTTTCAGGAAGTGGGATGTATGCCATGATTACATAATTTAAAAAGCGATGTGACCAATTCATTTCACTTAAAGACAGACTCATGGAATGTAACTATTGATTTTAGGGTTGACATCACGCTCAGACTTTTACGTGACAAAAACTAAGATGAAGTAAGGTCAATAGAAATAAAAACTAAATACTATCACTTCCACATTGTCATCATCTTGGTGACATTGTCATCATCTTGGTGACAGAGGAAAAGGATCCAAAATTTAAAATAAACTAAACAAAAAAACTTAAACCTTTGGATAAGAACACATAACAATTTTTTTTTTTTTAGTTTTAAAATGAAACTCCTTATGGCTGAAAGCAAATAATTATCCAAGTCAATACTTGACTTCTAAGGTAGGATATCCAAGTAGAAAAAATATTCCAGGAATAGAAGTGGGTCAATTTTACAACAGTATTAATCCACTTCAGAGAACAATGCAGGCCCTTACTATTTTCTATCAACCTTTACAAAGGGAAAACACACAGGAGCAAAGTTAAAAGGGTGCCGGTGCCTAACTATCTCAGCTCATAACCACCTTCTTCCCTGAGAAAGGCACGTTCATCTAGGAGAAAGAACAGAGTTAGCTCGAGGGTGTGAAGCTGTGAAATAAACAGCGTCCTTGTACAAAATGCTAGTTTTTAAAGCTTATCTATCTCCCGCCCTTATAACTCCATGGTGAGCTAAAACTATGGTTTTTCAGCTGTGGGGGTATTTTAAATTATGTAGTGGTCTTAAGAAACAGGCTAGACCCAGTCACAGTGGCATACTGTGCTCTCAAGGTTGGACCACACGGGAGGCCCACGTGTGATTCCTGGTCCAACCAAAGGCGTGTGCCTGGAATCCCAGCGACTTGGAGAGGCTAAGAAAGGAAGATTATGAACTCGAGGCTGGCCTGGGCAAAGTAGCAAGATGTTAATAAAAGAGGTAGGTGTTGTGGTGCATGTCTGCAGTTCCAGCTGGAAGACTGAGGCAGAGGATCTGATGAGACTCTGTCTTCAAAAAGAAAAAAAAAGCAGGCCAAAAGACAATGTCAGGAGAAGAAAGAAAAGTAACAAATTAGGAGAAGGAATTCACAAAACACATATCTGATTAAAAAAACTGTTACCTAAAATATGTGAAAAAAGGCAACTCTTAAAATTCAACAAAAGGAAAAGGAACAACTCAACTGAAAAATAGGCACAAGAAATAGAGAGGCAAGAAGCCTAAGGGATACAGAAATGGAGGATTGGCTGTTGAGGATAATGTCAAACCATGAAAAGGAGGACTTAAATGCATTACCAAGTACAGAGGCCAATCTGAAAGGACCGTGGACTGATTCCAACTGTAATGGATAACCTTCTAGAAAAGGCAAAGCTATGGAGGCAGCAAAAAGACTCAGTGGTTCCCAAAGACAGGGGAAGGAACGGGTAGAACACAGAGGATTTTTCGGGCAGGGAGACGATTCTGTGCAACACGACAATGGTGGAAACATGTCATTACACATCTGTCCGAGACCACGGGATACGTAAGGCCGGAGTAAACCCAAATGCGTCTCCCTGCAGTGGTTGATTACAGAGGTACAATGTACCGCTCTGATGCAGAACGCTACTACTGCAGAGGTGGTGCCTATGCGGAAACGGGGCATAAGGGAACTCTGCCCTTTCCACTCAGTTTTGTCCTGAACCTAAAACTGCTCTAACTATAACGTTTATTCATTAAAAAAAAAGGTAAATATAATAATTTCAGTAATACATAGATCAGATAGCAATAAACTGGCAATAAATCACATGTAGACACTAGAAAAGTGAGCATTTGGAAAGGTATGGCAGGCTGGGATTCCTTAACCTAAGTCCAGATGAAAATAGTCCAGTTTGTAATTTTCTGTATTCTTTTTACTCTGGCTTTTACTTTTAATTCATCAATTTCAATAAAATGTAAACTGCTAATTTAATGCTATGACACTTAATACTGGGTTGTTGGAAAATCAAGACTTTTTTTTTATGTTTTTCTATGCAAAAATGTGTCATGACTTGTCTGAGGACCCAAGATTGATCAGCACATTAAATGCCTTAAATTTAGCCTACCAAGAGACATTTGCATGTTATGTTGAAAATTCATTCTAGGGGCTAGTAGGTGGCACAGTGGTTAAGATGCTGGACTCCCACATGGCTAAAACTGCAGTTCAAGTCCCAGACCCAGCAGCTTGAAACTCACCCTGGGAAACTGTGCATGTGTGCCCAAAATCCCAAGAGGAGAATGGAGGAGAAAGGATTGTGACACAGCCATCCCCCAGTGGGTGATTTCTCACTTTCCTTCTCTTTGTCTCTCTCTGGCAAGTGCAGATGCCCTATGGCAAAAGCCTTAAAAAGGGAGAGAGAGAGAATCCATTCTGTAAAAGCTAGAGCTCTGAGAGAAATATACTGTTGCTGTATTTCACACACACGCTCAGATCGATTTGTATGTACAAGGAGAACAAGGCGGACTCTCACCTGACTTGTGGAGGCTGATGGATCGCAGATTCGGAAACAACCTGGCCAATGAATCATCAGGCTCCTCAATAGCATTCAAATGGTTGTTGGCCAGGACGAGGGTATCCAGGGAAGGAAACATCACTCCTAACTTTCGTATTTCAGTCCAGTCTTGGAGGTTGTTGTCTGTTATATGTAACAGTTTAAGAGAATGACAGCAAATAGTAGGACAAGACACTGTTTCATAGTCATTAAGGCACAGGAAGAGCTCCTCCAAACTGCAGAGAAAAAAGAAACAGACCACTGTTTAAAGCAGTTTAGTTTCTGCTTTACACCTAGCTTCATTCATCCAACAAATAAATAAGTGCTACTATACCACCCTCTGCCAGGTATTGCAGACAAAATTCAAAGATGTCTTCCTAAAGTTCAGATTATAGCTGTGACAACAAAATGTAAGTATTTAAAACAGCAGAGAATGATACCAATTAGCACTAAATTAATTTTGTGCTTAAATGATTAAATGCTAAATTAAGTGATACTAGCCGCAAGTACAATGGTAGTTCAGACAGGAATGAAATTGAAGTTGTATTAGAATAATCAAGAAAGGATAACCTTAATAGAGGGGTAGACTCACCCGAGTTGACAGCCAATAAAAGAAAACTCCAGCAACAACATGAACCAATGTTTAGAAACAGAAATAACAGCTATCACTTACTGAATCTCTACCCTGTCAGGGCCTGTGCCAGGTACATTACAGATTTTGCTTCTATTTCTGCAGGGTAAACACCCTTGTGCTCATTTTACAGACAAGGAAACGGAGCTCAAGGAGCCTGAGTAGCTTATCTACCGTCAGTAAGAGGAGCAGGATTTAAAGGGTTATCCTATGCCATGCTGGTTGTCGCATGCATTGAGGAAACCAATCTCATTAGAGTGAGAATAAGAAAAAAAATGGAATAAGTAGGGAGAGAAGCGATCCTTATAGGCTATGATCTTTCCTACTGAGACAGTCAGAGAAACAACAGCTTCACATATTTCTCTACACTACTTCCTTTGCTCACTAATATGCATATATAAACATAATAAAGCATTTCTAAACTGACAAACAAAAGTATAACTTATTTCTTAAATTACTGAAAAAAATACCAGTTCCATTTTTCAAAACATCAAGCCAGGAAGGCACTTAGTCATCTGAATGTTCACCTGTTTCAGAGATATTATGATTTTTTTTTTTTTTTCTATCAAAGAAAAGGGCTGAGGGGAAAAAATCCTTAACTCCTATAACCAGAAGATGAAAATGGAAAAAGGGCAGGCTGATCTAGAAGTGATAAGAGCTTCTCAGGGCTATTTTCTAGCCAAAGGAAGACATATGCTATGTCTTAGTGCCACACAACCCCAAACAAGCCCCCCACTGGAAATGCTGCTAGGTTACCCTCACACCCTCATTCTAACTAGTGCATTTCTGCAGGCTCTTTCTCCAGTCCGTCTGCGGCTCCAGTATTTCAGAGACGGAAGATGAGCAGGAATTCCATGTACTGACACAGATGGCAACACAGAGGGGGAGCTCTCCATCATGCTCCTGGGGCTTACTCTGGTAACTCCTGCAGTATCGTGTGGACCGTGTCCCATGAAGCTTTGCTGTTGTTGAGTACAAGTTTGCGAACCCCAGAGAAGGACCCAGCACATGTTCTTTCTAAAACCGACAAATTCAGAGGGTTGGAACTCAGGTTTAGAAACTCCAACTGGGGAACATTTGACACAATTTTACTGACCTAGGGAGAAAAGAAAAGAAAAGTGTATCAGGCAGTATCGCAGCTCTCAGACAGCAATCACACTCAAGGAAGCCTCAGGAGTGCTCTCCGGGCACAGGGCCTTTCCAACTAGGGAGTCCAGTGGGGACAGCATCTACAGAGGGGTGTGAGTGATTTCAACAAATCTCAGCAAATCATTTCATCTCTTTCTACGAAATAGCGCAACTGACAATGGTACAAAGAAAGATTTCCTATGTCACCTTTAGCAAGCATTCTGATTCTGCTTCTTAGGAGGTTCTCTTTGAAAAATGCAGAAAAGATAGTTTAGGTGACACTTTGGCTGTAAGTTTTCAAACAGCTGAAGTTGGGTCCTGTAATTCTCTTTTAACATTTCCTTCCTCCCAAGCTCAGCACATTAAAGCTAATTAAAGGTTTATTACAGTGCCCAGCAGGTGGCATGGTGGTTAAAGTGCTGGATTCCCACATGGGTGACCACGGTTTGAGTCCTGGACCTGGTGGCTTTAAAACCACATGGGTTGCATGTGTGCCCAAAATCCCAAGAGCAGAATGAAGAAGGGACTGCCATGTAAGGGCTATTGCCCCACCCCCTTCTGGGGGTGTGATTTCTCACTTTCCCTTTGTCTGTCTTTCTCTGGGAAGCAATTAAGTCCTATGGCGCAAAAAAAAAAAAAAAAAAAGTTTGTTACAAAACACCTGGTAACAACTGACATGTTCAAAACTGACCACACAATCCTGATCACTTCTAAAAGTACAGTTTGTTTAAAGTTTTTACTAACTCAGTTTAGTACAGAGTACAGTTTGTTTAAAGATGCACCAAACTTGGGACCAACAATTGGCGTAATGGCTATGTTGCTGGACTCCCACGTAATTGACTGCGGTTCGAGTCCTGAACCTGGTGGCTTAAACTCAAGCCGGAAGTGTGTGCGTGTGAACCCAAGATCCCGAGAGGAGAATGGAGGAGAAGGGATTGTGGCGTGGCCATCCCCCCCAGGGGGTGATTTCTCGCTTTCTATCTCTCTGTCCATCTTTCTGGCGGGCGCACACGCCCTATAGCAAAAACCTCTCCCCCCCCCCAAAAAAAAGATGTACCAAACTTTAAAATTTTATTTACTCAAAAACAAAAAGTTCCTATAACTACATAATAAAAGAGGAACCGTGATCATCAATTTAACAACTGAGGTAGCAACTTGGTAGATAAAAAAGCGAAGGAACAGAAACAAGCATTACTGACCGTCACTTCTGCTCTGTGCACTGCTAGTCTCCTTGAGATAGCCTGCCTACTTACATTCTCAACGACTTGCAATGAAAGACTGCCACTTCATATGAATGAGGACAATGAGACTTGGAGATGTTCAATACTTGGACTAAAGTCTCAAATTTGACAGTCAAAAAAGCCAAATCTGGAATTTAAAAATCTGAGCCATTGTTCCTTCCAGTACACCTCAACTAGTAAGATGTAAAAATAATCAGAAAAAAATGAATAAAGATAACTGAAGAGCGGCTGACACAATCTCCGAGAGTAACTATCTCTAAGTACGTTTGAGATAAATGCTACGTGCCCAGTAAATGTATTAAGCATCAAACAGCCAGGCAATGTGGCAACTAAAACTTATGAGAGGGTCAGGAGGTGGCATGGTGGTTAAAGTGCTAGATTCTCACATGGCCAATTATGGTTCAAGTCTCAGACCTGGCAGTTTGCTTTCTCACTTCCCCTCTTTGTCTGTCTCTGGTGAGTACACATGCCCTATAGCATATTTTAAAAAATAGTAATAAAGTGAAATAAGCAATTACTTTAAAAACGTTATGATAGGGAGCAGCATATGGCACAATGGTTACATCGTTCAACTCCCACACAGTTGACCACTGTCCAAGTCCTGACCCGGTGGCTTGAAAGTTACATCGGGTACATGTGTGTGCATGCCCAAGATCCTGAAAGGAGAATGGGAGAGAAGGGATTGCGGCATGACCATTCCCCTTGCGGGGGTGGTCTCTTGTTTTCTGTCTCTCTGGTGAGTGCACGCACCCTATCCCAAAAATCTCTCTAAAAAAAAAGTTAGAAGACCTGATTTTAGAGTTGAAAAATCTGAGTTAAACACTTCCTATTATGTGGTGTCAGACAAGTCGCTTAACCCTTCAAATGTGTCTCCTCATTTGTAAAACAGGGAAAATAGTACCCACACATTCTGCAACTGCTGGTAAGAGTGAAGTGTTCGTGGAATGCACTTGGTACAACATCCAGCATACCTCTGTAAAATATGTCCCACGCATGTACCTCTCAATGGCATGGACCGCTCGCTGGCATGAACCGCTCAATGGCATGGACCGCTCAATGGCATGGCCCTCCATGAAAGCAGGGACAATGCTTACCTAGTGCACTATTGCACAGTGGGCACTAACATTTACTGAACAATCCAATGGCACAACTTCAGGACACTTAACTAGTACTAATATAAGAAGTATGGTATGAATCAGTACCTCAATCCTGCTATCCATCAGAGTTACTGGTAGAATTATAAAAATGCACTGATTTCCAGCTTCTACCATGTACTACTGAATCATAAGTGCCATGGGTGGAACAAGCCTCTGGGCCTGACCTAGGTACCTGCTTTTTTCAGAGCCAAAGACTATCTGGAAGGAAAACTCTGGGTAGAAAGAAAAACTCAGTTGTTCTTTACATCAGACCAACTGTGCACACTGAGTTTAGGAGCTCTAAAATCAGAGAGAAGTAGATGAATTCCCAGAAGGCTCAGAGACATATGCCATATGGCAGAGGGAAAGGTCCTCTCAATTCACTTTCATCTGTTCTACACACTAAACCTTTAAAACAGGTACCACTTAGAGAAAGTATGCTAGGCTCCCGATTGAACTGTAAGAAATGTTCACCAGCCTGCACATAATTTCCTGCTTGATCAAATACTATCAAGCATTTGTGCACTACGTGGCTAGAACGTAGGGTCTGATCTGCGACCACAACACCGCTACACTGTTCTTGCTGGGACCAACCTATACTGTATTCTATGACCCGAGTACATATCAAGTACTAACAACATGAAGGACTTTCACACAGAAAAGGATGACCAGCTATTACCTCTTTTAAGAAGAAAAAAAAATAAAAAGGAATTCTGTTCCACTTAGAGCATGAATAAATGAGTAATTGCTAATTATTGTAAAATTCCAATTAAATAAAATCAAAACCCTTTGCTAACCACCACCTCTTCTATTTCATTCTATAATAAAGAGGAAAGTACTAAAAAAAAAAAAAAAAGAGAGAGAGAGAGAGAGATAATTTAAGGGTCTGGGAGCAATTTCCAGGAAGTTTCCCAAAGCTAGCAGGTATGTGATGTAAGCTTCAATCTGTAACTACTCTACAACAGAGTGAAAATAAAGATTCAGAATAATGTTACTCCTGGAATATCCTAAAAAAGATAAAATTATGGGCCAGTAGGTGTCATGGTGGTTAAGGTGCTGGACTCCCATGTGGTTGACTGCAGTTCAAGTCTGAGACCAGACAGCTTGAAATTCAATGCCAGGCACATGTGTATGCACACCCAAAATCCTGGAGGAGACTGGCAGAGAAGGACTTGCAGAATGACCATCTACCCTGGGGGGGTCAGTGATTTGTCACTTTCTGTCTCTGTCTCTCCAGTGAGCACATGCGCCTATACCAAGTATTTCTCTCTCAAAAAAAAAAAAAAAAACAAAAAAAAACAAAAAAAACTAGAACCTAATCATTCACACAGGAAAAACTACATGTTAGAAATAATATTTTCTTGGGAACCAGCAGTTACCGTAATGGCTATGTCGCTGGACTCCCACATAGTGGACCATGGTTCGCGTCCCGGATCCGGTGGCTTAAATCTCACGCCGGGCACGTGTGTGTGCGTGCCCAAGATCCCGAGAGGAGAATGGAGGAGAAGGGATTGAGGCATGGCCATCCCCCCCTGGGGGATGATTTCTCGCTTTCTGTCTCTATGTCTCTCTCTGTCTGGAGAGTGCACGCGCCCTATAGCGAAAACCTCTCAAAAAAAAAAAAGAAAAGAAATAATATTTTCTTTAAAGGCCTGAAATAAAAAATGAAAAAAAAGAAAAAAAAGAAGAAAAAAAGAAAGGAGGAGTTGAAGTAACTATCAGATGGGTAAAAAGACTCAGAAAAAAAAATTTTTTTTGCGCTCGCCAGACAGAGAAGAGACAGAGAGACAGAAAGCGAGAAATCACCCCCAGGGGGGATGGTCATGCCGCAATCCCTTCTCCTCCATTCTCCTCTTGGGATCTTGGGCACGCACGCACACGCGCCGGGCATGAGTTTTAAGCCACCGGGTCCGGGACGCGAACCGCGGTCGACTATGTGGGAGTCCAGCGACATAGCCATTACGTTAACTGCTGGTTCCCAGAAAAATATTTAATAACACAGATAAAGTTACTTATAATGAAAAAAGTCCCAAGAATAAAAGTCGACAAACACTCTGTGAATTTCTAAGCCAGTATATTGATTTCTCTTTTTAAATTCTAAAAATAAAAGACTCTTCCAGCTGGAATGAGAGTGCTCCTATGCCAACACATGGAGATGAACTCAGATCACCTTTGAGGTCTTCACACATTTACGATTTAACAGGGGACCCTGCATTCTGGCTTCTGAAAAAGGAAGAAACCAAAGATTTCAGAAAAATGGGAAAAGAGTTTTTAAGATAATAATCTGTAATTTATACCCAGTCTATTCTCTACTTCATCTGAGTAGCTAATTCCTTTCTCCTATCTACTTGATTTGATTTCTTTTACAAAATGCTTTTTATAAGAAAAGGAGAAAAAGGGAGATACCTTGAGACAGTTCAGACAAAAATCTACTCAGACAAAAACTCAAGTCAAAAGCTAAAAAATGTGTTTTTTTTGTTTTGGTCTTTTACACACAGGTGCCCAATTTTATAAGGGTGGAGACAAATCTTTGCCTCTTCCAAAAGTATTACATTTCTCACCCATATTTATTTCTGTCTCTGGATATATAACAGCCAGCTATACACAAAAGAAGTTATTCATAACTTGTAATATTAGTGACCATTCAAAAACTAAAAGAACAAACTATATTATTTAACTGTCCATGTTGATAGCCGAAATAGATCTAGTGAATGGCTAGGGATAAATGATCTTTTTGATAATGAGATATACGGGTCATAATGGAGTTGAAACGTAATGTCTTAAACTTAAACCAGTGACCTATGGGTATCTGCGGCCTGGAAACAGTCCCATCGATCCTGAAAATCACTATTCTTTTGCTATCAGTACTTCTCCCTTCTCCCTGTGCCCTGATATATCCTCTAGAAAACTAGGATCAACTATGGTTAAGGATAAGAAAAAAAGATAAAGGAATGATGGAAACAAGAATAAACTGGAAAATGGAAATCTGAAAGGAGGGGCAAAAGATGCATGCCTGAGAACCGCCTGGAAACTGATTACGGAGCACAGAGGAAGATACACGCTCAGTGCAAACACAGTGCAGATAAATACGAGACCCCTGGCTGTATGTCCAGTGTGTCCTGCAAGTATTTAATACAGACCTTTGTCTACGCAGAGAGAGGGCACCTGGTGTAACTCTGTCCTGATCCATATGACATACAGCTTCCTCCTGAGGAAGCAATTGCTTAGCTATTGAACAGTTCCCACCAGTTCCCATCAGTCAGAGCTGATGGACATGACCCAAGGTCAGAGCATAAAGCACAAAACCTTTGTGAAACTGTATCCTCCCAAGGAGACAAACGCAAGGCACTCAGGCATGTGAACACAGGTGGTGAAGTGGCTCACGGGAACATCTGGTCTGACCTGTCACCCAGAGGTTCAGCAGCAACACTAGGGGAAGCTCGTAGGAGAACAGGAGGATTAACAAGTAGCTCTTTTTGCATCTGTGCGGTGTGGACAGGGCATGCATGGCAATCAGGTATCTCAGAGGACCAAGAAGGTACAGACCATAACTTGTTAAACAGTGAGCTATACTAGGTGTTTAGGTCGACGTACAGATAAATACATGTATGTACAAATAAAAGTTATTTCCTAGAACAGCCCAGAAAATATGCACACATTAACAAATCACTTAGAAACCAAGTAACATGCATCCAAAAAGATTCTAGTAAAATCGTAACAAAAATAGGAAATATAACATCAGTTACCAGATTAAGCAAGACTATAACATAAATATAAGAAAAGCTGTACAGAACTAGGATACAGATACATTTCTTACACAAGAAAGCTGTCGTAGAATTTGTATAGCACTCCATATTTACAAACTGTTTCAATGATTCATTTTATCAGCAAGCCTGTTCTATCACAGGCAAACTGAAGCACTAAAGGATTAAGTCAAGTTCTTAAAATCACAGGAAAAGTTGGAGCAAGTGATCTTGATCAATCCTTAAGATATAATCATTTATTCATTAACACATTCAATAAACATTTGAGTACCTGGTATGCTGGGCACTGATGATAAAAAAGACAAAAATCTCCACTGTGAATAAGCTTACGCCTAGTGGAGCTGTCAGGTAAGCAAGCCATCCCACTGCACTGTGCTAAGTCCTTGCACAGCAGAGAGCCAGGTGCTGGTGCTGCCAGTAATCTGACTGCCTGAGCTAGAGCCAGGGAGATTTCACAGAGCAACAGCAACTCAGCCCACGTCTCGTAGGACAAGTAGGAAATGGCCAGGTAGACAAGAGGAGAAAGAGAGCAGTGGGTTCAGAACGAATAAAAAGCAATGAAGCTTTTCATGTCAAGAGTTTATCATGAGACACAGTAAAAGCACACGGCTCAAGACAGAAGTACAGTCCTAGACATAGCTAGGCCCTGTATGAAGGCCCCGCTGAGAGAGATCAGACCTTAGTTTGTCCTCAGTGAGAAGCATCTGAAAAGCTCTACGTAGAAGAGTGCCATAACAATGTTTAACTTATTTATTTAGGTTTTGTTTTAAAGGCTTTTACCATAGGGCACGTACACCCACCAGAGAAAGCCAGAGAAAGACACAGAGAGGGAAAGTGAGAAATCACCTCCAAGGGGGATGGTCACGCCACAGTCCCTTCTCCTCTATGCTCCTCCTGGGAATTTGAGCAAGCACACACATGGGACCAAAATGATTTTCAAGCTGCCAGGTCTGGGACTAGAACTGTGGTTGGCTATATGGAACTCCAGGGCCTTAACCACCATGCCACCTGCTGACCCCAACAAGGCTTAACTTATTTAAGAGAGTCTGTGGTGGCAATGTGCAAGGCAACTTAGAGGAGACAGTGAAAAGCTAGACCCAAGAAATCCCATCAGGAAACTTTCCAAGTCATCAAAGCAAAAAATAAGCACCTAAACTAAGGCAGGAGAATGACCAAGCAGGAAGAACTATTTTTCCCTAATTCTTCAGGGTGGTTTCTTCCAGATAATTTATAACCAGGTGGGTTCTGTTGTACTGGGTTGTCGGAAAAGTTATGACATATGTTTTCTATGTTCTTCTATGCAAAAATGTGTCCGGATTTTTCTCATGACCCAATATATATTAAAAAGAAAGGATGTATTAGTACTGCTATTTGTGTACTTAGAGTTAGTCTGAGATCAAAAGACATCAGTTATGTCACACCCCAAAAGGACTTGATAATGTGAGGTTCTGAAATAATTGGAACAAATTTCAATTAGCAACGATAAATATGTTTATGATCTTAGTTTGGAACTCTAGCAGTTTTATGTCAACCCACAGTAATACATGTTAAAGGGGAAGTGTAGGATGCATCGAGAGGGGAACCAGTTGAGAATTTATTGCACAGTTAGTCCAACCTCTGTAGACTCATCGACCCTTGATGCCTGGGATAAAGTTCCTGAGTGCTTTCACAAACTGGTGAAAAATAAAGGAGCAAAAACGTAGCTGACCGAAAAGTCACCTTGCTTATGCCGAGTCATACAGACACCAGGAGCTGACCGCTGAGTCATACAGACACCAGCATCTCAAGGGAGAGTCAGAGTCCTGAATACGGAACCGTGTAAGAGGTGGTCCCCGGAACGCTGCCTCCCGCCCAGGGGAAGCTCCTCGCCTTTACCTCGCGCCAGTCTTCCAGTCTGTTGTCGGACAGGTCTAGCTCTGACACGTGAGCGCAGAAGGCGGCGATCTCCCTCTCGTCCCCGGCACAGGTTATGCCACAGCTGTTCAGCACCAGCACACTCGGGAGGTTCAGGCGGTCTGGATCAGGGCACACAGAACAATTGCTCCATCAGCCCAGCTCTTCTCTCCCTATGCACGACCCCAGGGACCCTCAAGAGACAAAACTCGAACAGTGTGAAATGACCCAAGGACTTGGAAAACACAGGCTATCACGGGATCCAGGGGCTGAACTCTAAGGGCACACAGTCAGATGTGGCTGAGGAGGCTCGAAGTGCTAAACCAGAACCACCAAAAAAGCCGTGGAGACTGTCGCCCGGGAGGACTGCACATCCGGATCATCAACCGTAGAGCGAAGTCCTGCTGCCCTCTGAGCATCTCAAGTCACGTCTGGACAACCCCCGCCTTTTTCTTGGCCTTGATTCTTTCTTTTTAAAATTCAGTACAAAAGTATTCTGGATAGTTCTTTTCTCTGTGTCTGTATCTTTACCTTTGCTGCTTTTGAAAATGACCTCAAACCAATAGGTCATCTGTTAAGCCACTTCCATTCTTATCCTCAAACAATCCTCCTCACTTAAGTGGATCCATTCAAAACTCTTTCTCTCTTTCATATTTTTCCATCGCTTATTTCACATACATGTAGATGATGACACTTATGGAAGTTAATCTCCTTTTTAAATATAATTATTACAGGATACAGTTTTTCAAATTCTTAAATTATTCAATTAATTTGATCGAACCGAGGTAATAACTTTCTGACTACAGCCTGGTTCAAAAATACATACACCAAGGCCAGTAGGTGGTGTGGAGGTTAAGTCACTGGATTCCCACATGGCTGACCATGGTCAGTCCTGGACCTGGCGCCTTGAAAGATCACACTGGGCGCATGTGCCCTAAATCTTAAAAGGACAATGGAGAAGGGACTGCAGTATGGCCATCCCGTGATTTCTCACTTTCCTCTTCTCTTTCTCTGTCTCTCTCCAATGCACTCACACACCCTATTTTAAAAAAAAGGGGGGGTGGGAGAAAAAATACATATGTCAAATTAATATCACTCTTACTATCTATACTAAAAAGGATAAACCACTTTTAAGATCACTTTTTTTTTCCCATTTGGTATAAAACAAGGATTCATGAAGATAATGTTCTAGTAATGGAAGCATCAAATTAGACTGTTTTTCAACTTAGGATTTTTTTAAGTACCAAATTTCTTAGAACGGGAATGGATCCTGAAAAATAAACTACCAAGTGGGAACCAGCAGTTAGCGTAATGGCTATGTCGCTGGACTCCCACATAGTCGACCGCGGTTCGTGTCCCATACCCGGTGGCTTAAAACTCACGCCGAGCGCATGTGTGTGCGTGCCCAAGATCCCGAGAGGAGAATGGAGAAGAAGGGATTGTGGCATGACCATCCCCCCTGGGGGGGTGATTTCTTGCTTTCTGTCTCTATGTCTCTCTCTGTCTGTCTGTCGAGTGCACGCGCCCTATAGCGAAAACCTCTCCAAAAAAAAAAAAAAAAAGGGAAAAAAAAATAAACTACCAAGTAAGAAGTCCACTTCTCTTCACCATTCCAGGTCATATAAAGTGATAACATATGTTAAAAAAATAACACACACACAGTAACCTTTGAACATAGGAACTAAACCACTGATTCAATATTAATCTCCCATATTATAAAAAAAGTACTTACAATGACTATTAATTACAACCTTATGCTAAAAGGTACCCAAAAACACGCTGTACACAATTTGTAACTATAGAACTTCGCACATGTCCAATCCCTCTCCTAGAACGTCTTTATTTCCTCTCTAGCCAAAGTCTACCTAAAGAAAGTGTTGGTTCAAGTCTCATAGCTTTGAACCCCTCCCTGATTTCCTGATTAACACCCTGTATGTACATCTCTTGCCCAGCCACTGTGCTCAACCTGAGCCATGCTGTGCTGCGTCGCTGTAAATGTCACTGTTAGGACCCACTTAGGATGTAAGGTCCTTGAGGGCACAAGACGGTCCTGTGTGTTTTTAACCTCCCGAGTTCCTAGAAAGAACACGTAGCTGAAATATTATCGGTCAAGTATTATTCTTGCGCTATTAGTGCAACTAAAACCAGTCTTGCCCAATCTGGAGGGAAACAAGTCTTGTCAGGTTTTTTTAAAAAAGAAAAAAACCTGGGAACCAGCAGTTAGCATAATGGCTATGTCACTGGACTCCCACGTAGTCGACCACGGTTCGCGTCCCGGACCCGGTGGCTTAAAACTCACGCCGGGTGCGTGTGCGTGCATGCCCAAGATCCCAAGAGGAGAATGGAGGAGAAGGGACTGCGGCGTGACCATCCCCCCTGGAGGGTGATTTCTCGCTTTCTGTCTCTATGTCTCTGTCTGTCTGGTGAGCGCACACGCCCTATAGTGAAAACCTCTCAAAAAAAAAGAAAAAAGAAAAAAACCTGAAATCAGAAAAAGGAGAAAGACTATTTGACTCATAATTTAAAATAAAGGCAATCATTTGGAAACAAGGCAACGCTCTAATTGAACTTGCTAAGTGACTCCGGGACATGCATGGCATGGGTCCCATGTTTCTTACCTTTCATAGGAGAGCCCTGAGGTGTGGCTGGGACATGGACTCCCATCCCAGGACCACGGCGGTAAGGAAAGTTTTCAGGACTATATTTTTCACATAATACTTGCATAAAACTTCTTCCACTAGGTTGATCCATCGTTCTTGCCTAAAATTCTATAAGAAATCATCAAAATTATTTCTTCATACAAGAACTATTTATTGAAAACCAATTGTTTCTAAAGCTTCAGGCTAGGCATTACAGACATGGAGGATGGTCACTGCCTCCCCGCCGCACCAGGACTCGCTGCGGTGAGACTTCCCAACTTAGAAAGCTAAATGTAAGTGCCAGCAATCGCGGTTCAGCAGTGAGGTCTTCGGCGTTAGGAGATTCTGACACGGAGGCTATCCCTCTGACCAAGGATAAAAGAAGGCGCTGGGCTGGTTCACGTGGCAAGTGACCGAAAAGGGGGCTGAAAACCAAGTCCGAACCTGAACACCAGGCTAGAGAGTTTGAATGACCCTTCTGATACTTGCCTCTCCAAACCCAACCTCCTCTTCTCGCGCGGTAGAGAAGAACCTTTACGTGGATGATGGCGAGCTGCATGTAGCAAGGAGCACACCACTGAGTTCTAGTACAAGGATGAAGTAAGGCATTCCATTAGGCTTAGGGGGCACCCTTAAGAGATGGCTGGCATGGCCATCTGCCCTCGTTTCGTCTCTTCCTGCAGTGTGCTGCTGGGAAAACAGATACCACCCTGGGCCAGGAACCCAAGGAGCATGCGCTAGGAAGGAGGAGCCAAGAGCTAGTCTCCAAGGACTTCACAGACCTGAGCTACCCTACTGTGCTTCCGTGACAGGTAACAAATTTTACTGCAGCCCGGTTCTTTCTCATTTTTAAGTTACTTACAATTGGACCTCAGCACCCTGAGGAGCTGGGGGGTAGGGGAGCTGGGAAAGGGACCACGTATGACAAGACCTTGTCGAGAGAGCTTCTCTCTCTTTCTTGAGTGCATGTGCAGATGCTCTCTATTACAAAAATAAAATAAAGCCAAAATAAATCAATTCCTTTCCTCTTAAATAGGTGAATATTGTGGTTACGGATTACAAGGAAGAAGCTAGTAGAAACTGGAGAGGCTGAAAAGGACTACTAGTACTCTGTCCTAAAGAAACCACCTAGAATGGGCAGGTAAGATTCTCAGGTCACTTGATATGAGCCAAAAAGTGCTTCAAATTCACCACTAATGGTGGCGTATTTACTTCACTGCAGCGGCACTAGTTAACTTTCTTCCCCTCCTTTCCTTCCTTTCTTTTTCCCTTCCCTTCCTTCCTTTTGTACAAGGTGTATGCACTTGCCAGAGAGATAGAAAGTGAAAGGGATTACCATGCCATCATGCCACAATCCCTTCTCCATTCTCTCCTCGGAATTCTGGACACACACTCAGAGGTGCCCGTTATGTTCGTTAGGCTCTTCAAGCCACTGGGTCTAGGACTCGAACCACTCAGTTGGCCATGCGGGATCCAGCTACTTCAACCACCACACCACCTGGCTGGCCCCTGCACTGGTTTACTGTTGCATACACAGTTTAATTATACTGAACATTAGATATTTTTCTCATGCATTATCCTAATTCTACCATTAAGTCATAAGGGGTAGTAGAATATTCGTACTGACTTATAACATAGGGCCCAAGCTGAGCTCAGTAAATGTTGCTGAATATTAAACTCACTAGTCTCTAGGGCTCTGAGTAGAAGGAGCAGAGTATTCAAAATGGGGAGCAGGTTTGAGGCTCCCGGCCCCCAGCCCTCAGTTCCAACGTTTAACCATTTATCAGGCAACTCATTGCATTTCTCTGGGATGCAAATGTCTTCATCTAGAAAATACTAACATCTATGCTGTTTGGATTACAGGGTTGCTCCAGGGCTCTAAAATATCCAAATGCATTATTGGGATTACAAGACTCTTGTTAAAGCTCTAAAATATCTGAATGTTATTCACTGTAAGAGGAAGTTGTATTAAGGTAGCAAATTTAGGCTTTCCCACTAGCTGGGTAAACATAAGCTGGTCATCTCACTTCCCTCTAATTTTCTCACCTACGGATGGTCTAAACCTTCCTTTCAGGTTTTTAGTGAGAACCTGAAAAAAAGCACAAATACAAAAGTAGTCACTAAAGTTAGCCCATGTCCTAGGTTACTAGGACAATGTCAACTTAACTTTGCGAGTAAATTCACAAATGTCTCCTCCCTAAAGCACCCACTGAGCAGAAGTCTGCCGCCAATCAAAAGCTGCGTCTGCACCATTTACCAAAGTCCGTACTACGGAATGCCTTTCACGATGAGCGTATCACAGTCGCCTTGCCAACACGGGACCGCCCTCTGCTCAAGATCCTCATCCCTAAAGGAGATGGTCTGTTCTTTACGTCCACACGGAGCATGAGGTGCTTGCAAGGCTGCGGCCTTCTATCCCTGCATCGACTGTGTCAGAACGGAACCATGTCGTAGTCATTCGGGCCTCAGGAACCTTCAGGTTGAAAGGTTCTTCAGTGTAAACTTGTCACCACTAGCAACAGACAACACAGAGAAGGTGCTACGCCCCTGGTGACAGGCACCATAGCTCTTATCAAAGACCTGTCTCAAGCAGAATGCCAAATGAACTGTTAGACATGCTAACAACAACAGCAAAATCAAAGAATTTATATTGCTATCTTCCATACGATCGGCAGTTCAAGAGAATAAAAAGTGTGTGGGGAGGGTGAACTGTCACTGTCAAAATAATGGCCACTGAGTTTAAGAGGCACTTTATATCTGGAGGCTTCAGGGCCATTTAAACGCAAACCTATACAACTCAAGGGTGATAACCTTCTACACAACTGAAATACAAACAAACTGAGGACAGTAAGATTGGAGATATAGTCAAGTTCAAAATAAGTCCTAGAAAGCAAGCAACATGGGAATTTAAAAGGTTTCCTCATGCCTCCATGCGTTTATAACTCTTCCAAACAGTCTGGATTTGTGTTTTAATTTCTTCTTCTTTTTTTTAAGACTTAAAAGCAACACCAGGCAGCTTCACTGGTCATTTTCCAGGGCACTCTATTGGACTAGCTTTCCAGGAATGCAGATGGTAGATGCATTAATACGTGGGCTTTGAATCAGAACATTAAGATTGCAAAATGGATCGGTAACATAAATCTTCTTAAAATCTGTTGGGAAGTTTGAGGAGGAACAGTAGGTGGGAACGGAAGGCTGAAAACCAACAGACTGAAAAATGAGGAAATTCGGGATGGAAAAAGATCTTTAACTAGAGTCTTTAAAAGGTTTTTGGGGTATGGGATTTAATCTATGATTTTCTGAAAATAACAGGTGTCAAATTATATCAGTCTACCTCTAGAGTTGGCTGCGTTCAAATGCATTTGTAAAATGGTTCTGAATTGGTGCTCAAAGCCAGGGAGCCACAGATCTTGGGAGACATTGCTTGGTTCCATTACCAAGTCATGAAGGTGTGCCTGTGAAAATCTCAATTCTTTTGTGCCTCAAGATCTTGGCTATAACATGCTCTGGTAAAGTGCTTCGAAAAAGTCAGAAAAAGCACAAATTGGAGGGTAAAGCACTCGGTACACTTTGTCAGTGGATTAATATCAGAATAGAACACCTAGTCATGTAAGTACCCTCAATCATTATCAAACAATTTGTACTTTACATTCCAAATAAGAGAGTCAGGCTAAAATTACTATGAACCAACCAGCTGGAAACAGAAAATGGGCTGTGTCTGACCAATAACACTGAAAGATATTCAAGATACATCCCGATGCTGGGATGCAAGGTCAGTATTTACTTCACAGAGAACAATGGATAGTAGTGTGCTCAAGTGTGAATGCTACCCACCGCGTTCACAGCTTCCGAAAGAAGAAATACTTCCTCCATACAGTGCCAAAACATAGATTGTAAATCATATAAAAATAGACCTACATGCCACCTAGAATACCTCTAGAAGGACTTAACAGAAAGAAGTAGCACCAACACTGACTCCAGGGGAAGAAGTGAGGAGTAAGGGTGGAAAGGAGATGTGTTCTTCAGTGTTCGCCCTTTAGAGCCATTTGAACTCAACAGATGCATAGATCACCTTTCCCAAATGTAAAATATTTCTAAATAACATATCTGGACATGACCTGATGATTAGTCAGAGGGTTTTTGTTTGCTTTCTGGAGAGAGACAGAAAGGCAGACACTTCCAACAGCATCTTTACCCAGCCTGGATCATGGGCACGGGCACGTGTCTGCATGCTCAGGGAGGTCCCAAGACATGAACCCAGGACCTTTCCAATGTGCGTTCGGTGGGGTTACCACTGTGCCACCACCTGGTCCTTTAAAAAGTTGCTATGAAAAAAAAAAAAAAAAAAATCCAAGCTGGAATTTTGTATATAAAGTATATAATGTTAACACTAATTTTATAAAGAATTGAGGCGTGAGGAATAAAAGAGAAATAAAATGAAGGGCCAAAACAGAAAGAGGTAATTTTGTAAAACATAATCAGGAAAGAAAAAGCCAAACCAAAATAAACCTGAGCTTCAGAACTAAACTGCCCCGACCTTAGTGGAGGGGCTGACGGGGATTGTACGATGACAGTGCCAGGTCTGGGTTCTGTTATTTTCTCCCATGGTTTCAACAAGGGCAGGGCAAAATGTCCACCATGGTTGTACAGAGGACAGGAAGAATACCCACAGTCCCTTCCCTTTGCTAGCCACCTTCAATGTGTTAATAAGTTACTAAAATCCTTCATTCGAATTACCCAAAATGTATCCAAATTACTGGGACCCTGGAACTACAACCACACCAGGTGCCTTGGGAGCTTTGGGCCTCCCTCCGCCTCTGACTGTGGAGAGGGGCTTCCTGCAGCAGTACTCTCCTGCATGTTTCAAGGGACTGGAATGGCAGAGAGTTGGGAACTGATACACACTTTGAAAAAACATCATAGTAATTTAAAATGTGCATCAATTTAGAATGAGGCTAAAGCACTGAGAACAGTTTTCATTAAACTGCAGAAAGGAAAATACCTGTGAGTACAATGGTTTATGATTACTTTCGGTCACTTGACATGGATCCTTTTGCATACAATCTTATCTATTGGCTGGAGAAAGGCAAGAAACCCACCCTTTAAAAGCTACCTGCTGGCAGCTGGGTCTCACATGGCCATGGGCAAGGTTCAAGTCCTGGACCAAGGGGGGGCTTGAAAAACATGCCAGGCAAGTGTGCAAGTGTGTGCCCAGAATCCCAAGAGGAGAATGGAGGAGAAGGGACTGCAGGGGGGCCATCTCCGCTAGGGTGGGATTTCTCACTTCCCCCCCTCAGTCTCTGGAGAGCACATGAGCCCTATATCAAACTAAAAACAACAAAAACACAACTCCTGACAATATTTTGCTACCAAATATTTGAAAACAAAACTTAGATTAAACATTTTGGCTAAAGGCTGCACCATTTCACCTTTAGGTTCATTATGTGACATTTCATTCCAGTTATTTATTTATTTTCCTCTACTTAAGTGTCTGTGTTCTTTATAAAACAATCTGAGATTAAGACTTTCTTTACCAGTTTTTTAGTAAAAATAAACTCTGGGACCAGCAAGTGGCATGGTAGTTAAGGCGCTGGATATCACATGGCCAACTCTGCAATTTGAGTCCCGGACCCAGCAGCTTGGAAAACACACTGGGTATATGTGTGTGCATGCCCAAAATTCTGAGAGGAGAAAGGATTTGGCATGGCCATCCCCACTGGGGAATGATTTCTCACGTTTCCTCTTTCTCTACCTCTGTCTCTCTCTGGTGAGCACATGTGCTCTATGGCAGGAAAAAAAAAATTCAACATACTTAGTTTTCTCTGCTCTTTTTTGCACTTTAGCAAATGATCCCAATTAGGCTTATCTGCCCGTTCATTTATAAAATGTGTGCCCTCAGAGCGCTTAGTCTCAGTTCAGCTCTGCAAAAGATGCTGAATTTGTACCACTGTCCATAGTCTGCCCTGAGAGCGCCCACAATCTAGAAGGAAATACAGAGGTAACAACTGAAACAAGCCACAGAGAAACAGTGCAAGGAAACATACGAAGTGATCGATTTCAGAAGTAGATCAAGGGAGTAGGTAAACCCTGAGCCATTCTGAATGAAAATTAGGTTACAGGTGGGGAAGGGCGTTCCGGACGCAGGAACCTAAGGTACAGGAGTAGCCACCAAGACAGGGACACAGGTGATTGGCAGTATTGCTAAAATAGAAAGCAGCTTGTGGTGGCAGGTGGGGGAAGGAGGTGACAGTGGTCAGATCATGACTGACCTTGCTCAGGTCAGCCTTTATCCTGCAGAGATGACAAGTTAGAGAGATTCCGATAGATCACTGGGAACAGAGTACAAGATCAGGGCTGCCGATTTTTACATAGAACGTGGAGAGGTGGGAATTTGAAAATCCGGAAAGGAGCGGGCAGGTAAGAGTTTGTTGTCTCAGGGGCAGAACCTGCAGTACTGTCAGGGGTGGCAGGCAGAGTATAGGGAAACTACACGGAGTTAAGGAGAGGAGCAGGTGGAGACGAGGCGTACTGACTGTATCTTTGAGAGGCTTAGACAAACGTGGAAAGGATGGGACAGTTGCTCAACAAAGATTAAGGGTTAAGAAAGAGTTGGGTTTTTTTTAAGAGAAATATATTAAAAATGTATACAAAATGGGGGGGGGGGGGGGTAAGTTAACAATAACTAACAAAACAGTGCCCCAGGCGAACAATATCCTGGATATCCTCGAGGAACCTGTTAAGATGACTAGCTTTCTCCATTTTTACAAGCTTTTCTTTTCTTTTCTTTTCTTTTCTTTTCTAAGTCCATTTCCTTTCACTTTATGGACTTCTATCTAACCTCATCCCCACAAAGTTTTTTCAGTGATTCCCCGCCATATCCAAATCCTATCAGATGCTTGGACATTCCAAGTAGCTGGAATGTTGGGGTTGGCTGTTTTTCTAACGTAGTTTTTCTGATCCTCTGCCTGAGTATATTCCCCAATAAAACAGAAATACTCTGGGAAATTTATGTGTGTTTTATGTTTTTCTCTCCAGGAGAGATGGAAAAAAATCAAAGAATAATGGTCTATCAGTAAGTATTTGGGCAGCTGGGCAATGGTGCAAAGGTAATGCAACTGGACTTGACCCACACGGGATGCAAACCCAGGACCTCCCCTCGCAAGCTGGGGCCCAAGTGTGCGTGTGCCCATGATCCAGGCAGACAGCAGCATGAAAACCTGTCTGTCTCTCCCTATCACTCTGTCTCTCTCATGGGAGAGATGAATATATAAACTTTTAAAAATAAGCTTTTCTCTAAATATTTGCTTTAAAAAAATCTGAATTTTTAGAAGTAGCCAGTTAAATATAAGCAAACCACAGCAGCTAAACTTGTAACCCCACCTTGTAGCTGTCCTTTTTACTAGCTAACCTAAATATGTAAATAAGTGGTATCAAGAGCTTTCCACATCTCACGCATATTTAAAGTCACAGCCACACCAGGAGACTTCAGAGTCAGGCAGAGCATAGATTAGGCTGGAGGACTCACTTACTGTGTGTGTCCTTCTAGACCATTCTTCCATGCTAAAAAGACAGGTTTTTTTCCACGAAGATGAAATTACTTTTAGATATATAGTATTACAACTTGCCCTTTGAAACTAATCATGAACATACTCCATGTCAACAAATACTATCTGTATAACTGTAAGGTTTGTGAAGTATTCCATGAATAAGCTTTTACACTAATGAAATGAATGACAGCTCTCTCTCTCACATAAACACTTCAGGGACATTGTCCAAGTCCGAGTAATTATGCTAGACAGTCTCATTCTGCTTGGCACTTTTATTTTCATTTATCTTCAAGTCTGTACACCTGGAATTCTCAGTTATTGCCCCTGAGTACTACATAATGTATCTAAATGGATGCCTCTTTAGAGGACAAGGAAAACAAGCTAATTCTAAGAAACTTCTAGAACTAATCTGTAGCACTGACGTTAGCCAATTCACTAACTTAAGTCCTGACATTCCAAGTGCAAAACACGAGCACAAGTGATAAACCTCTTATCGTAGCACACCACGCCACCATGATTTCAAACTCTAAGAACCACCCTATTTATCAAAGTCTTTTTCTCGGCCGTGGACTACATTAGATCCAAGTGTAATGATGTGGCACATTAATTTTTCTTGGTAGGAAAGTTTTTTTAAAAAATCCAAAGCTATAGATCAAATGTGAACTTACACTCCTAACTGTTCTTTGATTATTACTTGGGCACCTCTAATCTCTTCGCTTAACACAGCTCCATGCTTCTCCTTAAAAGCACCACAAACATTAAAATACCTATCAAAAGTCTTCATTTCATTGTACTAGTGATATCCACAAAGTTTAAAAGCATGACTATGTTGTCCGTGAGAAGTACAGCCCTAAAGCTGTCTGCATTTTGGGGCTGGCAGGTGGCATGGTGGTTAAGGGCACTGGACTCCTACATGGCCGACCATGGTTCAAGTCCCAGACCTGGCGGCTTGCTTTCTCACTTTCCCTCTCTCTCTCTCTGCCCCTCTCTGGTCAAATTAAAATAAATAAACAAACAAACACAAAGTTAAAATAATTTTTTAAAAAAGAATACTCTTTAAAAAAAAAAAGAACTGTCTGCATTTTTAGGAAAGAGCTACTCTGCATACAATGCACAGGGAATGCTGGACACAGAGCTTCCTTCCACATCTGCAACCAAATCTGCAACCAAACGTGATCAAGTCTGACAGACTCTCCTGCTGGTAGTCTGCTATCTGTAAACAGAGCTCTTGAAATTTCTGATCTGAATGCACAAGCCCAAGAATTTCACAACTTTCATGAGAAGTCTGAGAGGGAATTAAAATGAAGAAAACACCACTATTTAGATTGGAAGGACCTCTGTGCAGAAATATTCCTAAACACTTCTTTCTTGATTCCCTAGCCTTCCAGTGTCCACCAATGTTAGTTTAAGCCAAACGTCTATAACCCTATTAAATTAGGCATTCTGAGATATAGAACCAAAACACTTTCCATATACTTCAGCAAACACAATAACAAAAAAGCCTAACATTCACTATACTCTATACTTCACACAGTGAGTTCTACACTTACCAACCCTCTGACCAGCCCCCTTCCCCCATACAAATCCAACTCCTTTGCAAGCAAATGTGCATCTACCCTTACCTATCTGGCCCAGATTTGACCTGAAAAAATCCCAAGGCTGTAAGTTGCACTTACTCGAAGCAGGTTTAGAAACACTTATTCTTAAACCAATTTTACCAAACCAAGTCCCCACATTAAAATTAACAATCAGTTTTAAACCTAGTAATTTTTCTACAGCCACTCTCTGAGCTAGACAAATTCTTACCTCTATTTACAGGACACCAGGACACAGAATGGAGGGGAAAGGCTTGCTCAGGTTTCTGTGACCCAGACAGCAATGCTAAGTCATACTGTTTCCCTAATCTGTTGAGCCACGCTGTCTTTACTAAAAAGGAAATACTCATGTCAACAGCACATAGCACCACACACAAATCACAGAAAGATACGAAAACCATTACAGTCAAAATTGCTCTAGTACACCATATCAGAGTAACCGAACAGAAAACCTAAGAAACGGTACTGACTGGCTTAGTCACCAAAGGGGAAAAAATTCTCAACTTCTCTGAGCTTCCAAAAGGCAATATTTTATTCTTGAGCAAATTAGGCTTCATCAGAAGAAAACCGTATATGCACAATGTCTGTCATTTCTTTCAGCTGTGAACATACAAGGTTAAGGTCATTACTTGGCTGTTTACAGAACAGATTCCCCCCATTTTCTCTGCTCCCGAGCAGCTACAGAAGCCACTGTGTTAAGGCCAAGCCTCATTAGGAACAGACTGTGGTGCACACTCTGTGGCCTTCTAGAGTTTACAGACCAATCTGGTTAACAACCAGGGATTGCCAGAATGTTAAAATATCAGCCCACAAAGAGATCACAAAAGTTTATAGGTAACTAAATGAGAAAAAATTCATCAGCCCCCTCCAAATTTAATGCCATGGCAGTACTGTCCAAGGGCAGTAAACGCTGGTTATGGAACTAGAATGTCCAGCAGTAATAAATTCTGGTTATAGAACTAACTGCTTAGATGCAAATCACTGTGGGTAAATCACTTAAATTCTCCAAGCCTCTGCTTCTTCATCCACAGGAAGAGTAACACATAGCCCCTAACTCCTAGCTCACAGGGTTGTTGAAGCACGAACAGAGATGATATGGGTAAAATAGGTTTCGCACAATGCCTGGCACATAGTCAGCACTGCACAAACACCAGGTCCAGCCGTGGTGGTGCTGAGCTAGCATACTGCTCTGCAATGCTGGAGCCACACAGTTGATCGGGGTTCAGATCCCAAGCTGACCTGAAATAGGACGGTCCTGTGCATACCCAAGATCCTGCCTGGCTGGAAGGCTGCAGGAGGGGCCTACAGCATGACAAGACCCTGTTGTTGGTGTGCCCCTCCATGAAAGAAATGATATATACTTTAAAAAAATAAACAAATAATAGCTTCTACTGCAACCGCTACCACTTCCGCCACCTCACCACTGAGTGAACATGGCACGAATGTAGGGCTGGAAGACTTGCAAATCTTTTTAAATAGATTTGATCTCAGATGTTTAGGTCCCAGGACGAATGATTCCGCACAGTATAAATGTCTAACACTGACAGTACCATTCCTCCTCAATGTGGTCTTGCCCTTACCTCTCCACCTCTAAAATATACGCATCTTTCAACTTTCTACTCAGAATACACGTCAGAGATGAAGCCTTTTCAGACGCCACTTGCCATGATAACGCTGAGTTGAGCTCATGGCATCTACTGCCTGACGTACTCAGTGGGCAATTAATCAATCACATATTGATACGTCATTTTTTCACTTTTGTCTCATATACCATTATTTTTTAACTCAGACAGAGCTAAGCAATTTTCATGTGTTTATGAGCCCTCAGACCATATAGTTCTAGAGGGTAAGAACCCATATCTTTTTATTTATTTATTTATTTTTGCTGGAGAGACAGAAAGAGTCAGAGAGATAGTGAGAAATCACCCCACAGGGAGACGGCCACACTGTATTCCTTTCTCCTACATTCTGCTCTCTGGATTTTAGACATGCATACACACACGCCCAACATGAGTTTCAAGCCACCGGTCCACGACTCGAACCATGGTGGACCACGTGGGTATCCAGTGTCTTAACTACTATGCCACCTGCTTGCCCAAGAACTGTATCTTAACGCTTCTGTATATCTGTCATACACTGGAGCTTTGCACATACTAGGCACATAGTAAATGTGTTAACCAAGGTTTTCTAATTGCTTTTGATTATACATATCAAATACATTTTGTATAATAGAAAAAGCAGGACTATTAATAAACTCTGAAATCAGAGTACTTTATAAATAAAAATTCTTCACAGCTATGGCTGGAATACGTGATTATGTCTACTTCTCCATGGGATTTCAAAAGTAAGACGTGACATGATAGAGCAAAGGATTAGCAGCAAAATCAGAAATGCCTGCTACCTGCCGCATGTCAAATTCTTCTATAAAAACTAGACACAGGCCAGCTCTGTGGCCTGTTGGTTAAGGCAGCTGGACTCGCATGGCAAACTGCACAGTTTGAGTCCTGGACCCAGCAGCTTGAGAAACATGTCAGGTGAATGTGCATGCATATCCAAAATACCAAAAAGAGGGAGAAATGAAGAGGGAATTGTGGTACGATTGTGTCCCATTGGGAGGTGAGTCTCCCTTTTTCTTTTTCTTTTCTTTTCTCTTCTCTCTCTCTTTTTCTCTCTCTCTCTTTCTTTCTTTCTTCTTTGTTCCTATCCCCATCACCCCAGAGAGTACACACACTGGGGTAAAGGAATGAAATGAGTGACTAAAGAAAATGAAAAATGAAGGAATAAAATATAGCTATATTTAAAAAGATAAATATAGATCAAGTCCAAAATTTCTGATTCTTCTCTCTCAGCACCCTAATCAAACTAACACAGATAATTTAGCTGAGGATCTAAAGTCATGAGTGAGGAACAAAATAGCCAAGTCTAAACAAATGCATTTAGTGAGATATTTGATTTATGATGTACATAATCTTCATTCATCTTTTCCTCAGAATCCTTTATCTATGACCACAAGAAATGTCACAAAATAAATGAGACTGACAGAGTTAATATTTAAATTTCAACTTCCAGGGACCAGCAGTTAGCGTAATGGCTATGTCGCTGGACTCCCCGCGACATAGTAGTAGTCGACCGCGGTTGGAGTCCTGGACCCAGTGGCTTAAACTCATGCCAGATGCGTGTGCGTGCGTGCCCAAGATCCCGAGAGGAGAATGGAGGAGAAGGGATTGCAGCGTGGCCATCCCCCCTGGGGGGATGATTTCACGCTTTCTGTCTCTATGTCTCTCTCTGTCTGTTTGGCGAGTGCACAAGCCCTATAGCAAAAACCTCTCCAAAAAAAAAAAAAAATTTCAACTTCCAAAGGGTACTTGCTTTTATAAAACTTATGCCTTAAGTTATTAATTATGCCTGTGAGAAAATGTGATTCTCATGTCTTCCCATACATGTTTGATTCCCCATATAAGTCTCATATAAGTCACAATAGTAAAGGCTTAATAATTTAGACTTGTTTGAGAGTTGTAAGTCTTTCCTAAAATTATCTGCTTTAAACATTTACCTATGAGCTAAATAATAATGTCATGATTATAAATATAATAAAAGTATACTCAAGAAATCTCCTTATTGAAATGACATATGTCCATCAGAACACTTGGCATTTGAAAGATTCACTGTATTAAATTAGTCATTTAAAATAAGACGTCGTAAAGGTAAGTATGACAGGGAAGAGAAAATGCTAAGGGTGATAGTTTCCTTTAAATTCTTCTAATATTTCATAGGTTGAGCCTCATTCTTCACAAATTCTATACTTGCAAATGTGCCTGCTTGGTAAAATTTATTTGTAACTCCAAAACCAATACTTGTAGCATTTCTGTGGTTATTTGCACTCATGTGCAGGGTAACAAAAATAGTTACCCAACAAACACACATTCCCAGCTGAGGCGGAAAATGGAGGCTCTGGCTGCCCCAGCGACACGGCTTCTCAAGTTAGATACTGCCTGAACCTGCACGTGTGCACCAGGAGACAAGCGGAAGGGTGTCCATAAACACGCTGTTGGAAATTGCAAAAATTCTAGAGGAAAGAGAAAGCCCTCACCTCTAGGAACAGGCAATTGGGTAAATGAAGATACATTCATAAAATGAAATGTTACACAGCAATGGAAATTAACTATTAATAGTTCCTTAGGCCTTTTTCTTCCACATAACTTTAAAAAATCAGGTAAAATAACTTATCACAAAAATACATGCTGTTCAACTCCAATTATATGAAATTCAAGAACATGGAAAATTCAACATTCTATTATTAAGCATCATAGTTACACATACATGTGGTTTAAAAAAAAAAAAAAAAAAAGACAACAGTAAAAAATGGTTAGAAGGGGACAACAGGTGGTGTGGTGACTGCAGTGTTGTTCTCCCACATGGCCAACCATGGTTTGAATCTCAGACCTGGTGGCTTGCTTTCTCAATTTCTCTGTCTCACTCTGGTCAAATTAAAAGACAAATAATAACAACAAATAAAATTAAACAAACCGATCTAAAAAATTTTTTAAAAAAAAGCCAGGAAGTACTAAAACACAAACTTCCTAACAGTGGTATCACTGGAGGATGGAAGTGTGTGATCAGAAGAGACACACGGGGCAAAAACAGAACTTTGCTTTTTAAAATCTACTTTTATTTCTCCCATAAGATAGGGGGAGGGGCTCCCATGCCAACAAGCTTCCCAGTCCCAGCCAGCACAGATAAAGGGCAATCTTGTATTCATCTGATCTTAGGACCGGAACCCCAGACTTTCCTATGTGGATCCAGTTGTGTCACTCCATGATTTGGCCTCAAAACCAGAACTCTTTTTTTTTTTTTTGAGAGATTATTATTATTATTATTATTTTTTGCTATAGGGCGCGTGCGCTCACTGGAAAGACAGAGAGAGACAGAGAGACAGAAAGTGAGAAATCACCCCGCATGGGGGATGGCCACGCTGCGATCCTTTCTCCTCCATTCTCCTCTCGAGATCTTGGACACACATGCATACGTGCCCAGCGGAAAGAGAGAAAAATCCCTGTTCCTCCATTCTCCTCTCAGGATCTTGGGCACACACACACATGCACCTGGCGTGAGTTTAAGCCACTGGGTCTGGGACTCGAACTGTGGTCGACTACATAGGAGTCCAGCGACACAGCCATTACACTAACTGCTGGTCCCTCAAAACCAGAACTCTTTATTCCCTCTCCAAATCTTTCTCTTCCATTCATATCAGAAGTTATATCTGACCTTTTCCTCTCACATCCCATATAAGTAAGACCTATCAAGACCACATCCAAAATATCCAATTCTCCCCAATTCTGTCTCTCTCTTCTACCTTATTCTAGCCAAGTCATCATCAGCCTCTCAGGAGGACTGCTGCATTAGCCTCCCTCGCGGTCTCTGACTATATGATTCATTCTACACAAAGCCACCAAGTGATCTTTCCAAAACTGAAGTCAAACCACGCTGTGAAACGCTCAATGACTTCCCTTCACACTCAGAGTAACACTCATCCTCTTTATCCTAGTCCTCCTTCATTTCATCTGATGTCTGCTGACCTCCCTAACCTCACCTCCTCCACCCTGCCCAGCCCACTAGGTTGTAGCCTCTCTGGCTTTCTGCAGCCCAGACTTGCCAAGCCAACTTCCCCTGGTGGCCTTTGCCCTTTCCCTGGCTCCAGGCAGAGCTGCTGCATCTCAGCATTCAGGTTTCAATTTTTTTTTTTTTTTTGAGAGGTTTTCGCTATAGGGCGCGTGCGCTCGCCAGACAGACAGAGAGAGACAGAGAGACAGAAAGCAGGAAATCACCCCCCAGTGGGGATGGCCACACCGCAATCCCTTCTCCTCCATTCTCCTCTCGGGATCTTGGGCACGCACGCACAAGCGCCCGGCGTGAGTTTAAGCCACGTGGTCCGGGACTCGAACGGTGGTCGACTACGTGGGAGTCCAGCGACATAGCCATTACGCTAACTGCTGGTCCCCAGGTTTCAAATTTAAACAAAGCTTACCTTCTCAAACAGGCTGCCTCTGACCACCCATGGAAAAGAGCACCACTACCGCCATCACTCACTCATTCGTTCTTCACAGCACTGGTTGATCAAGCCCACCGTTTAGTGTTTGCTAAAGGTCCCTTTCCTCCAGAACTGAAGCCCCACGAAGCAGGCACCTGTCAGCCCAGTTCAGCGTGGCATTGATAGAGTCCAGCACGTGGCAACCAGGGCTGGGTGAACGGAAAGGTGACTCCTACTGTAGATAACTTGTACTATCTTCTGATGGTGAAATAAAAATCAAGTACGCCAAGGGGCAGGCAGGCAGAAAGACACGGAAAATTCTGAAAATCACTAGAAAAGCACTGAGGAAAGAAGAGTGGCTGCTTTTCCTGGTCCAATTTTTTTTTTTTTCTTTTTCCTGAAGGGCACAGGGGATGTCATGCCTAACAAACATTAGTGGGCCACTTTGGCCCACTGATAACAGGATCTCCCTCCATGCTGTCCCCGGCACAGTACTGCTACGATGCATAGTAAGTCTTCTCACTTACATAAAACAAAAACAGGGACTTTCTTTTCCTGATTTCTTTTTTGGAACCAAGATTCATGCTTTCCTTTCCAAACAGCAACCTAAGACTCTGTAAGCCCACTATAACCTACAAGCCCCCACTTTGAGACGCCCCACCTTTTTGGACCAGGCCAATGACTCCTCAGTAGCTAACAATTGTGCTCTCAGAACTCAGGATAAGGAACCACTGTGTATCAGCACCCTGAGAAACACTTTTGTCTTTCTCCAGGCCTCAGGCCACTCCGTCTCACGGTTAGAATAAACTGCGGTAATTATTACTTCTGCAGAGCTTGGTTATTTCCTCAACAATCGTTTTAAACAGTACTTGTCACATTCCTAAAGCTGATTTTTGCACTACTAATAAAAGTTTCTTCATTCGACTCTGAGATTCTGAGTTTTAGAAATGGGTCACCTGTTTAAATCCCGTTTTTAGAAGAGCATTGTGCTTATGAGCACGGGTTTCTATTAGTTCTGAGTTCAATTGTGACTCTGTTGTATAAGAAAGCATTTTCAAAAACTTCATGGAAGATGCATATTATGAAAAACTATGCATGGATTTCAAAAACTTATGTACCAGAATAAACTTGCACTTTAATTCCATTTTCCACAAACGTTTTGAAGTCTTGTAAGTTTGAGCAAGTTACTCCGCTGTCTGTATCTGCTTCCTCCCACTTGGAAAAGAAGCTCTGAATAGCTATTTCAATGGGTCATTGTGAAGATTAAGTGAAATAAAGGTTTTACAGTATGTAGTTAAATGCATGGCATTTAGTAAGTGGTCAATAAATTGTAGATATTACTGTGGAAGCTGAGAGGAGGGAAGTCCAGATAAACAGGGGATATGATATGAATCAAATAGCAAACATCCATCCACACTAGCAGAGGTAGACTAGTAACAGATGATATATTGGGGACATAAGCCAAGACCAAATCCTTTTCCCTCCAAAAAGCTAAAGGTCTACAACGGTAATATACAACATGCATGGACAAGGCACTCTGACATTGTCACTGAGGGGATGACAATCTTTGCTGAGGTCAGACACACTGAGTCTCACAACAGTGGCAGGAATACACTAGATGAAAAAAGGAAAGGAAAGCATGTGTACATAAAAACGAGCAGAGGGGGACCAGCAGTTAGCGTAATGGCTATGTCGCTGGACTCCCACGTAGTTGACCGCAGTTCGCGTCCTGGACCGGGTGGCTTAAAACTCACGCCGGGCGCGTGTGCATGCATGCCCAAGATCCCAAGAGGAGAACGGAGGAGAAGGGATTGCGGCGTGGCCATCCCTCCGGGGAGTGATTTCTCACTTTCTGTCTCTCTGTCTCTCTCTCTCTCTCTCTGTCTGGCGAGCGCACACGCCCTATAGCGAAAACTTCTCAAAAAAACAAAAAACAAAAAAACGAGCAGAGGGACCAGCAGTTAGCGTAATGGCTATGTCAATGGACTCCCATGTAGTCAACTGCAGTTCAAATCCTGGACCCGGAGGCTTAAACTCACGCCAGGTGCATGTGCGTGAGTGCGCAAGAACCCGAGAGGAGAATGGAGGAGAAGGGATTGCGGCGTGGCCATCGCCCCTGGGGAGTGATTTCTCGCATTCTGTCTCTGTCTCTCTCTGTCTTTCTGGTGAGCGGGCGTGCCCTATAGCAAAAACCTCTCCAAAAAATAAATAAATAAAAGAAAGACGAGCAGAAACAGTCTGGCTAGCATGGAGCCTGTGTGAGGGAAGAGGGCTAGGAGATGGAGGTGGACTGGTAGGGGCCAGTTAGTAAGGGGTTAGGTCTCTGTTTACAGTCTGCACTGTATTCTTTAAGCAGTGGGGACATGAAGGGGGAATTTTTTCAAAGAATCATTTAATTTTTATTATTGATTATTATTATTATTTATTTTGACCAGAGGGAGCGGGAAAGTGAGAAAGCAAGCCACTAGGTCCAGGACTTGAACCACAGTCAGCCACGTCCGGTGCATTAACCAACATGAAACCTGCCAGCCCAGGGCTTGTAGCTCTTTAAATGTTGAAATTTTTAACCTGCTAATTTGATACCAATTCTTCTAAAGAAGCTAAAACCCTTTTATGACTTTAACACCACATAGATCCATCCTGTTAACCTAAAATGGAATTCTTGAAACCGCAGGAATGATCTGCTTACTAACAAAAACTGACCTGGAACTTACTCTCCCAACCGTGCCTCACTACTGTCGGGCCCACTGTTGGGCTAATCACCATCATGGCACCAGCAGGTCATGTCTACTGAGAGTTTACCACATGCCTTGTCCTATTTTATATGCGGTATCTACTTAATGCACGCCACAACCCACTTATAAATGATCCACTTTACAGATCAGAAACTGAAGCAAAGAGAGGCTATGGTCACACGCTACTGAGTCACAGAGCGAGGACTCAACTCTAGGCTAACTTCCAAGCTCTGAGATTAAACTCCCCCTGCTGAACTAGAACACTGTTGGGTCCATTACCAGCACTTGCTCGAACATTGTCTGTGTACCTACTGCAACTTAAAGCATCATGCTAGGCCAGTGATGCACAAATTTTACTCTACCAAAGAATCGCTCGGGCAGCCTGTTAAAACGCAGACTGCTAGGCTCCACCAGAGTCACCACGTCAGTCTAGACTGGCATTCAGACTGCCTTTTTAACCGCAAGTGCAGCCAATTCTGATTTGTGTGGTCTATGAACTATATCCTCTGATAGGCCCTGGACTAAATGTCCTAGAGACTCCAGGGCCTTTGAGCCTCTTGTCCTCTGAGCATTTACAATCAAGAGAGATTAAGAACAGAGGTGTGTGAGGCCAGCAGATTACATTCTGATTAAGGTGCTGGATTCTTGCATGGTTGATTGCGGTTCGAGTCCTGGACCCAAAGGCTTGAAACTCAACAAGAGGTGTGTGCATGTGTGCCCAAAATCCCAAGAGGAGAGAGGAAGAGAAGGAACTATGGCATGACCATTCCTCCTGGGGGGTGATTTCTCACTTTCTCTCTCTGTCTCTCTGGTGAGCGCATGAACGCTACAGTAAAAATCTCTTTAAAAACAAACAAACAAACAAAAAAGAAAACAAACCTGAGGTGCATGAACAATACAAAGCAATACAGGAAAAGCAGTACAGACAATACAAGCTAGAATTCAAGGAAGAAGGGTCATCTGAGATGAGATGAGGGCGAGTGGAATTTGAGGAAGAAAGGGAACGCATTTTGTGCAGAAACTTTCAGGATACTGTCGGGGCACACGAAGGTATGATGAGTAGAGACCTTGGCAAGAAGAGGCTCTGGGGTTAGAAACTGAATGATAACGTCAGGAAGAAGAGAAGGGCTCTAGAAAGCCCTGAAAGTCAACCTAGACAGTCCAGGCTTTATTCAGGGCTGGCACTGGGAAGCAGCTAAGGGCTTTTGAGGAGAAAAATAAAATAACCACCATGATATTCTCCGGAAGAGCACTCTGAAGAGCTGTGATGAAGTGCTGCCAGAACTACAGACAATGGGACCAGTTAGGCCACTGCCATGTGTAATCCCTAAGAAATAAAAGTCAGAACGAGGCGGTCCACGCCAGGGAGGAATGGTGGCTTACTGACGGCATGTAGGCACGGGCAGCACCACTGCTAACGGACTTCCTTGCCCTGTGAGTACAGACGACGTGACTTCGGTTTCATGGTACTTTCTACAGCTTTTAAAAAATAATGTTGATTGGAGGGGCCAACAGATGACGTAATGGTTACATCGCTGGACTCCCATGTAGTCGATCATGGTTCAAGTCCTGGACCTGGTGGCTTAAAATTCACGCCGTGTGCGTGGGCGTGCATGTCCAAAATCCCAAGAGGAGAATGGAGAAGGGATTACGGCGTGACCATCCTCCTTAGGGGGTGATTTCTCGCTTTCGCTCTATCTCTAGCGCGCTCTCTTTCTCTCTCCAGCAAGTGCACACGCCCTGTAGCAAGAAAAGTCTCTAAAAATAAATAAATAAATAAATAAAATAATGTTGATTAAGCCCAAAATATATGAAGAGTTCACTTATTTAAAACACAAACCCGGACTACAAGGTCAGTAAAAAGGCCTCTGAGCAGTCAAAGTACAAATAGAGTTCACACAATAAAATAAAAAATATATACAGACACACACAAATATAAAACAACATAACTCAGAGATACACAACCTCATTTCCAGAAAACATAAAATACAAGTATCCGATTTCCAAAGGCACAGAAATTAGAAGAAAAGCACCTGCCATGAGGGGGGCATATTTTAAGAGTTTGAAGGTCAAGAAAAGAAACAAAAACATTTTCAAAAGTATACAGAATCAAGGAAGCTCTCCATAAACTGTTTATTGACAAGTACACATGATTCCCAGGAAAAATGAAATTAATGAGAATCTTCCTAATGTTCCAAATGCCTACTGCAAAAGAAACCCTTCTTTAAAGCTAAATTTTTTTTTCTTTTTTTCTTTTTTTTTTTTTTTTTTTTGCTATAGGACGTGTGCACTTGCTAGACAGAGAGACAGAAAGTGAGAAATCACCCCCAGGGGGGATGGTCACGCTGCAATCCCTTCTCCTCCATTCTCCTCTCGGGATCCTGGGCACGCACGCACACGTGCCCGGCGTGAGTTTTAAGCCACCGGATCCAGGATGCGAACCGCAGTCGACTACGTGGGAGTCCAGCGACATAGCCATTACGCTAACTGCTGGTCCCGAAGCTAAATCTTTTTAAGCAAATCTTTACCTGGTTAAAAGAGAGAAAGTATTCAAAGGATGGCTAACACACACCAACGTAACCCCTCTCATCAGTAACTAAGATGCAGTTAATAAATAAAAGCAAGAAAGATGTGTAACATGCAGAGTCTGGAGGTGACAGAGTTCTTCAGTAAGATGTCCAGTCAAGACCAGGATCCCCTGATGAGTTTAACTGGGGCAATTCCTTCCTGATGGCCGTGCCTTTGACTTCCATGTTCCAAATAGTAAGAACTCACCCTCAACCAAAAACAACACTGTTAAACTGATCTTAAATCATACCCTACAAACTTACCTACTGATACATCATCTGTCACTCGACGCCAACCAGCAAGAGGCGTGACGACTTTTCAAACACGGCAGCACAGGAAGTGCTCTCACTTGGTTCACCCGCACTCACTAATGTTTATTACAAGTGAATGCTGTTTTTCTAAGGATCTCAACAGTTTTATAAAGAGATGAAGACATCTCTATAATTAAGACAGTGACTAATTCAAAGTTACATGTAAGTTTATGATTAAGTTCCAAATACACACTAAAGCCATGAAGCTTCTTTAATCATACAGCAAAAAGTATGGTATATAATAATTACTGGAGTAAGAAGAGTTTGAGATGTTTTTAAACAGCAGAAAAACAATTCATTGTACCTTTAAGACACTGAAACAATGCAATAAAATTCCCTTAACTATACTGTTGTAATGATAAAAGAATTAAATTAAACTAAAAAGTCTTTTATATTTCTCAGACACAGCAAAGAGCTGAGAAAATTAAAACACACATATAGAGACGAGTAGTTAGTGTAATGACTATGTCACTGGACTCCCATGTAGTCGACCACGGTTCGAGTCTCGGACCCAGTGGCTTAAACTCACGCCAGGCGTGTGTGCGTGTGCTCAAGATCCCGAGAGGAGAATGGAGGAGAAGGGATTGCAGCGTGTCCATCCCCCCTGGGGGGTGATTTCTAGCTTTCTGTCTCTCTGTCTCTCTCTGTCTCTCTGGAGAGCACACATGCCTTATAGCAAAAACCTCTCCAAAAAAGAAAACAAAAAGTAAAACAAACATACACACACAAAATGTTGTCAATCAAGTGATCAGACAATGCGAAGGTATCAAAGACTACACTATTTCAGAAAGCACAGGTCAAACATGCTATGCTATAATTGGCTGAACAACTGAAGCAGTCACTTGCACCTAGTTGTCCTTCCCCACCTTTAACTCTCCTCCCTAAATTTGTATTTTTTAGAATCGTTCTAACTCTCCAGAAGCTTACAACAGGGGACCTTGACCAAAGCCAAAACATATTTGGGAAGCAGTGTTTTCCAAACAGCAAGTTGTGACCCATCAAGTCAGTAGATTTCAGGCAGCACTTTTCAAAGACTGAAATAGAACAGAAATGATCAGGGCGCAGCACGTGGAAGAAGGGCCAATACTGCTTTTGGAATCATCTCAATCGTATGTAGGTACGCATTAAACCTCAAAGACAGACGTACTTTAACTGTGGGGCACACATCTGTCTACAGTTTGAAAGGTACTGCCAGAGACCTAGGTCCAGGGCTCAGCCCAAAGGTACCCTTTTCCGTAGTCCTCTGTATCTCCCCACAGTCTCTGCCCACAGGCCGGGCGGAAGCCCACTTGCACTCCATGGCAGCACTGCAAACGGGCCCAGCGCCAGCCAAGCCTGGGCGAGGGCCTCACCACACCGAGCCTCCCCAAACGCCCGGGGCGGTGCCTACAAAGCTCTCGGTAACCTAGCAACCCCGCAAGTAGCGCCCCTCCTCCTCCTCCACCCCCGGCTAGAAACAGTTCAACTCCTCCAACCAACTTTCCTCAACTGCAACTTTTGGAATGACCGTGTCCCAAGAGCCAACCTCCGCCTTCGCCCCAACACCGAGACTGCCTTCCTAGAACACCTGGAGCTCAAAGCGCCCTGTCCTCAACAGGGAGGCTCCACGTAGGTCCTCACTGCCCGCAAGAGCCCGGGCAGGGCACCCTCGTGCGGCCCGCGTCTCATCCCAACGCCTGGTTCTCTGCACCTGCCAACTCTGGGCACGTCCGATCGCTCGGCGCTGCTGGGTAAACCGCACCTCCTCTTAGCTGCGCCCGGAGGGGGCAGGCCCAGCGCCCCAGGAGCACAGGAAGGCGCCCCCTCCCCCCACTGCACTCGGAGGAGCCACGTCCCGGTGCTGTCTGTCTGCCCTTGAAGTCGGCCGCTCAGACACGCCGCCCGTGCCCCCGCAGCCCCGGTCGCCCCGCCGTCCCCTCCCGGCTCCGGGCTCCCCCGGCACTCGGCCCCGCTCCCCGCGCGCCCTCCCGCCTCTCCGGCCGGGGCCTGCCCGCTCCGCCGCGGCCCAGCCAGGCCCTCCGCCCTCGGGCCCGGGGGTCTCCCGCCCTGGCTGCCCCCGCAGGCCCGCCGGGTCGGAGCCCTTCCCCAGCCGCCTCCCCGCGCCCCACAGGAGCGGCCCTCCGCGCCCCGGGCCTTCAGGGCCGGTACGACCGCGGGCCCCGCTCCACTCACCCCTCGGCCTCGGAGGGGGAGCTGTGCGGCGGCTCCTCCGGCTGCGCCTCGCCGCCCCCTCCCGGCCGCCGCCGCCGCTCAGCTTCCGGCCTGCTCCCGGCCGGCCCGGCCCGGCTCCGCTTCACCTGGTCCCCAACTCTGGCCGCGGGAGCCCAGTGTCCTGCATTGACCCGGAAGCAGCTTCCTCGGCCCAACAACAACACGTGACCCCGCCGCACGTGTCACGTCCGCTGCGTGGATGGGAGGGGGCGAAGCAGAGCTGGTCCTCCCCAACCCAGCTGGGTTGCCATGGCGACCGGATGGCGGCTCTGGCCCTGGCTCCTCAGAAACACACCTCGTCCGCTGCGCCTTCCGGTGCAGTCCGCGAGGGGACGTCCCCAGGTGCGAGGAGTGTACCTGGTCACATTGTCACAGCCACAGGTCAGAGCCCAGTTCCGTAGCTGGGAGGAGGCTGCCCTGGTACAGAAAAGCGCGCTGGGCCCAACCTCTCCAGATGCACCTGCGATCTTGGCGTGGCTGTCATCAATTAGCCCCGTGACCCTGATCGAGTCACTTCCTATCTCTGGCTTCAGTGACCTCATCCATAAAACGAGGAGTCAGTACGAGGCAGCAGTGGGCCTTGGTGGCACTCTGGCCTTTCCCTGGTGTCACCTTCACGACGGACAGTCAAGCCTTTCAGGCTGGTGTAGCAACAGCATCTTGCATTGCTGAGCACCTTCTAGGTACAGGCGTGGCACGCATCCCAGTGTTGGTTTTACAACCCTCCCAAAGTCGGCACTTTATGGAACTGAAAACTGAAATCCAGAGAGGCTAAGTGAGCTGCCCAAGACCACCCAGTAGCCTAAGTGGGGAGGCTGAGATTTGAATGCAGGTTAGGCTTGCACCGAAGTCCATGCACTTCATATCATGCCATGCTGTTGTGTCAGATCCGTGCATGTTCTACATGGCCGTGGGGCTGCAGTCGCTTATGCATTTCTGTGTACATTTCTTTTGCAGGAAGACACATGGAACAGGGATGGCGATGGCCGATCCTGAAGTGAATCCAGTCTTGTGTGGATATGTCAGCCAAACTCCTAGCAGTTGAAGAGGTTGTACATCAGGTGTGTGCATGCATGTGTGTGTGTGTGTGTGCATGTGCACTTTTGTGTGATGTGTGTCGAGGAGGTGGGAGGATGTATGTATTTCTATGCATTGGTTCCTATTGGAAAAAAAAAAAAAAAAAAAAAAAAAAAAAAACAGAATTCTTTAGGCAGGACCCAGTGGCAGCTTGACATCATCAGTTCCTGGGGAGACTTATTGTTACCATTTCTTTTGCTTTGTCCTACCCCGTAGGAAAGGCTTAGCGAGTTAGAGGGGGAACTGCCAGGAGGAGATGGTTAAAGAAAATGTTCCAGAGGTGGGGGACAGCAGGTGGCATGGGGGTTAAGGTGCTGACTCACACATTGCCAACCACGGTTTGAGTCCTGAACCTGGCAGTTTGAAAATCCCACCCGGTACATTTATGTGCCTCCCCAGAATCCCAGGAGGAGAATGGAGGAGAAGGGATTGTGGCATGGCCATTCCCCCAGGGCAGTGATTTCTCATTTTCCCTCTCCCTGGCCCTCTCTGGCAAGTGCACACACCCTATGGTAAAAACCTAAAAAAAAAATAAAATGCTCTAAAGAAAAACAGGAGGGGGAGCCCAGCAGCATGGCTTAGAGTGCTCAGGTGGGGGCTTTCCTCCCCTTTCACAGAAAGCAGGTACCCTTGTGGATACCTTAAGAATGAATGACTTTGGAAGCACTATGATCCCTGACATGATCACAGTAAAAAGTAACCCCAGTAAAGAGGACTGTGAGAAGAACAGAATGAAACATAGGAAGAGGGGGAAAGTGGATACTGCATGGATATTCTGTTGAAGACTTACATGTGAGTTCAGATCACTTTAGGGACACCCAGAAACACTTAGGAAGTTAGAAGCCCAGTGAGTAACTAAGTATTCCCTCCTTATCCATGGAGCATACAAGACCTTCAGCATGTGTCTAAAACTGTGGATAGTACCTGCTGTGGTTTAGATAAGAATTTGTCCCCTAAGATTCATGTTTTAGAATTTGGTCATCCCCAGCACTGGGGTATGGTGAAACCATTAAGAGATGAGGCCTAGGAGGTGATGTTTGGAACATGGAGGCATCACCCTCATGACAGATTATTGCTGTCTTACAAGACAAAGTCAGTTCTAGTTCTAGTTCTAGTGGAAAGGTATTAGTTCCCAGGAGAGCAGGTGGTTATAAGAGGAAGATGGCTCTCCCACATCTCTCCCTTTTTGCATGTGCCTACCATCTGCTTCTATCCCCCTTGTTGTGGTGTAGCACCAGAGGCTGGCCAGATGCCAGCCCCATGCCTTTGGACTTTGCAACCACCAGAGTCGTAAACCAAATAAACCTCTATTCTTTATAAATGACCCTGTCGTGAGTGTTTCTGTTAGCAACATAATAGTGGACTAAGACAGTATCTAGCCCTATATATACTGTTGTTGTTTTGTTTGGTGGGGATTTTTTGACCTGATAATTCAAACAGCTGCTAAGAGACTAAGGGGCAGGTAGCATATAGAACATGAATGCATTGACCAGAGATGACTTACATCCCAGATGGGACAAAGTGGAACAGTGCAAGATTTCATCATAATACTCAGAACGGCATTCAACTTAAAACTTACAAATTGTTTATTTCTGGAATTTTTCATTTAACATTTTCAGACCGTAGCTGACCGTGGACATCTGAAACCACAGAAAGTAAAACTATGTTTAAGGAGTATTACAGTGGGAGTATTGTGTGTGACTGGGTATGATACTTCTTCATTTCTCTAAGTGATCCCTTGAGTCACTTTTCAGACTCTTGCTTCCATCTCTTCCCTTATAGAGCGAACTCCTGGAGACAAGATCAATGTCTCTACCTGTCCCCTTTCTATCTCCCTAGGACAGCCAGAATTACCTTACTAAAACTCCTAACTGATGGTGTTATTTCTTGAAGCTCAAAACCCTTTCAGGAATCCCTGTGGCTCTCAGAATAAAGTCTATAATTATTCATGTGATTCTCAAGGTTCTCTCTGATCTGGGCCCTGCTGACTTTTCCAGTCTCTCTCTTGCCTCTGTTTCCTCTTACTTTATATCAGCTCTGTTCAGTCCTGTAGCCACTAGCCACATGGGTCTATTTAAATTTAAATTAATTAAAATTTAATTTAATTAAAATCTTATTTCCTCAGTCACATGACCCTAGTCACATTTCAAGTGCTCAATCACCATGTGTACGGATACAGAATATTTTCATCATCACAGAACGTTCTATTAGACAGTGTTACTTTATACTCTCAAATCTTCATGTATGCTATATTCAGTGGGAATTCCCCCTGTTGAACCATTTGCTTGAAACATTCTTCCACTTCCTTGAGACTGAAAATTATGGATAATTGTTTAATTTCATGTTGTCTCTTTGACAAGCACGTAAGCCTCAGTGAAGGCAGGAGCTAGGTCTGTCATGTTCACCAATGATTTCTTCCCTCCCTTCCTTCCTTCCTTCCTTCCTTCCTTCCTTCCTTCCTTCCTTTTTTTTATAAGAGAGAGGGAGAGAGCAAGAGAGAGAGATTGAGAAACATGGCAGGAGGGAGAGAGAGAGGCCTTCTTGACAAGATCTTTGTTTTGCAAGGTTCTTTCCTCCTCTGAAGGGTGGGTTGAGTGGAGACATGGGGAGTTTTGAAAAAGACATAAGGCACTGATGTAATGTTGTTTGTTGCTGAATTTAGGGTGAGCTCAAAGAGCTCTTAGTAGGCTCACAAAGTGCTTCCTCCCTCTTGAAGTTATAATGCCATGAAGAGTGATCAGAAGGTGCTTTCCTCCCTCTTGGAGCTCATGGTGTATGGAGCTGAGCCAAGCCAAGCCAAGGCCAAGTCAAGACAAAGCCATCAGGGCTCACCAGGCTAAACCCAGGCCTAGCTGAGCAGGGCTAGTTAGCTAAACTGGGTTAGCTGACCAGGTACTCCTTTTCTCTTAAAGGGCTGCAGGCAATAGTGCCTCATTGCTAAAACCAAACTATCACACACTCACTTACAGATTACATGCAGTGGCATCAAATAGCAAAGTCATAATTACATAACAAGCATGCAAGTGCAGTACAACTAATAACAAGTCGTTTACCCTGTGGCCTTCAAACACAATGAGATAGGAGGTGAGGGAGCCAGACTAAACCATTCTGACATTTGCAATACAGTCTCACTGTTGCTATCTTCTACTCCAACCTCTCAGTTAGCTAAAATTACAGGTGCACTATAGCACCTGGCCTGTTGGTCTAGCATCCAAACCTGGGCCTCCCAATGTGGTTCCAGACTCATGTAACAGAGCCCTACAACCAGCACTATCATGTTGGCCTTTCCCCATTATTTCTAAGAGCTGTCATATAAAAAAAGGAGAGAATAATGATGAACTAAAGTTGGAGGAGGTAACAAAAAGACAAATTCCAGACATTAGAAATTGTTGTTAATTTGATCACATTGACCTGCAAACAGCAATTACATATGACTCAACCTAATATAAAGACTCAGAGATGTTTTAGTTAGTTTCGATGAATTTCCTGTCACTGGAATAGGGTAAGCAAAGCAAAATCTGTTCGAACAATGTATAAATAATTTCTGGATCAGTTGGACTGGTCCTATTCTGAGATTCTAATTCCGTGTTTCTCCAACTTTAGGGTCCTTAATTTAGGGATGAGTATGCCATAATGAAAATCATAGCTGTATTTTGAGCTTTTACTATGCCAGACACTGCTTGAGATATTTTACATAGATTGCTTCCTTCAAATCTCACGATGATCTTGGGAAGTATGTTTGGTACTATCAGATTTACCAAGCAAGACTCAAATTAAGCAATACACTCAGCACCATATAGCTCATAAATGCAAATTCATGTGTAGGTCAGTCTGACACCAGAATCCAAGTTCCTAATAATTCTGTAGTGATGGTGCTGTGGTTTGACTGTGTCTCCCAGTAATTTATGTGTTAAAATTTGGTTACCTTGTATAGGTATTGAGAGGGTAGAAACTCAGTCTGACTATGGAATTAAAAAGCAGGACCTCAGGGCCAGTCGATGATGTGTGGTTAAGGCAATAGGCTCCCATGTGGCCAACCGCAGTTCAAATCTCAAACCTGGTGGCTTGCTTTCTAACTTTATCTCTCTCTCTCTGTATCTCTCTGTTTATATGTCTGTCTGTCTCTTTCTTTCTGGTGAGCATGCATTCTCTATAGCAAATTTAAAATAATAATGATAATAATAATAATAATAATAATAATAATAATAAATAAAATGAAATAAATAATTCTTTAAAAAAAGAAAAAGAAGTGGGACCTTTGGAAGGCAATTAACATTAAATAAGGTCATTGGAGTGGGGTCCCCATAATTGAATCCTAGTCACTTTATAAGAGGCACAGACACGGACAGACACATGTCCTGTCTCACCATGTAATGCCAGAAACCTCCTTGGGACTTCACGCAGAGTCCCTCACCAGATGCAGCCCTGAACTTCCAAAACCAAGAACTAAATAAACCTCTGTTCTTCTTAAATTACCCAGTTGGATATTCAATTGTTAGCAACAGACTAAAACAAACAGGATATAGTTCTAGGATGAAGTTGCAGACAGATATTTGCATGTCCTTTTAATTCAATAGATGTTTATTTTGTAATAATTGAGTGCCTTTACTTAACTAGGGAATCTGGTGAAAACAAAGGTAAATGAGGCATAGTCACTACCATGCATTAGAAAGATGTAGCATATACACAAAGAACCATGAAACAGAGGACAAGGGGGTCATCATTAGATCTGAAGGCTCCTCCCAAGTAGGTGAAAGGATAAGGACAGAATTACACGAAGATTTGAGGTGCACATCAGCAGTGTGCAGATAGAGACAACCGGGAGAAGAAAGCAGCCCTTTCACTTGATGAGGCTTCACTTAATGCCAGTCTTGGATTTTCCACAATCCAGTTGTATCTCTTGAATACTTTCTCCCTTATCTACCAAATAATTTGGATTCAATACTACCATGATAAACCACTCAAAATTATGCATCATATGTTGTGTATATGCCATGTATGTATTATACATATATATATGCATTTTCAAGAGGAAGTACCATAGATTCCATCAGATTCCCAAACAAATCTGAACTCAAAAAAAAGTGGGATATGTACCTTTAAGTTCTGCAATTCTCAGATTCCTCATTTTATTTTTGTCAACATTATTGACATATTTGTCAGGTAACAGACTGGCATGCCAAGCTTGGTTATCAAGCAAGGAACAGAGATTGCTTCATTTTAAACTAGAGCGTTCTTTCTAGAATTATTTAGAAAGCATCAATATTTCCTCACTGAGTAGAACTTGGTCTTTACAAAGCAATTCTAATTTACTTTTGGCAATTTTCTTAGATGCGTCAGTCATAAGAAGCTTAATTTTCAAGAAGGTCTTACATTTATTAAAATAATTTGCAACAAATGGCGAGAAGCCTCACTAACACCTTGTTCTGATCCGTTCTGTTTCGAATAACAGGGAAATCGCCCTGAAACTGAGTGATTTATAAAAATAGAGTTTTATTCAGCTGACAATCTGACGGTTGAGGGGCTCTCTCTGGTGGGGTTCATCTGGCTGCTCATTCATGGCAGTGGTCTGGAGAGGGGGATCTGTGCTGCGTGTCTCTCCTTCCCTTTTCTTACAAAGCCACCAGGAGTCGGTCTTGGGCACCTCACCCTAATAATGTTAATCCTATCTCTTCCCAAACACCCCACTTTTTGATACCATAACTGCATCAAATTTTTACCCCATTAACCCCATTACAGTGGCTCAACACACTAATTTGGGGGACATGTATTCAAACCACAGCACCCTCTCAATATTTCTATTGTGAAGAATGTCGTATATACAGAAAAGTACACATAATATACATAAATGTACAGCTCAATAAATTATCACAAACTCCCATATAATTGCCTGTTGTTCAAGTCATAGAGCATTGTCAATTTTACAAAGTCTTCTCCTTGTCCCCAGACCCACTGTTCTCCCCAAAGGTAACTGCTATTCTGATTTTTTTCTATTGTGGTTTTTTTTAAAATTACTTTTAAACTTTATATACATAGAATCAAATAAAATAACTTGTTTTACTTAACATGGTGAGAACCACCCATATTGTTGTATGAGCTATAGTTTATTCATTTTTGTTGGTAAGTAGTAATTCCTACACCACAAATTATCCAATCCACCATTGATGGACATCTGAGTTGTTTCCAGTTTGGGGCTATTATGCATAAATCTGTTATAAACATACTTGGACTTGACTTTCAATGCACATATATACACATTTCTGTTAGAAATATACCCAAGAGTAAAATTAGTAGATCATAGCTTTAGATTAGCAATGTCCAATAGAAATATAGTACAAGTCAAGTCACATGTATAATTTAAATCATTCTAGTAGATGCAATAGAAACATTTTAAAAAGTGAAATTAATATCAATTATGCATTTTATTAACCTAATATATCCAAAATATCATCATCATAAAATGATTAATTTGATATTCTACATTCTTTTTTGTATTAAACCTTTAAAATTCAATGTGTAATTTACAATTATAGCAATTTGGACTAGTCACATTTCAAGTGGTAAAAACCCAAAGGGGATTACTAAGTACCATGTGAACTGTGTAGCTTTAAGTATTACCAGTTTTCCTCAATGATTGTGCCAATTTACATTTTTGAAAGCAGTGTATGAGAGTTATAATTGTTCTTTTATCTTCATTAATACTCAGTACTGCTCTTATTTTATTTTTTAAGGTTTTTGCTTGAGGGTACATGCACTCACCAGAGAGAGACAGAAACAGTGAGAGGGAAAGTGAGAAATCACCCCCCAGGGGGGTTGGCAACACCATAATCCCTTCTTCTCCATTCTCCTCCTGGGATTTTGGGCATACACGCACACATGCCCAGTGTGATTTCAAGCTACCAGGTCTAGGACTTGAACCACGGTTGGCCATGTGGGAGTTCAGTGCCCTAACCACTATACCATCTGCTGGTCTCTGGTCTATCTTTGTTCTCATAAGCTGTTGATGTGGTGGATTATATTAATTGATTTTCAATGCTGAGCCACCCTTGAATATCTGGTATACCTTTCAATTGGGAATGACATGGTATCATTTTTTTTTTTTTTTGAGAGGTTTTTGCTATAGGGCGCGTGCGCTCGCCAGACAGACAGAGAGAGACAGAGAGATAGAAAGCAAGAAATCACCCCCCAGGGGGGATGGCCACGCCGCAATCCCTTCTCCTCCATTCTCCTCTCGGGATCTTGGGCACGCACACACATGCGCCTGGCGTGAGTTTAAGCCACCGGGTCCGAGACTCGAACCGCGGTCGACTACGTGGGAGTCCAGCGACATAGCCATTACGCTAATTGCTGGTCCCTTGACATGGTATCATTTTCGTACTTAGTTGGATTTGGTTTGCTAATATTTTGTTGAAGACTTTTACATCTATGTTCATGAGAAATATTGCCCTATAGTTTTCTTCCTTTCTTTCTTTCTTTCTTTCTTTCTTTCTTTCTTTCTTTCTTTCTTTCTTTCTTTCTTTCTTTTTTTTATTATGTCCTTGTCCTGCTTTGGTATTAGGATAATGCTGGCCCCATGAAATGAGTTAGGCAATATTCACCCTGCTTCCTCAGGAAAGATGGTAGAGAACGGGTGTAATTTCTTCCTTAGATATTTGGTAGAATTCACCAATGAACCCATCTGGGCTAGGTGCTTTCTGTTTGGGGAAGTTATCATTGCTGATTCAATTTCTTTAATTAATATATACCTATTCAGATTATCCATTTCTTTTTGTGTGAGTTTTGGCACATTGTCTCTTCCAAGAAACTGGATAATTTCATCTAGAGTATCAAATTCGTAGAAATAGAGTTCATTATATTATCATTTTCATGTTCATGGGATCTGTAAGGTGATGTTCCCTCTTTCATTTCTGATATTAGTAATTCATATCTTCTCTCCTTTTTTCTTAGTCTGACTAGCAGCTTATTGATTTTATTGATCTCCTCAAAGAATCAAGTTTTGGTTTCTAAGATTTTTCTCTACTGATTTCCTGTTTCAGATTTTATCAGTTTTTGCTCTAATTTTTCTTTCTTTTGTGATAGACAGCTTCTGTTATTTCATGTGGTTCATTGTGCTGCTGTCTCTGTTTCACCTGACCAGCCCACCTAAACGTGACTTCTTTCCTGGCCAGAGCTCTCCTAGAAAGCCACTATCTGGGTAGGAATGAATTGCACGTGGGTCAGCCAAGAGCCACAAAGGCATTTGCCGGTCTAAACAAGTTTCCTATGAGATGAACACCTGTCACAGGCTGGACATTGGGGCCTCAGGCCATTCACCAAGACAAAGAAGTATCCCATGAAAGACCCAGTGTAAACATCCACCCCCAAGTTCCCTGGAGCTCCATAAAGGCAGAGCTATGTTTACAGACACTCTTCAAGGAGAGATCTTATGGCCAAATTAGATGAAAATACACAAAATATATTTCTTAATTTCCAAAATATAGGGACTTTAAAATAGAATTCTAGTCTAATTAAACTATGGTCAAAGAACACATTCCATGGGGTTTCTATCCTATGGAAATTGTCAAGCTTCACTTTATGGCTTGGCAGATGGTGAATCTGGGATAAATTCTTCATTAGTGCTTAAGAAGAATTTGTATTCTACAATGGTTGCATTCAAATGCTCTATGTAAGCATTAGATTAAGTTTGTTAATTGTGTGGTTTAATTTCCTACATCCTTATTGATTTTTGTTACAAATTGATTTTGTAATTATTGTTACAAGCAGATTGATTGCTGGCTTTATTAGTTACTGAGAGAAATGGGTTAAAATTTCTTATAATGACTATGGATAAATCAATTTTCCTTACAGTTCTGATAATGTTTGATTTATACACTTTGGTGCTATATGATACATAAGAAAATGATATTAAATAAACTAAAATTGCATTCTATTTCTGGAAATTGCATCTTCTCTCCTTATGAAATACTCTGTCTTCAGGAATACTTTATGAATATAGCCTTAAAGATTATTACGTCCGATATTAATCAGTTTTTTGGTTAAATCTTCTTCTGTCATTTATTTCTTTATATGTTAGGTGTATCTCACATAAAAAATATAAGGTTATTGTTTTTTAATTTGATCTGACATTATTTATCTTTTAATTGAAGAATTTTATTCATTTACATTAATATAAATCTAGATGTATTTGAATTTCAGTTTACCACTTGATTTATATCTGTTCTGTCTATTTTATGCTAATTTCCCCTTCCTTTTAAATTTTTTTATTCTATTCTATTTCCCCACTATTAACTTGTAAGTTATATACACTTTTACCATTTTCTTAGTAGTTAATATAAAGACTGTAATATGTATGTTTGACACAATAAAATCTATATTGTTTTAAGCTATTGCCATTTCCTTAGACAATGCAAGGATTTTTAACTCCGCTTACCTCCACCTGAATTATATGCTGTTGCTGTGGTACATTTTAACATAAATATTTTAAAACCCAAAAGAGTGCTAATTTTTCTTTACTGGTTAGTATTTACTCAGATATATAAGAATCTTTTTTTAATAGAATATATAAAACATAAAATTTGCCATTTAACCAGTTTTGAATGTGCAATTTGGTGACATTAGATACATTTGCAATGTTGTTTAACCACCACTCTTCACTTCCAGAACTTTTTCATCATTCCAAACAAAAACCCTGATACCATCTCCCCACCTTCCACCCTGGTAACCTCTATTATACTCTCTGGTGATTTTTAAGGCTGAATAATCTACCATTGTTATTTATTTAGTTAGTTAGTTAGTTCCATCTGCTTATGGACATTAGCATTGTTTCCGCCCTTTAACTACTGTGAGTAGTGCTGCCATGAACATTGGTAGCAAGTACCTGTTTGAGACCCTGATTTCAGTTCTTCTGGGTATATACCTTGTTATGGACTGTGACTCCATAAAATGCATCTGTTGAACGAATCTCCAGTGTGTCTGTATTTGGAGACACAAATGAATAATCTTATTAAACCCAATCACTAAAAAATGATGGAGAAGTCTCAAGGGTGGAGACCTGGTTTGATAGAATTAGTATTTTCATAAAAAGAGATATCAAAAAGTGGGTGAGCACTTGCTCACATTCTCCCTACTCCACTGTGTGAGCTCAGGAAGGAGAGGGGAAAAAAAAAAAGAGTCATTTAAAGGCAAAGTTGCTACCTACAAGGTGGGATGTTCCCTGCCAGAAACTTGGACTTTTTAGCCTCTAGATCCATGAGGAAATAAATGTCTATTGTTTAAACCATGTGATCTACCCTATTTTCTTATGGCAGTTTGAGCTGACCAATACACACATAGAAATGAAACTGCTGGACCAAATGGTAAATCTACATTGAATCTTTGGAGGAACTGCCATATTGTTTCCCCCAGTGGCCACACCAATTTACATTCTTACCAGCAATGCAGCAGGGTTGCATTTTATCTGTCCTTACCAGCACTTACTATTTTCTGTATGTTCATTTACTATAGCCATCTTAATTGGTGTGGAATGGTACCTTATTTTGGTTTTAATTGGCATTTCTCTTATAACTAGTGATTTAAGCATCTTTTCATGTACTTGATGGCCATTAGTATATCTTCTTTTTTTTTTTTTTTTTTTTTTTTTTTCCGGGAGGAGGGTAGGAATGTCTATAGAGGAATGTTGCTTATTTTGTAATCGGGTTCTTTTGTTATTGTAGTAGCTCATTATATGGCCTGGATATTAATTCCTCATAAGATATTTGATTTGCAAATATTTTCTCTCATTCTGTTAGTTGTATTTTTAGTCTTGGTAGTGTCCCTTGATTCACAAAGGTTTTTCATTTTGATCAAGTTCAATTTACCTATTTTTTTGTTGTCATTGTTGTCACGTTTTTGCTGAAAAATGAAGAAATCATTGACAAATCCAATGCCATGAAGCTTTTCACCTATGTTTTCTTCTAATAATTTTATGTTTTTACCTTTATGTTTAGGTTTGATTCATTCTGAATTATTTTTTGTATGTGGTGTAAGGAATGAATTCAACTTCATTCTTTTACAGGTGGATATCCAGTTGTTTTAGCACCCATTTGTTGAAAATCTAGCCTTGGGCCAGCCACTAGTACAATGGTTAAGGCAGTGGATCCCACAGCTGGCTGCACATTTCAAGTCCCAAACCCTGCAGCTTGAAAAACATACTGGGCATGTGTGCATGCATGTCCAAAATCCTGAGGGCAGAAGGGAGCAGAAGGGATTGTGGCTTATTCCTCCTCCCTGGGGAGTTTTTTCTCTTTCCCTCTCTTCCTCTCTATCTCCAGTGAGTGCACATACCCTATAGCACAATAAAATTTAATAAAAAGAAAAACTGGCCTCTTGCATTAAATGTTCTTGGCACACAATTTTAAAATTAATGGACATATATACAAGGGTTTATATCTGGGCTCTCTATTCAATTCTATTGGTCTCTATATATTTCTTTATGCCCATACCATACTGATTGGTTACTGTATCCTTTTTAACTTTCAATTCAGAAAATGTTAGACCTCCAGCTTAGTTCTTTATAAAGATTGTTTTGGCAATTTAAGGTCTTTTGGATTCCACATAAATTTTACAATAGAATTTTATATTTCTACAAAAATATGTCATTGAATTTTATTGAATCTATTGATTGCTTTGGGCTGTATTTTGTGTTATATGTATGTATTTCATGAGAGAGACAAAGAGAGAAAAAGGAACCTGAACAGTTTCTTCCCACCATGATTCACCCAGCCTCAGCCAGTCCAGACAGACACATGCACTCAGCAAGTACAGGGAGGTCCTGGTACACAAACTGGGGACCTTCCTATGTGGGTTCATTTATGTTACTGCTGACCCTGCTTTGGGTAGACTGACATCTTAACAATAGTAAGTCTTTCAATCCATGAACACAGGATGCCTTTTGATTTATTTGTATCTTCATTCAGCAACGTTTTATATTTTCAGTGTAAGAATTTGCTTTCTAATTTATTTTTTGATATTTTATCCTTTTTGATACTATTATAACGATAATTATTTTTTTATTTCATTTCCTGATTGTCCTTTATTAGTGCATAGAAATGGAACTGCTTGAGCAGTGCATTACCGTTACACCATGAAGAACAACCCCCTCTTTTTATTTTTAATTTTTAAGTTTTTTAAAGGAATTATTTATTTTATTTTATTTATTTTAATTTGACCAGAGAGAGAAAGGGAAAGTGAGAAAGCAAGCCACCAGGTCCAGGACTCAAACTGTTATTGGCCATGTGGGAGTCCATTACCCCAACCAGCATGCCACCTGGCAGACCCAATTTAGTTTTTAAACTTTTTTTGTTGCTGGAAAATACATATACTCACCAGAGAGAGAGAGAAAAACCATTCCACAATAAGCTTTGGCCATGTCACAATTTTTTTTCCTTCCATTTCTCCATTCCATTGGGATTTGGGGCATGCACACACACATACACACACACCTGGTGTGTTCTTCAAGCCACTGGGGCTGAGATTCAATCCATATTCAATCATGTGGGATCTAGCTCCCTATCCACAATGCTTAACTACTACATTATGGGGCTGGCCTCCCTTTCTTTCTAGCATAAGCATTTACAGTATGAAATCCCCACTTAGTACTGCTTTCACTGCGTCTTGTGATTTTGGGTATGTTAGTGTACTTTCAGTTTCATTTGTCTCAACATATTTTTTAATGTCCCTTGTGAGTTCTCTGATAAATTGATTAAAAGTGTGTTGTCTGATTTATTCATATCAGTGAATTTTCAAGATTTTCTTCTGTTATTACTTTTGAGTTTAATTGCATTGTGATCAGATGCTTTGTATGATGTCAATCTTTTCCAATTATTAAGACTTATTTTGTGGCCTAACATATATACAATTTATCCCAGCACTGTTCCATATGCACTTGAAGAAAAATATGCATATTCTGCATTCATTGGATGAAGTATTCTTTATGTCTGTTAGATTCAACTGGTTTAAGTCCTCTGATTCCTTATTGATGCTTTGTTTACTCATTATTGAAATTGTGGTACTGAATTATCCTATCCTATTACTGTACTGAACTACCTATTCTCCTTTCAATTCTGTCAATATTTGCTTCATATGTTCTGGATCTCTGATGTTTTGTGCATGCGTGATAATTATGGTATCTTCTTAGATAATTTTTTTAACAATATAAATGTTTCCTCTTTGTTGCTTGTAAAATTATTTTACTGAAAGTCTATTTTAGCATAACTACCTCCACTCTCATTTGGCTTACTATTTGGAATTTTTTTTTTCATCCTTTCACTATCAACCTATGTGTGTCTATCTAACATGAGTCTCTTTTTTTTAATAATTGTATTTATTCATTCATTTATTTTAATTTGACCAGAGAGACACAGAGAAACAGAGAGAGAGAAAAAGTAAGAAAGCAAGCCACCAGGTCCGGGACTTGAACCGTGGACAGCCATGTGGGAGTGTCCAGTGCCTTAACCACCATGCCACCTGCTGATCCCCTAACATGAGTCTCTTGTAGAGGATTCTGTTTCAATTTCTTTTAAAATCTGCTAGTCTATGTCTTTATTGAGAATTTACTCTGTTTACATTTAAAGTAATTACTGATAGAAAAGAACTTAAGTTTTCTATTTGTTGATTGTTTTCTAACAGTTCTTTTGTTCTTTATTTTCTCCATTTCTGCCTTCTTCAGTATTTAGGTGATGTTTTTATTCTTTCTCATTTCTTTTGTGTATGTTCTATAGAAATTACACATAATATCCCAAAATTACAGCAAACTATTTAAATGGATACTAACTTAACTCCAGTCACATATAAAAATTCTACCCCTTTGCAGCTCTGACTTCTCCCACTTTATGTTATTGATATTATAAATTGCATCTTTATATCCATTAACTTAGATTTATAATAATTTTTAAAATATTTTTTATTTTATATTGTCAGGCAGTGTGTGTACTTGCCATGTGGAGATGGGAGAAGGAGACGGAAAAGCACCCCCTAATGGAGCATGGCCACACTGCATCCTCCATTTCTCATCTTGTCAGGATTCTGGACATTCATACACATGTACCTAGTGCGTTTTTCAAGCTTCTGGGGCTGAGACTCAAACCATGGTCAGCTATGTGGAATCCAGGTCCCTTAACTACTAGGCCATGTGGCTGGTCCAGATTTATAATTATTTTTTATATCTATGTCTTTTAAATCCTGTAGAAAGTAAAAAGTAGAGTTAGAAACCAAGAATAAAATAGTATTGGTTTTCATATTTGTCTACATGTTTACCTTTTCCAGAGATATTTATATCTTCATGTGGCTTTGAGTTACTATCTCATATCCTTTTGTGTCAATCTGAAAGATTCCTTTTAGCATTTATTTTAGTGCAGATCTAGTGATAATGAACTCTGTTAACTTATGTTTACCTAGGAATGTCTTACTTTGTCCTTCATTTTTCAAGGACAGGTATAGAATTCTCAGTTGGTAAGTTTTTATTCTTCTGACACTTTGAAAATATTATTCCACTGCCTTCTGTCTTTCAGGTTTCTGATGAGAAATCAGCCGATAATCTTACTGAGGATCCCTTGTATGTGATGAGCCTTTTTTTTTTCTTGATGCTTTCAAGATTCTCTTTTTGTTGTTGGTCTTTGATAGTGTGATATAATGAGTCTTGGTGTATGTCTCTTTGTATTTATCTTATTTGGAGGCCATTAAGATTCTTTAATTTATAGATTTAGATTATTCATCATATTTGGAAAGTTTTTGGTCATTATCTCTTTAAATAATCTTTCTATCCCTCTCTCTTTTCTCTTTATGAGGCTTTTATAATTCATATGTTTGTTCACTTGAGGGTATCCCACATCTTTCTATGCTTCGTTCACTTACCTTCTTTTTTCTTTCTGTTTCTCATACTCAAGAATTTAAGTTGTTCTAAATTTAAAATCATTGATTCTTTGTTTATAACCTCTGTTTATCCTGTAGTGAATTTTTATGTCAGTTTTTGTACTTTTCAGCTCCAGAATTTCTGTTTGGTTCATTTTTATAATCTCTGTGACTTCGTTGGTATTTTAATTTTACTCACATATTGCCTTTTTAGTTTTCCTTTGGGTCTTTGTCCATGTTTTCTCTTAAGTCTTAGATCATATTTAAAACAATTATTTTAAAGCCTTTTTCTAATAAGTATGCTATCTGAGCTTTCTTGGGGATGATTTCTGTCAATTTATATTACTTTTTTGAATGAGTTATGTTTTATTGTATCTTTGTATGCTTTGCGATTTTTTTGTTGTTGAAAATTGAGTATTTGACTATTATAATGTGATAAGTCTGGAAATTAGGTCATCAAATTTCAGTTATTCAATTATTAAACAACAGAGAATAGACAACAAACAAAAACAAACAAAAAAACGAATTTCTGTTGTTGAGTAATACCTGAAATTTGGTAATTTATAAGGATGGAAGTTTATTTAGCTCATGGTTTTATAGGTCCACGATCAAAGGATTGCCACTTTCTTGTTGGTATAGGTCCTAAGGCAGCACAGGGCATCAGCTGGTAAGACAGAGTACAAAGAGTACAAGTGTGTGTGTGTGTGTGTGTGTGTGTGTGAATATCTATGAGCTCCATGTGTTCTTCCCATTCCCTATCATTATAAAACAGCCAGGATTCAGTCGGGTGGGCCCTACCCTGATAACTTTAATCCCAATCCTTTTCCAAAGGCCCCTCCTCTTAATCTCATAGTTGGAGTAAATTTTCACCCTTTTAATTTCATCACAACCAAATTTTATCACACTAATTTTGGGAGACAAATTGAAACCGTAGTAGGGCCTAAGAGGATTTGTATTTGCTTTGGGTAGGAAATTAGGAGCACAAATCATGTTTTAATCCAATTTCAGACTTTATTTTAATTTTGGCTTCAAAATTTTTGTGAGCTAATCTCCTTCCAGTTTATCTTTTTTCCTAAGAACTAGTCCTTTAGAGAACTAACCAAACCATGAAGGGTTGTCAGGGCCTTCCTTCGCAGGCATTGGACAAGTTTTTGTCTCTAGCTTTGTCTTCTTAGCTATATAAAGCTGTCGAAAGCACCGCTCCGCATATTGAACCTCTTGATAGTCTCTTCCTGAATCAGCAGATAAAACCAGGCAAAACAGTGCCAGCGCCTCTCTGGGTCTCTGCCTTCCCTTGGATTCAGTTCCTTTTATGGCTTTATTAGTTATCTGGTGTCTGCAAGCAGCTTTTAAAAAGTATTTGTCCAGCTTTTTAGCTGTCTTCAAAAGGAGACTTAGTTGATTTTATCTAGTTCACCTTGCCAGAAATGAAAGTTGACAACTTACTTCTTTTCTTTAAAAAAAAAAAAGAAACAACACTCTTCTTTATTACAAGTGACAATTTTATTTTTTTAATTTTATTTATTCATTCCTTTTTTAATTTGACCAGAGAAAGATACAGAGAGAAAGAGGGAAAGTGAGAAAGCAAGCCACCAGGTCTGGGACTCAAACCATGGTCGGCCATATGGGAGTGTCCAGCACCTTAACCACCACACCACTTGCTAGTCCCCGACAACTTACTTCTAATCCTCCTTCTTTTCTGGTACTTTTACTAATCTTTGACCCCACTCAAGAAATGAGAATATACAGGAACCAGCAGTTAGCATAATGGCTATGTCGTTGGACTCCCACGTAGTCGACCGCGGTTCATGTCCCAGACCCGGTGGCTTAAAACTCACACCGGGCACGTGTGCGTGTGTGTCCAAGATCCCGAGAGGAGAATGGAGGAGAAGGGATTGCGGCGTGACCATCCCCCCTGGGGGGTGATTTCTTGCTTTCTGTCTCTATGTCTCTCTCTATCTGTCTGGCGAGTGCTCACGCCCTATGGTGAAAACCTCTCAAAAAAAAAAAAAAAAAAAAAAAAGAAAAGAAAAGAAAAAAAGAAATGAGAATATAAATGGGTATCTTCAGAATTTTAGTGAGCATTTTGGGCTTTTTAATAATAGGAGCTTAAACATTACTGTTCTTAGCATTCATACACATTCATTTGGCTTCTAAAGAAAAATTTTATGTGAAATGAAGGTATTTTTATTCAGTAAGTAAGGATCAATCATTTAAAAAAGGAATCTCACTTAAAGTGGTATAATTCTAGAGTTATAGTTTGTCTAAAACCTTCACTGACTCGCTCAAGATTTGTCCATGATCACTGGTATAAAAATGTTGAATAAATGAATAAGTAAATAATATTGAAAAATTGAGCCAGTGATTAAAATTATTGAGTTACACTTCAAGTAATCATTTGTAGGCCCAATTGAAAAATGCATGGAAGCATCTAATCAGGTGAGTTCATAGGCATGTTTTAAACAAAATCTCACAATAATGTGGTTGTTTGATTATCCTGTTGTTCTCCACTCACCACAAACATTTAGCTCAGCAAAGCTGTCACAGTAAGCATTGCTTGCAAGCCAGGAACTTGTCATAGGTAAGCCTGGCTTGCCATTAAGATGAAATATTGCTCATAGGTATCCATCTGTCTTGGAAGGTTTAGCTGTTCACTTACCTCAGGAGTTCCATTGAGTTCCATGAATATGTCATTTAAAAAAATTGTACCAATTTTGAAATAACACTGAGGGCAATTAAAAATATTATACACAGTGTTAGTCTAAAAGATCCAGTCAACTATTGAGGCACTGGGAAGATTATCCTCTCCAAAACAAAATTCTCCTGTTACGTGGTGTTTCGTGATTTATATGTTAGAATTTTGTAGCTATTTTTCTTTGAAAAAATTTAAGGTACTCCCATATGACTCCCTTAATGTTGGTTCTTCTCACACAATGTTATAAATGAGGCAAGTAAGGTAGGCTGTGGAAAAGGAAAAGGACATGAGAAAAGAAAGGGTCAGAAAGGAAGGACTTTGAAAAAGCAGATGCTATTGTTCCATATTTTACATGGAGAAGTCGTATTGCAACAGATGTCACCTTGGTGCTGGTAGACAACTTCTCCATTACTTTAAAGGATTTCCCTTATTTAAGGATCTGATTCATGGACTCTGGTAGTTTTAGGATATGTCCACACATTCTTCGCCACACCATCCATTAAGTGGTAGGGTCTCTGTTCTCTCTTCTTGAATCAGAATGGGCTGTTGTTACTGCTTCAGTCAGTGGAGTAAAATGCCACCCCTACTGCCTTACTCTTACCACGCGCCATGATTTGTGTGCCCCCACATTCATCTGTTGAAATCTGGTGAACTGTTGCAACAGTGTTGAGAGGGTGGAGACTTAATCCAATTATGGTGTTGCAAGGTGGGACCTTTAGGAATTGATTAGGCATCGGGGTGGGGTCCCCATGACTGACTGCTGTGGGTTTATAAGAACTGAGACACGAACCAGCTCCATGGCTCCTGCGATCTAGCCATTTTGGGGGAAACGGAGGAATGAAGAGATCCCACTGATAATTCAGCCTCCAGTATAGACAACTCGCGTGGAGAGGCAGAGGGAACAGAACAACCCTTCTTCAAGAACCAGCTCCATGGCTCCTGAGATCTAGCCATTTTGGGGGAAACGGAGGAATGAAGAGATCTCACTGATAATTCAGCCTCCAGTATAGACAACTCGCGTGGTAGGAAGACTCAGGCCTCCTCTCTCTGTATCTGTCTTTGTCTCTCTCTATCTCTGTCTCTGAGTCCTCTCTCTCTTTTTTTTTTTTTAATTTTTGCTTTTTAGAATTTTGTTTAAGGTGAGGCATTTTTCTGGGCCTGTTGACCCCGCCTAGCCCTTTATCTTGTTAATAATTCCCTCTCCCACTCCCCACCCAGGAGAGGCAGAGGGAACAGAACAGCCCTTCTTCAAGAACCAGCTCCATTTCTCCTGCGATCTAGCCATGTTGTGCGGTGCGCGCGCCGCGCAGTTTTCTAATTTTTGGTTATTTTTGAAATTTTTTTGAATATTAATATTTCTTTTTTTTAGTTTTTTTTTAAAAGTTTTTCTCTTCTTTTTTTTCGCCTTTTCTTTGTTTGTTGTCTTTTTTTTTTTTTTTTTTTTTTGCTCTTGTTGCTTTTGTTTCCCTCTCTCTGTTTCCTTTTCTACACAGTCCTTGACCCTCAGATTGAACTTCCAAGTTTGGGAAGAAATCGACCATCCACGAGATGACTAGAAATCACTGCAGGACCACAAGAAATATGGGGAAGCAGGAAAATACCTCTCCTCTAAGGGAAAAGGATAACTCCTCTTCATCCACACACAGTTCAATGGAAGTCATGGAAATGTCTGATAAAGAATTCAGAACATTCATAATGGCAAAGCTTACAGAGATGGATGAGAAGAGAAACAAGGAACTAATGAAGAGGAAGGAGAAAGGAGTTGAAGAGTTCCAGGAGTTGAGGAAATTCATGCAAGATCTTAACAAGGAATTTCATACATTACAAAAGAATCAGATGGAACTGTTAGAGATGAAGGCTATAATACAAGAAGTCAAAATTTCCCTTGAAAGTATTAAACACAGACTAGATCATACAGAAAATAGAATCTTAGATGTAGAAGAGAAAATTGCTGGCCTAGAAAAATCCACCATGAAGACTGAGAAAATGGCCCAAAAATTTGAGAATAATATACAAGAAATAGTAGATACAATTAAACGTCCGAACATCCGGATAATAGGCATCCCAGAAGGCAAAGAAACTCATAAGAGCATTGATAATCTATTCCATGAAATCCTGCAAGAAAACTTTCCAAACCTGGAGAGGCACTCAAAGATCCATTCCCAAGAAGTACTGAGGACCCCAAATAGAATCAACCCAAGAAAATCTTCTCCAAGACACATTATAGCCAGATTGACCAAAACCACAGACAAAGACAAGATACTAAGACTGGCAAGAGAAAAACGGCAAGTTACCTACAAAGGGTATCCCATCAGACTAACGGCAGATCTCTCATCAGAAACAATGCGAGCGAGGAAAGAATGGGAGGATATATTCAAAGCATTAAGGGAAAAGCAATTTCAACCGAGAATTCTGTACCCAGCAAGATTATTGTTCATTTGGGAAGAAAAGACACGAACATTCCTAGATAAACGAGACCTGAAAGAATTTACCAGCACCAGACCAGATCTCCAAGAAGTTCTTAAGGGAGTGCTATGTCAGTAAAATTAAATGCAGACACACAGAAATAAGAGTTCAGAAACTAAGAAAATGGGCAACTTAATTGTAGGGACAAAGTCTGGAGTTGAGTATTATATCCCAGAGTTCAATCTGGAAGATCGAACTTCAACAGAAACAGAAGAAAATTAAGTACATGAGACTGAACTGATGAAACAGTATTCTATGACTTGACTAAAATATTGCTGCTTTTCTTCTAAGCTTTGTTGTCCGGTTTTAAGGATTTTTGTCCTGTCTTGAGCTATTGGGCCCAAGACGAACCATAGGCTTGGCCATGTAGGATCCGGCTGCCTTAACCACCACACCACAGGCTGGCCCAAAAGATACTAACGCTTAATCGCTTGATACTAAATGTATAACAGTGACTATTACGTGGGAGCATAAAGATTTTTTTTTTCATTAAAAAGAGGTCTTTTTAATGAAAATTAAAAGTTTGTGGATCAACCACCCTTAAAAGGATTTTGGTCCTGGAGTGGTGATGGCTGACATTGGTGCTTATTGTGTTCCAGTATGGCACTGAGAGCTTTGCAGAGTCTGCCACTTACCCCACATACCCTTCCGGGAGGGAGGTACTGTTATCATTTCCACTTCCTTGTTCAGAGAAATGAGGCTCGGCAAAAGGTCATGTGCAGCCATTCATGAAAAACACACCATAGGGACCAGCAGTTAGCATAACGGCTATGTCGCTAGACTCCCATGTAGTCAACTGCAGTTCAAGTCCCGGACTCGCTGGCTTAAAACTCATGCCGGGCAGGGAACCAGCAGTTAGTGTAATGGCTATGTTGCTGGACTCCCATGTAGTTGACCACGGTTGGCGTCCCGGACCCAGTGGCTTAAAACTCACGCCAGGCGTGTGTGCGTGCGTACCTAAGATCCCGAGAGGAGAATGGAGGAGAAGGGATTGCGGCGTGACCATCCCCCCTGGGGGGTGATTTCTTGCTTTCTGTCTCTGTGTCTCTCTTTGTCTGTCTGGCGAGCGCACGCGCCCTATAGCGAAAACCTCTCCAAAAAAAAAAAAAAAAAAACTCATACCAGGCACGTGTGCATGCGTGCCCAAGATCCTGAAAGGAGAATGGCGAAGAAGTGATTGCAGCATGGCCATCACCCCTGGGGGGTGATTTCTCACTTTCTGTCTCTCTGTCTCTCTCTCTCTGTCTCGTGAGCACATGCACCCTATAGCAAAAACCTCTTCAAAAAAAAAAAGAACATACCATATAAAGAGATGGAGTTGGGACCAGCAGATGGCATAATGGTTATATCGCTGGATTCCCACGTAGTCGACCACAGTTCGAGTCCCAGACCCAGTGGCTTAAAACTCACGCCAGGCACATGTGTGTGCGTGCCGAAAATCCTGAGGAGACTGGAGGAGAAGGGATTGTAGTGTGGTCTCCCACCAGAACAAAAGAACACTGGTTCTTTTCCTGTGAATTCTCAAGAAGCTTCTTTAAAGCTCCCTTTTCCATAACACCAAGCTCACTCCTCTTCTTTTTTTTTCCCTTTCTTTCTTTATTATCATCATAAGCTCCTCTTCTTCAGTAACTGTTCCATTAAAAAGAAAGTCAGCGGGCCAGCAGATGGGAAAGTGGTTACATTGCTGGACTCCCACATGGCTGACCGTGGTTCGAGTTCCGGACCTGATGGCTTGAAAGTCACACCAGATGCATGTGCATGTGTGCCCAAAATTCTGAGAGGAGAATGGAAGAGAAGGGATTATGGTGTGGCCATTCCCTCCGGGGGGTGATTCCTCACTTCCCTCTCTCTCGGCCAGTTTTGAGACAGTGAGGATGTGAAAGAGAGGGCCTTTCCTCACCTTTCTTTCAGGTAAAAAAATTAACACTCTTTCCTGGTGAAATCACATTTATTTCCACAGCACCTCACCAGGACATGCCCCAAAAAGAACTGCAAAAAGGGGACCAGCAGTTAGCGTAATGGTTATGTCGCTGGACTCCCATGTAGTCGACTACGGTTCGCGTCCGAACCTGGTAGCTTAAAACTCACGCCCGGCGTGTGTGTGTGAGTGCCCAAGATCCCGAGAGGAGAATGGAGGAGAAGGGATTGCGGCGTGGCCATCCCCCCTGGGGAGTGATTTCTCACTTTCTGTCTCTAATGTCTCTCTGTCTGTCTGGTGAGCGCACGCGCCCTATGGCAAAAAAAAAAAAAAAAAAAAAAAAGAAAGATAGAAAGAAAGAAAAAGAAAAGAACTGCAAAAAAGCAAAGGCTGACAGGATTATTACCAGAGCTATGAAGTGAAACAATCCCAGCAGAGCAGAGTGTCAATGTGCCTTTTCTAAAGGAGGGAAGAAAGCCTGGTTCAGAGCCGAGACCCGGCACCTCGCTCCTGCTTGTAACGTTGAATGATGTGCACTTCTTGGTGAGGACCGGGGGCTTGACTTGCATAGGTTAAGACGTACCTTTACGCTCACACCCAGGCTGAATCTAATTTATATATATTTTTTCCTTAAAGCAGACACACAAGAGAGCAAAAGGAGGGCAGAAAGTGTCATGGTGGTCCTTCATGCCTACAGGTGACAGTGATGGACAAAAGGAGGGAGGTCTCGACTCTCTGTCTGCAAATTATCTGCTGAGTGCCAGATCGGACTTTCTTTGTCTTGTGCTCAGCATACAAAACAGATTTTTGATTACCTCTCAACAGCGTTACCCTATCTTAGACAGTATCCCACCAGGAAAATGGAACATACAGTTGCTTTCCTGAACCGTTTTTCTTTCAGCAATGTTATTTTCCAGAGTTTTCCCAGCATGTCTCGAGCCGCGCTTCAATACCTCAACTCCTGAGGTGCAACAATATGATAAATGATGTGTTTGGGCAAAATGACTTATTTAGGATCTAGAGGGGAGTTAACAACTTCACCGTTTTGTTAAGAGCAGCATTTATGCGTGTGTATGAAGTTTCTACGGGAGAAGCACGACTTTAATCTACTTCATATAAATCTATTTTCAGACCACCCAGTGGGACAACCCTTTGGTAAATGTCTCTTGCAGATCTGCACAGAGTACTTCACTTTATAGCTGTAGGTATATGTAGTTGGGTATCTATGCATGTGCGTTTTTCTATCTAAAAGGAGAGTGAAAGAACTAGATCCCACATGGCTGACTGCAGTTCAAATCCCAGCCCCAGCAGCTTGAAAACACACTGGGTGCATGCGTTTGTGCGTGTGTGCATGTTGTGTGTCCAGGATCTTTAATGAGAAGGAGAAAAGAAGGAAGGTATGACTACAGCCTGTTGGTGGGTGTTTTTTCTGTCCTCTTTTTCTCTCGCTAGTGCACATGCCCTCTGGCATTTAAAAAAAGTAGGGTAAAGGGAGAAGATAAAAAAATAAAAAGTACAGGGCAGGAACAAAGATGAATCCAGAGCGAGGGTAAAAACGCACACAGCAGTGCATACACATTTTTTTAAAGATGGACCGTAAATTGAGCTCTTCAGATATTGATCTAAAAAAGGAAGAGAACCTTGACAGTTCACAATGTCTATAGGATAAAATCAATTGCTCCAGGGATTTTTAGCTATTTTTGGCACCAAGATCAGATAGGAGTTTTTCCCTAGAGGCCTGGTGATGGACACCACAGGACAGTCGGTCTCATATTCAGAAACCCTCTTTATAGAGCCGGTGAGCCTCACTGGCCTCAATCAGCTAATGGCATCTCATCAAAGGGGAACACTTGAAATCTTCAGAGGTTTCGTACAATGGAGTGCACAGAACCCACTCTCTGCTGATCGATAGTGTGCGAACAATAAAGCATATCGAAACTAAAACCGTTTTATTTATAAAATAGACTGGCTGGTTATCCTCTGAGTGCAAGAAGTTGCATTTTGCCACGAAATACTTTCCAGCTTTAACTTTCTATGAGCTTGCGAAGTTTCCTGTTTCTTTCCCACAAACGCCATGACCGTTCAAAGGAGGACACGGCTGATAGTAGTGAGGGACAAGCAGCAACTTGAAAAAGGGTAGTCTAACGACTGGCAGTTAGCGTAATAGCTAAGTCACTGGATTCCCACGTAGTCGACTGCGGTTCGAGTCCTGGACCTGGTGGCTTAAACTCAAGCCGGGCGCGTGTGCGTGCGTGCCCGCCCAAGATCCCGAGAGGAGAATGGAGGAGAAGGGATTGCGGCGTGGCCATCCCCCCTGGGCGGTGATTTCTCGCTTTCTATCTCTCTGTCTCTCTGTGTCTGTCTGGCGAGCACACGCGCCCTATAGCAAAAACCTCTCCAAAAAAAAAAAAAAAAGGGTAGTCTACCTCATTACAATCTCTGTCATTTCCTGGATCTTTCTTCTTTCTTTCTTTCTTTTTTTTTTTTTTTTTAATGCTTATTCTTTCTATGAGTAAGAGAGACAGAGACAGAAAGAGACAGAGACACAGAGAGAGCACCCCCAACAGGTTCTGTTTTTTTTTTTAAAGGAATCATTTTACTTTATTTATTATTATTACTATTATTTTAATTTAGGCAGAGAGAGAAAGTGAGAAATTTAATTGGAGGTCCCCCACCCCCAGGTTTGTGCAATTCTGATTGCTTTCTATTCTGCATGATGCCTTTCCAAATGATACTCGAGACTAAAAGAAAAGAAACAATTTGTGATCTTTAGAGTTCATTAATACTCTAGCAGAGAAACAAACAAAATGCTTCTCAACGCTTTTCCTCTGGCAGTAGCAAGGGGCAGTTCTTGGAGAGCCTAGTCCCGGTTTCTGTTGACTCACACATGCTCATTAAAAACCACTTATCTGCATTCCTTTCCCGAGGTGACAGCTTCTCGTGTGCGTTTGTGAGAGTTGGGTTTTGGCTATGTATCCTGCCTGCATCCATTTCATCAGCCCCACACCCCAAATCCATCGAGCACTAGGACAGCACTGGGAAAACACCCCCAAAAGGGCATGTGGCCCCCCCACATCTCACAGGAGCACCCAAACCAGGAGGCCCATGAGGGAAAGCTTCTGTGCTGACTTAGATCAATAGCTCAACCTTCTAAAATACCTACTGGGGCCATGCCCTGTAACTGAGGACACTGCTTTGAAAGCAGGGTGGAGCAAGTGTTTCTCCGGCCAGTGAGAGACTGGAGCAGCGGCACAGCTCACCTGACTTGCTGGTGTTTTCATGCAGTCTTAATGGTAAAGACTTACCCATTTAGGGACCAGCAGTTAGCGTAATGGCTATGTTGCTGAACTCCCATGTAGTTGACCGCGGTTCAAGTCCTAGACCGGTGGCTTAAACTCACGCCGGGCGCGTGTGCGTGTGTGCCCAAGATCCCAAGAGGAGAATGGAGGAGAAGGGATTGCGGCGTGGCCATCCCCCCTGGGGGGTGATTTCTCGCTTTCTGTCTCTCTCTGTCTCTCTCTGTCTCTCTGGCGAGCATACATGCCCCACAGCAAAAACCTCTCCCCAAAAATTTTTTTAAAAAAGACTTACCCATTTATAAAGCTGAAGCTAGGTCGTTCACCTTTATACTTGAATTGTATTGATTAAAAAACCCATCCCTGGGTTAGCAGTTGGCATGGTAATTAAGGCTCTGGACTCCCACATGACCCCCTGTAGTTCAAGTCCCAGATGTAGTGGCTTGCTTTCTCACTTTCTCTCTCTCTCTCTCTTTCTCTCTCTCTCTCTCTCTCTCTCTCTCTCTCTCTCTGTCTCTCTATGGTGCGTATAGGTGCTTGAGAACAAACTTAAAAAAAAAAATCCATTCTTTTACTGGCATACCTTTAAGTTGTTTCCAGGGTATTTTATTTTGTTTGGTTTTGTCTTTGTCAATTTGTTCTGCTGTTATAAACGGTTACAGTGAATATCCTTGTTCATGTCTAGCTGTGAACATTTGCAAGAATTTTTCTAGAGCTCAATCATCCCTCTGTATTCACAGGAGATTGGTTCTAGGACCCCTCAGATACTAAAATCCACAGCATTCAAATGCTTCTATAAATGTACCATTTGCCTATAACCTACACACACCCTTCTGAATACTTCAGATCACCTCGAGCTCACTCAAAATCCCCAATACAAGGTAAACGCTTTAAATAAATATTATACTGCATTTTAATTTGTGTTGCTTTTAAACATAATTATTTAATTTTATTATTATTTTAAAATTTGCTATAGGGCATGTGTGCTCACCAGAGAGAAAGAAGTGTGTGTGTGTGTGTGTGTGTGTGTGTGTGTGTGTGTTGGGGGGCGGGGCAAGAAAGCATGCCGCCAGATCCAGGACTTGAACCACGGTGGTCCATGTGGGAGTCCAGCGCTTTAACCAGATTCCACCTGCTGTCCCCCAATTTGTATTTCTTTTTATTGTTGTACTGGACTTTTTAAACTGGTTTACTTTTTCCCTGTGGGTGATTAAATCCATGGATACAGAGCCCACAGATATGGAGGGCAAATGTTTCTCTGCTCAGTGACAAAGCCAGGGTGGCAGCACACTTGCCCTGAGCTGCTACAGTGTTTGCTCTTGCATGGAGACCAACAAATGGTCTGATGGTTTATCTTTGCTTTTACTAGCTGTCATCGAATTGTTTTGCAGTTTATATTCCTACCAGCAGTGGATGTTTGGGAATTTCTTTTATCCCATATCCTTACCAGCTCTTGATACTACCAGATTTTTATTTATTTTGCCTACCCGGTGTGTATAATTTGTTTTTCCCCCATAGGAAGTGTGCACTCACTGGAGAGAAACAGTGAGAGGGAAAATGAGAAATCAGCCCCTGGGGAGTGTGGTCATGCCTCAACACTTTCTCCTACAATCTCCTCCTGGGATTTTGAGCACACATGCACACATGCCAGGAGGGATTTCCAAGCTGCTGGGTCTAGGACTTGAACTGAGGTTTGCCATGTGGGAGTCCAGCACTGTAACCACTATGCCACCTGTTGGTCTCCTCATTGTTTTTTGAGGGCCTTGAAATGTTTGAAAAACGCCGACTTGGTAGTTCTGTGAAGACACAGTCTCGTTCCAAGTGATGTGGATGATGCAAAAGAAGGATTCGTTCAGCGAGGTCCCAATGATTATGATTAAGGAGCTCAGGGGCTACCAGGATTTTGAGCACTTAAATTTACAATAAAAATGAGTTACTGGTATTCATATTTTAACAAATCATAAAAAAGTCTTCCCCTTTTCCTGTGCTACTTACTTTTTTCTATTCAGATTGGGTTATGAATCTAGAGCTGTCCAAAAATAAGTAAGTCAAGATTGGCATCCATTGGGACCAGCAGTTAGCATAATGGCTATGTCGCTGAACTCCCATGTAGTTGACTATGGTTCGAGTCCCGGACCCGGTGTCTTAAACTCATGCTGGGTGCATGTGCGTGCGTGCCCAAGATTCCAAGAGGAAAATGGAGGAGAAGGGATTGTGGTGTGGACATCCCCCCGAGGGGTGACTTCTCACTTTCTATCTCTCTGTCTTTCTGGTGAGCACACGTGCCCTATAGCAAAAACCTCTCCAAAAAAAAAAAAAAAAAAAAAAAAAAAAAAAAAAAAAGATTGGCATCCATGGGCATGGAGAAAGCAGTAGCTTAGAAATGTCAAGGTGGTTGCAGGACCAGCAGATGACATAATGACACATTGCTGGACTCCCATGTAGTTGACTATGGTTTGAGTCCTGGACCTGGCAGCTTAAAATTCACACTGGGCACGTGTGCATGTATGCCCAAAATCCTGAGAGGAGAATGGAGGAGAAGGGATTGTGGCATGGCCATCCCTCCTGGGAGTGATTTCTCATTTTCTGTCTGTCTCTCTCATGTGCATACATGCCCTATAGCACAAATCTCACTTAAAATAAAAAGTCAAGGCTGGGTGAGGTCAGGTGGTGGTACAGTCATAATCCAACTTGGGCCCACTTGGGAAGGGTCCTGAGTTCACATCCTGTGGCCTCTCTGAGCATGCTGGGGGTGTGTACATACACATGATCTAGGCTGGCTGAGACTAGAGGTAGATTATGGTACAAAGATCCTCTTGGGGGGACTTATGTCTCTATCTCATAAATAAAATAAATGAACATTTTATAAAAATAAATTTATTCATCACAAAAAGGTAGCAATTTGTAGTCTGGCTTTAGACAATGGTCTGAATTTTCACGCTTTAAGATGTTCCCAGTTTCCTGAGGTGGGGTAAGCTGAGGGAACTGCCACACAAAGGCATATCGGAAGAGATGCCCATGAAGGGGCCTGTGAGAATGGACCATGCTCCATGGAGAAACCACAATTTCTGAGCCCAATCTATTAGTTACCTTTAATCTGTGTTTATTTCCCTTTGTTATGTTTTAGCCTTTTAGTTAAGTCTTGTTTCACCATTTTGGCCTGCTGCAAGGAATTAAAGAGAAAGTCTTAAGTCCGCATAAGTCCCATTTGTGAGAGTAGCTCCAGAACCAAAAATGGCAGCAACAGAGTTTGTGGTGATTCCGAAAGGAAGATAAATCTTGAGGGGACAGAAATCTGGTCAAATGCAGCCTCCTGTTCTCATTCTCTCTCCTGTCTCCATTCCAGCCTTAGATGATTTTACTAAGGGAGAAAGTGGGGTTTCTTTCAATTTTCCGCATGGACTGCCGTGGTGGGTGAGTCCTGACTGACCCAGCTGTGAAATAAATCCTTCAGTTCTTCATTTCCAGGGAGTCAGCACTATGTTCCAGAAGAAGAAAGATCTTTGGAGCCCGGCAAACTTAAGCTCCAGTCCATGCTGGGAGAAGTTTGTGAACTTGGGCAAATGACTTAAACTCTCTGAGCCCCCAACTCTTCAGCTCTAAAGTGAGGATTATAAGACTTCCCTTGAGATTTTGCTGTGGGGATTAAATACGATAACTTGTGTAAATGCATATGGTATATGTCTGGAACGCAATAGCCATGAAAGAAATTTCTCTCCTCTCTCCCCACCCATCCCACCTATGTCTGTGTTTGTGTTTCGAACCAGTTTTCTCCTGGTATCTGTGCCTCCACAATGCCCAGGCCCCAGGGTCCTTGAGGAAGTTCTCCTGGTACCAGGCCTTGTGTGAATATCCATAAATACTGACCTCTTCCTTGTCTCATTCCTAACTTTGTCTCTGCTATTGGAAACAACTGCCTTGCAATTATTAACTCAGTATTATACCTACTTAACTCAGACATTACAGCATGGAACATGGTTTGAGGCAGATCAACACATTTCTCTTGGGGGATTTACAAGTCTAGGGGGCAAATTCCTAGATATATAAGGGTCTTGTATATACTTTTCCTCAGTTAGATTGTTCTGAAAACACTGAGTAGGGTAAGCACAGCAGGGCTGTTTTGAATTGAGAAAGATACACAGTATCTGGGGACAATGGAATTGTGTAGTAATTAAAACTACCCGATCATACCAATTTACCTTCAGGTCAAGTCTTAGTGTTCAATTAGGCCAGCCAGGTGGCATGGTGGTTAAGGTGGCTGGATCCCACATGACCGACTGCATGGTTCAAGTCCCAGACTCCGTGGCTTTGAAAAACACAGCAGGTGTGTGTGAGTGCATGTCCAAAATCCTGAGAGGAGAGTGGAGGAGAAGGGATTGCAGTGCAGTCATCCCTCGTGTGGGGTGCGCTCTCTCTCTCTCTCCGCAGCAAATGTGTGCTCCCTAAGCAAATTTGAAAACAAAAAAAAAGAGAAGCGAATGGACTTTTCTCTGATAGCCCCCAGGAGTGATTTATGTCCTCAAGTACTCTTAAGGCTATGGCCTCTTCTCACAACTGGAAGAGACTTAGAACCTATAGACAGGATTATGAACCCTGCGGTTTTAAATTAAAACGCTGTCAATGGTTGACAGCTTGTGTGGCTGACTACGGAACTTTTCATCTCATAGTTACCATTTCAAATTTGCCCCTATAAGGGCACTGTCCTCAGGGGAAGAAGACAGCCTCTGATAAGGGATCTGAGAAGGGCCTCAGCTCTGTCCCTTACCCCTAGACACTCAGCTAGCTAGAAACATCCTTCCCTCTGGGCATGACGATAGTGGAGAAACTGAAGATCAAACAAGTTTAATCTCTGACCTGAACGCTGGCCAATAGCAGAGGTCTGTCTCTAGGGCCAGGGGGATCTGAAATAATTCATATTTCTCTCATCACAGTGGTTTTTTTCTCCATAGGAGGCTGTCGGCCGCTTAGGGCTATCTATCTGACATACTTCTCTAGTTCTACATGGAGACTAAAATACCTTTAAAGTCTTATTCCAACATTTCTCAAATCATGTGGGTATTTACCAAGCATGAAATTATCATCGAAAGACTCAATTTTAAAAGAGCCAGTTCTTTGGGAAAAAAATAAGAAAGAACATTTCCTCCTGTTTACTCTGAGATTTGCTTTTTTCAATAATTCGGTTATTGTGTCCTTCGTAATCTTTGGAGATTAGGCTTCGTTATTTTTTTTTTTTCCACCTAGACTCCGATCTGCTCATAAATCTCTTCATTTAGCTTAATTTAAATGTTTTGGCCAACCTCATGGTTTAATAATGAGAAATAAAATTGGAGTCTTAATGACTACTAAGAAGGGAATTTTCATTTCATTGGCATTAAAGAGCTGTTAAGGGGCGGACATCTCGTCCCACAAGCTGCCACTGCCTTAGCCGAGCGCATCAAATGCAGCTTGATATTATTCACGGCCTTCCACCCAGGGTGATTCACCCATAGGATTACTCGAGAATCCTTCAAATCCGGCCCCGCTTAGGTCCACCTGATGGCTATGCCCCTGTTGGTTAACAACGAACTGTTAACTGGATACAGGCCATCTGAGAAGCCCCCACAGCCCCGAGTGTCCCTCCTTGCTGCCCCTCAGAGCCAATGCATGTCACCCAGCTCCTATATGCTCCAACGCACGTTGTGTAACTGGGCCCTGGGACCGCGCTGATCCGATCACTAGGCCATGGAAGGTCCTGTTTCAGCACTTCTACCTGAGCAGACTGAAACTTAGAACTATAAAACGCGTTCTTACCACTGGAGAAAGATATCCACATCAAGGCCGTGGAGCCTAGAATCCCTGCCTTGTCCCAGAGCAGGGAGGACACACGAGCCGGGAAATTGCCCTTGTGAAGACAGAGGAGCTCGGTTTCTCTGCCCTAGATAGAATATGGTGGGTTCTCTCATGGGGATGGGGGGAACCACCTGGCACCAGGGAGAAGAAGGGGACATGGCTTGAGGCATGCAACCCAATTCTCTTGGGGGATTCACAAGTCTAGGGGGCAAATTTCTAGAGCTATAAGGGTTTTGTATATACTTTTTCAGTTAGGTTGTTCTCCTGAAAACACGGAGTAGGACTTCCTCTGTAAGAAAAATCCTAGCATCTGGACGCCAACATCAACTACAATAAATAATTCTGGTTGGTTGACACATGATATACTACACCCATAAACGCTCATTGCTTTTGGTAATAAGAAATACTGTTAGGAAACCTAATTAAAAACTCTTTTCTAGGAAAACTCCATCTCTTAAATAATATATTTAGTATCTATGATAATTTCTGAGTAATTATAGAAGCAGATTGTTTCAAAAACTAATGCAAGAGGCCAGCAGATGGAGTAGTGGTTCGGTGCTGGACGAGCACATGGCCAGTCGTGGTTTGAATCCTGGACCTGGTGGCTTGAAACTCACATGGGGCGCATGTGCATGCATGCCCAAAATCCCAGGAGGAGAGGGGAGGAAAAGGGACTGTGGTGTGGCCATCCCCCCGGGGGGTGATGTCTCACCTTTCTTCTCACTATTTCTGTCTCTTCTGCAAGTGGACATGTCCTATAGCAAAACAAAACAAAACAAAACAAAACAAAACAAAACAAAACAAAACAAAAAAACAAAAAAAACCTCTTTCTAAAATAAAATAAAATAAAATAAAATAAAACAAATGCAAAACATTACAGGTGAAAAGAGTTATGGAGTCAGAATGGGATGCTGCCTGGGCTCTATCTTCGCTGGAACAGCCTCCCCAGGTGTGACCGGATGACGTGTGTAATGGAAGAGAGAAACGGGTTCCAATTTCTTGGAACCCGTTTGCCTCTTCGAAGCTTCTCCTTTCACTAGTTGAGGAACTTTTGGCATGTTACTTTACTTCTAGAAGACTTGATTTTCTTTCCTGAAAATAATAAGATTTAACTCACAGGGCTAGCAAGAAGATTACATCAACAGACTTCTTTAGAACGGAGGAGACATTGGAAAGATGCTGGTTCCTCCCCTTAGGGCTTCTCCTTTTTCCCTTGATCTAAATAGCAGCATTTTCCTAAACTCACTGAAATTGACCAGACCTCCCAGTACAGTGATCACTCCAAATGCTCCAGCTACAATTCGTTGCCCTTCAAACCATGACGAGGCTTTCACATTTTAAAGCAAACCACCAACAGGAAATTCGTCTGTTTTTCTGGCAACTAAGAAGGGAATGGAGGTTGATTTGATTCTTTTGGTAAAGAAGATTGCAATTGTCCTGAGCAAGTATAATCTTGATGGGCTTGCATTGAAATAGATGGCCCATGGACAAAGCTTAGGTACATTTTATTTTGGAACAGAAATGACTTTTGAGGATAATGAGAAGAGAAAGAAGAAGGCTGATTGGTTTTACCAACGCTGACTTGGGAGTCGGGAGACTGAACTCCTCTCACCCATGTTGTAGGCACGGCGACAGCTGGAAAGAAACACTCCTACACGCCAACATACCTTCCCATTAGAACAAACTCTCTGCCAGTCTATGTCACATCCACCAGCTCTCCCCACTCAGTTCATGCTCCATAAAGTAAATGAAATCATGGGACCAGCAGGTGGCATGATGGTTAAGGTGTTGGAACCTGTTACATGGCTGACGATGGTTCGAGTCCCAGACCTGGTGGCTTCTTTCTCATTTGCCTTCTCTCTCTCTCTCTCTCTCTCTCTCTTTCTGTATGTGTGTGTCTCTCTCTGGTCAAATTAAAATAAATGAAGTCGGGACCAGCAGTTGGCACAATGGCTCTTTCGCTGGACTCCCATGTAGTCAACTGCGGTTCAAGTCCCGGACCCGGTGGCTTAAATTCATGCTGGGCATATGTGCATGCATGCCCAAGAACCCAAGAGGAGAATGGAGGAGATGGGATTGCGGCGTGGCCATCCCCCCTGGGAGGTGATTTCTCGCTTTCTGCCTCTCTGTCTCTGTCTGTTTTCCCAGAGAGCGCACGCACCCTATAGCAAAAAAAAAAAAAAAAAAAAAAAAAAGTTTCCAAAAAAAATAATAAATAAAATAAATAAATGAAGTCACCTTTTTGCCTGATATGAATTATTAAGTTGTTCTTTGCAGGGTCGCTTTAAATCAAAGGTGTATTAGCATAGCCTTGCCACTCAGTCTCATACCTGTGGCATTTTTATGTACATTTGATCTCAGTTGAATTCGCCTCATTCATTCATGCATTCATTCATGAGAACCAAAGATGTGCCAGGAATCTTATGTATTATAAAAGAAAAAAAGACAAAAAAAAAAAAGGCTGGACAGTGGCACAGAGGTAAAACATGATGCTGAGGGCCAGCAGATGGCACAGTAGTTAGGGTGCTGGACTCTCACGTGGCTGACCATGGTTCAAGTCCTGGGCCTGGCAGCTTGATAATCTTTCCAGGCACATGTGCGTTCATGCCCTAAATCCCAGGAAGAGAATGGAGGAGAAGGGATTGCCTGTGGCAATCCACCATGGGGGCTGATTTTTCACTGTCCCTCTCATTATCTCTCTCTCTCTCTGTATCTCTCTGGCGAGCACACGTACCCTATGACAAAAACCAACAACAAAAAAAACCCAACAACAACAACAACAACAAAAAACACACAAATAACAAAAAACAAAACATGATGGGCTATAAGGCAATTCCATATGGGAAGGTTCGCAGTTCAAGTCTAAAGATCTCCCTGAGGATTCAGGACCATGCATGCCCATGATCCAGGGACAGCCAAAGGCTGGGGTGATTATAGCATCAAGACCTTGCTGGGGGTGCTCTCTATATCCCTCTCTCTCATGGAAGAAATAAATAAACTTGAAGTAGATTAGGGCTGGTAGCCTAGTGGTTAAGGAAATTGGATCCCACATGGCTGACTGCGACATGACCATGCCCCATTGGCTTTCTCCCCACCCTCCACCCTCCGTCTCTCTACAGCAAGTGCACGCACCCTCTGACATTAAAAATAAAAAGAAAAAGGACATTTTCCCTGCACTTGAAAGGCCTTATTTTGATAGGTGGGAGGGGGTCGGCGTATATAATGCATGTAATTCAACATAAAAACGGAGAGGCTATTCCTTATTCCCCTGTGGTTGGGGACCAAGGAAGACTTCACAGGAAAGATAGCATTTAAGCTCTCTCTCTCTTTCTCTCTCTCTTTTTTTTTATTTAAGTTTTTGTCATAGGGCCCTTGTGTTCACCAGAGAGAGAGAAAATGAGAAATTGCTCCCCAGGAGTGATGGATGCATCTCAATCCTTTCTCTTCCATTTTCCTCTCAGGATTTTGGACACACACATACACGTGCCCAGCATGATTTTCAAGCTGCCGGGTCCAGGACTTTCAGTCCATGATCAACCATGTGGGAATCCAGTGCCTTAACCACCACGGACCTGCCAGCCGCTAAGCTGTCCCTTCAGTATGTAGGCTTTGGCCACGTAGAGATGAATGATGGGAAAAGCACTCCGTGAGGGAGGAACCATCAGAGCAAAGGCATGGAGCATCGTGGAACAGACAGGGAGCATACAGAAGATGGCGCCTTAGACTACAGCGTCGGTGGAAGGGAGGTGACCAGTGTCGGAAGGTTGAAAGGTCAGGAGGGCCAGGTCAGAGAGAGTCTTGAATTCTCTGGAAACTAGGGCAGCCAGCAAATCTGTTTTCTTTGAAACAAAAGATAGATGAGCTGGATACAAATGTTTCTGAGTTCTGTACTTACTGGCCAATCTAACCACTCAGATTTTAACAACTTCACTGTCTGACCTTTTCGAAAATTGCCTTCTGCCTTCGATGGACATGGCTGCGGATCCGTAGACGGTGTAAGGTGAAGTCAGCCCACACTGCGCTTGGGCTCGCTGCTCTGCTCAATCAGCTGCTGGCAGAACATCCCGCCTGGTCACTTATTAATGCGGACGAACTGTGCTTTGCAGCGGATGGGGCGGCGGAGGAGTAGGTTTTAAGAAGTCAGCTCAGACATTTTATCACTCAAGTGGGAATGGGGGGAAAAAATCACCTTTTACCTCATGCATCTACATAGATGCTTGGCTTAGAAATAAATTACATCAAAGACCATTCAGTGAGAACTAAGCCACCCAGATCCAGGAGACTAACCCCAGCAATGTTATCTAAAAGCACGGAGAAGGGCTGGCGCGATAATGGGAGGAGTCTTGCGTCTTTTGAAATGGACTTAAAAGAGTGCTAACAGGAACTGCAGATCTTGCTAGCCTGCCACACACACACGCACACACACACACACACACACACACACTTTAGCTTAGGTAAAAAGAGAAGAAAGCAGTAAAGGAAAATAATTTGAAGGCCTTCTATACAGAGCTGTTTTTGGTCTGATCCTCTCTAAGCTAGTTTTTTTTTCTTTTTTGGAGAGCTTTTTGCTATAGGGCATGTGTGCTAGCCAGAAAGACACAGAGAGAGAGACAGAAAGCGAGAAATCACCCCCCCAGGGGGGTGGCCACGCCGCAATCCCTTCTCCTCCATTCTCCTCCCGGGATCTTGGGCACGCACACACACGCACCCGGCATGAGTTTAAGCCACTGGGTCCGGGACACAGACTGCGGTTGGCTACATGGGAATCCAGTGACATAGCCATTACGCAAACTGCTGGTCCCAGGTAGTTTTGAAGTCTGATCCCCACACTGGAGCTTGCGGGCATGCACAGTGCCTGGGAATGGCGGTGGGGCTCACCTGTCTGTGACTTGGTCCTTTGACCTTCGCATTTGACCAAGTTGTGATTTAACCCACTTTTATAGCCCACTTGTTATTACGGGATTATAGATGATATAGAAATGGAAGTTACATTCTCCTAGTTTTAATGGAAAAGTTACCAAGAATTTAATCAGAACAATCCAAATAGAATAACTTCCCAGGTGGAATTCTTGTGCCTTGGATAACAGAAGGGTTTAATGGATTGAAGAGGAAGATGGTTCTGAATGTTGCTGTAGGTCAGAAATTTGGGCACTTGGTTCTTTATTCGTTTTTCACATTGGTCAGCTCACCTTCAATTCTGTATTTACCCTCCCCCTCCCTTCCAATTAAAACATGGATCCTCTTTCTCTCTATTTTTGGATTGGTTTTGCTATAGGCATGTGCTCTTGCCAGAAAGGCAGAGAGAGACAGAGAGACAGAAAGCGAGAAATCACCCCCCAGGGGGGATGGTCACGCCGCAATCCCTTCTCCTCCATTCTCCTCCCGGGATCTTGGGCATGCACGCACATGCGCCCGGCGTGAGTTTAAGCCACCGGGTCTGGAACTCGAATTGCGGTCGGCTACATAGGAGTCCAATGACATAGCCATTATGCTAACTGCTGGTCCCATTTTTTTCTTTCTTTCTTTTTTTAAATGGATCCTCTTTCTAAAAAGAGTTCATAAAGAGTTCAGACGATGTCACTGCTTGTTTCAGTCTACCTTTTGGTCTCTGTAGCGCTCGTTTGTCTTCACAGCTAAGCCCACTAATACAACCGAAAGAACCCCAGGGATAGTAGAGTGGTGAGAACTTCAAAGTAGTGTTGGCAGCAAACAGAGGGTCAAATGTCCCCAAAAGGCAATGCCGTGGTTGAGAGCAAAGCAATAGCAACCACAATCTTTATCAGAGGAGTGCTGAATCCATTCATGCAGATTAGCTATACTTTAAGATAAAGCAAACTTTGTTTTTCTCAATATTATACAGGGGGTAGCAGGAGGTGGCATGGTAGTTAAGACACTGGACTCCTCACATAGTCGACTGCAGTTCTAGTCCCAGACCTGGTGGCTTGAAACTCACTCCGGACATGTGTGGGTGCATGCCCCAAATCCAGAGAGCAGAATGCAGAAGAGATTGTGGCATGGCCATCCTCCCTGAAGAGTGACTTCTTACTTTCCCTCTCTCTGTCTTTCTTATTCTCTCTGGCAAGTGCACGCACACTCTGGTAAAAACCTTAAAAAAAAAAAAAAAAAAAAAAAAAGTATGTGGGGAACCGACTCCATGGCCTAAGAGTTAAGGAAGCCGGATCCCACATGGCCATCTGAGGTTTTGACTCTCTCTCTGCCCTGCTTGAAAAATACACCAGGCATGTGTGCTCGTACGCCCAAAATGATGTGGAGGAGAAGTGGAGAAGGGATTGCACCGTGACCGTTCCCCATGGGAGGGGGGTGCTTTCTCCCTCCCTATCTCTTTATCGCTCTCTGGCAAGCACATGTGCCCTCTGACAATTTTGTTTGTTTTACTTAATGACCCAAAGACATAAAGCCCTGCTTTCTCCACTGAGCCTTCCCTTGCTATCTTAACTGCCTAGAAGCTGAGCGCCTCTGGACTTCCCCCAGCTTACGCTCCAATCTATGTGCCCCAGCACTCCGTTGGTTTTTCTTTTTGCTGTTTCTTACAGGTAAGTTTTGTCTCCCCAGGCAGAGTATAGATGGCTGCTTCACTTTGTCATTATTTCTCACGGGATCTAATGTGGTGCCGGCTGCTAGGGAAATGCCCTCTCTAAGGCACTCTGTGGTCTATGAACAAGGGCCAATGGGATGGGAGGTCTTTGGTTCCTGTTCTCTTTCTCCCTTCTCTAACACAGCCAAGAGACGTTAGATTGGGAACCATGAATGCTGAAGAATGGGCAGGATCCTTTAGCCAATTTCCCGGCAGGAAGACCTTTGCATGTACATACGTGACCGTCCTCCGTCACCCAGACTGTAGGCCGTCTGACCTGTGATTAGGATCGGGTCTCCAGTCACTGTCAGAGTGCAATGACTATATGACGTGCTTTAATAATCCCCAGCCAGTGAAATGTCTGTATGCACGTGTTGGGTTTAACACATGGCCATACTACACGCTTCACGTCTTCATGCCCTTTCTTGGGACCTCAACTTTTCTGCCATTTCTGGCCAAAGAGGTTGTTTTCTGCTTTATTGCCTTTGTAGACTTCTTTCTGTTTTGATCTCAGCACTAAGTCTGCTATTTATTGAACGGTAATATTAGTATTCTTTTCATTTATTCTTCACATTTGGAAATGAGTGTGAAATTAATAAAATGTGTCGATGATAATACTTTTTAAAGTAATTATTTAATTGTATTATTATCTTTAATTTTCTACAGAGTATATGTGCTCACCAGAGAGAGAGAGAGAGAGAGAGGGAGAGAGAGAGAGAGAAAGTGAGAAAGCAAGCCGCCAGGTCTGGACTCAAACTGCCATCGGCTATGTGGGAGTCTAGTGCTTTAACCACCACGCCACCTACTGGCCCAGTGTATGATAATATTCTAACCACGGTGACAGAACTTCTCTTGGTTTATTGCTTTTCTTTTTTAATTGTCACAGGGCATGTGCGATTACCAGAGAGAGGAGAAACAGAGGGAGGGGACCCATAGGGTGTGGTCATGCCACATCCCTTCTCCATTTCTCTGACCTGCTGGGATTCGGGGCAAGCACACACATGGGCCCAGTGTGTTTTCCAAGCCCCCGAGGCCAGGACTGGAACTTGGACCCAGCTCCCTTAATCAGTAGGCTGCAGAGCAGGCCTGGGTTGCTTTTAAATTACAGTGAGGTTGTTGATCACTTCAGTCCTAAACTTTATTCCTAGTGGGAGCCACGCCTGGTTGTAACTTTTTTCCTCAAGAGCACAGTCTTCTGAAACCATGTCAAGCACCTGTCTTTCAGGCGCAGCGGAGGAGGGCCAGGCGGCCAGCCCCGAGGGCACTCGGTCCAGCTGCGGTGGGCACTTGCTCAGGGGGGAGAAAGTCGCCTTTTCCAGAAGGGCGTGGGAATTGCTCATGGCTGGACAACTGGAGGCTTCATTTCTCTTTTGAAGAGGGCCCCATAGGAAGCACTGGCTTTAAGCAAAATCTTTATGAAAGGATTCCTTCTCTGAATGTTCCAAACAGGCCTCTTTGTCAGCACCCCAAGAGAGCTGACAACCAGTCAGGGAATCAAATCCCCCTTATCATTTCCAGACTGTTTTACCTTGCTCAGCACACCCCACTGGTGGGAAGGCTTCAACTGGTTCTCCCAAGCTTAGCTCGAACCACCAGTCTGCTGTGTCTGAAACGCCCCAGCCCTCTCCTGGCCTGGTGTATTTAACTCATACAGCATGGGGAAGCCCCCCTTGGATTCCAAAAGAAAATTAAACTCCTTGGAATCCCAAACTAATAAACGTTCACAGAGCGGCCCCAGGTGGATTGGTTATCATGATATTTCGGTCTCACCTAACCAATAAGAGGGCCGGTTGGCAGGTTCCCAGGATGAATACTCTCCTATGAGCATTGGATTAGAGGAAGCCAAAAGATTTGGGGCCATCGACGCGCTCAACTTACACCCCACCTGGGTTCTGAGGTAGAGATCTTGTGACAGTTGGGGCCCTACAAAAGCAATTAAAAGAAATAAAGCAAAGTATTATATTTTAATTGATGTAATCTTCAAGCTCCCAGTGGAATCTGGGGTGGGATCTGACTAGAGTTACGCTGGGTATCAAGAGATGGCTATTCTGTGAAAGCGCATTTACGAAGACAAAGCCCCTCGAATGCTGAGTTTCATTAACATGTGTATCCGTTCTGGGGGAGACCCGGCTCAGACTCCCAGGACTAAGCACTGAAAGAAGCCACCTAGACTTCTCTGAGATCTGAACAAAGACCTGAGGTGGGTGGGGGAGTGGGGGGGAGGGAGAGAGGGAGAGAGAGAAAAGGGTAGGTGGAGGGGAAGACATCAAATGGGTTTATATTTTTATTTGCTTTCAGAGTCTCGTACCTGGATTTTAGACACCGTGAATCATCCTTGCCAAGCCGAAACAGCTTTCATCCATCACTAACATTTCAGGGTTTGTTTCCGTTTTATTGTAAATATTCCAGTCGAAGAAAGATAAACAGACAAGAAAAAACTGCTTTATACAGTATACAGAGTCAGATAGAAAATACAGAATGAGAAAGAAAACCAACAGCCAACAGATAAAAAGTGGACACGAACCAAGGAAGAGAACTCGCCGGTTGCAAATCCCTTCATCAGCTTGAGCGAGGGGCCACGGTCTCAGCAGCTAATAGAAACTGTCTGGGGCTGTCACTCTTATCTTTATTCCACACAGTGAAAGACACAGACTTTATAAATGATGCATGGTGACACTTATTTCACTAATCCATTAAAAAAAAAAAAAAAGCTTGCTGTTGATCAAGATATCCTGCTCATAAAAACAAGTTTTTTTTTAAACAAAACAAAACAAAACAAAACAAAACGAAAACAACCCTTTCCACCCCAAATGGGACCTGACAGCAGGGACCACGCTGTCAGAAGCGTGGCTGGAGTGCGGGTTGCAGCAGTGTGGCACCACGGGGGTGTGCAGTCGGTTTCCTTCCGGTGTCCTTCCCACCAAATCCACGTTTCCCTGTGAAGTTAGAGGCAAGGTTTAGAAAAATACTCAAGTGTTTTCCACAGCTTGATGGTAGAAGAGAAAAAAGGAAAAGGACTCAAATTCATGGGAAAGAAAAGCTCAGGACCAAATGGCATCCTTTGTAAGAGTCATCAGGGAACTGCTCGGCCCCACGATGGCGGCTCTAACTGATGGTCCTGGCACAAGGAGGAGGCCGGCCTGCCCAGGCATGGACTTAAGCGTGTCATCTCCCAAAGGTGTCTTTATTTCAGTCCATTCGGGACAGGAATGTCCAGACCACTCGATGGCAGTGGTGGTGGCTGTGGTGGAGGTGGGATTTAAGCGACTGTTCATGTCTCCTTCTGAAGTTTCTAAGTTTACAATCAGAAATTGCATAGAATTTGTTTGCCATCAGAAAATGAAGACTCTCTGCATGAAACTCCTAATGGGGGAAGCCAAGCAAAGGCCAAGCTACCGCTAGAAAGCCTCACCCTGCCATCAGGTGTGTGCTCGGGCCCGGCTCACTTCATACAAGTACGGCACTAACTAGTGGCCGTCGGGTACCCCGGGATGCATCAGCCACTCCTGTGCTGGGGATGGAAGAGAAGTTAAAGGCTTTACCTAAAGTCACACGGGGCGGCAGTCCGCTGCTGCCCAAGCAGAGGTTAGGACTACAGGGTTCCTGGCTCCCAGGCCTGTTTCCAGGCTAGGAGATTCTACCTTTCTCCCAGGAACCTGGCAAATTCTTGATTACCTAAGGTCTTCCACTCAACAAACACACACACACACATACACACACACACAGACACGTGCATGCCCGCACTTGCACCCAGTTCTCACTTGAATAGCAAGAAATCGGCTGATCTGTGACAGCCTTGGGAGTCTGGCTTCCTACGCAGCCACCAAGTTCAGGTAAAAAGATGCAGTTGACCGAGTATGCACCGCGCCACCAAGGTGGCCTGTTCCTCCTCTGTGAATGACACCAAGGTCAAGGTGGCCTGTCCCTCCTCTGTGAGATGACGCCAAGGTCAAGGTGGCCTGTCCCTCCTCTGTGAATGAAGCCAAGGCCAAGGTGGCCTGTCCCTCCTCTGTGAATGAAGCCAAGGCCAAGGTGGCCTGTTCCTCCTCTGTGAATGACGCCAAGGCCAAGGTGTGGAAAATTCTATCTGTCCTGGTGCTCCTGAAACAAGGCCCCGGGATACTGCGTGTATTCCATTCTCCCCTGTCTGTCCTCCGAGACCACATTCACCTAAGATCGAATCCAACCCAGTAATAGAAAGTCAAAAAGAGAAAGAAAAGGCAGTTTAACCCCTGAAGTCCCAGGCATCTCAAGGTCTCTCTGAGTAGACTATGGGGTAATTGTTTTTTGGCATTTAGAAATTGACTTCAATGGACTTTTATTTGAGACTCTACACCGGATTCCTCCCCAGATCCTGGTCGGTGCTTCAGCCAGCCCCAATCCCCACCCAGCACGGAGAGTTCAGCACCTGGAATCGGAGGCCTTGGCGCCGCCATGTCCTAAAATCCAGGGAAAGGGAGGAGTGATTAGATTTCCACCCCCTACCCTGGCCTCTCCTCTAAAAGACAAAACAAGTGGACAGAACTGAGAAGACAAGGGGGAAGGGTTGGAAGGGAGAAAGAAAAGAACACTAACAAAAATATACAAATCCAGAAAAGAAAAACTTCCCTGTTGCGTTTAATTTTTTTTTTCCCTGTAAGAACTAGATCCAGGGTACAAGGGCCCCTTCCTAGGGGGAATTCAACTGAGGACTCCACCGATACATTGGAGGGATCTGAGCAGGGACCCCTACCGCAGACTCTTATTTTGGTGGGAGGGAAAGGCCCACCGGGAGATGGGTTCTCCCCCCTCCAGGGAGTGCATCCCTTTGCCACTTGGGTACAACGTCTCTGGGTGGACCCGGATCCCCACGGTCTCTGGCTGGAGCGTCAGGCTCTTTGATCTGTTTGTAAAGTGACTGGATCCGAAATCCGGAACGAAGAGTCGACGACGCTGTACAAGTCCGGGCTGGCGCGGACAGCGGCCCCGGCCCGGCCCCTCCCGCCTCCCCACCTGGCCTCCACGTGTCCGGGGCCGCGGGGGCTACTCGGGCTCGCTGCTGTTGGTGATCTTCTCCCACTCCAGGCTCTCCTCGCTGCGGGCGGGCGACGGCCGCGCCCGCAGGCCCTGGAAGCGGCGGCACTCTGGGCACACGCGGATGTGCGTGCAGCCGCGGGCCACCAGCGCCGCCTCCTGCGCCAGTCTCTGCGCCAGCTGGTCTGGCTCCCCGGCCCCGCAGAGCTTGCCATTGCTGAGCGTCGCGGTGCTCCGGGGCCGGCGCTCCTCGGGGACTGGGGGCCGGGGCGGCGGGACCCCAGTGCGCCGCCGGCGAGGGTGGACACTGTCCTGACATAGGATGATGCTGCGCAGCTCGGTCACCATCTCCTGGCAGACGGACACCTGGAGGAAACAGCGAGGTCACAGCCCGGCCCAGCGCTGCACAGCACGGGTCTGAGTGAGGAAGGCGGGGGCGGGGCCACAGAACCGGGTCATTGGCGGGAGGAAGAGGACAGGAAGACCTTTCAATCCACCTCCCTACTCCCACCCCTATTTCGTTCAAAAGGCCTCCATACCATAATATTCAACAGGCCCGAAACTTTGGAGACAATCGTTTCACCTTTTGGGGAACAGCCCCCACCGTTTTCTCACGTTTGCATTCGGTGCTGCACCGACTGAACACTTCGGAACCCTGAAATACTCAGACGTGGATCCCAGCCAAATCTGGACCTTGAAGCCCCCACCACTTGTCAGTCTCTCAACTACTGAGGCGTCTCCAAGAACATGTTGTTCTCAGGCTAAGGCTTCTCCTTGCTTTCAATGAAGTGCTTATGGCCGGAGATGATACATTCTAGCAATAACTAACACAAGAGCAGCCACCATTCCCGCAGGCCCCCTGTTTTCTACTGTGAAACCAAGGCTCCAGCTGTGTTCAGAATTTAGAGTAGTTTGGATTTGGGGAAGGTGATATAATGCACAAACAGTATATCACACATTGTAGCCAGTGGGCCAGGGCCAGACTCTACATTCAAACACATGAATATTTCTGCAGCAAAATGTACGGACGCTCACACGGAGTGAGATAGGGACCCAAAATTTTGTCACTGAATGAGTTTGCATCTAATGTACAAGGGACTTGGACTTTGCAAGCTTTTTGGATTTCAGAATTGTGCACAAAGAATCATGACCCTGTACCACTACTAGGCTGAGGATCCCTTATCTGAAATTCTTTTTTTTTTTCTTTTTTTGGAGAGGTTTTTGCTATAGGGCGCGTGCGCTCGCCAGACAGACAGAGAGAGACAGAGAGATAGAAAGCAGGAAATCACCCCCCAGGGGGGATGGCCACGCCGCAATCCCTTCTCCTCCATTCTCCTCTCGGGATCTTGGGCATGCACGCACACGCACCCGGCGTGAGTTTAAGCCGCCGGGTCCGGGACTCGAACCGCGGTCGACTACGTGGGAGTCCAGCGACATAGCCATTACGCTAACTGCTGGTCCCGATCTGAAATTCTTGAGACCAGAAGTCTTTCGGATTTCAGAGTTCGGGGGGTTTTGGAATACATGCATATACATACTGAGGTATCTTGGGGATGGAACCCAAATTTAAACATGAAATGCTTTTGCTTCACAGGTACTTTATATACATAGCCTGAAGGTACAGAGTATTTCTCATAATGTTTAGTGCATGACAGTTTGTGTACATGGAACCATCAGAAAGCAAAGGTGTCACTATCCCAGCCACCCTGGTAGACAGTCTGTGGTTGTAGGCCTTCCATTATTCCTATTTGGAATTTTGGTGCATTTTGGATTTTAGATGTTTGGATTAGGAACGCTCAACCTTGTAATATTACCATTATTGTTAGTATAGCCATTTCACAGATGTGAAAATGGACTCTTGTAGAAGTTATTTTTCTGGCCCCGAATTACTGACTACCTAGGTGATCCAGCATTTGAACCTAAACCTACTGAACTCCACACTCATGCAGTCTGCTGAATTCTCTACTCTGAGCCGAAAAGGACACTCTCCTGGACCATGATGGGAGATGAGGCCTTCTCTTCTTTCCTGTTCCCAGGTCTATCGGTGAGACAGGTGTTCTGTGTTAGCCATTTCCTCTTCATCGTGCCTACTGGGAATGCTCTGGCTCCTCCCTGGATGTTTCATCTATGTCCACACTGTGGGTGCCTCTCAGGAGGATGGCCCAAAGTGAAGCAGCTAGGGAGGCGGTCGGATCACCTCACGGGGATAGCCTGTGGTAGCCTGCCTGACGACTTGAGACCTGGATCCTAGGCCCATCATCGTTACTAAATAGCAGAGACTCTTGGCAAGCCACTTAAATCCTCAGTGTTCTTAATAACCACGACAAAAGCAAAAACACCACCGCCTGTCCAATCTGTTACATGTGACGAGAATATAACAACGTATATTTATGAACTACTAGCTAGGTGTCAAGCACAGTGTTCTGTAGTGGAAATACAGAGATAAAAGACACAGTCCTGCTTCAAGTAGCGCCAATAGGACAGCTGATGTGAAAATAATTGCAACACAGTGATAAGGGCTTCCCGCACAGATTACCATGATGTTGGGAAGAGGAAGAAGGGTCAACTCTGCTGGCCCAGGAGAAAAGGCAGGAGGAACGGGGAAGGTCTCACAGGGAGGGAACACTAGGTCTTACAAGTAAGCGCCCCTTCACCATTGAAGGAGTGGGCAAAGGGAGAGAGTCAGTAAAGTCGGAGAGAGGATGAGGGACCCAGGAGAGCATGGTGCCATGCAGGATGGGGAGGGGAGGTTCTGGAAGCGCTGCCCACGTAATCAGGGCACACCGACATCCAGTAAGGCCCAATGGACTCTTTGTGGTTTTATCCATTGGGAGGGGTCAGACCGTTTGGCAATGGCCTGTCAGTGCCGGGCTGGGGAGAAGGAGAATGCCCTCGCCTGGCTGACGACCCAGCAGAAGGTCAGAAAGTGGAGATTGACAGTCTCGGTGGATCCCCTTGGTTTGGAAGGCAAGAATAGAGCAAGAACAATAGAAATATTGCTATTGTTTTAAAATGTAGGCTACTTGGAGCATTTTTGTTGATTTTAGAGGGAAAACACCCAAGAAAAGAACACATGGTTCTCGAGAAAGAGGATTCTTCCAGAGCAGCTGAGCAGGCAGAGGGCCCAGAGACAGGACCACTGCTGCGCCTGGTGCAGCTGCCTGGTGGCTACAGCTGTGGACAGTCTTTAGGTGAAGGGTTTAATCTGGATCCGGTTACCCCGATTTCTTGGTAAGGCGGATAGTGAAATTTAGCCCTAGGCATGCAGGAGCAGGGAGGCATGAGGAAGGGGTCATGGTGTGGACGTCCTGTGTGGGAAAGCCAGCAGAGGCCGATTACAGAAGAGTGAAGGGCTGGGGGGGCGGGGGGCTTTGTTGTGTCAAGGTCCTACATGAGACAATTCTGGAGACTTCTAGGGGCACTGTCCAGTCATGTTTCTCTAGAGCCAATCAGGGAAGGAGGTTTCAGGAAGATCCAAGTTGGGAGTTGAGATGGAGTCTAGTGTACTTGTTAAAAAGAAAAAAAAAAAATATATATATATATATATACACACACATATAAAATTATATATATATATATATATATATATATATATATATATATAATAACATGGGGACAAGCAGGTGGCATAGTAGTTAAGGCGCTAGACTCCCATGTGGCTAACTGTGGTTTGATCCCAGACAGGGTACCTTAAAACTCACTCCAGGAATGTGTGCATGCATGCCCAAAATCCTGAGAGGAAAATGGAGAAGACAGAATTGGAGATGGAATTGTAGCATGGCCATTCCCCCTGGGGGTTGATTTCTCACTTTCAGTCTCTCTCTCCAGCAAGCACATGAGCCCTATAGCAAAAATTTCTCAAAAAATAATCTAAAAACACAGCTAATATGTAAGAATGTGTGCACCTTCTCTGGAATAGAATGGATAAAGAACAGGATAAAGTCTTTTTCCTTCTTCTCAGACTCTTCAATCTGTGTGAAGTTTGGATTAACCCAGTCTCTGAGCCACAGCTGGGGAATTAAACTGACTCAAAATCCCTAAGAAGGAAGATGTAATTCTAGGGTTCACTTAAGTTGGATATCTTCGTATGGCAAAAGCATTCTCAAAATGGAAGGACTAAGGTCATCTTTTCCATTAGTAACCCGGTGCTTTCGTCTATTTTTCTTTCCTATACCACATCTTAAATTATAGTTCTGTAAGACTTTGTTGTTCACAAAACATTTTTCACGTGTTTATCTGCGGGGCTGTTTCAAAGACTAATCTGAAGACCAGAGAGATTGGGTACCCTTTCTGGGACTGCTTAATTAGTAAGTGATGAAAGATTAACCCAGCTGTGCCACCACGGGGCCTGGGGTTCTTTCCTTTTCTACAGCTCATGCCTTTCTGGAACTTTACCTCAGTCGCTTCCGAGTGTCTGAGAGTCCATAAAAACTCCAACATAGCCATAAAAATGGCCACGATTAAGCCACAAATAAGAACCACAAAGATTCCACCAATATTCTCCATGCCCAGGCCTGTAAGAAAAGGGTAACAAACAAACAAAAAAATATCAGAAAAGAGCAGAAAGACATAATCCTTCTACCTAAAATGCTGAAAGTCACTTAACCAGAACTTGAGTCATACAGATACTTAGGAACACGTTCCTAGAAGAGATTTAATTATTCCTTTGAAATAAGCATGCAGCATAGTTGAAATAGAAAGGAGGAGGAGGGAGACCAGCAGATGGTGTAATTGTTACATTGCTGAACTCCCACGTAGTCAAACTGCGGTTCGAGTCCCGGACCCAGTGGCTTGAAACTCATGCCAGGCACATGTGTGGGCATGCCCAAAATCCCATGAGGATGGAGGAGAAAGGTTGCAACATGGCCATCCTCCTGGAGGGGGATTTTTGTCTCTCTGTCTCTCAGGTGCGCACACATGCCGTAGAGCAAACAAAAATCTTTAAAAAAAAAATTGGGGTGGGGAGTTTGAGCTGCAGGTGAAGGGGCCTGCATGGAGTGTAGAAAGAAGTGTCTGCAGGGAAGATGGAAGAATCTTAAGAACTGGGCTTAGGAGTGAGCAGGTGGTGTAGTAGTTAAGGCGTGGGATGCTCACGTGGCTGACCATGGTTGGAGTCCTGGACCCATGGGACTCGGGAGGCTTGAAACTCATGCTGGGCGTGTATGCATTTGTGTGCAAAATTCTGAGAGGAGAATGGAGGAGAAGGGGTTATGGTGTGGCCACCCCCCTTAGAAGGTGATTTCTCATTTTCTCTCTCTCTCTGTCTCTCCAGTGACGACACGCACCTTATAGCAAAAATCTCTCCAAAAAAAAAAAAAGAAGAGAAAGGGCTCAGGCTAGATCTGACTTCACTTACAGAGACCTCGTGCCAGAATACTGGTACACTGTAGCAGTTTCATAAAAAGTTTAGTCAATCTCCCTAACGTTTTGTTTGCATGATATAAAGCAATGGTTTAGACCAAAGGAGATAGAAGACATGTTTACCTATATCGTGATGTTACTTGTGGAAGGCTGCATATTAGATATTGCACTTGAACAAATGTTCGTCCATTTTTACCCTGCCCCTAACATGGCTGGTCTGCTTCTGTATTCCTGCTTGCTCTTCCCATGAGAAAACAGCTAGTGCTAAAACTGCATCCGGGACGAAATCCTGTACCTGCTACTGCCTTTGCTAACTAGCCCGAAACCTCTTTAGCAATGTAACTGGTTGCATGGAAACCCCACTCCCCTCAGAAATAATGAACTTGCTTGACTCAGCTTCTGTAACTGCTTTCGCATAGGAGTCCTGGACACCTGGCAACCGACCCCTATGAGAGGTTACCCCAAACATTGGCTGGGGCTGCAATTCTGACTCTCAGCCTCCGAGCCTCAGGCTGTAGTCGCTGGCCAGCTAATAAAGATTCCCTTTAAACTTAATTTGACTTTGGTGTTCGTTCATTTGGTGATGCTCTACAACATTACTAAAATACTTATTTGTTTTTTGTTTGTTTGTTTGTTTTGGAGAGATTTTTGCTATAGGGCGTGTACGCTCACCAGAAAGACAGAGAGAGACAGAGAGATAGAAAGCGAGAAATCACCCCCACAGGGTGGATGGCCATGCGACAATCCCTTCTCCTCCATTCTCCTCTCGGGATCTTGGGCACGTATGCACACGCGCCCGCCGTGAGTTTAAGCTATTGGGTCCAGGACTCAAACCGCGGTCGGCTACATGGGAGTTCAGTGACACAGCCATTATTCTAACTGCTGGTCCCGTCTAAAATACTTATTTGGAAAGTAGAACTTTTTTTTCCTTTTAAAAAAAAATTGCTATAGGGGGACCAACAGTTGGCATAATGGCTATGTCGCTGGACTCCCATATAGTTGACCATGGTTCGAGTCCCGGACCTGGTGGCTCAAACTCACACCGGAACGTGTGCGTGCGTGCCCAAGAGCCTGAGAGGAGAAGGGATTGCGGCATGGTCATCCCCCTAGAGGGTGATTTTTCACTTTCTGTCTCTCTATCTCTGTCTTTCTGGCGAAAGCATGCGCCCTACAGCAAAAACCTCTTAAAAATATTTTTTGCTATAGGGCGTGTGCACTCACTGTTGACAGAGTGAGAAAGAGGAAGTAAGCAAGCACCTCCCAGGAGCATTTGTCACGCTAAAATCCCTTCTCCTCCATTCTCCCCTCGGGATTTTGGACGTGTGTGCCTGAGTGTTTCTCAAGCTGCGGGTCCTGGACTTGAACTGCAGTCAGCCAGGTGGGATCCGGCTGCCTTAACCACCATTCCACCTGAATGTCCTCGGAAAGTAAAACTTCTTATTCTACTAGTGGTTTCTGAATCTGGCTGCTGTCAGAACCACCTGGAAAATTTGTTCAAAATATGTAGAATCCTAGTACTTATCAGGCTTATTGAATAGGTATCCCTACAGACAGGGCCCGAGGATACGTATTTTCAGACAAGCTTCACAGGTGTTTCTTTACTAGCCAGGCCTAAAATTCATTTGCAAGTTGGTAATTTTGGAAGCATTGTACATGTTTTTAAGTTCCTTCAAGTAAGTCATCGTTTCTTTTCTTTTCTTTTTTTTTTTGGAGAGGTTTTTGCTATAGGGCGCATGTGCTTGCCAGACAGAGAGAGAAAGAGAGACAGAAAGCGAGAAATAATCCCTCACGGGGGATGGCCTCGCCGCAATCCCTTCTCCTCCATTCTCCTCTCGGGATCTTGGGCACGCACACACATGAGCCCTGTGTGAGTTTTAAGCCACCGGGTCCAGGACTCGAACAGCGGTCAACTACATGGGAGTCCAGCGACATAGCCATTACGCTAACTGCTGGTCCCCAGGCATCATTTCTAGTTGTCCTTCATTGACCAGCGTGATAGTTGGCGTATAATATATGCTATAAACTATATGGGGCCAGCAGGTGGTGTAGTGTTTAAGGCGCTGGACTCCCACATGGTAGACCATGGTCTGAGTTCCAGACCTGATGGCTTGTTTTCTCATTTTCCTTCTCTCTCTCTCTCTCTCTCTCTCTCTCTCTCTCTCTCTCTCTGGTGAGCACATGTGCCCTATAGCAAAATTTTTAAAAATAATAATAATTAGTAAAATTAAACAAATAATTATTAAAAAAAAAAGATTTGTGGAATGATATGGCTGTTTCACTTTCTTAGTGTCAAACATCGAGCTTAGCTATGTCATTAAATACTTTTTTGGCATTAGAGAAGCCCACACTTTAGGTGGGAGGTTATCATATGCACCTGAAAACCTTGATTGACCAGGGACAATAGTCGCAAGTCAAAAGGCATCTTTTATCCAGGAAAAGGTCACAGGGGGAACTCATGCCCTGCGAGTCTGAGGAACGCTTGCCCATCTGAATACTGGTGCTGTCGATAGACTCAGCGTAGAACACGGAGCGACGTCAGGGCTAGGGACAGCCCGCCTCGCACCACACCAGACGAGACCTGGGGCAGGGGCAGAAATCCAATCCCACCTTCTGCACATTGGAAAGCTGGAAAGACAGCCCTGCCTGTTTCACGACACCCTGGGCTTCTCTCAAAGGCCTGGACAGGTGTCTGCTTCTTTGGTTTTTAAAAATCCCAGCACAGCAGCAGTGCCTGTCTACATAGCGGTCTGCTTACAACGGCTCCGTGAGCTCACATGAAAGAGGCATTGGACTCTCCGTTCTGCAGACCCACACGTCCACTCGGGGGAACCTGTGTGAACGCGGGAGCCTCTATTTGGAATAATCAAACATGGAGGGTAATTAAAATACTGAATTCTACCTTCCCAGAGAAGGTGCTGGGGTTCATCTGAACATCTACCCCTCTAACCTAAGGTTATTTAGGCAGAGGGCTTGTATTTTATTTATTTTTTTTCATGGTCATTTTTATTTATTTCTTCCACGAGAGAAGGCGAGAGAAAGAGAGGTATCCCCAAGCAAGGTCTTCACACCGTGATCAGTCCCCAGCCCCCGCTAGTTCCCTTCTCCTTCACAGCCATGCTACGTGTGCGGGTCTGGCTTTCCTCGGAGACCTCGGGATGGGAGCCCAGGACCTTCTCTGCCGCCTCAGCATCACAGAGCGGTGGGTTACTGTTTCACCACTGCAGTTGTCCCGGGCAGACAACTGTGAGAGATCAGAATCCACGTGAACGAGGCGACATAAGGGACACTTACAAGGGGATGCAGCAAGGATCCCACCAGGGTTTGTAGGCAGAGGACCCAGCCCACAGGTTTAGTCTTGGTGAAAATGGCGTGTTAGGGTGTGTCTGAGATCACGGTGACTATCTCCAGCCAGCCCCTGTGAAGACAGGCTGGATGGAGATCCCTAGTGGAGAAGCCACTGTGTGGTATTAAAGGTTGTTTAATACCACCCACTGGCTCCTTCCTTCAGACATACACACACTCATGTTTCCTCCTCCTTAAAGGGAAAAAAAAAGCCCTCCTTCCCCCTCTAACTTCCACCTGTGGGGCTGGCTGGCGGTGTGGTGGTTAAGGCGCTAGATTCCCACATTCCCAAACCTGGCAACTTGCCTCTTCACTTTCCCTCTCTGTCGCTGTCTCCCTCTGATAAGCATACATGCCCTATAGCAAAATTTTAAAAAATAATCAGGGCCAGTAGGTGGTGTGGTGGTTAGGGGCACTGGACTTCCACATGGCTGGCCATGGTTTGAGTCCTGGACCTGGCAGCTTGCTTTCTCACTTTCTCTCTCTCTCTGTCTTGCTCTGATCAAACTGAAAATAACTATAATGATAAATAAAACAAAGGAAATTAATAATAATAATTAAATAAATTCTTTTTAAAAAAATAGCTACCTGTTCTCATAAAAGGAGTTCCCAACTGTTGGGTACGACAGGAGTCCTTCTGCACTCGGGGATCCTTCTGCCTGAGGTAGAAGAAAGGACTGGGATCCCCCTTAAAGGCCTCACCTCCTGCCTGTTTCTGGAGAAGGGGTGCTCTTCCTCCCCTGTGGGTTTCACTCTCCCCCTCCACTCCAGCCACGTCCTGTCCCCTCAGCCACCGACCCAGCCCTCCTCCAATCTTCCCTACCCACCAGCTCCTTCCTTCAGACATACACACACTCATGTTTCCTCCTCCTTAAAGGGAAAAAAAAAAAAAAAAAAAAAAAGCCCTCCTTCCCCCTCTAACTCTGTATAATCAACACCTCTCTCCTTCCTTCCCTGGCCAAGCTTTTGGAAAGAGTTGTCTGTATCAGAACTATTTTAAGACATTCTAAAAGCCCTTAAAACGCTTACATTTAGAGGCCCCATCTCACATAAAAGCACGCAGGAGAAAATGCACCCACATTTTATGTTACGTGCATTTTTAAAATGTTGCTTCTGATATTACTGAGTGGCAGGAAACAGTTCCTTTACCATTGGCCGCGCCTCCTCTGCAGCCCTCGTGCATACAAAAGAATGTTTGCAAAATGAGAACATCGAACCCAAAAAAAGCATTTCTAAATGTAATGAAGTTTTTATGAATATTACATTTAAAAATTAATGAAGTTGGAACAATGTTACATTTTGGAGATATTTAATTAAACATGTCTTAATTTAATTTTGCAGTTTTCTTTTTGCATGTTGATGCCAATAATTCTTTTCGAGACTTCGAACGTCATTCTGGACACCTGACACGCTTTTAGAACCTAGGTGTTCTGTCTACAGTATCTGAGAGGGAGAATCATTCTGCTTTAAATTTATTTCTGCTCTTCCTATTCAAACCTCATCCTATGCAATTTTGTCTTGCACCACTAAAGCTACCCTTGCCGAGGTTACCAATGAACATTTTGTTTCTAAACTATTGAAAATTTTCCAGTCCGGATCTCAAGTGACCTCTCTTAGCACTTGACATCGTTTAACCGCCACCCTTCTAGGCTTTTTATAAAGCCATTGTTGCCACTCTTCCAATCTTCTCAATCTCCTTAGCTGGCCTGGGGGCACACTCTCCTCGTTTTTTTCTGTATTTGGTCTAGTCTCGATTTTCCTCCATGCCCTGGCTCTTAGCACGTCCTGCTGATTTTACCTTCTAGGTATTTTCAACTTCTTACCCTTCTCTCTGTCTTTCCTACCATTTCAGGCCAACACCGCCTGTTACTTGGACTGTTGCAGCAGCTTCCAAAACGACCTCCCTGCTTGTAGCTGTTTGCTCTTCAGCTCGACCCCCTCCCCACAGTCCTGAAATGCAAATGCTAATGCATCATAGGCCCCAGTAACCAGAGCTGTTTCGGGTGCCCACCCACAGCATGCTGCTCCTGTCTTCTGTACCTTAGCTCCTGTCAGCAGCTCTGCCTGGAACCTGCCCATACTCCCCCCCACACCTGGCTAACCTCGACCTTTCCTCTCTTTTTTATTAGGTTTTTACCCAAAGGGCACATGTGCTCACAGAGAGAGGGAAAGTGAGAAATCACCTTCCCAAGTGGCTGACCATGCCATAGTCCCTTCTCCTCCATTCTCCTCTTGGGATTTTGGGCACGCACACATACGCACCCGGTATAATTTTCAAGCCACTGGATCCAAGACTCAAACCGTGGTCAGCCATTGAAGGGATCCAACGCCTTGAATACCACGTCTCCTGCTGGTCCCTCAACCCTTTTAAGTATTCACTTAGAGGCCACCTCCCCCAGGCTGCCCACTCTGATCTTACCTGACTCTGTTAGTTGCACTGCTTCTAAGTCTCACTAATAATTGGCCGTGCGTCACTCCCAGGGTGCGTAAAGTGATGCCTTAGTTTAACCTGATGTATCTGATTTCCCACTAAACTGTGTGTTTCTTGAAAAGAACCATGTCTTTTTCAACTCTGTAACCCCAAGGTCATAGTGCCCGGCCCATAATAAGAGTCCAATAAATGTTTGTTGGAAGAATAAGCAGAAAGAGGAGGATAAAGAGATACCGGCGGCATAGCGGTTGGGGCCCTGACTACATGGCTGATCACAGTTTGGGTCCTGGACCTGGTGGCTTGCTTTCTCACTTTCCCTTCTCTCTCTGTATCTCCCTCTGTCAAGTGTGTGCGCCCTGTAACAAATTAAATAATAATAAAATTAAATAAATAATTCATTTTTAAAAAATTTCTTTTTGAGAGATTTTTTTCCTACAAGGCATGTACACTCGCTGGAGAGACAGACAGTGAGAAATCGCCCCTGAGGGTGGATGGCCACACTGTAATACTTTCTCCTCCATTCTTCTCTTGGTATTTTGGGCACACATGCCCAGTCTCTGGATCTAGGACTCGAACTGTGGTAGGCCATGTGGGAGTCCAGTGATGTAATTGCTAAGCTATCTGCTGGCCCCCAAATTAAATAAATAATACTTTAAAAAAAAAAAAAGACATACCAGCGGTTGAGGCCTACATTATAAAAGCTCTCAGTCCTTGCTATGACTCACATTGTCTTTGAAATAGTAGTAAAATGTGACAGCCCTGGCTGAGCATGGCCACCCGGCCGCAGAGTAGATGGCCCCAACTGTACTGAGTGGATGACTATCGGAGGCCTAAGCATTGGCATGGGTAATCCACAACATGGGCTGTCTGTCTGGGCAGAGGCTTGGTGGAGGTTATGGACACATGTGATCGCTGCTGGGATCATTATGAGGAGATCCCAGAAAGCTTCTTGGAGAAGCCGAGGTCTTAACAGGATGTTGGTAGAAACCATGAGTCACCTAAACACCCCACGGTCTTTCCCTCCCAGCTTCTCGCATTTCAGGGCTGGTATGTTAATCACGGGTGCTGGCTCCATGGGCTGACTCCTGGCTGGGTGGCCTCCTCCTCCCGGGCATGAGGCTTGTACATCATTCGTGCCTTTAGGAAGTTACTGGAAAGTGGAAGCAAGAATAAACCTGGCAGAGTCGGAGTTGAGAAGCAGATGGCGCGGGGAGTGGGAAGGAAGCGTTCAGAGCGCAGCGGCTCCAGTGAACGCTGCCATCAGTCATCCTCCTGAAGTCAACGCTTTCCCCACGCCAGCCCTGCATCAGAAGAGGCCTTCGGCGTGGACTCCCTCCAGCCTCCGGGGCACCTGCCACCCTCATGGGCACTTCAGCACCCGATAGAGGGAGCGGGGGCCCTCTAGTTAGCTCCTCCCTTCCCTTCTCCAGATGGGACCACACAGAAGCCACCCAGACAGATGGCTCTGAAATGGGGATGTCTCCTGTTACCAGAGTCTCCGAGCCTCAGCGATGTCCCAGCAATCGGGCTGCATTAGCAGAAATAGAAGCAAAGTCCTTGCAAACTCCTGGTTGGTTAAATACTAACTTTGGTGTGGCTCACAGATTGCCCACAAATACTGAGAGCATTTGTAAATGTAAATGAATAACCATCTTGATCTCTAGTCTACAGAGGAAGAAGCCACCTTGGAACAGTACCTTGGAGGAGATTTGAATCTTCACCCGCCCACTGGCTCTCCCTTCCATTCTGATTGGCCGATCAGCACACAGGTGAGTCTCGGACCTCGAACCCTTCACACACCTCTAGGTAGCAGTGGGCATTTCAAATGAGACACAGAGGATGCTCTGTTTGAACAAAGGCGTAGTAGAGGGGGGCCACAGCCCAGAAGGCAAAGTGACAGAGCCCCCAGGGGCCATGAGGCAGGTCCAGAGAATCCACACGTACAGACAGAGGACAGACTACCACCAGGATCCCAGCACGTGACGGCGCATGTGCACCTGATGTTGGTCCGCGGGTCCTTCTCAAGGAGCTCCGTGAGCTGGGCAGCGTGCTAGGTGCTGAAGCTCGGGCAGTGTTGGCACGTCAAGAGCATTTGGCGAGAACGTGGATTCTTGGTTTTCTAGCACTTTCTATTTCCAAGTCACATTCACCTACATCCATACAAATGTAGCAATGGTCCTATCTCCACACCCGTTTGTGTGTAAACTGTCCTATATGACCTTCCCAGAAAAGATACAAAGTGATTCAAGTTTGTGCCGTGAGAACTGTGAGAGAGTAAGCCTGTTGTCTCTTTCTGCATTCGGTGTGACATCTGTTGACTAATCAGATCCGGGAGAGATCAAAGAGAGAATAGGAGGGAACTGGACATAACAGAAGAGGTGCAGGGGGGGGGGGGGTGATCAATTTTGCGATGTATTAAAACACGCCGGAGAGGGACCAGCAGTTAGCGTAATGGCTATGTCGCTGGACTCCCACGTAGTCGACCGCGGTTCGAGTCCTGGACCCGGTGGCTTAAACTCACATCGGGCGCGTGTGCGTGCATGCCCAAGATCCCGAGAGGAGAATGGAGGAGAAGGGATTGCAGCGTGGCCATCCCCCCTGGGGGGTGATTTCCTGCTTTCTATCTCTCTGTCTCTCTCTGTCTGTCTGGCGAGCGCACGCGCCCTATAGCAAAAACCTCTCCAAAAAAAAAAAAAAAAAAAAAAAAAAAAACCACGCCGGAGAGACGCTTTACACATTATCAAAGTACGAACGCAAATACCTCATTTGAAGAAATCCTTCGCTACCTCATTCAACTATTATAAGGTGCACTGTCCCCATTTTACAGTTGAAGAAACAGGAATTCGGAGCACTTACATTTCCAGGTTTTCACAGCCACGATGTGAATTCTAGATAAGCCTGATTCTGCAGCTAATGCTCTTTTAAATACAAAGCTGACCTTGATGAGCATTTACTATGAGCAACATTATCACACGAAATATTTTCATTCCGCGCTTCCGGTTGGTCTGTGAAATAGACACTGTGCTCAGCCCCATCTTCCTGGCAAGGAGACCAAGGTCAGTGCCGTGGGGTGGCTCTCCCGAGGTCCCATGCTGACCAGTCTGCACAGAACCTGGGACCCTAAGCTTCCACACTGCACCCCTCCTCTGCATCGCCCCGCGGGCACTCACACTGAGGGGTGATTCTGGGATTCACTCTGGTAGTCTGACAACCAGACTCATTCCTGGGAACCCCCAGAGTGACAGGGGCAGGCAACTATGCACGGACTGCTACTGCTTATCATTCCCCTTCTGTCTTCCAGACGGTACATCAGATGTGTGAGTCGATGACTCACTGGCTTAATCTTGGCTCCGTTTCCAAAGCTGGACTGTAGTCTTTGGAGCTCTGACCCCCTTCACTGCTGAGGCTCTGGGCCATCGTGTGCCCATGTTTGCAGCCATGTTTTCTGGCGACCTCCTCGAGTTCTTGTCTCGTGGCTGTTGATCTGATTTGATTCGGGAGAGACTTCTTTCCAGCATCTCTCTGAGACTCTATCTCAGCTCCCACATTCAGGCTCCAGCCTCGGCTCTCGCCAGAGACACCAGAGAACCAGGATAACCAGGGTAGGCCCTCTGAGAAGAAAGCGAGAGGAGAGCATCCCCAGAGCCCCCTCCCCACTCCCCCATCCCATCACTGGCCCGCACTCTTGCTAAGTTGTCTCGCACTTCCATTCCCACAGTGCCAGACAGCAAACTTTCTGTGCTCCAAGGATTCTGTGAGTCAGTGCCACCAGCCTCTTTTCCATTCTTGAAAGGGGACGCTGATTTTCACAGCCCGGTGCTGTATTTACGTTTCTTTGAAGCCCAATTGTGAGCTTGTGTTTTTCTTGATAAAGGTATTTAATTCCCCTGGAGTTCACTGACCACCTTTTTTGTCTAACAATGGTTCTGCAAAAGCTTCGGTAATCCAATCTCCTTGAGGTGGGATGCCAGCCCTGTGAGTGGCGAGTGATAGTTCTTTTTATAGGAGCTGAGTGAGAAAATAAACAAACACATGTTTTGGGAAAGCAAAGGAAGAAGAAAATGAAACAGCCTGGCGTGAAGCCTGTTCCCTTTCATCATCTCCAGTCTCACAGGATCTGCCATTTTGGTTTTTGGCGGGGCATGAGGTAGGTGAGCACTGAAGGGAAGAGAGAGGCAGGGAAGGGCAGAGAGGAAGCGCAGAGATCATGGCAAGGTCCTCCTAGAGCCAAGTCAGACCTGGCAAGAAGGTTCAGGATTGGTGGCACCATCCCAACGTGAGGATTCCTCTCTGGAACTTGGCAGTGATGTTTGAGCCGTAATATTGGATTAGAAGTAGGGTATGCACCAGCTCCTATTCTTTAACATTTCTTGCCATTTAATAGGATAACAAAGTAGAAAAGGATTATGTTAGACACCCGGCATGTCGGCTGGTACATTCTAATTGAAACCAAAGTGCCCAGAGCCACTCTCAGTTTCAGAGGGGACCCCGCCCCCGTGGTTCCCTTCACCTCCATCCCTCCCTTCACTTTCATCCCTCTCTGCCTGTGCCATATTCCTCCCATTCCGTTAGGCACATGAGAAAGCCCACTGATTCAGATCGGAAAAAGAAAGACCATCTCAGAGACGCGTGGGGAAGTACGTTAGAACTACCACAATCCATTCCGTTTGAGACCCAAGGAAGAAAATGCTCCCGGGGCTCGATTTCTGGTGGTCATTTAAAGACTTGAAGGAAGAGGGACCAGCAGTTAGTGTAATGGCTATGTCGCTGGACTCCCATGTAGTCGACAGTGGTTCAAGTCCTGGACCCGGTGGCTTAAAACTCATGCCGGGTACGTGTGCATGCGTGCCCAAGATCCTGAGAGGAGAATGGAGGAGAAGGGATTGCGGTGTGGCCATCCCCCCAGGGGGTGATTTCTTACTTTCTGTCTCTCTGTCTCTGTCTGTCTGGCGAGTGTACGCGCCCTATAGCGAAAACCTCTCAAAAAAAAAAGACTTGAAGGAAGAGATCTTTCGGGTCATGCCGATCCTGTGCCCTGAGCCCCTCGAGCAGTGAGTTATACACGGGGGTAAGTCTGACGGCTAATTTGCCAGGGATAGATCAGGAAGGGTTGCCTCCCGTTTCAGGCTGGTGCCTTTTACTTGGCTTGGATGGGCTTGCGTGGAATTTCTCTGGGCCAAGAAGCCTTTTAGCCTCTGAGTAATGTCTCCTTGGGCTCCAGCCATGGCAGAAATGGGGTCACTGCGCTGCACTGGCACTGGCCGCGGTGGCTGGGACGCAGCTGAAGGCATGGCTTTCATGGAGATATATTTGCAGGGCACCTCTCAGGCCTGACTCCTGGACGCGAATGCAGCACCCCTCTCGGTGGAGGTGGGGGGACAAGTGAGCACCAGCTGCTTGGTAGAACAAGGCATCTTCTGAAGTGTTTGGGACCTGGGAAGGATGACTCCTGCTGTTTACTGACTGTCCCTTTACATCCGTCCAGTTCTCTTCTCTGTGCCAGGGGACATGTGGTCCAACATTCCGTAGAGAGGGGCCTCCACTCTGGCTTCACGTTTCTGGCGAGCAGCCTGATTGCTCAGACCCGCATCCGCATCCCCCTGAACTATGCTGTCAGATCAGTCTTCCTCCCACTCTGGACACCATCTACACCTCTGTGTAAGGAGGAAGAATGCCCAAAGCTAACTACTACAAAAATTGTAACTTCATTTTTCGATTTCAAACTCCCACCCGATTTACGCCATACATAGAGCCTGCTCAGGTTTAAGTTCAGCTACGTTCAGTGTTTTTTCCTAGTCCTCCTCCTCACCAGGGAATATTTCAAGTCAGAGGCTGGGGAAGGGGGCCGTTCTGTGTCACTGCATGAGGGTAGGACAGGAATCTGGTCTTATGCCAGATTTCAATATCCAAAACCTAGATTTCCAGTTATCCTTGTCAGGACCTAGGGAAATGCAGGCCTTTCACGGGGCCTTCCTGGTCCCGGGTCTCCACGTGCCGCCTCATGTCCACTGTGTCGTGACACACTTCTGGGGTGTGCCATCTCCTACAGGAAGCACACATCTCTCTAACTCCTGACTCCCCAGCTAGTTCTGGGACCGGTGTCAGCCACCTCCCAGCTCCCAGCGGCTCAGATGGCCACACCCTGACATGCCCTTTCTGCCCAGAAGCTTCCTGTCCCCACGAGGGCATCCTTTTATCTGGTTTGCAGACTCAGAGGCCCGGGCCTTATTTTGTTTTCTCACTCTTTAACTCTCATTTAGAATTGTCAGAGGGGACATATGCTCACCAGAGACAGAGAGCACGGGTGTGGTCATGTCATAATCTCATCCCTATCCTCTTAGGGTTTGGGGCACGTATACATGCACCCCATGTAATTTTCAAGCCACCGGGGGCCAAAGTCAAATGGCAGTTGACCACGTGAGATCTGACTCCCTTGTCTACTAGACTACAGGGCAGATCTTCACTCTCTAACTACTTATTTTTAAAAATTTTCCAGGGGGCTTGTGCACTCACCAGAAAGAGACAGAGAGACAGAAAGCACCCCCCAGCAGGGCGTGCTCACTCCTCAATTCTTCTTCTCCATTTCTCCGTCTGGGTGGGATTTAGGACACCCATGCGCATAAGTCTGGTATGTTCTTCAAGTTGCCAGGGCCGGGATTCGAACCTCAGTCAGCCATGTGGGCTCCGGCTCCCAGAACCACCAGGCTACAGGGTCAGCCCCACTCTCTAATTTCTAGCATCCACTTTATGCCCATCTTCCTTCAGATACTAACCTTTTGTATTCTCAGAGAATTAAAAAACCTTGCCTTCTGAGAACACAAGCTCTACTATAAACTGTAAAAACCTTTTTTTGGAGCTTCAAATTTATGATTTGACTTTGTTTCTCCAGGACAGTGACTGTCCTGGGGACTGCTAATGCCACTGAAAGCTTGAAATTCCATCACGCACCTGCTGTCATCATGCCACACCTCACCTGGGACCTCTGAGGTTCACAGTCCGTTCTCCCAGACCCAGGGCGGTGTGCTGGCAGCAAACCAGAACATACGGAGCTGTGCTGGCACACACCGGGCACCTCCTAGGATGCTGATTTCACTCGGAGTTGGAAGAAAGACGGGCGTGCATTATATAAACATGCCTACATTATGGAGTAAGGTGCGATGTTCACGTATCTGTCTAGGACAAAGCAGAAGACTTTAATTCCAACATGGTGGGCTGCTTTAGACTCTGTCCCAGATCCCCGGGAACACTCATCAGGTTTCCTTGGTGACAGTCCACACACCTCTACCCAGTTTTCAAAACCCTCAAACTTCAACCCCATCCTACTTACTCAGGTCAAGGTCTCTGCAACATTCCTCAGCTGTGACCCCTAGAGGATTTCTAGGTGTAGGCCACATGTCTGCAAAACCTCCCTGACCAGCCCTCAGACTTTTTTCAAAAAAAGAATGATTTATTTTGGGCCAGTAGGTGGCATAGTAGTGAATGTGTTGGACTCCCACACGGCCAACTGCAGTTCAAGTCCTGGCCCTGGCAGCTTGAAACACCCTGGGTGTGTGTGCTTACATGCCCAAAATCCCAAGAGGAGAATGGAGAAGAAAGAATGGCAGTGTGACCCAGGAGGTGATTTCTTACTTTCTGTTTCTGTCTCTACAGTGAGTGCCAGTATGTGCCCTGTAGCAAAAAATCTCTCTCTCTCTCTCAAAAAAAAATTAATTTCATTTATTATTAATATTTTTAAATTTGACCAGACAGCGAGCATGTGAGAAAGCAAGCCACCAGGTCCAGGACTTGAATCGTGGTCACCCACATGGGAGTTCAGAGCCTTAACCACACCACCTGCCGGCCTCCGTCCTCAGAATAAATCACTTTCCGCTCTGGGCTTTCCAACACAATATCTGTTTTATAGCTCTATTAAAGCACTCATCCCCCACACCCACAACACAACTGTTGGGTCCTCGCTGCAGGTTCTAAAGCTCTTGAGGAAAGGGCCACGTCTTCTCCCTTTCTGGAACTTCAGAGCCTGGTGCAGAACCCGGTGCCCTGTGGTTTACAATGTCGGTTGGCTGCAAAGGGCTATGCGAACACTTTCCCCACCAGTGCCTGGGGCTGGGGCTCCTGTGTGGGAGGAAGCACACATGGGTAAGGGCGGAAGTGCTCCTTGCCCATCGCCCGCTTAATCACCCACGTGCCATTTATTCTTTCACTGAATATAAATGTCAGCTGATGTGCTGGGCGCTGGGATACAGAAAAGAATAAGGCACAGCCCCACCCTAGGTTGCTCATTGTCTACCAGGGAAAATGTCAACGGACGTAAAATTAATGTCCTCCGTGTCGACTTTGGAAGACCTGTTCGGCTGCAGGGAGCACAGGATCCACGGGCAGATCTGCGGCTGGGGACAGCCAGACCTCTCATTGTGCCTGCACCGCTCCTTTAGGCCCAGCTTCTGGAATAAATTGGTTTCCATTTCCTTCATGCCAGGCACGTTGCCGAGTGCTCACCGTGATTTATCTCACTCGATCCCCACCGTAGCTGTGGCCATGCTATGATCCCCTCCATTTTCCAGAGAAGAAAACAGAGACATTCCCTCGTGGGCATCGTAAGGAAGCCATGTGTGCAGTGGAGTGCATTTGACTACATGCCCATGATTCTGAACCCATCAAAACTGTCCCAGGGACAAGAACTACCTGAGGCTGTCAGGACAAATAGAAACGCAGAGGGTCAGAATTTAGTGAGCTCCATCCTTGGGAGTTAGAGCGGGGTGTCGGGGAGGAGATGAAAAAAGAGTTTATGGGCTTCGGGTGAGATCTCCGAGGGGAGATAGAGTAAGTGGAGGTCTCTGAGTGAAACACCAAGGTTCTCATGCTTGACAACTTTGCTCTCCTCCAGAGCTTCCCAGCAGAATGAGCGGGAGATATAAACAGCACACCTGAGAACTACAGAAGTACATAAGCAGTACTCAAGGACATAGGGGTGTGGCTGGTTTTGGGGGACGGGGATGAAAGAGGGCCGAGAGGCGGGATGAACTCAGTAGTAAGTCTCAAAGGGAAATGAGCTCCAAGAGACCAAGTGGGACCTGGTTTAAAAGGGAAGAGCAGGGACCAGCAGATGGCGTAGTGGTTGCATTGCTGGACTCCCACGTAGTTGACCACGCTTTGAGTCCCAGACTCGACGACTTAAAACTCACGCCGGGCACATGTGCATATGTGCCCAAAATCCTGAGAGGAGAACATAGGAGAAGGAATTGTGGCATGGCCATTCCCCCTGGGGATCGCTTTCTGTCTCTCTGGCGACCACAGGCACCCCTATAGCAAAAATCTCTCTCATTTAAAAAAAAAAAAAAAAAGGGGAACCAGCAGTTAGCATAATGGCTATGTCGCTGGACTCCCACGTAGTCCTTCGCGTCTCGGACCCGGTGGCTTACAACTCACGCCGGGCGCGTGTGCGTGCGTGCCCAAGATCCCGAGAGGAGAATGTTGCGGCGTGACCATCCCCCCGATTTCTCGCTTTCTGTCTCTATGTCTCTCTCTGTCTGTCTGGCAAGCGCACGCACCCTATAGCGAAAATCTCTCAAAAAAAAAAAAAAAAAAAAAAAAAAAGCAGTTTAAGAAATCCTGGGCCAGTGAGGAGGGGAAAGAGGAGAGGGACTGGAGCTGGCCAGAGCTGGCAGCATGACCTGTGGGTTAGCAGCAGGAACCTCTGGGTCCCCTGCCCTTGGCCACTCCAGTCACTCCAGCCTCCCTCTCCCCTGCAGCATCTCTGCATCACGGCTGATGATTGGCTGAGAGACAGAATCACCGATCCGACCGTGAGCACTGGGCGCGAAGGCCTTGGGAAAGTGCAGTAGCTACAAGCACAGTTTCCTGATCACTTGGCCTGGCCCAGGAGAACACAGGCAGTGGTGGTTTTAGGCAGACGGCCGCAGTTTTCACCCTGCCTCCTATCAACACTGAGTACCTACTATGTGCCAGGCTTTGAGGAGGAACCTAGGAACGTGGAAGTGAATGAGGCTGGGTCTGGGTCTGAGGCACGGTCAACCAGAGGAGAGCGTGACTTGCCGTGTAGTGCACTGAGGGCTCCGTCTGAAGTCACAGAAGGCACCCAGCCCTTTGGGAAGAGGTCAAGGGAGGAGGGGACTAAGGACTTCTAGGAAGGCTGACACTGGGGACATTGCTTCTATTTCGCTCGTCTGTCAGAGCGAGGCCTCAAAGTCCTCAGGCTTCGAGTCTGGGTCCAGCTCCCCATTTCCATCTTCACAAACTCCAGAGCAAAACGCGTCTCCTCATTTTCTCCCCGTCCCCACCAGCCTCACGTTCACCATGACCACCGAACACTGCCACGTTCACTTATCAGTGATTCCAGATGCAGTCAGGTTTGAGTTGTTTTCAATCCCTGTGTCTTCTCGTGGGGAGGCGATGACAAATGAGCATCGTGTTACTCATGCCTTCCCCGGTGCGAACCCTTCACATGGTCCAACCCCGAGGCATGACACAGACCTTGCATGATTCTGGGGCTGCCCACTCCCTGGCGCCACCCCACCCTGCCCGCTGCACTGACCCGGGCCTCTGCATGCTTCATCAAGCGCTTTTCACATGTCCTCCTTCTTCCCACGGTCCTCCCTATTCCAGTCTTGGTATCTTCGAAATCCAGTTCCTTCTATCCGATCCACAAAAATACGTCCTGATACTTTTCTCTGTATCTCCCCCATTTTTCTTTCTCTGAACAAATAGTTAGGCTCCGCCACACTTCATCGCCAGGATTTAATTGCAAATTGGCCAGTACCTAGAACCGTTTGTAATCATTTCAGATACGTTGGTTTTGTTTCCCAGTGGTAAGCCTGTGGTATTTTCTTCCTTATTACCAGGAGTGTGAAATGGTGTTCTGGGGTACCTCACTGTCACTCAGCATGTCCCCGTGGATTGGATGGGGGAACGGGCTGGCCACTGAAAAGTCACTGCAGACAGTGGACAGAATCAAGCTGCTCTGAAGTTCTGTGAGTAGCACAGCACGCCCTAGGGTGCAGATCAAGAATAATCATTCTGATGAGGTCAGCTGGTGGTGCAGCGGTGAAACGTAATACTGTGAGGCAATCCCACATAGGAAGGTTGCTGGTTCAAGTCCAGACCTCCCTGAGTAGAGCAGGCATATGCGTGCCCATGATCTGGGGCTAGCTGAAGGCTAGGGGTAGATCAAGGCATTGGGACCCTGCTGGGGCACTTTCGGTCTTTCTTGCTCTTGAAAGAAAGAAAAACTTAAAGAAGAAAGATCTGGTGGGCTTTATGAGAGCCAAACTTTGTATTATTTTCCTCCACCTTCCCAACAACCCTCCGGTGTGCTGGTGACTGTTCATTTTATAGCAAGAAATGACAGGGGCCAGAGGTGGCATAGCGGTGCAAGTGCTGGATTCCCACAAGGCCCACCCCGGTTCGAGTCCTAGACCTGGCAACTTGAAACTCCTGCTGGGCACATATGTGTCATGGCCAAAATCCTGAGAGGAGAATGGAGAAGGGACTGCGGTGACCGTCACTTCCCCCAAGGGGGGTGGTGTGTGATTTCTTGCTTTCTTTCTCTCTGTCTCTGTGTGTGTGTGTGTGTGTGTGTGTGTCTCCAGTGAGTGTGCATGCCCTATAGCAAAAATCTCTAAAAAAAATAAAAGAAAAGAGAAAGAAATGACAGTTCAGCAGCCTTAACTAATGCACCTAAGCTCTCAGACTAGCAGCTGGTGGGCCTGGGGTCCACATGAAGTCTGCTCACATGTGTGTCCACTCACATCCACTGCCTTCTCCTTGGTCAGCTCTGGCCTTTGGGGGTCGCAGAGCGAAGGAGAGAAGGGAAGCTCTCACAGGGTCCCTGTGAATGCGGCACTTCCACTAAATCACAGAGGACTTGCCCCAGAGATCCATATCCTTGGGAGCCCTGCTAGCAGGATGGAAAGCCAAGTATAGACTTCGGAACACACAGTCACTCACTCACTGTCTCATCAGGGATAATCATTCACGCTGAGCAGAAAGGCAGGCAGCTGGCATCCTTCATGTCGCTCCTCGGCCGTCTTCCCAGGAGAGTGCGTGTGTAGGTAAATTTGTTGCATATTTTATCAAGGCTGAGATAGACTACTGGGGTGACCATGTGATTGATGGTCTGAACCAGGACACTTGGAGGGCAAAAGTTACCTAAAAGTAACCTCAGGCGCTAACTGATCTACAACAGGTGTATTCGGTACAACCCTGGCTGAACGAGGTGAGAGTTTCTCCCTGGGCACTCAGGAGCCCACCACCAGTCCTCAACTACACGTGTCAGTCAGGGCCCGCCTTCCACTTGGTCTAACGAGGAACTTCCTCATTTAACACAAGCCCTGTGCCAGGCCCCAAGGGCAGCACGGCCATGATGATAAGCTCTAACACCACGAAACCGACATTCTAGCCAAGGAGGCTGGAAGTAAACAGACACATGGACCAATCTTCTCAGTGACCCGGTCCCAGAGAGAATACAGCAGGGTTAAGTTGAGGAGGACAGATGGGAAAGATGGGGAGGAGGGATGAAGTGCACACGCCAGGGGTGGAAGCAAGCTGGGAGCCTTGGGGAACTAAAAGGCCAGGGGGAGGCTGATGGGGGGACAGACCATGTAGGACCTCGAGGCCACAGAAAGGCAGAATTTTATTCCGAGTGAGATGGGACATCATTGAAAGGTTTATGCAGGGGAATGCTGCAATCTGATTTGCATTTTATTCCTTTAAAGAATTATGTATTTAATTTTAATTGTTATTATTTTAATTTGATATAGGACATGTGGACTCACCAGAGAGAGAGTAAGTGAGAAAGCAAGCTGCTAGGTCTGAGACTCGAACCACGGTTGGCCATGTGGGAGTCCAGCGCCTTAACCACCAGGCCACCTGCTGGCCCTGTGATTTGCATTTTAAAAGAATCTCTCTGGTAACTAGTGGAGGGCACACAGAGAGGAGCAGAAATGGGAATGGAGACCAGGCTTCTGTAATCACAGGGGTGAGATGATGGGGCACAGGCCAGGGTGGAAGTAGGGGCACCAGAGGGAGGGGAGGGCACCAAACTCAGGAAGGGCCTCCAGACTTGCAGGCCAGGTGGACACTGAGAGCCTAAGAAATGCAAAGCCCTGGGATAGGCCTGAGCCCCAGCCAGCCCCAGCCTGGCCCCAGGTTCTCTCCAAGGCTCATTCTCAGCATGTCCTAGGAGGAATTACCTAGCCCTTGGATATGAGAGACAGCTCCTTCCTCCAGAACAGGAAGGGAGACCCCGGTGTCCTTACCTTTAGCTCTGTGGTCTTCCTCCTTGGGACACTTCCCCCCTTCCCACCATTTGCGCTTTAGGATTTCCAGGCGGTTGTTCTCCTGCAGCTGGAGAATGGCCAGATCAAACTCGTCCCGGAAGACGGAGCCTGTGGGGTTACAGAAGAGCCCAGGACACAGGATGTGAATGCTCTGCTAGTTGTCACTCCGCTCCCTTTCCCGGCACGCTTTCTCACCACTCTGCCTGCTTGAGCCTCAGGAGGGGAGAGGCTGATGTGCGGGTGGGGTGTGCCCGGGACTGTGGTTGACTCTCCACTACACAGTCTCTTTCTCCAAAAGTGGAGACGTACTAGTGTCACACAGGGTTCTCAGGCTTCCCTACTTCCTTTTCCCTACACTGGTGGGCACGTGCAGCCCGTGGCCAAAGCCTCAGTATGAGTCAAGTATGGCTTTCCGGGCAGTTGAGCCACCCCACCTCCCCATCTGAGTGCACTGTCTCCTAAATGAACAAGATGGCCTCTCTGGGTTAAATGACCTGCTCATGGACACACAGGCATCGGCCGCAAAGCCTCCCATCAGCTGTAGGAGGCCAAAGTTTGTGCTATGGGACATTAATCTCTCAGCCCCGTGTCTATTTTCTGCCTTTGTTTTTAGGTTTTTGCTGTAGGGTGCATGCACTTGTTGGAGCAAGACAGACAGTGAGAGGGAAAGTAAGAAATCACCCCCTCTCCCCAGGGGGGATGGCCACACTGCAATCCTTTCTCTTCTGTCTCTTCCTGGGATTTGGAGCATGCACATACATGTGCCTGGTGTGATTTTTTGAAGTTGCTCAGTCCAAGGCTTGAACCACAGTTCAAGTGGTCATGTGGGAGTCCAGCACCTCAACCTCCACACCACCTGCTGGCCCCTATCTCCTACTGCCTTTACATTGGTGTCCCAGGCACATGCAGTTCCAACTACATGACACCTGAACTGTGTCTGCCTAGAGTGATCACCAAGCAAGAGGTGAAGAGTCGCCCCAGAGTGTGATGGAAGCCTCCTCACACCCATCTAGTTGGAGAGCCAAGTCCCCAGCCTTCATGGTGGGCCACTGAGAGCGTCGGAACCCACTGGCCCTGCTCCTCACCTATTCCCCTGCTCCTCCTCAAACAGGAGGCTTCTGTTCAGTGCAATTCGTTTTTAATTTTTCTAATGGAAAATGTCAAGGAGATTTGGTTCGAGAATTCAGGTTTAATCACAAAAACAGGCTTAAATGAAACCAGGGAAAGCTCAATGTCCCAGCACAGGCTGAGGCATGAGATCATTAAGAAAATGCTGCCAAGAAGCTGGGAACTGACTAAGCTGCCTGGTGTCCTCGCCCAAGCTCTACGAAGGCCTGATGTGGACAGAAGCCCTGCAGGAGAAAGGTGAAGGTGAAGGGCTCGGGCAGAAGCTTGGAACAAGCAGATGAGAACGTCTCCCATTTCATTGTGTATAGGAATCACCTGGGGGATTTTGCTGAACTGCGGATTCTGACTCAGTAGATCTGGGGTAGGGCCCAAGAGTCTGCATTTCTAACAAGCTCCCAGGTGATGCCCAGGCTCTGGGCCACACACTGCACTTTGAGAGGCAAGGAACGATATCGGCTCCTAGACCAGTTCCAACTCTGATGGCCCATGGTCACATTTGCAGAACCGTCTCTGCAAGAGACACACCTGTGCTTGGGTGCACAAGCCCTAAGCCTGCAGCACTGGACAGACTGGGTAACTGATCTGGGTAAAGGCGAGCAGAACCTCACGTGGATACACATGTGTGGTGACGGGGTACATGAACACGTTATCTAGCAGATGCCACCAGGTGGCGAGACCAAAGAACACCCCAGGGTTAGACACACTATCCAGCTTACAAGGCATTTCAAGCAATTTCAAGGTACTTTTAACCCAACCTTGTAACACACCAAGGGCCGAATGAAAGAACTATCCTGCTTTCTCCACGGTCATCTGCTTAGCTCCTAAACCACCTGATTAATTTTCCATCCTGTTCCTTGTTCCATTTGCCTTAATGTCCCTGGGTCCAACCAGGAAACAGTTATGCCCTATCTCCCACTTAAGTATGACAGACACGCTCATCTTTCCTGGGCATGATTTCAGCTGGACATAAATCCTGCTTCACGGATGGACTGTGCAGTGTCTCAAGCTTATCCGAGAACCTCGGCTAGCCCAAGCACACCTCCCCTCCTCTCCTGTCCCGTCCAGCTGGAGGGACCCACTTGGCAACATAGTCTGATAAACGAGGCACTGGGTTTGGATACAAGCCTTGGGTTCAAGTCCAACTTCTCTACCTCGTCGGTGACTGTGGACGAGCAAACTGCCTGCTCTGAATCTCTGCTCTGTCTTCTATTAAATGGGACCAGCCACAAATGCCTCACAGGTGGGATGATTAAGTGAGACAGTATCTATGAAAACAGCGTCATGTCAGATATAGAACTAATGTGCTTCTCTTCTTTCTTTTCTCGGTCATCCATGGACATTTCTAGAGTTGATATATTTTACCTCAATGCCTTATCATCTTGTTGGGTGAAAACTCTGAAAGCATATGACATTTAGGGTACGTTTGTTAAATTGCTAGAGTGTTATCAAGGTACACCTTAAGTTCATTTTGTGGCCCGCTCCACCATCTTGAAACAAAATGTCAGCCAGGACATTTCTCAAGAGGCCTATGGTCTGTAATATTTGTGGGCATCAATAAAATACCACAGTAAGGAGAGAGTGTCCATGCTTATGAGTGCCCTGAGAGAGACCTCCAGTTGCCAGAGCTGCTGGGGTCAGGATCTACTAGGGCTATGCTCCTCTGTTTGGTTTTTTGATCAGTATTTGCTCATCAAAGTCATCTGCTTTTTTCCCCTTTTTCTTCTTTTTTATTTTTATTTTTATTTTTAGCCATGGGGCACGTACACTTGCCTAAAAAAGACAGAGAGAAGGAAGGTGAGAAATCAACCCCCAAGGGGGATGGCCACGCCACAATCCCTTCAGCTCCACTCTCCTCAGGATTTTGGACACACACACACGTAGTGTCCAACGTGATTTTAAACCTGATGGGTCCTGAGCTCGAATCATGGAATCAGCTATGTGGGATCCAGTGCCCTAACCTCTATGCTACCCTTTGGTCCCCTAAAATAGTCTACTTTTATCAAATAACATAGGGAACCACGGAAAAGAGGGGAAAGATTAATGTTCCCCAAGGCAGGTTCAATGTGGGACAGTGAGGTAAGGCACCTGACCACGTTACTAGATTTCCCCCACACAATAACCCCATGAAGTGGGCATTAGAAACCTAGTTTTAGAGACCAGCAAGTGGCATCGTGGTTAAGATACTGGGCTCTCACATGGCTGACTGGGGTTCAAGTCCTGGACCTGGCAGCTTCCTTCTCTACTTCCTCTCTCTGTTTCTCTCTGGTGATTGTGTGTTCCCTGTAGCAAATTTAAAATAATAATAATAATAATAATATTAAGTAAAATTAATATATAATTCTTAAAAAAAAAGGGAGACCTAATTGTGTGAGTGACATAACGGAATTTCAGAGTGGTGAGAGACCCTATCTAAGGTGCCGTCACCCGTAACTGGGAATGCTTTTCCCTCTTTCTGACTCTAAGCCCGTGGATTTACATTCCACAGTGTGAACCCCATAGTTCACAGAGCTTTGAGCTAGGTCAGGATCAGTGGAAGGGATGTAGAATGGAACTACAAAGACGTGCATACTAAATATCAATTTTACACAGGATCTGACAGCCTCCATTTCTCCTTCTTCCCCTGTCGCCCTGAACCTCTAGACAGCAGTGGCTTTCAGTGGTGCCTGTGTGGGAAGGGGTGTGTGTCCCCCCTGGGGACATGGACAGATCTTCTTCATAATCACAACAGCAGCTAAGCCTGTCCCCTCCCCCATCTATCAGCAGGAGAAGGCCCCAAGTATGAAAGTCCTGTAAGAATCTCAGCTGGAATACTATTCTGGAAACCAAACCTTCCTGTAACAAAACGTGACGGCACCCGTCAGCAGCTGATTGGTTACCAGAGTTTGACCACCGCTCTTAGTCACCCACCCTGGCTCAGAGTTGATGGAGGAGTGAAATCCACAAATAATTTGAAAGTCATTTCATCCAATCATGCCAGTTCCTTTTTGCAGTAAAATTTCCCTGGGGATACTAACGACTAGCAAAAATTGATTCATTTGAGTTTTACCATCTCTTCCTTCTTTCCATGACTAGGAGAGATGCCAATCAGCAGAAAAATGGCCAAAATGCAGTAAGCAAGAAAGCAGAGGGAGAAAAGGCGTGAAGAGTCCACTGAGGGCATCAGTATGCCCTTTAATCATTGGGATGAACTCTTTAATAATCAATCAATTACTAACCAATTAGCTAGCCCTTTACTAATTAAGGGCCGGACACGTATTACTGATCAGTGGAAGTGTGTGGGTTTGCTTTTTCTGTTTTAACCTTGAGAATGCCCACCCACACCACTGTTAGACTGCTTCTAGAAACAGGGGTTATTGAACTCAGTGCTGCACTCGGTGGCTTCGGCTACCCTGAGCCTGCCTGGATGAAGCTACCCAACGAGGCTGCTCCTCTCCTGCATACCGACTGGCATGCCAATCCCATAGCCCTTGGTGTCCAGCAGGCCCCCAATCTGAGTGAGGTTGCAGTTTCGCTGCCGATAGTACTCGTTCATGGTGGACTCCAGCAGGAAGGCGTAGTTGGAATTCAACACCCTGGCGATCCCCTCCTCCGTGCTCTTCACAAACACACTGGGCTGCTTGGAGTACATGTAGTTCCACATGCGTTGGTAGGTCTGGTAACGGGAATTCTGGGGAAAGAACAGAAAGAAGCAGGATTGGGGAAAGAGGAAGGAAATGTTGTTTTAAGAAGGAAGGGAATTGGGCTCAGATGGCAGCACGGTGGTAAAATGCGGCCCACGTGCGAAGGTTCCGGGTTTGTGTCTGGAACCTGGGTAGTGGGCACACGCATGCCTGCAGTCAGGCTGGCTAAGTCTGGGAGTGGCCCAGGGCATTGAGACCCTGTGGGGTGTGCTGTTCTCTGTTTCTCTGTCTTTCTAAGTCATGGGAGAAGTGGGTAAAGGAACTTTAAAGAATAAACAAATAGAAATAAAAAGGGAGGGAATAAGTGGGCCTCAAATACGCTGGCCCTCCTGTTTCTCTTGTCTTCTTTATACCCAGAAGCACTTCCCTTTACATCTGCTACACAAACTGTCCCCCGCCATTGCAGAGTGGCAGAGGGAGAAACTCGTGCCCTTGTCACCTTTTACAGAAAGATGAGGAGAAAAGAAGGTTCTGAGGCCCTGTAAGTCCTGCCTACTGCTTTCCTCATCTGCCCGGAAGAGCTTTTCCATGGCCAACCTCCCTCCCATTTTCTGGTAGGAGAACTGATCCTGGTTCTGTCCTTCCAGTGTTCCTTGGGTTGGAGCAGGAAATGCAGGTTCTCTTGGGACCCACAGAGACACCGTTTGGAGGAGCAGTGCCAGCTACTTCTCCACCCCAAAGCAACTTAATAAGTCACAAGTCTGATGCTGGCTCCTGCTTTGCAAATAATAAATCAGACATTTCTGGAGCTCTATCCAGACCCTATGCTCACGTGATGCCTCCACCAGTCTCTGTGCCAACAGCTTGCATGCAGCAGGGACCAAAGGCCTTGGACTTGTTCCATGTGATAATGAACTTCCTGGACGTCAGGTGGTTAGACACTATTAGCTCCAAAGAGACCTGCTTCCCTCGACATCTTAAAGTAAATGAAAACTACTATATATTTTTTTATTTTAAAAAAATTGCTATAAGGTACATGCACTTGTCAGAGAGAGAGAGAGAGAGAGAGAGAGAGAGAGAGAGAGAGAGAGAGAAAGCACCCCCTAAAGGGGATGGCCACACTGCAATCCCTTCTCCATTCTCCTCTTGGGATTTTGGACACACATGCACACCCACCTGGCATGATTTCAGGCTGTCAGGTCTAGGACTTGAACTATGCAGTTGGTCATGTGGGATCCATCTGCTTTAACCACCACACCACCTGGCTGGCCTTGAAAACTGCCATTCTGCCTGGCCTACCTCTGTCAGTTTTAATGATCAATCAGATTGTTGGCCAGGCAATCCACCTTTGTGGCAGGGCCTTCTCCTGAGCCTCACAAAGGATTCCCAAAGAATACAATAAGATCCTCATCAGAGACCTACCTAGTGTAACATCAATGAAACCAGTTCCCCTTACCCTGGTGCTCCTCAAACTCCAGCCATTTGTGTAGTATTTTAATCTTGCTTTATCTAAGTACTACGTATAAAATTTAACTCACTTTAAAAAAGTGTAAGCACCATGCATTATCCCTATCCTATGCAGAAATAGAAATAAAACTACAGGTGTGAATCACTACACACATATTTTTTCCTGATGTTCATTAAAAATAAACAGAACTATTGCATTCAAAAACAGTTCTATGCATTGCACCTAAAATCGCCTCAAGTCCCACCAATCATTCATGTCCAACATGGGTGGGGACAAGTTGATATAACCCAGAGTTCTTTTGGGATGTCATTCCAGGGGTATTTCATAGAGCAAGGGAAAAATAAGCCCCACGTGGGCCTCCAAACTAGATGTTCAAACGAGATAATGAGATGAGGAGAGATGTTTTCATCTCCAGCAGACAAACATCTCAGCTTATTCTGTCCAACTCCCCATGCGGGTGAGCGACCAAATGGGGTTTACTTGGAAGAAGGTCATGCTGGAGCCTCCGTGAATTGTGCCGTACTCAATGGTGGTCTGGTCGGCCAGGTCGTCCACTGATTCAATGGGCACATCCATGCGCTGCACGGTCAGGAAGGCTGCCAGGTTGGCCGTGTAGGACGAGATGATGATCAGCGTGAAGGCCCACCTACATAGAAAAGACCAGGAAGCCGTCATTGCCCGGGCACTCCTGAGAGTCGCGATCTCCATCCCCAGTCCTGCTGTGACAGAGAGACCAGACGTGTCTTTTTCTTTCTTTCTTTCTTTCTTTTTTTTTTTTAGAGAGAGATTTTTGCTATAGGGTATGTGCCCTTGCCAGAGAGAGACAAAGAGACAGAAAGTGAGAAATCACCTCCCCGAGGGGGATGGCCCCACTGCAATCCCTTCTCTTCCATTCTCCTCTCAGGATTTTGGGCACACAAGCACTAACATAAATTTTAAGGGGCTGAGTCCGGGACTCAAACCACGGTCAACTACATGGGAGTAAAGTAACGTAACCATTACGCCACCTGCGGGTCCCAAGACCAGGCGACTCTTCTTCAAGCTCTTCCAGCTTAGTGGGGGAAGGGAGAGAGGACAGGGCATATGACATCAACTGAAATGAATCCAGTTTGAGAACGTTGTCTAGAAGGAGACAGAGGGCTGTTTTCTTATTTGTTAAAGGAGGTGATTCTTGGGTTGTTATTCAACAGGCATGTGGTCCATGAATGTGAGAGGTTGGGAGAGTATGAGGGATGGGGTAAGAATGAGCTAAGGGTGCCCACTTGGGGGCCCTGTCTGGAGCAGAGCTGGCACGGCCCCCCGCCTCCTCCCATGGAAGCCGGCCTTCAGCTGCACACCAGCGTGTCCTGCACACCTGCCATGAGCTACAACCGCTATCCCGTGTAACAATCCCTGCCATTCCAGGAGGCGCACTTCGCATCCCAGTGTTACAGGTGAGGGTTTGGGGCTCAGAGGAGTGACTCGCTACAGGACACATTAATAAATTTATCTTTTAAAACCAGCTGCAATGGCAGAAATCTTTAATAAGACGAACTGGCAAAAAGCACCTTTGAACTGCGGGACAGTTGGAATTCGAAAATATTCACATGATGGCCATGCTATTTCAAACCAGAAGGTTGTCTCATTGAGCAGATAGAACTCACTTAAACTGGGGACCAGCAGTTGGCATAATGGCTATGTCGCTGGATTCCCATGTAGTCAACTGTGGTTTGAGTCCCGGACCCGGTGGCTTAAATTCACGCTGGGTGCGTGTGCGTGCGTGCCCAAGATCCCAAGAGGAGAATGGAGGAGAAGGGATTGCAGCGTGGCCATCCCCACTTGGGGGTGATTTCTTGCTTTCTGTCTCTCTGTCTCTCTCTGTCTTTCTGGTGAGCGCATGCGCCCTATAGCAAAAATCTCTCAAAAAAAACCAAAAATACTCACTTAAACTTAGACTCATTTTGCCAAGCGAGCAGCATCTGTGTTCAAGCCCTTAAACATGGGGTGTTCTGCGTAGTAGGTTAGACAGGCCTTGTCCTGTCTGCTTAGCAGTAGGCTCTACCCTGCAAACCTTTGTTTCCAAGGGGGTCAGAGATAAATCTGAGCATGACTTAGAGTGGAGAGTCCCAGGTTCTGAGAGGGAGGTCTGAGTTCACGAAGCTTTGCCCATGTGAAGATGTCGCCAACAGCGCTCACTGATTGCCACAGGACCCAGCAACTGGCAGCTGCTGGGTGGGTTTCCAAGAGCAGGAAGTCTCGTGGCCTTTTTGGCCGGTGTGGCCTAGAACTGGCGCCAGCCTCCTGGGGTGAAGCGACAGGGACACCCACTGCTTGGTGGTACATCCACATGCCAGACCAGCGGGGTGGGCCCGCCTGCCATTCTGGCTTTGTCACGTTCCACCTGGGGGACTGTGGGAAAGCCTCTCACCCTTGCTGAGCTCATGTGTTTGCCTAATAAATGGGCCAATACTGCCTGCCCGGCCTGTCTCCGGAAAGTTGTGAGACCACATGAGGTACTGTCATTAGTAAAGCACTAGGTGAGAGGGAGAGGCGTCTTAGAGACCCTCAGGCTGATGTGGATGCAAACAGCTGGGCCACCTGCCTCCTTGCTGCCTTCCCTGCTGTGCTCCGTGTGTGCTGGGGGTGCCTCCTGCCCAAGGCCTGCCTTCCCCTGCCTCTGCTCTTCTGTGGAAGCTGCCGCTCAGATCATCCCCAGGGGAAGCAGTGTTCTGCATCTCCGCAGCTGTGTGGTCAGTGCGTGGGTCCATAAGCGCTGGGCGTGGACGTGACCTCAGAGTTGGCTGGGGAGGGTCCCTCGGCCCCATGGCTGCACCTGTTCTGCCCTGGGCTGTATAAGCCACTGGTCATCAGGGAACGGGCCCGAGTGTAAGTGACCCAGTGCAAGCCCATCACTTCTGCTGAGAAAGCAAGTGATGCCCGTGCTGCTGGAGGCCAGGAGAGCCCTGCTCCCGTGTCAGAGGGACGTGACCCTGGAAAGCTGGTGCTCTTGTCCGTGACGTTGCATTTTCTATCACTTTCTCTGGGTGAGGAGGCCAAGGAAGGCCACCATGGCCCTGTCTTCTGACCCGCACCCCCTCAGAGAACTGACCATCCCAAGGCCCTGATTCAATAACTACCAACTCCAAGAGGCAGAAGGGTCAGGGGTGAGGGACCATCATGGTGGCTTCTTACTAACACTGAACCCCTTTTACACACATGCTCCAGAACACAGTAACCATGCCAGGGTCCAGCTATTTAAGGCAGCACTGAGTCTTTGGCCTAAGGGCAGGACAGCCTGAAGGACAGTGGGGTCTCTGCAGCTCTCATGCCACCCAAGTCTCTGGAGGAGAGATTTCCTAGGGTAGGGTAGGGGAAGCTGACAAGTGTATGGAATAGGCAGTGCGGCTCTTCATGCACCAATGACATCGAGCAGCCTCTGGACAGGAAAGCCTGGTAGAAAGAGGCCAGCTTCCTCAGCTGAGATCAGCTCACCTCCCGGGCTTCTGCCCAGATTTCCTGAGTCTCAGGGAGCTTTGTGAACGTCCCTGCAGAGCCCATCTCTCCAGCCTGGGGACATGAGCCCCCGCTCTCCCTGTGAACCACTTAGTGATTTCTAGACACTACCCGGGGATGTGTAAGCATTTAAATCTACTACATTTATTGCTATCGAGGAAAAGGAAACCCACGCGGGCAGGGGCTGTGGTCCCGGCTGCGTGTTTGCTCCCTCACACCCCAACTTCAGTGCTCTGTCCAGGCCAGCCTACCCGGCATCCACACCCAAGGTGGAAACACCACTTTTCCTTTTCCTCTGGCTTAAACAGGCTGAGGGGGAGGAAGGAGGACCGTGGTTGTGAATTCTGTATGCCATGGCTGCCAAACCCGGAGTGGTTTTTTAAGAAAGGATCAAAACTGTGAACTCTGCAAACTAGCCTCTCTAGGCAACCTACATATATTATATATATATATATATATATATATATATATATATATATATATACACACACACACACACGCACACATACACACATATGTATGTGTAGTTCATTTCCCTCCATATAGTCTAATAACGATTACAAGTCATGCATTTATGGAGCACTTTCAAGGTTCCAAAGAGCTTTCTGGACAATGACTCTGAGCGACTAAGAGTGTGCATGTTCCCACACCTGCTGAGATGACGCCCCCTCCCAGGCGGGTGCATAAACCTGAGAAAGCTTTGGGGTGGCGGGGGTTGATGTGGCAGCTGGGCTGGGCTTCCTCCAGCAGGGACTTCCTGCCTCAGGCTCATATTTGCAAAAATCTACCTGAGCCTTTGTAGGCTCTGCTCAAACATCAGGTCATTTTCAGATCAGGAAGTTAGCAGGACTTTACTGAGGGCCAGCCTGGCTATTTTCTCCCCACCTCCCTTCCCACCTAGGCTGTCCTCTGTATCTGGATCGCAGGGCAGAGAAAGTGAAAGGGAGAAGACAGTACTAGGGGCCCCATGCACTGCCCCCCATGTTGGAGCTGGTGAAATGCACCTGAGCTTCCAGCCAGAGGCTTTGGGGCTCTCAGGCCCCTGCCTGCCAGCACAGAGGACCCCTCTGTGTTCCTGTAGCATTGGCCTGGTTCCCCCACCACTTCCTGCCCGCCCCTCCCCTCCCCTGGGACCTTACCAGACACCACTGACGCAGCGGGTGGATAAGGCGCGGGGGGCAATGGTGGAGCCCTGCTGCATGAAGCCGCCGACCGGAAACCAGAGGCTGTTACCCAGGGAGTACTGGTTTACCAGGAGGGTGCACCGGCCCTGGGCACACGGGTGCGGGCTGTACCACTCGTAGGGCGTCAGTCTGTGGGAGAGAGGAGCAGAGACTAGCACCGTGGAGGAGGGGTGAAGGAGAGGGTGCTGGGTGGCAGGAGGGCTCTCCTTTCCGGCCTCACCTCTGTGCTTCATCAGTGGCCTTTGGTTTCGGGCAAGTCACTTTCTTTTGTTCCACTTGGCTCTTCCCAACATAGTGAAATGGCTAGGCTGGGCTGGTGGTCCTCAAACTGTTTATAGTTAATCAAAGAAACACTCCCCCGCCCTCTCCCCACCAAATAAATTCCAACATGGAGCTCCAATACACAAAATAGACAAAAGTGGAGCCCCTTGACTGGAAGCCAGGGGTGTCACATAGTGGACAGGCTGGGGAGGTGCTTGTTCTGCCACCCCAAGGAGATCAACGGGGGAACCCTAGAGTCCCATGGAATCACAGTTTGAGAACCCTCAGTACAGCACAGCAGCTCTAACTTTGGCCTCTATCAGAGTCACCAAGAAGTCTTGCTACAACAGTGATGGTTGGGCCTTTCTCTCGAAGGTTCCAGATCGCTTGACCTATGAGTCGCCGGTTCCCCGGTCACGTTGGTGCCACCAGTCCGGAGAACACGCTGAGGACCACTTGTCCCAGACGGCCTCTAAAGCCATGGTTTGCAATTCTATCTGCCTTTCAGGCTCCCTGGGGAGCTTTGACTAAAATTCTGATGCTGGAATTCCACCCCGAAGATTCCTATTTATCTTGTCCAGGTACGGCTTGGGCTCCAGCACTTGTTTCAGGTGCCCCAGGTGAGTGCGATGAAGGCAGGGCTGAGAAGGGCTGCTCCCGGCTCCTTGCCTCCCAGAGGCAGGAACACTCCTCCCGCGGTCCTCAGCCTCAGAGCCGAGCAGTCCCCTTAGGTCTACAATGCCCTTGCTTCCCCACCCCAGGCACAGGCTCAGCCCTAGCCTGGCCCCCACCTCAAGTTCCCGCTCTGTGCAGGTGTGAAGGGGCAGGCCCAGGGCACCCAGGTGCTGCCGTTACTGGTCTTCCCCAGCCCTCACTTGGCCTGGTGTGCACTTAATGTTCTGGTATCAACTCCCCACACCGACCCCAGTTTCCACGAGCGCCTTCCATCCTGAACACCAGGTGAGCCTGTCACCCTTGGCCCCGTGTCCTGTGAGACGGGTTCCCTCTGCATGTGCGTGTCCTGAGCACCGGCTTCTCTCCTGGTGATCCCAAGCCTGCAGACCATGGCAGGGACCTGGGGAGCTTCTGGGATCCAGATTTCCAGGCCCTACCCCTAGGGCTTCTGCAGCCACAATGGAGCCCAGGGATTCAGCATTTTAAAAGCTCCCTGTATGACTGGTGATCAGCTGGCTTGGGAAGAGCTGCCTGAGATTTGTAGCTTGCAGGCATTTTCTCCTCTGAAATCGCCCCCAGAAGAACAATACAGAAGAGATAAAAGCAGAGCTGGTCAAGATGAAGAGGCTTCGGGGCCCCAGAGTGAGAGCCGCCTAGCATCCTCATTCCACTCCCCGAGTCTCAGGCAGCTCTCAGGAGCCTTTGCACTCCACAGAGCCCTGTATGAAAACCGCTGCCCTTGGACAGAGCATCCCAGGCTGCGGGATGCTCCGCTCTCTGTGTGGTTGGCCTGTGAATACATGCTCTTGTTCATCTTCGCGTGAATTCTGGATCCTGGGGCCAGTGTGTGTGTGTATGTGTGTGTGTGTGTGTGTGTGTGTGTGTTGAGGGCAGGGAAGAGGAGTGGCTAACCCCTTGGGGCTGGACTAAAGCCTCAGGTGTCGGGTCTGGGGAAGTAGATTCCTGTGCGTGATTGGTAATCAAGCCCCAAGGCCCTCCCAAGCTCTCACGGTGTCCTGAGAGCTGCAGCACGCCATGCACGGGGCTCGATCAGAGGGAGCCAGTGTGAATTACAGAGCAGCAGCTTCTTCTTCTTCTTCTTCTTTTTTTTTTTTTTTTTTTGAGAAGTTTTCGCTATAGGGCGCGTGCGCTCGCCAGACAGACAGAGAGAGACATAGAGACAGAAAGCGAGAAATCACCCCCCAGAAGGGATGGTCATGCCACAATCCCTTCTCCTCCATTCTCCTCTCGGGATCTTGGGCACGCACGCACACGCGCCTGGTGTGAGTTTTAAGCCACCGGGTCCGGGACGCGAACCGTGGTCGACTACGTGGGAGTCCAGCGACACAGCCATTACGCTAACTGCTGGTTCCCAAGCAGCAGCTTCTTAAAGCAGCTGCAGATGGTGCTACAAAGTGACGGGGAGGCATCAGACAACACGCAGGCTCCCGTCTCGCCAGCCTCCCTGAGAACAGGTACTGGATAGTGGCAATGCCCTACAGCCTGGGAGGGGAGGGGCGCCTGAACAGCACTTCCGCTGCCCGTGGAGATGACCGGGTTGTCAGCGAGGCCTTTCCTTGTCTGGCTGGACCCTGTGGCCCCCATGACTCTCCTGACCTCAGCCTTGATCTTCTTGGAGACAAGGTAATGCCAGCCTTCCTGGGCAGGACGGGACCACCCTGGGGATCAGGGGCTTCAGGGCTCCGCGGGGCTCAGGACGCTGCTGTCCCATCTCCTAGCTAGAGAGAGCACATGCTTCCCTCGATCTGCTGCACACACCTGACTCCCAGTCCCTAGAGGTGGGATGTACACTGTGGCATCATCCTGCCCCTGCGGTCTGCAGGGAAAGGGGAAAACTGAGGGGCACCAGCAAACAGAGCCACATAGAAGCTCATCTAGAAGCTCATCCTGAGCAGCTCTCGGCTCCACGCAGCAGCCCTGTCCGAGTCTCCATGGCAGTACGTGGAGGGCTAAGCGGGACGCAGGGGTTTGAGTGGGTGGCCTGAAGCTACCAGCGCACCTTCCATTTCTAGGTAATAAATTGGCCTTCTTGAAGTCCAGGCTGGTCCAACAGCCCGAGGCTCAGGGAGAAACCACCCCCACTGGAACGTGCTTGGGAAATCACAGCCTGCCAAGTCTCCTTAAGTTTTCCCATAGGGCAGGGCAGTCCTGGGTTCCTGAGGAGAGGAGAGGACTCCTCCCCATCCTCTCCCCCAACCTGGACACTTGTCTTGACTCAAAATTACTCGCCAGTACCCCTCTCCACTGTGCCCTCCTAAAACCTGCCACCCTCTGGGTCCCACTCAATAAGGCAGCTGTGTTCTCAGGAGTGGTGCAGGCTCTCTGCAGAGGAGGCCTTGGACCCTCCTGGCCGCCATGGCCCGGCCCCCACTCTGTGTCTGCAGGTGTTTTTTGCCATTCAGCATTCTGTGGAGACCCTGGCAAAGACAGATTCCAGGGCAGTGGAACACATGCTGCTTAATCAAAAGGATCTCTCTGCCACCCTCCTTCCCGCTCTTTCCCAGGGCTCCCCAACAAGCAAGAGACAGGAGGTGGGGCAGACGGGGGCAGAGGAGGCAAGGCAGGGGTGCAGAAGCAACCCAGACCTGTCCAGCTCACCTAGCCACATCCTGCATGTGGGGAATGTGAAGATGGATGGGCAGGAGTGTGAGGTGGACGGCGGGAAGACCGCAATTCAGGACCCAAAGAAGTCCTTCTCCCATCCCTCCAAGGTCTTCCCAACCAACCGGCCCCCTCCTCGTCCCAACCCCCTCCCCATGCAGTTCCAAGAGATGGACACAAGGTGGCGGTGTGAGGACAGGGAAGGGGAGGGGAGCTTACCGAGCCACAAGGAAGAGGACACAACTGACAGCCAGATAGGCTAGAAGCATGAAGAGCCAGACGCCTGGAGAAAACGGGTCCAGGAAGGAGAAATAGCCAGGTCTGCGTCCCTGGAAACGGAGATAAGAACAAGATTCACTGTACGAATTCATTCAAGGCAGCCCATGGTCAGGGCAGGGCAGGGCAGGGCAGAGCAGAGGGTATGGTGAGTGAGGATCTGGCCCCAGAATGCATTTCTTCGGGTTCTGAGTGGCTAGTTTAAAGGATGAAGGCGTAGTGAGGGCAGCTGCAACACACCGATCCAGCCCTGAGCTCAGCAGAGAAAACAGCACCGTATGGCCACTTCACTCCCTAGGACGAGGGAGGCTTTGAGCTGGGAACAAGGGACAGCCCCGATGTCCGATGTTTGCTATGCATTGACTGGAGTCCTCTGGGAGTGGTGAGGATGGCTCAGGGAACTCCTGCGAGCCGCTGGTATCTACAGGGCTGGAGCACAGCAGCAGCCCCCTCCTGGACACCCACATCTTTCACAACAGGCATCCTTGGGCCTCATGTGCAGGGAGATCTCCCACAGTGAGACCTACTCATGTGAACCTTCCAACAGTCCTGGGAGGCACAAATTATTATTTTCATCCAACCAGTGAAGAAACCAAAGCTCAAGGCAGTCAGGAGCTGTCTGGGGTTACACAGCTTGTCGGGGGAAGAGCCAGGATCCAAACACTTATTTTCTGACTCAAAGCCCAGGGCTTGGACCGCTAGGCCTTGAGAAAACACGGCTTGTCTCAAGCCCAGGGAAGTGCTTGGCTGGAGTCATGTGAACCAGGAACAGAGCCTTGGATACCAAACTCTTGCCCTTATTCACAGGAAAACAAAGTGGAAGGAGGGTTCAGCCATCTGCTCCAACTCTTTCACTGTGTGGGTTTGGGCAAGTCCCCACCTCCTTTGATCTCTGTTGGATGTCCAGAGGTGACACTCTGGCGGCCTCCAGACCACAAAGAGCGTACAGACTTGCTTCATTCACCTTTCAGCAGTCTCCCTTTTGTATTCTTGGCCTGCATGAAATCATTGAGACGTTTCTCATTTAAACATCTAGATTTCCTGGCTTTTTTTTTTTTTTTTTTTTTTTTTTTTTTTTCCTCTAAAGGTGTGATCTGGAAACTCTGTGTCCAAGTTCCCAACTGGCTGGCGCTGAGCGGTGGCTGCCCACTGTAAGCAGGGCATGCTCTATCGTGTGCCAGGCTTGCTACCGTCCTTGCCTATGACACCACTGGAGCAGATGCTTTCTAAGGACCAGTCTAAATGCAAAATGCCATGGTCTTCCCATCCCAGGGATCCAGGAAGTCCAGAGACACGCAGCTTCCAAGCTCAAGGTCATATCAGTCACGGCACAACCTATCAAGGATTGTCATTTACACTGGGGTCCCCCCAAACCTGAAGGGCAACTACCTAGGCCAGTACCAAACTAAACCACCAGCTCTCGGAGCTTGCATTATCCATAGCTAGAAGAATCCACAGTTCCCTTGGGACCAGCAGTTAGCGTAATGGCTATGTCGCTGGACTCCCACGTAGTCGACCACGGTTCGAGTCTCGGACCCGGCAGCTTAAACTCACGCCGGGCGCATGTACGTGCATGCCCAAAATCCCGAGAGGAGAATGGATTGCGGCATGGCCATCCCCCCTGGGGGGTGATTTCTTGTTTTCTGTCTCTCTGTCTCTCTCTGTCTTTCTGGCAAGCGCACATGCCCTATAGCAAAAACAAAACAAAACAAACAAACAAACAAACAAAAATAAACCTCTCCAAAAAAAAAAAAAAAGAAGAATCTACAGCTCCCAGCTGTGCCCATGGCTGCATCCGAGGCCAGAGGGAGGGTGTTAGTTCTCAGGTGGTATTATAGTCCCACAGCTCTGGTCATGGGTATTTTCCACTTCTCTTCTGGGTGGTTTTCCATTTCTTCTTGGGCAGCTGGTGGGCCCATTTCTGAACCACCTGGGGTACAGTCTTACTCTGCCCTTTGGAATGAACAGCAGCCCTGAGGGTGCACACACTAGATGCAAACGACTCTCACTTTCTGCTGTCCTGGGCTCTGTGGGCATCAGCAGTATCTGGGACTAGAAAGCAAGCCACCAGGCCTGGGACTCGAACCACGGTCAGCCATGTGGGAGTCAGTGCCCTCACCACTATGCCAGCTGCTGGCCCCAGGTCCTTCTTGATCCTAGAGATTTTTTGGGAAAATATATATGAATTTTGCATGCCCTATCACTCAAAACACACATGAACTTTGCATGCCCGTGACCTCTAAAGTGGTCTGTCTGGAACTCGTTTTCTGTCACAATATGGCCTAAACCGAGCACTGCCATTTGGTACCCGCTGTGCGCTGGTCGCCTCCTAGTGCATCCAGGCTTCCTATTTTCATTTCTTATGAAACCACGTGATTTATGGGGGAAATGAAGCAACTCGATGGACAAAGCCCTGTAACTAAGGGAGGGAAATGGAGAATGGGGAGAAGCCTATTTGGGCACGTCTCACTCCATCATTAGTCAAAGAACTCTAAAAATGCAGAATCCCAGCACATGTCCATCCGGGGCTGACCGTGTCTTCATCATCCTAAGAGGCAGAAGCCGACCCACAGTTCAAAATCCATGCACAGAGCCCAGGAGGGAACAGAGGAACTGATCTTGTTCACACACCTGGCACAGCAGAAGTCTCTAGCTTGGGCCACTCCTTGGGTCCAATTTTTTTTTTTTTTTGAGTATTTATTCATATGCTTTTTGGCCACTTGCATGTCTTCCTTAGAGAGTTGTCTGTTCAGCTCATTTGCCCATCTTTTAATTGGGTCAATTTATCCCCCCTCCTCCCCCGTCCCGTAAACTGAGTTCCCTGTATATTCTGGTTATCAGTCCCTTATCTGAGGCATAGTTTGCAAATATATCCCCCATTTCAAGTGCTGATTCACTCTAATTATCGTCTCTTTTGCTGTGCAGAAGCTTTTTAATCTGATGTAATCTCGCTTGTCTATTTTTGGGATTATTGCCTATGCTTTGGGGGTCTTGTTTAAGGTGTCTTTGTATTCAGTTGTCTCCGAGAGATTCTCCTGTGTTCATTTTATGTATTATTATTATTTAATTTGCTATTGGGCATGCACACTCATCAAAGAGAGACAGTGAGAGTGAGAGAGAGAGATAGAGAGAAAGAGGGAAAGTGAGAAAGCAAGCCACCAGGTCTGGGACTCGAACCACAGTCAGTCATGTGGGAGTCCAGCACCCTAACCAGTACGCCAGCTGCTGGCCCCAGGTTCTTCTTGATCCCAGAGATTCTCTGGGAAAACACACATGAATTTTGCATGCCCTGTCACTCATGACTATTTCACTCGGTGTCTCTTAACTGACAGATATCCAGGAGGGGAAAAAAGAAATCTTTTATTGTTGCTTTCTGAATCGGAGACCCCATTAGATTGCTCAGTGTCAGAAATCTATACCTGATTATATCACAACAACTGAAATTGAGCAAAATGACGGGACTATTTAAAGCTGCCATATTTGGTTATGGGTGATAAGAAATGATGCATAGCCGTGGGAAAAATTTCTGGAGACTCAAGTTATAAAACATAGAACATCACACAAACAAGGACCAAGACATAAACACAGCTCCGCTAGAGACCTATCAGTCACACCGGCGAGGAAACATCTGATTCCGCTGGTGACTGACTGACGCCAACCAGAAGAGCGAACGATGGGCAGTCATTTGAGAAGGGGGTCTGGGCTTATCCAGCCTTGGATCAGGTGGAGCCCAGGCTGTTTACGTGATGCCGAAGAGAAGGAGTTGCTTTGCAAGATTCTGAATGGCCACCCTTTTTTTTTTTTTTTTTTCTTTTTTCCACTGTGGCTTCTTGAGATTGCTTCCTTCACAGAAGACATCTGAGTTACTGGTTCTTGGGGCAAATCAGATGTCATATGCCATAGATGTTTCGTCCTCCTAATAGATTTCCTTTAACCCAAAGGATGTATGATGTGGTACTTTTCTTCTGCTGAACTCCAAGTGCTTCATTATGTGCTCTTGATTTCAATACCCCATTTTTCCATACTGACAGATGGCAGAACTGAGACCCAGGGAGGTTAAGTGCCTACCTCAAATCACTGGTGATGGCTTCAATTTCTCGGGTGCTCATTCATCATGCTATACCGGAGACATGCCATGCTTGCCTTCATTCAACTGGCAGCTGCACTGCATCTTCCGCTCTTTTTCATCTTTGCAACTTGCTCCAATAAACTTCCTAATTAAGCCCACACCTTCTCACCAATGCCAGCAGAATCCCGACCTACTCTATTTCACCCCCTTAAAGCACTCTTACACATTATTTGTTTAGACCCATCACCATTGACTGGGACTCTGTTTTATGTATAGGCATTTGTATTGATTTACACATGTCTCTGTTGACTATAAGTCAGTCCAGTTCCTTCTGGTGACTACAACCACCACACTGGAATTAGATATCTGCTTTAGTTAGTTTCTGCCCCAAACACTGAGGACAGAGTGAGGCCTCTGATGAAACTGAAGATTGAATGGAAGCAAAATTAAGATCTGCTCCCTTGGTATCTGGGCGGTGTGTCAGACTGACCACAGCAGTCAGCATTCTTGGTGGTGAGAAAGACCCAAAGGGGTCTTGCCACAGCCTGGTGTGTTGAGATCCTTTGAACAACAGTGGAGGGGCTTTCCATGGAACTATGAAGTGGTGCTAAACTCTTAGGTGTCAAGAATTCCTCTTATCCTCATAAGACAATTTGCTCATTCATTGATACTTCTACATATACTAGAAGAAATGAGATTCTAGCAAGAATGCAATTGCTTTCCCACAGTCTGGAGCTAAATGCATAGGACAATAGGATGGAGAGCAGAAAGTGAATTAAAACACAGATTCTGGAGCCATACTGCCCAGGGCTGAATCCTGGCTCTACCACTTACAAGTCGTAGCCCTGGACAAGTTACTTATGCTCTAGGTCTCTATTCTTCTTTTGAAACATGGGGTGGGGAAGGGGGTAACAATAAACCCTCTCCATTGTGGGTTTGTTTTGAAAACTGAGTTAATATATAGTTGGGACTATTTGTGTATTTTCTCCCCTTCTGTCTTATGGTAGCTGTGGGTCAAGAGACAGGGGTGGTATATGACCAAGGAGAGAACTTCCTTCTATGCCGATGCCTTCCTCAATGGACAAGAAATACTATTTTCTGTCCTATAACGACACTTGCTAAAGATGCTTGGGGGAGAGAATACCATCTGGCCACAGTCACTTTCCAGAACTCCTGGGGTTTCTATGGGTTATAATACATGAATCATAAGGATTCCCTCAGGGCTCTCCAGGGAAGCAATTAGGGCAATACCGGGCCTTTTTTTTTTTTTTTTTTTTTTTTTTTTTTTCTGAGAGGATGGCTCTTAGAAGCCAGTGATTCCAACCTTTGGAATTCAGTTCCATCTCAGCCTTCCCAAAGAAGTCATAGACAGATGTGTGGGGCAGATGCATGCACCAGGCTCTCCTGGATCTGCAGAGGGCCGCAGTCACCACTCCCCCCATACCCAACTACTGATATCAACTCTTTCCTATGCTCTATCCCCTCCCATGTCCTCCATGTGTGTAGGACATAGAGAACTGAATGGCAACTGACCATGAGGTTTCTTCTTACAGAGTCAACTCCCAGCAGTGGTTGATGGCCAATAAGACACTCTCTAGGGCTCAAGAGGTAAAAGAACAGTCCCTGCATGACTCCTTCTAGGAATGGCAGGAGGGAATTCTTCTCATCCCACCACGAGAACCCATGGATAGCCTTCCCAGTGTGTCTGCCATGGATCGTCTTGCTGAAATTTTGGTTTAGCGTACACTCTCCCCCTGACTCCAAGAAGAAAAAAGGAAACAAGCAATTAATTCCCCTCCACATAAAGCATGCAGATGGGTTGCTGTCTACATAGCCCAGATGCCAGCCCATCTATTTTCACTTTGCTGGAAATTTGGAGTGAGGAGATCTAACTTCTAATGCTGGCACTGACCTTGACTTCTTGAGTCATCTTGAACAAGTTATTTCAAATTCTCTGGGTGCCATTTTCTTCTTTCCATAAAATGGAACACCACAATCCACATGAAGAGGGAACGTGAGACTTACTAAAATACTGTTGATAAAACACCTTGAGCTTCCTTGAGAGAGATACACTCAATAAATATCTAATATTAAAATGATTATACATTCAGGGATCTGTATTTCCATTATATGGGCTATCATGTTACTTAGCTTTAAGGAATAGAACTCTATTCATTTTCCATTTTCTTATAACAGAGTATTAAGCAGTATTAGAAATGATTCACTGGTTTACTTAGCATTGTTCTCTATTTTCCTAGACAGTCTTTCTGAAATGGAACAGACCTTTTTGACAAATGGGTAATACATCCAGCAAATGCCATGCGTTAATTTAATGTTGGCATTTATTCTCTTTCACTTTTTAATCACTCTCTTTCAGAAGTGAAGCAGGACAACATAGGGCGAGAGTTATAAGCTCACATTTTCCAAGGAGTCTAAGATGCTCTGGCTGGCCTGGAACCTACTTGGGTTTACAGACAGAATCCTAAGATTAGGAAGGATCTTGAAAGATCACTTCATGCATGGCCTTGACACTGAGAGAAATATGCCTATTCTACAACAGAGACAGGTAGGCGGAAATACATGGAACGTGGAGACAGTGAGCCTGTCTTTAATGGTCCTGCCTCTATACATAGCATCCTCTTTCCACTGCACTGGGTTCATGGAGTCTCAAAATCCTGTCCTATAAAATGAGAATCATCCTGCTTGCCTTGGGGCACTGCTGTGTTGAACCAGGGTCTGTATGTGGAAATGCTTCATCAATTAAGAGATGCGAGTCAGCATCCAAATATCTTGGTCATATACCAACCTCCTTGAAGATGGCAACCCTGAATTGTTTAGCTGAGATTTATTCATCTGGGGGCTTTATGGGCCAAATGCTGAATCCCAGGCTGGCTTTTGGAACACTCTAATGATGACTTGCTGTAACACGCAGGGTGTGCTTGAGGAATACAAACTTACTTTAATATTGGTCTGAGCAAAACATCATTAGGCAAATTGCTGCTACAGGAAAGAAAAGAGAAAACTACATGATATATTTTTAATGTCAATATAAGTGGTTTTGTTCTTCCATGCTCTTATCCCTCCACTCACACAGATACTAAAGAAATCACGGTGAGCATAGATAATACAAAGTCCTTACTGGCAAAATGCCCGTGAGATTTCACTGCTGTACCAGATACTGGACGAGGCAGTAAGAAGAAATGAACTAATGTGCCAAGGAAATCAAGAGAGTCTTGAGCTTTGGATATCTTGTCACTCAACTTCCCTTCCTGGAGTAGCAAGGGACACCCCAGATTCTAAAGGCTGAGCCATCTACATATGGCCTAGAAGCTCATCCTGGCTCCAGCCAGGGATTCTGATACCTGTTAGGCTGGATACTATGTTGGATAGGGATATGTAGGCAGGCCTTGGGGAGGAGAGAGCAATGAGTTCAGGTGGCAGGAGCAGAAGATGGATATGGGCCACCTGAAACATCTGCTGCCCATCTCTTTTAATTCCTAAGACCAATAGAGTTAAAGACTAGGAAGGCAAAAAAAAAAAAAAAAAAAAAAAAATCTATTTAGGTCACTATCATGCTGCCTAGAAAATTGGCTCTGCACAGCTCTTTAACAGAAGTCTAAGTCCTGGGACCCAGTGCTGCCCAACCAGAAGCCACAAAGGAAAAGATGGTGCTTATTGACCACAAGGCCACTGGATTTATGGCCTTTCCTCCCTCCCTTCCTTCTTTCTATACTTATCAAGTAAATATGGCATGTTTAGCACGACTTCATTTTCCACACCAAAAAATCATATCATCACAATCTGTACTCTGACAAGAGGGTACTTTTTAATTAATGTATCTCTCATGGGGGTCTACTTAGAAGGAGACAGGTAAGCAAAGAATAATAGAATGGAACAAAGAAACGTTTTAACAGAGGTATTGGCAGAGGGCAGTGGTTCAGAGAAAGATGCGATCAGCTCCAGCAGTGCCATTTGAGCTGGGTATTTCAGGCCAGGGAAGAGTCGATTAGATGGTTGAGAGGTGAGAAGATGAATGTGAACCTAGATGAAGAGGCAGCAAGGCCGACATGATGAGAGAGCAGTGAGCAGCATGACACCTGCAAGCAAAGCACTGGAAATGGGATAGGTAGCATAGGCTTTATTATCCATGCTACAAAGAATGAATATTGTTTTGTAAGTGATGGAGCTAGTGAATGATTTTAAGTAGGAGGTTGATAGAATTACAATGGTTAAAACCAAACCCAACCTCCAGTTTGTAGTATGGAAGATTACAACGGGGAACAACTTATACACATTTATTGAGTATGATAGCTAACACTGTATTAAGTATATATATCAGGAATTGTTATAAGTGCATTATATTTGTATTCTCATGTAATTTCATGACAACTAATTTTTACAGATTAAGAAAGTGAGATACAGGGGCCAGGAGGTAGTATAGTGGTTAAGACACTGGACTCCCACATGGTTGACTGTGGATAAAGTCCTGGAGTCAACAGCTTGAAACTAATGCCAGAAGCATGTGCATGCATGGCCAAAATCCTAAGAGGAGAATGAAGAAGGGATTGCAATGGGGCCACTCCCCTGGAGGGTGATGTCTCTCTTTCTGTCTCTCTGAATCTCTCTGTGCTCCAATGAGCACATGTGCCCTATAGAAAAAAAAATAAAATAAAATCTCTTAAAAAAAAGAAACCGAGGGGATAGATGCAACAAATCGCTAATAACTGTCTGAATCAACAGAAATGATGGAGAATGCAATAATCAGAGAGGCAGGAGGGACGCTAGGAGAAAATAGTGGCTTGAATACCAGGAATGGAGAAGGTGTTAAAAAACGGGGATAGGGGCCAACAAGTGATGTGGCTATTAAGGGTCTGGGTCCCACATGGCCAGCTGCACAGTTTGAGCCCAGGACTGAGTGGCTTGAAAAACACACCAGGTGCATGTGCATGCATGCTCCAAATCCCAAGAGGAGCATGGAGAATGAAGGAGAAGGGATTGCAGTGTGGCCATCCTCTCTTTGGGGTGATTTCTCACTCTCTCTCTCTCTCTTTCTCTCTCCCTGCCCCTGGTGAGTGCATATGCCCTATGGCAACCCCCTCCACCACCAAAGAAAAACAAAACAGAACAGGACAGATGAACAATAAAAAGTGCCACAGTCAGAATCCTCAGCCAGCTTCTTGAGTCGCAGGGAGTAGGTGGCAAAAAGAGCAAAACACTCTTCTTATTTTGTTTCCAGGGATGTCTGGGGAAAAACAGAGATGACGCCCTGGTGCTGGAAAGAAGGGAAGTACCCCATAATCAGCTTGTGCCGATCCATGTACGTGAAAAAGCGTGGCCGAGCACTGCTGGCTGGAAGCTCACCAATTATTTCTAGTCCTCGTTAGGCTTTAGAAAACTACTTACTGTCACTTATTATTGTGGAGGCATTTGCAATAATTCTTAAGTAGGCATTTAGACTTGGGTTAATTGTTTTTACTTTTACACAGGTTGATTGCCACCAGATGCTCACTTTTTGGTGACAATTACTCATCAAATGGGTGACTTCACAGACAGAACTAAGAGACTCTAGATCCTTATAGATTATAAATGGGATTAAATTAACCATATTTTTGCTTACAGATAACTATCAATTAGAGAAAATTTACAAAACACGAAACACCCAGTGTTTAACTTGAACTTCATTACCTTGACGCTATTATATTAATAGCAGAGACAGCGTCTCAGCTCATTTTAGATGCAGGCTCTCACGGCAGCTGCCCGTCTCTCCTTCAGCGTCAGCAGTTCCTGTGCAGGCCTTCTCGTTTCAAGTACAAAGTTCATCTCAGACTCGTTCTTGCCAGGTCCACTGGGGTTAGCCAATTCAGGGTTGTTCTCTCCCCAGCGGACTTTTTGTTACTTTCTAACTCAGCACAGTACTCATGCTCACGCTCACGCACAGAGCATGCTTAGTAAATATTTGTCAAATAAATGCATAAACTGTCAGTTCTGCTCAGCGTAAGCTGTTCACACCAGCCCTGGGTTTGTACTCAGCATGGCCCTCTGTTATAAATCCATTGGAGCAGCCATGTGGCACACTGGTGTACTGGTGTGGCAGCCACCAGAGAGGGGGTCCTGACCAGACTGGGGAATGGTCAGGGTTCTCTGGAGGAAGAGAACCAATGAGAGATCCTCTCTCTCTCTCTCTCTCTCTCTCTCTCTCTCTCTTTTTCTCTCTCTCTCTATAGAAACTCAGGCATGAGTTCTACATTATAGATTTATAGTACAATTCTTTCTTATTTTTTTAAAAAAGAATAGTTTATTTACTTATTATTTAAAACTTTGCTATATGGCACATATGCTCACCAGAGAGAGACAGAGGGAGGCAGAGAGGGAGAGTAAGAAAGTAAGCTGGCAGATCCAGGACTTGAACCATGATCAGTGCCTTAACCACCTGCTGGTCCATCTTTTCTTGTTTTTGTTTGTTTGTTTTAGGGGAGAATGCAGAAGAGGGGGGAAGGCCAGGGGTAGATGACATTAGATTATCTGCTCTTTATTTGTCAAGATAATCAAGAGAGGAAGACCTGGTGGCAGGGTGGCACAATGCTTTGCCATGCTGGAGGCCATATGGAAGTGCCTTAATCACCATGCCACCTGCTGGCGCCAGAATTCCTTCTTGAGAAAAACCTCAGTGTTTGTGCTTATGTCCTTCAACTGATTGATGAGGCCCACCCACACTATGGAGAGTAATCTCCTCTACTTAAAGTCCGTCCATTGTGGATGTCAATCATAAATATAAAATACCTCCCCAGTAACATCTGGACTTGTGGTGGTCCAAATATTTAGGCAATGAAACCAAGCCAAGTTGGCAGGTGAGACTTCATAGCCCAGGAGCTAGTGCAGGGGTTCTAGTTGAGTCCTAGGTTTGTAGGTGGTGTGAAACAATTTGGTCAACAATCCAATTTAGGATGTCCAGAGGGCTGGCGAGTGATTTGGGTTGGGCCTTGAGCAGTCAACATTTACGACAGTGGTGTCTTAGGTGGAGAGGTGCCCGGCAGCAGGTGTTCCCAGGTGGTGGAAACACTTGGGGTTGGGTGGCTTTGGCCATGTGGGTCGTAATGGGTTACTGAGTCACCAGCAGGGCTGCAGATCCCTCAGTGTTAACCAGAAAATCTAGCCTGTCGCCTGGCTGCAGGGCTGTGTCAGGTCACAGCCGGGCAGTCGAGAGAGGGGCTGTGTGTTGCCATTTCTTTCAGGTGTCCACTTAGGGCTTGGGAGGAGGAGGAGCCTCAGAAAACAGTTCTGACAATGGCCTGGGAGCACTGACTGATGTGAGTTGACAAACATGCTGTCCTGGCGTCAGGGGCTTGAATTCCAGGCCCAACTCTGTAGCAGCTCCAAGGGTGATGTCGGTTTTCTCTTCTGTACATTGGGAATAACACCTGCCCTCTTTCCCCAAAGAACAGGCCTGAGGACCAAATGAGAAAGGTAGATGAGGTCACACACACACAGGGTGGCAGGCTGGGGTCATAGAGAGAGCATGTGTGTGAATCACGTGGATTTGAATGCGTTAACATGTGGCCATATCCAAGTTTTCAGACTGATTGCTCCTTGGTGTCTTCATTTCTAGAAGAACAGACATTCACCAGTCTCATAGGCCAGGACTTCATCATATATTTCAGTGGGGGACACAATTCAGTAAAGTCTGCCATGTAACAACAACTTGTATCACGGATGCCTGAGGTCTCTGTCATGATAAGCAGTGTGTACTGGGGCCTGATCCTCCAGTGTCTTTTGTCTCAGCCTGGGGGACTCAGGTGCTGTTTTGTCTTCTGGATGACTCAGCATGTTTCCAAGCTGGGCAGGGATATCAATGAACACAGAGGCCCAGAGCAGGGCAGTGTTCATCTGAGCACCCGGGCTCCAGGCAAAGAACTCTCCCTCCTGGAGACCCTGGGCCACCGTTCTTGATGCCCTACCAGCTGCCAGCCATGAGAGCTCAGACTGGGGCTATAGAGGTGACAGTCCCCTGCCCCCAGGGCTGGGGTTGGGTCTTGGAGAGGGTCGCTTCTTCAGCAGGCACGTGGGGTAACTTCATGGTCCCTTCCCTGTGTAGCAGGCTATGGCGCCTGGTTACGTGCCCAAGTACGCCATCATAGCTGAACTGTGCATGCTGAAAGTGACTAGAGCACCGGGACTTCACAAAACAGCTGTGCCCAGGAAGGCTCTTCTGGCCCGGTAGAGTAAACTAGGAAAAGTCTTCAATTTACTTGCAATGAAATGATCATGGTAGATGAGATCATTCTTCTCCTGGTCCCCCACTTAGCCAGTATCTTTGGGGGTCACGTCCATTCTCTGCTGCCTATTGGTGTGTTCTCACAAACTCATGTGACACTCACTCTAGCAATCTAGTTAGAGAACTAGCTTTCTTTTTAAAATTTTTTTAAATTAAGGTTTTTGCCAGAGGGTTTGTGAGCTCACTGGGGAGAAACAGAGACAGTGAGAGGGAAAGTGACAAATCACCCCCTGGGGGGACGACCACACTGCAATCCTTTCTCCTCCATTCTCTTCCTAGGATTTTGGGCATGCAAGCACATGCACCCAGAGTGATTTTCAAACTGCCAAGTCTGGGACTCGAACCATAGGTGGCCCTGTGGGAAACCAGTGCCTTAACCACTATGCCAACTGCTGGCCCGTCTTTTCTTTTTCTATTTTCTTTCTTTTTTTTTTTTTTAGGGGAAATTGCAGAAGAGGGGACAGGCCAGGGGTAGATGACATTAGATTATCTGCTCTTAATTTGCCAAGATAGTCAAGAGAGGAAGACCTGGTGGCAGGGTGGAGCAATGCTTTGCCATGCTGGAAGCCATATGGAAGACCAAGGTTTTGTTCCCTGGTTTATCTTTACAGGCCAGGCACTTACCACCCGTGATCCTGGCAGGCTGGGAAGGCAGGAGGGGAGTGGAGAGCACAGCACAGGACCCTGCTTTGGGAGCTTGTCTCTCACTCTCTCCCATAAAATTAAAATGTGAAGAAAAGAGACAGGAGGAAGTCTGCATTTCCTCACCATTGGCAACGCTCAGAGTGAAAACGGCAGTGGGCAAAGTTCCTGAGGGTGCTGAGGTGACCTATCAGAGCTGGCCGTGTCCCCAGGAGGAAGCAGAGTGACCAACGGGGGAGGAGGGGACCAGTCACAGACACACAACGCACACACGCTGAGCAGCACTTGTGGTACCCCTATTCAAGAGGCAGAGCGGTTTTTACGGGAGTCCACAGCCGCGATGTTTCCATCCCTCCTGTTTGCACATTCGTGCAGCTGAAGGGGGAAAAAAATAGCCCTGCGCATTTGCATTTAAGTCTTGAAATCTAAATATTTCTGTGAGTCATTCATTATTACCATATAACTCAGTGTTTGCATGCAAATAACTTTAATGACATAAATGCTTATAAAAGAAGTCTCTTACCATATGAACTCGGTAAAGAATGCTAATTCCCAGAGTCATGAATGGCTTAGAGAAATCAATCACCTTCTCCCGTTCAGCTGTGATGGTGAGGCCCGCCACCGCCAGATCTGCTTTCTGAAAGGAACAGAGACAGCCCATCAGTGGTTGGCCACATGAGGTAGGGCACGTGGGCTTGTCACCAAAGACTGTCACTGCTGAAGAAATGATACTCCCAGGCTTCTTGGCTCAGAGAGTGACTCTAAGTAGACACAGCATATCCCAGATCTAGACACTCAATCATGGCAGGATGCAGAAAATGAGGGTGTAACTGGTGCTCACTTGTGGTTAGAAACACATAAATAATTTTGGGGCCGGCAGGTGGCGTGGTGGTTAAGGGTACTGGATTCCCATATGGCCGACCATAGTTTGAGTCCCAAACCTAGTGGCTTGCTTTCTCACTCCCCCCCCCCCCTTTCTCTCACTCTGTCTCTCTCTGGTTGAATTAAAACAAATAAATAAAGTTAAATAAAATAATTGAAAAAAAATACATAAATAATTTTGGACATGTAAGCACATGTGCCTGGTGTGCCTTTCAAGGTGTTGGTTCCAAGACTTGAATGGTGCAGCTGGCCATGCAGGATCCAGTACATTAACCACCATGCCACCTGTTGGACCAAAATCCAGATAGAGAATGGAGGAGAAGGGATTGCACATGGCCCTCCCCCCTTGGGGGTGATTTCTCACTTTCCCTCTTTCTCTGTCTCTCTCTCTAGCAAGCACAAGTACCCTATGACAAAAATCTAAAAATAATAATAATAACAATAAAAGAGACATAAATACTTTAAAAGGCAGGAGGCATCACTCCCAGAATGCTCAAGGACTGTCTCAAATGTCCTAGGGGATGGGCTCAGGAGGGGAAAACCGGCCTCCAAGGCTCCTGGGTTCTCTAGTCTTATATCTCTCATCTCAATTTCACCAAGTACCTGCGCTGTGTAGAGGGGGGGAGGGGGGGATTACAATAAGAGGTGAAAATGCTGGAACCACAGAAATGAGACCCAATCGGATGCAACCCTGTTCATTTCACAGTGCGGAAACGAACAAGAAGGCGAGTGAGTGGTCCAGTGTCCCAGAGCTCGTCCCCGCAGAGCTCGGGCCAGAATTCGAGTCTCCTGGATCACCAGTTACTCAGGTTACTGTCGAGGTTCAAATTCTAGTGCCATAAGAGAATTATGAGAAGGGAATCTGGACTTTTCCATGCAAAAGAACCACAATTTGTGGCAAAGAAGAAGAGGTCTCTCCTATTCGCTTCCAAAGTTTGCCTCCTACCAGCCTGCTCTTCTCACGCGGGGCAGTGGGACAAGCGAAGTTCTGGAGCTCAGTTTTACTGTGTTGTGCTCTAACCAGATCACTAACCCACTCAAACTAGCTAACCAACCAGCAGACTCAGGTGAGTGGTTCGCTGAGACTTTCTCAACCTCATCCTTAAACCAAGGACGCACGGGGGTCCTTCCCAGCAGTCTTCTAATGCCTACAGGGCCACCTGAAATCCAATACCCAATTACACTGTGCATTCCTGAGTCTCAGCCTGACTCCCTGGATCAGCCTCTTCCGTGGTAGGACCCAGAAATCTGTATTTGAAACAAGTTGTCCAAGAGATTCTAATGTATACCAACGTTTAAGAACCGCGTTTTATGGAGCCAGGAGGTGGCATAGTGGTGAAGGCGTTGGACTCCCAAGTGGCTTATGGCAGTTGGAGTCCCAGGCCTGGCAGCTTGAAAATCACACCAGAGGCGTGTATACACGCCCACAATCTCAGGAGGAGAATGGAGGAGAAGGGATTGCAGTGTGGTCACCCCCCCCCACCCCGTGATTTCTCACTTCTCCTGTCATTATCTCTCTCTGTCTTTCTCCAGCAGAGTGCACGTGCCCTAAGGCAAAAACCTTAAAAAAAAAAAAAGAAAGAAAGACGTTTTGAAACCTGGATTGTATCTCTGAGTGGCCTCCAGCGATTTGCATTTCAGCTTCTTTAACTCCTAAAGCTGACAGATCCACTGATGCAAAAGATGCAATTAGAGATGAGGAAACACGAAGTGTCCAATAATATCCAACAGACCAGTTAGTTCTGAAGGAGCGTGCGCAGGCATGTGTACGCAATTCTGCCTAAACCACTGCACAGAGTAGGGACCCAGGCATGCTGGCCTCGTCACCCACGAGGGAGTCGGGATTTGTGTACAGAGGATGATCCATTGGCAAAGGTCCGTTTCCTCACCATCTCATCCCTGCTCCTCTGTTCCTAATTTCTGTGCCAGGCCTTACAGCAATTGCACGGCGCAGCACGGGCTAACGAACGGGGCGTTACTAGGTGCAGTCATCCTGAAGAGAAACTCGTCTGGAGAGGAGAGAGATTTTTAATAAAAAGGATGGAAAATGGGAATGACTCATTCTGTATTTCTCCAAGAGCGTGTTGATTACTGCTATCAAGCGAATCAACCCTCAGGTTGGACAGTGAGGTCTGATTGGAAGATTGTGAGTGTCCTCGTGATGGGGGTTCTTGGAGGACTGCCTGGGCCTGTCAGAGCCTCAGTCCCTCTGTGGCACTGGCTTGAATTCAGCTTGTAGGAACGGGAGTGCAACAGAAATCAGCCAGTGTGGGAGCCAAACCCCTCCTGAAACCTGGGGTGGGGGGACACGAGTGAGACACGCGGGAATGCAGGAACCCAAGTCCAGATCAGGAAAACGAGAACTGACGAGATGGGGAAGAGGCCAACGTGACCGGTAGCCCTTTCGCTGGTTATTAAAAGGAATTCAGTGAACCAAAGTCGACACCTCCATCTTCACGTTTCTTTTCCCCACACCACCTTTCCTTCTAAGAGGGCAGACTTTGGATTAAAATGTGGAAACCACTTTGCGAGTTTATTAAAGTTGACCAACAATGACATGACGCCAACACAGTTCCACCCGTCCAGATGGAGAGCTGGAAACAGACAAGACCCCACTCTCAGAGCTTTTTCTGGGGTACATACAGATGACCACACGCCCGGGGAGAGGGAGAGCCCGGCCTGGGACAGGGCGTTCTGTCTATTCGAATAGACACTCCCTCAAACTGGGCAGAGGGACAGGGCTCTATGCTGACACTCTGACCCCTCACCTTCAAACCCAGTCTCCCTTTCCTTTGTCCCCAGTTAAGGATCAGTTGGGGGGCAGGGAGGCGGGGAAGGAGGGATGTGACGGGAAAGGGCAGGCCAAGCTGAAGGAGACTGTGGAGGTCTGTGGCGGGTGCTTTTTATACTTAATGGACTCAGTATAGAAGAGTAATTATCTACCTTGGCTTCAATGCACCCCGGGGTCTCGGCAACAATCATGTGGGCTCAGATGATTTCAGAAGACATGCGTTCATTTGTGTTCATTTTATTTTACCTTAGTTAAAAAGATATTATGCTGTAAAGCAGGCTTCCGATGAGGAGCTGATGTGCCGTGAAACCAAACTAGCGGGCTGGGGCTGCTAAAATGGAAGGAGTGGCGGTGTGGGAAGCAGAGACGGTGTGGGTGAGATGATAGCTGTGCCCGTCTGCCCTCTGGGAGACAGGACATCAGATCTGGTAGGCCCTTGTGACCTTCGGCAAGTTACTCCACTCAAGGGAATAGTTCCTAAACTGTTCTATGCCAGGGCTCAACTTGATATTCTCCAAGCTCTTTTCTAGTCCTAAAACTCTTTGCTTTGGCGAGCATTAGGTGGCTTCGTGGTTAAAATGCTGGACTCCTACGTGGTTGACTGCAGTTCAAGTCCTGAACCTGGTACCTTAGAAACTCGTGCTGGGCACTTGTGCATGTGTGCCCACAATCCCAAGAGGAGAATGGAAGAGAAGGGACTGCAGCATAGCTATCCCCCCAGTGGGGAGGGGTGATTTCTCCCTTTCTGTCTCTGTCTCTCCAACAAGTGCATGTGCCTAATAGCAAACATCTCTCTCTAAAAAAAAAAAAAAAAAAAAAATCCCCCTTGCTTTGACCTGTCTGGCGAGAAGGGGTGCAGCTCCCATTAATTGGTCTCTACTTTGCTTAAGAAGATGACAACGATCAGCAAAATTGGAATCTGCAGAGGATTCAGGAGAAAAGTGTTTACCAGACACATTAGCAAAGAGCGGCAGCTGACAGCCACCCAAGGCAGGGCCATTTTATTGTGGGAAAGCACTTGAGAAAGGTCAGGAAGGTGCAGCAGCAGCTGGGAAGAGCAGCTCTGAAACTGCAGCCAGGGCGCCGGGAGACCAGAACAGGCTGGAAGACGAGCAGGACTGTAAAGGGAGTGATGGCGACGGCTTCCCGTGTCACATGCTCCTGGTCACGCCCTGGGCGTGCGTGCGTGCACACGGGCTATATAAATACATTCCCTCCGAGCGAAGGACCTCTCTCCTCTCTGCATTTCTGATTGAAAGTGTGCTTTGAAGCGCTGTGTCTGTCTCCGAGAGATCCTCTTTCATCTCCTGGATGTTTGTAGAATTTACAAGGAGAGGGCAGACAGGAGCCAGCCTGGAGGTGACTTCCAAAACATACTCTCGTTTGCCTCATGGTGTTTAATAGGGGTCGCACAACAGCCACCAACAGTATCAAAGCCTGAGGCTTGCCATGGCGGTGGCCCTTCTCCTGGGACAGGCAGGCTGGGAGGAAGACGGTTTTCTCAGCAGGGCTCTGGTCTGCATCTGCCCCAGGCCGATGCTCCCACCGTGTGCTTCCAGAGAACACAAGGGTGGGGCTGATGGCAGGCCTGGGCCCTCTGAGGCAGACAAGGCCTACCTCTGTCTCCCTCGCTTCTTTTTTAGACAGCTGCTGCCCCCTTTTGGACGAAACTGTATCCCTCCCACTCAGCCATCTCCCAGCACCCTTACACTGACTCCAGATGCCTCTGCAGGCCTGCCTCCACCAGGGGGCCCTCCCCAGGACACAGCCAGGCTACTGAAGGGGCGGGAGGGGGTTAGGAGGCCTGCTCTGCCTCATGCCCCTGGGGAATTCACGCGCCTTCTCTGGGACTCAGTGATCTTGGCTGTCCACTGCAGTGCCTGCCCATCTACATGGTGTGGCGGTCAGGTGTGATGGACGGTGCAGAAGAGTCTTACAAACCATGTGAGCTGCAAAGTGCCACCCAGCCCCTGCCAGCAAGAGGCCATAAGACAATGTAGGGAGTAGCCGCGACTTGGCCTTCAGAGCGGGTGAGACCCGCCTGGACCCTGTCATTTACCTGCTTGCGTGTGACCCTGGGCAAGTCATTTAACCTCTGCTAAGCCTCAGTTTCCTCTTCTATCAAGTGGGATGAGTAATAGCACCACCTCCTAGAATTGTCGAGAGGACAGATGAAACCTGGCGGTAACTGCTGAGTGTGGGGACTGGTCAGGGTCTGACAAGGGTTTGCTGCTGGGACGATGATGGCGATGACAATAACGAGAACCTGGTGATCATGAGGGTTCCAGCAGGGGCCTCTGGACACAGCAGCTCAGTCCATGTGGACTCGCAGATGTGCCTGGGGCAGGCAGCTCTGTTCTACAGATGCGCAGCATTCATTCTGCTCAAGGTCCCCAGATGCTTGGCCTCTGGTGGCCTTTCCCAGGTGACCTAGAACACTCACAGGGTGGGGATGACGCCATGGGCTTCTCTGCTGACTCTCTGTCTCTTTAGACCCACATGGGAACCCTCCCAGGCCTCTCACTCTCCCATCCTTTGGGAAACTCTCGGGAAAAATCAACGCCCAGTTGTTCTCCATGGCCTTTTCCTTGTGTGATTCTCCTCTGGGGAGAGAGGATTAAATGGGCTGGCTGGCTCCCTTTGAGTGTTCTCTCTGATCGACCATCCTGTTTCCAAGGCTTCCAGAACTTTCTTCTCTGGCTTTTTGACACCCCCTCCCCCTGGGCCCCTGCTGTAGCTTTCTGTCCTGGGGAGGCTGCTGCCTCTCCAGGCCAGCAGCTCTCTACCGCTTTGCCAGTCACGCCTCCACATGTCTGTCTCGCTGCTGCTCAGGTCGCTTAGCGCCTCGCAGTCTTTGCTGTCATTTATTTAACTCTGTAATTGTGTTACTGAACTCTGCGAAGCTTTGGGAGACCACAGCTGGAATGAGAAAACACTACACAGAAGAAGGCTGTACTGAGTATTCCTGGAAACCTTCATTCCAAGGTAATTGTCTCTGGAGATCCCTGTATATTGAAAAGGCTCACAGATTTCCAAGCAAGGCCAGGCCCGAGGCTGTAAAAATGAGGCTAGCATTAACCATGAACACCCAGCGAGGAGGGGTCCGAGTCCAGCGAGCCTGGCTTTCCTAGGAGGGATAATGCACATTGGGGTCTGGCTGAAGATTTGATTCAGGGTGACAAGGGACTGCTGAGCCCTTTGGGGCTTCCTGGAGGCATGTGTCATTGGGCCTGCCCTTACGGGTGGCATCTCAGCATAGACAGGGCTGTCTGCAGCAGCCCCTGCCTGTCCCCCGGCTATTCCTTCTTCTTCAATGCTCAGTTAACCTCACTGTGGCTGGCATGGAGACACAGCCGGCCTCCCTAGAGGCAGGAAGCTAGGGGTAGGAGTGGGAAGAGTAAACAAGCCAGAGAACCATCTAGTGACTCTGCCCGGCACACGCAGTGTGCAAGGTGCTGGGACACTATGCTGCTCCAATGCAAAGTGGAAGAGGCAGTCACCAGATGGTTAAAAATGTTTTGCACAGGGCCAGCAGGTGACATGGTGGTTAAGACCCTGGACTTCCACATGGCTGACCACAGTTCAAGTCCTGGACCTGGCAGTTTGTTTTCTCACTTTTTCTCAAAATAAAAAATAATAAATAAAATGAATATTTAAAAATACATTTTGCAAAATTGCCCCTGTGCTAAATGTAACACGAGTCATATAAGGCATCAGGAGTATATGGAGCGTGTGTATGACAGAGTCTAGGAGGTCCGCAGGGGCGTTTCCAACAGGTGACTGTGACCTGGACAGGGGCTACCTGCGAGAAGGTGGGTGAGCATGCCCATCAGAGAGACTGCTTGGCTCGAGACCCTGAGGTGGGAAGAAGAAGGCCACAGTGGCAGGAGAGCACGGGGCCGGGGAGTTTGCTGGAAATTGAGGCTGGAGTGGCTGGTGGCACTCACAAGATGCCATGCCTCAATGAGCAATCAGAAGGCCCTGAAGAGCTTAAAATGGTGGGCGTTCTGCAGGATGGGCCCTGTAACGATCGCGTCACTAACACCCGCAGCTGCCTGTGTGTCGGGCACTGGACTAAGCCCTTTATGTGTATCCCCTCCCTCGATACCCGGAAACCTCTGTGAGGTGGGTTATTAGTACCATCCCTGTTTTACAGATGAGGAGACTGAGGCACAGAGAGGTTGAGTAACTTGCCCAAGCTTGCAGGGCAAGTAAGCAGCAGAACCAGGATTCAAACCCAGGCAGGTTGGCTTCAGAGGCTACATTCTGAACCAGCAACAAATGCAACTGGCTTTTAGTGTAGGAAAAAAAAGATAGAAGCAAGGCCTGCACTCACTGCTGTCCTCGCCTCCCTGCTCCATGTACCGCTGCAGTTGGGAGAGTCGGGTCCCCATCCCACCTTTCCACCGGCCTCACTCTGGCCGAGGCCAGCCATCACGTGACCACCCTGTTCCAGAGACCAGGCGATGCCCTTCAGTCCTCGGTCTGCCGACCCCCTAACCACCATCTTCCCAGGCTCTGCCTGGCCCAGGCCGAGGTCGGGACACAGCTCTCCCTCACCACACCTGCTCTGTCTCCTGACTACACTGCCTGGGTTACTGGCACCAAAGCAAACTGGGTTCAAGTCCTAGCCCTGTCCCCTACGAACCGCGATCTTGCAGAGGGCTTGTATTTTTTTCCAGCTTGATTTCTCATCCGTAAACAGGATACTAATAGTCAGCTCAGGGCTGCTGTGAGGACAAACCAAATACAGCACAGAACCTGGCGTACAGGGTACTCCACAACAGTGAGTGCCAACGTCACTTTTGCACAGGGACAACTGTAACAATGAAGCCCCTGAAGCCCAGGCCAGAAGTCGGCCCTCACGGTTTGAGCGCTCCTGCAACTCTGGCTCTATGTCTGGCTCAGTCATCGCACTCGGCCCCCTCTCAAACACCCCGTACTTCTCTGAGGTTGCATTTTACACTCACTCCACGTGGAAGTGCGGCCATCAACTCCACCCACTCTTCAAGGGCCCTTCAAAGTTTACCTTCTTTTTTGTTCTTTAAGGTTTCTGCCATAGGATACATGTACTCACCGGAGAGAAACAGAGACAGGGAAGGTGAGAAGTCACCCCCCAGGGAGGATGGCCACATCACAATCTCTTCTCCTCCATTCTCCTCCCAGAATCTTGGGCACACACACACACACATGCCTGGCATCAAGCCACCAGGTCCAGGATTCGAACCACGGTCAGCCATGTGGGAGTCCAACACCTTAACCATCACACCAGTTGCTGGCCCCCAGAGTTCACCTTCTCTATAAACCCTTCCCTGATCATTCCCTGGGATGAAGCTCCCTCTCCTCTCAGTTGCCAAAGGAGCTAAGACACCTCACGCCCTGCGCTGTGGGCTTGCAGTGGGCTCGTATTAGAACAGGGGGCCTAGGCCCACCCTCTAACTCTGCTGCTTAGTAGCTGTGTGACTGCAGGAAAGCGTTTAACTTCTCTGTGCCCCAGGTTATTTACCTGCACAGTGGGGATAACAGTGGTCCCCGACCTGCAGATGCTGGCACAGTGGTAAAACGGACATTTGGCGAGGCCGACCCAGGTGGGCTGGGCGCGTCCGGAGACCTCCCCGAGTGCTGCAGCACGTGTGGGCCCAAGATCCAGGCCACTGAAGCTGCAGCGAATGCAGGGACCCTGGCGCTGGCGCTGTGTCTCCCTCCCTCTCCCTATTTCTCTGTCTCTCACTCATGGAAGAAATAATTAAACTAAAAGAAATATGAAGTTCCCACTGCCATGGAACTCCTATGGAAATTAAATGAGGAACCCATGCAAAACCTGGGTCTGCACAGACTAACTCGTTTGTTTGTTTTATAGAGGTTTGTGCCATTGGGCATGTGTACTCGCTGGGGGGAGAGAGAGAGTGCGTGTGAGGGAAAGTGAGAAGTCCCCCCCTCCTCGGGGGGGATGGCCACGCCACAATCCCTTTTCCCCCTGGGATCATAGGTAGGCATGCACACGCACCTGGCATGATTTTCAAGCTACTGGGTCCGAGTCTTGAACTGCAGTTGGCCATGTGGGAGTCCAGCAATGTCACCACTACACCACTTGCTGGCCCCCAGACTAACTCCTGACAAAGGCGACCTCTTACTGCTGTTGTGATTGTGTACATGTGCGTAGCTTATTCCCCCACTAGACTGCAAGCTGCTTGAAGCGAAGACCAAGTTTAAAACATTTTGAAGTTGTCAGGAGTCCTGTTTTACAGATAAAGATACTGAGGCCTAGAGAGATCAGTCATTTGCTCAAGTAAACACAGCAAGGACATGAAGAGAGACCCACATGGGAACCAGCAGTTAGCGTAATGGCTATGTCGCTGGACTCCCACGTAGTCGACCGCGGTTCGCGTCTCGGATCCGGTGGCTTACAACTCACGCCGGGCGCGTGTGCGTGCGTGCCCAAGATCCCGAGAGGAGAATGGAGGAGAAGGGATTGCGGCGTGACCATCCCCCCTGGGGGGTGATTTCTCGCTTTCTGTCTCTATGTCTCTCTCTGTCTGACTGGCGAGCGCACGCGCCCTATAGCGAAAAACCTCTCCAAAAAAAAAAAAAAAGAAAAAAAAAAAAAGAGAGACCCACATGGACAGATCCTCAGGGCTGTGACCCCCTAAACACAGCTGTCCTCAGCCCCCTCCTGCTGGCTAAGAATTAGGCTGGTTTCTGACAGGCCGGTATGCAAGAGGAATTCCCATTGGGAAGCAGGTATATCAGAACCAGCTTCAGGTCCTGATCCGGATGTGCTCGGACACACTCCCCTTGGCCCGGCCTGAGGAAGACCAGAAGCCCAAGATCCCCACTAGAGGCTCCCTTTGTCTCCGCCCCGTCCTCAGACACTGCCTCTTTGATACCTTGAACAGCGTCACATGGGGCCCCCCAATTCCTGCTTAACACACTGATTAATTACGACCTGGGAAGGAGGAGGAATGACAGGTCTGGCCTGAGTCAGAAGCCAGAGGACTCCAGTGAGTGCCCCCCACTCTCCCCAGGCCCAGGCCTCTAGCTACACAGTCTGGCAGACCAGCATCTCATCCCAGCCTGTTTGGTCAAACTGGCTGCTCCTTTCCGATCTTTCCACCTGCTTACCCGCAAGGTGCCTTTCTCCCTCCTGAATGGAGACACCCAGGGCACTTGCCGAGATGCACTGGGGTCAGCCAGGAATGGGATCCGGGAGCAGGTCAGCTCCCACCCCTGGCTGGTGTGACACGGAAGGAGTCACCCTCCAGACTTCATAATAACGTGTCTCGGGAGCCGTGCATCTGCTCTGCCACGTGAGCCAGTCTGTCTGCCCACTCCCCCCGCCCTGGGCTGGGGCCAAGGGAAACTCAGCGGGTCTCATGGCAGCTGCAAAATGTCTGGCGACCTTGTCCACTCAGAGACTGGGTGCCAGCCCACCCTGTCACGCTTGTTTCAGAACCAGAATATTGAAATTAAGATGGGGGAAGAGCAAACAGTACCCTGTGAGTCACCTGTGCCAGCATACATGTGTGCACACACGCATGTGTGCACATGCATGCACACACGCATCAACATAGCCTGTACCCCCAAGTCTCCAAAGCCTGCTTCCTGTTCAGTAGGAGGCCCCAACTAGAGTCTTTGCAAAGCCGTGTGAGCCTGTGTGTGCAGGGCTTGTTCACAGCGATGCTCAGAGAGGCAGAGACCCCTGAGCATCCGTGTTCACATTCCCGGGAAGCAGAAGTGGCATTCAGAAGTCCGAAGGCTTCTTGTGCTATTTCTCGGGGTGACAGTCTACTCTCAGGGTTGGGTGGATTTCCTTAGAGTTAAGTTAAAACCCCCATGAGATATTTAGTTGCCTCAGCATGGGACTGCATTATGGCAGATGGCCCCCTACAAGGGCAGATTTGAGGGCAGGTCGGAGTTAAGGCATGAAGAGGCTAGCAATTCATTCACGTGTGACGTCGGAGGCACAGAAGTCCAAGCGGGGCAGGGAGGCTGAGATGTCGTTTCCTCTGGGATTCTTGTCCCAGGCTCCTACTCACTGGGCCATGGACCCCTTGTTCTCTGGGGTCAAACCAATGCATGTTCAAATCCCAGCTCTGCTGTTATCAGCCGAACGAGTTATCTGCAATTTGAGTTTCAGTTTCTTCATCTATAAAATGGGGGAAATTAAAAGTATTTCTCATGATTAGTGCAAGGACTGACTCCCAGAACCTGTGTAAATGGAGTTTGCGCCCTGAGTCCTGCCTCTCACAGTCCCCTCTGCCCACCGCAGCCAGAGGGTCTTACGGAAAGCGAAAGCGGACTGTGCCATTCTTCTCTGTGCTTCTTCTGAATCGTTTTCATGGCATGAACCGTTAGCCATCTGGTGATGTCTGTTACCATCTTCTTTAAAAACGTTTCCCAATGATTCCATAGCAATACAGTTATCAAAATATTTTCACAATTTTGGTGCCAGAGTGACATATGTGCTCCCTGACATGGCGAGAGCTGGAGGTAGGCCTAATAGCAGCACTGTCATAATATGAATACCACCAGTGACAGAGTCACCACAGGTGTCGTTAACACCTCTTGTTTTGCCGCCTGTATTCATAATCGAAGAAAATTCTGTTTAAATTCAGAAAAAGAAACATAGATGTAAATTCTCCCATTCTAAGTTTTGGACTCTCTTATCCTCAGACCCTTGGGAAGGACCCAGAGACACTTCCCTCCTCCCCACAGCCCACCAGGCCCTGTGTGACAGGCAGCACCGTGTAGCCCCACCCCCATGCCCTAGCTGGCCGTGCCAACTTACGCTTTGTTTCTCCCATGTGACAAGTTCGCTTCCCCACGGGACCTTTGTGTTACTCTTTCCTCTCCATGATGCCCTGCCCTGGTGTGGCCTGGCTGGCATCTTAGTGCTCATATCTCAGCCCACACATCGTGCCATTGAGTGGCTGTCCCAAGTGTCCCTCTAGAAGACCACTCCCCGACACTCTCAGGCTCACTCTCCTGTTTCGTTTTCTTCATAGCAAACGCCACGATCTAACACTGCATTGCTTCTTGATTGATTTACGCGTCGGTCATCTGGACCGCAATCTCCGGGAGGCAGGGGCCTCTCGTCTACCTTCCCTACGACGCATCTCCAGTCAGTCTAGAGCAGTGCCTGGCACATGGTAGATACTCAGTAATACCCGTGAAATGAAGGCACATTCAAACGAATGAGTAGATAAATCCAAGGAAAAAGAGTTGGGGGTCAGAGATGGTGTAGTGGTTAAGGCGATGGACTCCTACATAGCTGACCACAGTTCTAGTCCTGAACCTTGCACCTTAAAAATAATGCCGGGTGCATGTGCAGGCGTGTCCAAAATCCTAAGAGGAGAACAGAGGAGAAGGGATTGTGGCATGGCCACCCCCAGTGTGTCGGGTGTGATTTCTCACTTTCCCTCTCACTGTCTTTCTCTCTGTCTTTCTGAGGAGCACACATGCCCTATGGGAAAAACCTTAAACAATGAAGTTCAGCTAACATTACCCTCTTACCTGGCTCTCAAGGTGGGGAACGACTTTTTGCAGAGTGTGCCCACTAAGGTCACACACTCTAGGGCCAGCTCAGCCACGCACAGTCACTAATCTGATCACATTCCTGAACCTCTCTGGACTTCGGGCTCTTCGTCTGGAAAATGAGGCTGGGAGTAACATACCTCCTTGGTACACGGGGAAGGTTAAATGAGTGAATATGTGAAAAGCACGTAGTACCTGGGAAGTAGCAAATGCTACAGAAGTGTGAGCTATTATCATTTTCTTGCACGTAGAGATAGTAACTTCAATTCGACTAAAACACGACTGTTTCAGAAAACCCAAGGTAGGTTTTGGAGACAGTGCAAAGAAGTCCCGTGACTGGAAAATCAATGTGTATTTATCACACAGTGCTGAGAGGCTGAGAAGTGCAGAAGGAACTCAACTGAGAGTTGGGGTCTAGACAGGCTGGTCCGTACACAGGAAAGCCTTGGGAGGTAGGGCTTTGCCTGCTCATGTCATGGCTGTTTTTCTCAAGGCTGTCGTTGTCATACCTGGTTTTCCACAGACTGATCACGATTTACATATCAAATCAAGAAAAAGAAGCCTGTCTGAATTTTCAGGAGGATATGCTCGCTTCTAATCCCCAAGTCCCTTTTATTGATAAAACCTCCCCCCACATTCCAATGCAATCATGAGCAGGCCCCGTGGTTTCCACCAGTTAGTTCACTCTTTTCTGCGAATATCCCATCTCTGCTGGCTGCCCCCAAAGCTGGTTAAGCTCTAGGATGCACATGGGGCTGACCGTGAAGCTCACTGGCCCATGCGGGGATCCAGCTTGTAGCCCTGGCCTCATAGGCTGGAGCTTGTACTCACCTGCCAGCCCTCCCCCTGCTGCACACCCATGGGCTCAGGCTGGTTGGGCAATGCAAGCGCGTGTGTAAAGCTTGCTCGGGCAAGCACTGTGCTGGAGGAGCCCAAAAGTCCAACCAGCTCACGGTGCTCTTTCTTTCCCTTCCCACGTGTCAGCCCTGTAATTATGAATGGTGTGAGTCACAGGCCTGTTATTAGGACTGTCTTTGTTGGGTGAAATAAAATACCGCCAACTGCAAGGAGCATTGCGAACAGCCCCAGAGAACAGAGGTCTGGCTGCCTCCCATGGCCTTCTCTGTTCTCCCAGGTGAGGAGCCCCCTCCAACGGCTTCCCCACCTTAATGCTCCTGCAGGACAAAGGGAGGCCCTGGCTGTGCCTCAGAGACCGCCCCCCAAGCGGCCCCACCACCAAGACCCAGCAGATGCACACAGTGGGGAGCGGCTAGCTCTTCCCATTTCCTAGCTGTTTAGGCACAAGTAGAAACCACTGCCAAGGGCAGCAGGGACTTTGCTCAGGAATTCCTGCCAGTTTTTGAGGAAGACATCAGCATCCACCTTTGGCCACTCTTCCTGGGTGACGAAATGTGCTGGGTCCATTTCAGAGAGGTGATCTGCCTCATCCTGATAAGGCTCACGTGCCCCTCAGTCATAGCCGCGTAGTTACGGTGCACAGATTAGAGTCGCGCCTCCTCTAGGCCAGCAGTACCCTGTTAGAGAGGAGGAGGAGGCTGGAAAAGCTGTGCGGTTCCTAACTTGGAGTGACGGTCACCTCTGCGAGGTGGGAGGGTGTGGAGTCAAGGGGAAGAATGGGGGTGGGTGGGGCAAGGGAGTCTCAGGGTGCTGATAGTGACACGTTTCTTGACTGACAGTGATCACACGGCTGATGCCTATGGTCTGCACACTTTTCTATATGTCTATTTCTTTTTCAAGGAAGTTCAGTGATTTTTAGTGGAAGAGAGAATGGCCACTGTCAGGCTAAGCACCATGTCGACTGTATCGGATAAAAGGCCTGCAGACACACAGGGGCTGTGGTGACTGCATTCACAGGGCCGCACTGTGGTGCTCACACACACACACGCACACATGCATGCACAAGCACACGCACGCGAAAGGTGGGCTCGGCGAGCTCCCGTATATCTCTGTTTAAACATCTGGGTGGCGGGGACCAACAGCTGGCGTAATGGTTATGTCACTGGACTCCCATGTAGTCGACTGCAGTTCGAGTCCTGGACCCAGTGGCTTAAACTCACGCCAAGTGCATGTGCGTGTGTGCCCAAGATCCAAGGAGGAGAATGGAGGAGAAGGGATTGCGGTGTGGCCATCCCACCTGGGGGGTGATTTCTCTGTCTCACTCTGTCTTTCTGGAGAGCGCACGTGCCCTATAGCAAAAACCTCTCCCCCAAAAAAGAAAAAAAAAAACGTCTGGGTGACTGCTCATACAAGAAGGGTGAGATGAGAAGGGTGAGATGAGCATCGGGATGTTTAGCTGTATTTGCATTTGCATTCAGAGGGACGGACGTCCAGATCCCTCCTCTGGCCCAAACAGCTGAACAGATTGTGAAACTCCTGGAGGAGTCAGTTCTGTCTGCGGGGAATGCCAGACAAAGCCCTGGGGGAGCCCAGCCTCCTGCCGGGAGCTGCGCTCACCCTCCCACACTTTCTAGGGCCGACCTTAGATAGGTCTCTTTTTTTCAGAATTATTTGATTGCATTTATTATTATTATTATTTTTAAAATTTACTATAGGGTATGTGCACTTCCCAGAGAGAGAGAAAGTGAGAAAGCAAGCTGCCAAGCCCAGGATTTGAACCATGGTTGGCCATATGGGAGTCCAAGGCCTTAACCACCACACCACCTGCTGGTCCATAGAGAGGTCTTAAAATCCAGAAGAGTGAGAAACCAGTCTGTCCCAGATGCAGCAGAAGTGCTCTCAGTATTTCGTGTGAACTATCTACCCACTCTGACAGTAAGCCAAGGAGCTGTCAGAGGGCCTTGGGTTTAAGTCTGCCTATAGCTAGCTGTGTGACCTTGGGAAAGTTACTTAGCCTCTCTGAACTTGTTTTCTCATGAGTAAAACAGGAATGGGAACAGCTCGTGTTTCCTAGGGTTGCTGTGAAGATGAGATGCACTAATGTATCAGGCCTAGCCGAGGAAGCGCTCAGTAAGTGGTCACTGCTGTTGTTACTATTATGCTAGTTCTGATTCTGGCAGAAACAGCAGCCTTCCCTGTACCCTCTGCCCATCCCCTGCACTCCCAGAGCCCTGGCCTCTGCTTGGGGTGGCACCGGTCTGCCCGGCAGGGAGCTCTAGGGCCACACCCTCCTACCTGACTTGCTGTCAACCAGGGGACACCAGCCTGCATGTCTACTATGCTTGCTGGTCACACCTGGCCTCCGTTTTGATCTCTCATCACGTCCCACTGTTAATCCTCCCACTCTGGCAGCCAGCCAGGCCTCTGGTCCACTGTTCTGCCACCACCCAGGGCAGGGCAGGTCTGCTCGGAGTGGTTCCTGGATTTGGACAGGGATCTGTCCGGCAAGAGTCAACAGCGTCTTTTTGAGCAGTCCAAGTTCACTGACCAGGCTACATGACGCCGTTTCAAAGGAGCTGGCCCTTTCTTTCACTCCTCAATTGCACATGTAGACACGGCTGGGGCAGGAATCAGTTCGTAAGCAAGGAAGCCTATCCGAGGGCTGCAGAGGACTAGAAACCATTCTATAGGTTCTGGAAACAGAACGGAGCTCTCAGCCGGCTCCTCTGTGGCTGCCAACCCCTCCACGGCACGACTGTGCCAGGCCTGGCTCGCTCGTTGATGAATGGCAGGGTGTCAGTTGCTCCTGACAAGCTACAGGATGGCAAGAAAAATAGTCTGAATGAGCCGCCCAGAGCATGTAATGATCCTGGCCAGGAACTGTGAGCCGGCAAGGCCAAGCCAAATGCACACTGAACACAGACCGGCTGGTGTGGGATGGACAGAGGACAGAATGAAGTGTCACTCCTGGGGTTCTTTGAAGCAGAAGACAAGGGATGAGCAGAGCCTGTCTGCTGGGGCAGGGCCCACAGCCACAGCAGCAGGATTATTACTTTTTTTTTTTTTTTAAAGGTTTTTGCCTTAGGGCATGTGCGCTCACTGGAGAGAGAGAGACAGAGACAGTGAATGGGAAAGTGAGAAATCAACCCCAGGGAAATGACCACGCCGCAATCCCTTCTCCTCATTCTCTTCTCAGAATTCTCTTGGGCATGCTCACACACGTGAGTGGTGTGAGTTTCAAGCCACTGGGTCCAGGACTTGAACCACAGGCAGCCATGTGGGAATCCAGGGACATAACCACTACGCCAGCTGCTGGCCCTTAGGACTTTTTAATTATTTATTTATTTTTGCATGTACTTCATTTAATTTTTAAAAATTGCTTATCTAATTTTATTTATTATTATTTATTTTAAAATTTGCTATAGGGCATGTGCACACACCAGAGAGAGACAGAGAGACAGAGAAAGTGAGAAAGTAAGCCACTAGGTCTGGAACTCAAACCGTGGTCAGCTGCGTGGGAGTCAACCACGGTCAGCCACGTGGGAGTCCAGGACCCCAACCACCATGCCACCTGCTGGCCGCAGCATCAGAATCTGATGACCAAGGTGCTGCTAGGTGAGAGAAACATGGCACACACTCAGGGGCACCTGCAGAGCAATTAGAACATGCTGGACCAATCTGACTTTAAATCCTAATTCTGCCACTTCCTAGCCACATGACTTGGACGAGAGCCTCAGTTTTCTGATCCATGAAATGAGGCAATACCATATCACCATGGAAGGCTGATAAGGATGAAATGAGATGTATTTGTGAAGCAATTCTTGGTACAGCCTCCAGCACACAGAAGGCATCCATTACTATCCGCAGAGCAATCTCCAGCCAAGGGACAGGCAAGAGGTCCCACTGGGAGGCATGAGAGGTTGAGCCCAGTGCATGGCAGTCTCGGGTGAGGCAGCTCAGAGGTCCACATGCGTGGTCCAGGCACTTCTCTGTGATGTCCAAGCTCCCTGTCCCTCTCCACCAACACACACACCCAAGGAAGTGTGGCCAGCGCGCTTTGTGGAGTAGGTTTATTATCAAGGTCGTTGGAATGTGTGTGGTAGAGACCGAGCAGATACCTAGTGTGGCCAGTGGAAGTGCAAAGAGTGACAAGAGGAGTCCCAGTGACTGGGCGAACAAAATAGAATTCGGGGAGTCCATGTTGGAGTCAGACAACTCACTCTGCACCTTCCGCCCACAGGGAGAGGAAAGAAGTGGAGGGTGCTTACGTTCTTCTTTCTGTAGACAGTACTGGTGTGGGAAGGGGGTGGGGTTGAGCATGCAGTGGGGTGACTGGAGGCCCAGCTGCTGGGGAAGGCATGGTCAGGAAGTGGGGGACAGGGACTGCAGAAGAGGGGGCAGGGACTGCAGAAGTGCCTGCGGGCCCTCAGCTGCCCTGCGAGGTCTGGCTCGGAGAACACAACCGTCTCCTGCAGCCCCAACCTGCAGAGTGCACGTGCACACCTGGCCTGCTGCTAGACGTCACTCATCGGTCACAGAGACAGACCATCTAAAAACCCACACCTGGTTCTCAGTATTGGGATGGGCTGTCCAAGTCCTAAGCTCCTTGGAGTCAAAGGCTGTCATGGTTAGTTTTTTTACACATGCTTTCACAGCATCCATTGACCCATTCATGTATCCGTCCATCCGACCATCCACCCATCCATCCACCCACCCATATATCCATCTATCCATCCATCCATCTATCCATTCACCCACCCATGCATATATCCATCCATCCATCCATCTATGCATTCACCCACCCACCCATATACCCATCCATTCATCTATCCATCTATCCATTCACCTACCCACCCATATATCCATCTATCTATTTATCCACCCCATAATTACTAAGTGCTGTTGCATACTGGGGCCTGTTCCAGATGTTTCCAGTACAGGGTTGGACAAGACATATGTAGTTCTTGATTCAGGGAACTCACGTTCTAGTGAAGGGAGACAGATGACCCCATAACCCCACAATAAGTCATATGGCTCTAGATGGCAACATCTCCTTTGAAGACGATCAAATAGGGTAATGTGGTAGAAAGTGAGTGCGAGGGCAATGCACTCCTTGAGGGTGGCAGAGAAAGGACACTTCTCAGAGCAGGTGCCATCTGGCTTAGACCTCAATAACAAGATGGAAACAGTGGGTTGGAGACTTGGGGGAAGACAGGTTTTGATAGAAGGAAGGGCAAAGGCCGTATGTGGAGCTGGTGTGGTGGTTAAGGCACTGGATTCCCAAGTGGCTGACTATGGTCTGAGTTCCGGACCCGGTGGCTGGGCATAGGTGAACGTGTGTCCAAGATTCCAAGAGGAATACTGAGAAGGGATTATGGTGTGGCCATCTCCCCCGGGAGGTGATTTCTCACTCTCCCTCTCTCTGTACCTGTCTCTCTCCTTTTTGGCAAGCAAACATGCACTATGGCAAAAACATACATACATACATACATACATACATACATACATACGTAAATGCCATATGCAGAACTGGGCATGTTGTGTCCAAGGAACCAAGAGAAGGCCAATAGGGAAGGAGTGCATGGAGGAGGGAGAGTGGTTGGAGATGCCGGGCCTCGTGGACTCAGACTGGTGCTTCAGACTGGGGCGGGTATCGGTGAGATCAGGGCCGTTGTGAGGCAGGGCTCAGGACAATGGTTATACTCCCTTAACAGGAGAACAAACGGTGGCCAGGAAGATTCAGCACGGGGCAGACCCTGACTTCCCACTCTGGATATTTTTCTCTAAGCCCAAGAAGACAAGTGCACTTCCACCACTGCCACCACCTTGTCACCATCCAGGAGTTGGCCCAGACATGTCTTCCCCTTGGAGGGAACCTCTGGTCTTCACATCCTCTCTCTGCTGACAACCCCCAGAGGGCTCAGGCCCACTCTGCCCTCTTGCTGGCCTTCTTCATCCACCTTCCTGGCTCACTGTACCCACGCCGCCCACTCCTCGCCTTTGCCATCTTCAGCTCTCCCTTTTCCATGTACCATTAATGACTTTGCCATCCACCTGTGATCCCAGAGACCAGAAGGCAACCTGAAGTCTTTCCTTTCCCTCCCTCCCCTGGTCTCTCCCCTATCAATAACCAAGCCCCATCCATTTACCTCTGAAGTGCCTGTTTAATTCATTACTGGCACTCGAATCTCACCGCCATGACCATCAGTCAAGGCTTTACTTGAATTATTCAGTGGCCTCAGCACTGGTCTCTTGGCTTTCACTTCCTTCCCACTCATCCATCCGCTGAATGGCACTGGGCGCTCTGGGGTTCACAAACTTGAACTGCATCAGGGATCAGGGGTTCTCAAACTCCAGCCACGTGGGGAACCCGTGGTTTTTGAACTTGAACAAGCATGGGGTGGGGTAGTCAGTGCTTCCCAAACTTAAGCATGTATTGGGACCACCTAAAACTAAATCGTCGGGCTCCACCCCAGAGTTTCTGACTCAGAAGGCCTGGATGGGGGCCTCAGAATTTGGATTAATGATGCATCTCAGAAGATGCTGGTGCTGCTGATTCAAGGACCACACTTTGAGAACTTATTGTTCTAGAGTTTATTTCTATACCAAAGACTGAATCAGATCATTGCCTACTTTAAAAACTCCAGGGACTCTCAACTATCTTTAAAATGCAGTCCTGGGCCAGCAGGTGGCATGGACACTAAGGCACTAGATCCCACATGGGCCAACTGTGCAGTTCAAATCCTGGACCTGGTGGCTTGAAAACCACACTGTGGAATCGTCATCCCCTCTGAGGGATGATTTCTCACTTTCTCTCTCTTTGTTTCTCTCTGTCTCATGTGGCAACAGCAAGTGTTCTATAGCAAAAACCAAAAAGAGAAAAATGAAAAAAAAAATGTAGTCCCAGCTCCCTACTGTGGACTATGACCTTCACAATCTGGCCAAGACTGGACTTTCCAACATCACCTCAAGCTACTGAGCTCCTTTCAACTGAAGATATGGCCACATTACACTAGTTATGTCCCTTACATGTGTCACTTCAGTCCCCACACAGTCTCCTCTGCCTGCAGCTCTTTCCCTCTTGTCACTTGTCACATTTTTACTTGTCCATAAAAGTCCAACTTGACTGTTACTTCCCTTCCAGACACCACAGTGTGTCAGAAAGACCATGGACTTTGACAACAGACAGGCTTGGCTTTGAATTCCAGATCAATCACTTGTTAGTTGTGTGATCCTGGGTTAGCCTCTCTGTTAAACCAGAGATAACCTCATCTTCTTCATTATACATGTCAATAATACTACAGGTCGGGTCATCTCCGTGGCCCTACGGTAACGTGCTTAAGAGACGTGGGATCCTACATGGCCACTGTGGTTTGAATCCCTGGCCCAGTCAGCTTGAAACACACGGGGCATTTGTGTGAATACCCAAGAGCTGAAAAAAGTAAATCATAGCATGTCCGTACCCTGGGGATACTTCTCTCTCTCTCTCTCTCTCGTTCTTGCTCTTTCACTCTCACATGCACACACATGCCCTCTATCACAATAAAGAAAAAACCAGCACAGGGATGCCCTGTTTGACTATGCTTTGTATTATAGCACTTTACAGATAATGCTTTTTTTTTTTTTTTTTTTTTTGTGGGGGGAAGTTTTTGCTATAGGGCGCATGTGCTCACCAGAAAGACAGAGAGTGACAGACAGAAAGCGAGAAATCACCCCCAGGGGTGATGGTCACGCCACAATCCCTTCTCCTCCATTCTCCTTTCGAGGTCTTGGGCACTCATGCACACGCCCCTGGGGTGAGTTTAAGCCACCAAATCTGGGACTTGAACCACGGTCTACTACATGGGAGTCCAGCGATGTAGCCATTACACCAACTGATGGTTCCCCCAGGTAATGTATCTTTTTTTTAACCCAGGCCCATATAAGACGGTGAACTTAACTGATAACCGTTGTGCATGTTCTGACAGCTCCCCTGACTGTTGTCTGGGTTGTCTCCCACTCTTTCCCCCTCCCAGAGCCTCTCTATTCCCTGAGACACAAAATTGAAAAGAGGTCAATTAATAACCCCACAGAGGCCTCTAAGTGTTCAAGTGAAAGGAAGAGTTGTATGCCTATCATTTCAAATAAAAAGCTAGAAATGATTAAGCTTAATGAGGAAGGCATGTCAAATGCTGAGACAGGATGGGACCAGTAGATGGTACAATGGTCACATCGCTGGAATCCCACGTCGTCGACTGCGGTCCGAGTCCTGGACCTGGTGGCTTAAAACTCATGCCTGGTGCATGTATGTGCATGCCCAAAGTCCTGAGAGGAGAATAGAGGAGAAGGGATTGCAGCATGGTCATACCCCCTGGGGGGTGAGTTCTTTCATTCTGTCTCTCTGGCAAACACGTACACACTCTATAGCAAAAATATCTAAAAAAAAGAAAGCTGAGACAGGCCAAAAGCTAGGCCTCTTGCACCAAAGTTAGCCAAGTGGTGAATGCAAAGAAAATTAAAAGTGCTACTCTACTGAACACACAATGGTAAGAAAAGAAACAGACTTACTACTGATGTGGAGAAAGATTTAATGGGGGGGTAGAAGGTCAAATCAGCTACAATATTCCTTTAAGCAAAGACTCTCTTTTCAGTTCTCTGAAGGCTGAGAGAGGTAAGAAGGCTGTAGAAGAAAAGTTCGAAGCTAGGAGAAGTTGGCTCACGAGGCTTTAGGGAAGTAGTCATCTCTATAGCATAAAAGTGCAAGGTGAAGCAGCAAGTTATTCAGAAGAACTAGCTAGAATAATTGATGAAGGTATCTACACTAAACAGATTTTTCAATGCAGATGGAAACAGCCTTCTTTCGGAAGAAGATTTCATCTAGGATGTTCATAGCTAGAGATGAGAAGTCAGCATCTGGTGTCAAAGATTCAAAGGACAGGCTGACTCTCTTAGCAGGGGCTTAATGTAGCTGGTGCTCATTTAATAGTCTGAAAATCCTAGGACCCTGAAGAACCATGCTACATCTACTCTGCGTATGCCCAGTAATCAGAACAACAAAGTCTAGATGACAGCACATCTGTTTACAGCATGGTTTACTGAATATTTTAAGATCCCTGTTGAGACCTACTGCTAAGAAATAAAATTCCTTTCAGGATATTACTTCTCATTTGTGCCTCTTGTTGCCCAAGTACTCTGATGAAGATGTATGAGGAGATACTTGGTTTTTCCATGCTTGCTAACACGACATTCACTCTGTGACCTGTGGATCAAGGAGTCATTTCAACTTTCAAGTCTTATTATTTAAGAAACCAATTTCATAAGGCTATAGCTGCCATCGTTGGTGTTTCTTCTCATAGAAATAGGTAAAATAAGTGGAAAATGTGGGGACCAAACAGTGGCATAGTGATTAAGGTGCTGAATTCCCACATGGTCAACCTCAGTTCAAGTCCTGAACCTTGAGGCTTAAAAGTCATACCAGGTGTGTGTGCATGCATGCTCAAACTTTCAGGGGAATAAAGGAGAAAGGACTGTGGCATGGCCATCCCCCTGGGGGAGGGTGATTTCTTGCTTTCTGTTTCTCTGTTTCTCTCTGTCTCTTTGGTGAGCACATGTACCCTAAAGCAAAAATCTCTCAAAAATAAGTAAAATAAATAAATAAATAAATAAATAAATAAATAAATGGAAAATCTTCTGGAAATAATTCATCATTCTAGATACTGTCAAGGACATTTGTGATTCATGGGAGGAGGTCTAAATAACATTAAACAGGAGTTGAAAGAAGTTTACTCCAACCCTCATGGATGACTTTGAGGGGTTTAAGACTTCAGTGGAGGAAGTAACTGTTGATGTGATAGAATTAGCAAGAAAACTAAAAGTAGAAGTGGATCCTAAAGATGTGACTGAACTGCTGCAGCCTCCTGATAAAACTTTAATGGATGAGAAGTTGTTTCTTAGGGATGAACAAAGAAATGAGTGTCTTGGGATGGAACCTACTCCTGGTGAAGATGCTATGAACATTGTTGAGAGGACAACACAAGATTTAGACCATTGCATAAACATAACAGATAAAGCGGGATCAGAGTTTGAGAGGACTGACTCCATTTTAAAGAGATGTTCTTCTCTGGGTAAAATGCTATTAAGCTTCACCACATGCTATAGGAAAAATCTTCTATGAAAAGAAGAGTCAATCAATGAAGCACACTTCATTGGTGCCTTATTTTAAGAAATAGCCACAGCCACCCCAGCCTTCAGCAACTACCTCCCTGACCAGTCAGCAGTCATCAACAGTGAGGCAAGCAAGACCTTCCTCTGGTGAAATAGTTATGGCCCACCAAAGGCTCAGATGGTCATAGCATTTTCTAACGAATAATTTAATTTATTATTATTATTATCCTTTTAAATTTGATGAGAGAGAAAAAGAGAGAGAGAAAGTAAGAAACAAGCCACCAGGTCTGGGACTTGACTGGCGGTTGGCCATGTGGGAATCCAACACTTTAACCACCACTGCCAGCCCCAATCTTTAGCAGTTTTTAGTAACAAAATATTTTAAAATTAAAGTATGTATATTTTTAAAGATTCAATGCTACTGCATACTTCCCAGACTTATAGTGAACATATGACTTTGATATGCACTGGGAAATCAAAAAATGTGTGCAACTCACTTGATTGTGGTATTCACTTTATTGCTGTGGTCTGGAACTAAACCCGCAGTACCTCTGTGGTATGCCTGTATTCCGCTGGTGACATTGTGCGTGGAGAAGAAATAATGCACAATCAATGCCTGGCAGGTAATAGGCATACGACGAACAGCAGCTATGATTATCAGCGCTCTCCTCGACAGCCTTGCCTCGCTGCCTTGAGATGAACTACTCTTCTCTGTGCTCCAGCACAGTTCCATGCACGTTTCCACTTTGCATACATCACATGCTATGGTCTCATAATATTTTTACACATGTGGCCTCATTGCCATAGAGCTGGGGCTATTGTTTTTATTTTTTTATTTATTTATATTTATTTATTTATTTATTTATTTATTTGGAGAAGTTTTTTGCTATAGGGCGCGTGCGCTCACCAGACAGACAGGGAGAGACAGAGAGATAGGAAGCGAGAAATCACCCCCCCGGGGGGATGGCCACACCACAATCCCTTCTCCTCCATTCTCCTCTTGGGATCTTGGGCATGCACGCACACACACCCGGCGTGAGTTTAAGCCACCGGGTTTGGGACTCGAACCGCGGTCGACTACGTGGGAGTCCAGCGACATAGCCATTACGCTAACTGCTGGTCCCGAGCTGGGGCTATTGTATGAATGATAAAAATTGACCCTCCCAGCTGACGTCATGGGCACTTGGAAAGCCACGATTTCTTAATAAGAAAAACCCACAGCACAGAGTATACAACCCACACCAGAGCACACGACTGGTGAGTGGAGTGAGGGCTGGGTTTTAGGCCCTGGTCACCCCTGGGCAATATACACAACACACACGAGCAGTCAGCCCTCTGGATCTGCAGGTCCGCACCTGCGGGTTTAACATGGATCAGACGTGTTACGCTGAGGCTGGTGTGTACTCTGTAGTGAGGTCTCCCATAGCTGTGTCTGTTCTGAGTGCACGAACTTCTTTTCTTGTCATTACTCCCTTAACAATACAGTATAGCAACTATTTACACGGCATTTCCATGGCACCCGGTACTACTAGTGACCTAGAGATGAATTACAATGTAAGGGAGGGTGTGCACAGGCTTCGTGCAATTACAATGCCATTTCAGATAAGGGACTGAGCATCTGTGGATTTCGGGATCTGCAGGAGTTCTGGAACAAATCATGGATGCTGAGGGACAGTGGTGCACAGTGTGAGCTCCGTGAAAGGAAGAACTGTGTCTTGTTCTCTCTGAAGCCTCAGTGCATCTAGGGGCAGGCAATATTGGCTGAGGACGGGAAGTACCTCAGCAGGGTTAATGGGGTCCTAGAGCCAGGTTCAGAAATGGGAGTCTTACTCCTGGAGAAGAGAGGAGTGTGAGACCCAGGGTTAGCAACCTCAGAGACTTGGCCCTGGGGAGTAATCAGAAACTAAATTCTATCCCCAGAGGAGAATGGAGGAGAAGGGATTTAGGCTTGGCCATCCTCCCCAGGGTGATGATTTCTCACTTTCTGTCTCTCTGTCTCTTCAGCAAGTGCACACGCCCTATAGCAAAAATCTCTCTTAAACAAACAAACAAACAAACAAAACCCAATAAAACAAATTCCTAACACTGGGTGGCAAACGAGAAAGTGCTCTGGGGAACGAGGCAGGGGTTAAGTCTCTGCCTGCTGATCCGGAGCTCTGGAAAGCACCCCGGACCCCAGAAAGGAGCTGGGGCACGGCAGAGCCTGCAGGAAAGTCCTCACCTTTGCTGCGTGGTGAGGAAGGAGGACCAGCGTATTCTCAAAAAATGTTAAAACACTACAGTCTGAGCTTCCTTCCCACCCCTGACCCAAATCAGTTTCCCAGTGCCTGTCTCTTCTGCTTAGCAGCAAGCTGATCTCATAGAAGGCGTTCAGATGCCTTAATTAATACATTTCAGTTTCTCTGCAGACCCCTCGCTCCCGGAAACAGCTGGCACTCAGTGGGGAAAGCAGAAATAATTCCCAAGAATGAGCGTTCTGACAAATTTCCCAGGCTGCTTCTAGACACCCATGGGGTTTGGAGGCTTTCCCACTCAGGCTGCTGAGGTAGCTGTGACCCTCGCTGAACCCCAGCCCTGCAAGATACTTCTGTCAGCTCCTCGAGTGGAAAGTGGCCATCACGGGGTGGGCGGGAAAAACCCTGGGGTCTTTTGTTGAATCTCTGGGCCTCACATTCTATGATCCCAGGGAAGGAGCAGGCCCAAGACGGCTGCATGGGACAGATGTAAGCCATGCACTTCCATACCTCATTCTTAGTCCTGCCCTGCTCAGGGCTCCCCAGCTCTGTACTCACAGCTGTGCACATTCCTTCTACATGGCGTATCCCCCACCTCCATAACCACCTAGCCTGTAAGCTTTCAAAGCTTTCAAACTCGATTTGTTTTTTTAACTCTAAACCCCTAGCACAGTGACCCACACATGGATGTTAAATCACCATCTGTTGATTAGTTAGTCAACTGAAAAACTATTTTGTTTTGTTTTTATTTTTAAGAAAGAGATTTTTGCTATAGGGTGCATGGGCTCACTGGAGAGACAGAGAGACAGAAAGCAAGAAATCACCCTCCAGGGGGATGGCCATGTCACAGTCCCTTCTTCTCCATTCTCTTCTTGGGATTTTGGACATGCACGCACATGTGCCTGGCGTGAGTTTCAAGCTGCTAGGTCCGGAATTCAAATCGTGGTCGGCCATGTGGGAGTCCAGCACTGTAATCATCACGCCATCTACTGGTTCCCCGAGACTGTTTATTTTTATTTCTTTTTTTTTTTTTAAGAGACATTTTTGCTATAACGCGTGTGCGTTTGTCAAAGAGGGTGAGAAATCATCCCCCAGATTATGGCCATGCCACAATCCCTTCTCCTCCAATCTCCTCTCAGGATTTTGGGCACGCACACGTGGGCCTGGTGTGAGTTTTAAGCCAGTGGGTCCCGGACTCGAACTATGGTTAGCCATGTGGGAATCCAGAGCCTTAACCACTATGTCACCTACTGGCTCCAAAAGACTTTTTTTTAAGCCTAGGGCTGATACTAGGGTCTATATAAACTTGCTGAAGGTAGCTCTCCCTGGGTTTATGGAAGGAATACTTACCACATGGTACCTTGCCCTCATACACAAAGGAACGATGTCTCAGTACTTTCCTGTGTGCCAGGCACGATGTTAGGGCACCCGGATGTCAAGGTGGAGAAGGTACTGCGCTTGCCCTCAGTGCGTGGCCTGTCTGACTTCCGCAGTCAGAAGTCATTTCTGCCTCCTGCCCTTCTATTTGAGTTTGATGTGGCTTGTGTTTACCCCACATGGCCCTTCTTGGGGGATCCCAGCCCTTCTCGGGGTCAGTCTCTCCAGGCTGCTTAGTCTGTACAGAGGGATGTTATGATAGCAGCCACGTTCCAGATAATGAGAGTTTGGACGCGTCTCATCCAAGTGTCCTTCTAAAACTGGCCACTCAGAGGCACCTTCTTTACTGCCATTCTCCTGGCCAGCCTGTTCCTTCCTTCTCATGCCTCTCGCAAGCAGGTGCAAAGAACAGGAAGACATGACCCAGATCCCGGTCACCAGCTCTCACAGGTCCCTTTGGTGCAGTAAGAGGAACGTGCGATCGGGGTCTGAACATACTCCGAGTCTGGGCTCTGGACACTGCTCTGTCTGAGCCCGAGTTAACAACGGAACTCCCTGAGCCTCTGTGTCCTCCTCTGTGGAAGGGACAGCCAGCCGTCCTCCTGGACCATGTGAGGACTGGACGAAATCACGAGCCAGAGCTCCTGGAGTGTCTGGCCTGTCACTGGCTAGCTGCCCCTGATCGCCACCTCCTTTTCCCTCCTGGTGGCTCAGCTTCAGACTAGGAAGAGATGTGACCAAGTGTCTGGAGAAGAGGCATCCCACGGGCACACATGCGCGTCTGATCCTCAACACTGCCAAGGGCATCAGAGGACGGGGAAAAGGCCTAGGCGGAGCCCTCCACTGAAAGCAGGTGACCACCAGGCAGGGCACTAGCTGGACTCACGTTGAGGGCAGGCTGAGGCCCAGGGGCACTCTTCTGAGTGAGGGCGGGAGGAGGGGGTGGAGGATAAGGTACAATGGCTCAGCCATCCCAGCAGGGAGGGAGAGTGACTGCAGACATAAAACTGCCTTCGTTGGCTTTTTATCAGGTGGGCGAAAGGACTTGGATGACAGAAAAAAACCTTTAGAGAACTCGAATGAGATAGAGTGTTGTAGAAGGAGGGGCCCGAGTGAGGGAGGGCAAAGGCAGTTGTGGTCGAAGGTGCCTCCGGGTCTCAGTGGGCTGTGCCCAGGGATCACTGCCTGCCTGCCTGCATCCTTGAGAAGCCATTCCAGAAAGGACTTTTCCCAGCATCAAACGGCTTCTCCCTCTTCCCCTGAGAGGCAGATGACCTTTTTTATTTTCCTTTTCTTTTTTGAGAGGTTTTTGCTATAGGGCGCATGCGTTCACCAGAAAGACAGAAAGCAAGAAATCACCCCCCAGGGGGTATGGTCACACCACAATCCCTTCTCCTCCATTCTCCTCTTGGGATCTTGTGCACACACACACACACACACACACACACACACGCACCCGGCTGGCATGAGTTTAAGCCACCAGGTCTGGGACTCAAACCATGGTCGACCACATGGGAGTCCAGCTACATAGCCATTATGCCAACTGCTAGTCCCAAGAGGCAAGATGACCTTAAACCAGACTTGGAAGTCTGCAGGAAAGGAAAGCTCCCCTCACTCAGTAGGTCCTAGCTAAAAGTGTTGAAATCCCCACACTGGCACTGTCATCTCCACCGCTGCCTTCAGTTCAGGCCTCATCCCTTTCTTGGATGACTGGACAGTTGACGACTGAATAAACCTGCCTCTGGTTCCCCCACTTCCCATATGTGCCCCCTCTCTCCTGCCAGAATAACCTTACGGAACCAAACCCAATTACGCCACACCCCCTTTTTGAATAAAACAAACAGAACACCTGCTCTTCCATAGCTCCCAGAGCCCTCTGGACATAGTTTATATATCCAGATACATAAATCCTTCCATGACTGGCTCCTGCCTGCAGCCCTGTTCTCCTCCGTCCTCTACCATGCTTGACTCTGGTCATCTAGAACCAACACATGCCTCTTGGCAACCACAGAACCTATCTACCAAAGCCGTCCTTCTTGGTCCTCGGTTCTCCACTCAGTTGTTTCCTTGGTGAACCGTACCTTGTTCAATTTCTGCCAAACTTACCTCGCCACTCACTGCTCATGTGACTTTGAACAGGCCTCATCACTGCTTTCTCATGCAGTGTCCTCATCTGTAACATCTGGTTATTGTGAGGGTTGAATTATACATGCAGTCACGTGCTTAGAGTAGACTGTGGGCTCATAGGAAACAATACATGTTGGCCATTATCTTTGTCTGTTATCATGTTGCTCACAGAAATACCTGAGACTGCATGATATAAAGAATAAAGGTTTATTTGGCTCACGATTCTGGGGTCTGCCAAGCCCAAAGGTGTGGGGTCCTACGACATCCTCTCAGCTGGCAAGCTGAGAGGATGGTGGTGCGTGCAGGGACCATGGTCTGTGCTCCATGTGGGCCCTGCCTGCCTCATTTTCTGTCCTTAAAAACCCATCAGGGTGGGGCCGGCAGGTGACGTGGTGGCTAAGGGCACTGCACTCCCACATGGCTGACCACAGTTCAAGTCCCGGACCTGGCAGCTTGCTTTCTCACTTTCCCTCTCTCTCACTCTATCTCTCTGTGGTCAAATTAGAATAAGTAAATTAAATACATAAAGTTAAATAAAATAATTCTTTAAAAGAAAAACAAGCTCACCAGGACTCAATCATGGGGGTCCCATCCTAACCCATGACTAATCTCTACCAAAAGGCTCATTCCTTCAACACAATAATTGCATCAAGTTTTTACCCTCTCAATTCCATCATAATGGCTCAAAATATACATTTCTAGGGGATGTATGTGAACACTAGTAGCCATGATAGTTACCATCATCATTATAACTATTATTAATGGAGCATGTATCACATAGTACAGGAATCCTTGGTTTACCTGGCTACTATCTCTTCGAGTAGATCCTGAACTCACTCGGGGCATAGTTTAAGTATCTTAAATAAATCCTCTCACAACTAGCCTGTCAGAAACTGGGCACTTTGATCAATGAATGAATCACTGAATTATCATTGAAGCCCACCTCTTGTTGATTTGAGTAAATGCTGGAACTAAGCCTTACTGGGGAAGGTCAAGTAAAGCCCTCTTTGAGCTTGGGTGTCGCGTGAGAAAAGAGTTGAACACTCAGTTTTGGCCCGTGGATCAGAATTTGTATTTTAAAGAATGCTGAATAGAATTCTATGACCTATTTGCAGTTAAAATAGTCTCCAGCTTCAAGGTGAAAAGGGATCCCAGGGGAATAGTTGTATTTTTTTTTTTTTTTTTAAGTTTAGCAAAATGTCTCTGGACAACCTTCTCAGTGGATTGAGGCCACGGACAGCCTACCCCACCATGTCTCTGGCAAACTCCTTCCACAATCCTTTCTCCCAGGGGCCCCGGAGGGGAAATAGAACGAGGCGTTTCAGCTTCATTTACACTTAATTTGTCAAAATGTCATTGGTAAGCGCTATTTGATGTCCAAGGCTTATGAGCCTTGAATCTAAGCCTTCCAAAGCCCTTTTCTCTTTGAACCTAAATGTGCCATTCGGCCAACACGGAGCTGAATGCCAACAGGGAACTTTGTTCTGAACTGGGAAGCTAGAGGGGGGCTCTGTCTCCTCTCGAATGTGCTTTGCTCTCTCCCAAGCAGGGCCCTGAGGATACGAAATGCAATTTCTCCCCCTGGGTCCCAGAGTTCATCACTTAGCCAAGAACGCCTCCCACACAGACGGTGAACACGCTAAGATCCTAGAGGTCGTCGGCCCAGTTCTCTCACTTGACCCCTGTGCAGAGCAATCCCCTTGTGGGCCAGAACGTGGGAACCAAGCTTTGGGCACCCTACATGTTCTCGCCCCTCTAGGGATATTTCAGAAGCTCACACCACTTGTAGCTGGAGGGAGCTGAGGCTGTAATTCTAGCAGGGAGAGGCCAAGGGCTGTCCTGAACTCAGGTGGTTAAGATGAACCATCCCATGTGACCAGCAGATGGCATAATAGTTACGTAGCTGGACTCTCATGCAGTCAACTGTGGTTCGAGTCCCAGACCTGGCAGCTTAAAACTCACACTGGGCACATGTGCGTGCATGCCCAAAATCCCAAAAGGAGAATGGAGGAGAAAGGACTGTGGTGTTGCCATCCTTCCTGGGATGAGGGGGTTATTTCTCACTGTCTGTCTCTTGGGCTTTCTTTGTTCCTCTGGTGAGTGCATGTGCCCTATAGCAAAAATCTCTCTAAAAAAAAAGGTGAAATGTCCTTCACCACTCGGTGGTGGAGGACATGGGGTGGATCACCTTGTACGCTGAAGCGTCAGTGGTTGCTTACCTGTAAAAGGGAGGCATTCGCTTCTATTTCTCAGAGCTGTTGTGAAATATGAAAGAGTGAATGCTTGAGAAAGCAGCGTGTGGGCGTGAAGTCCCTGCACAAGCATCAACAGTGACTAAGACAAGGCCGAGAACAGGTGCCTGCCCAACTGCAGTGGCTCCCAGTGAGGGGTGGTGGGAGGAAGTTTGGAGGTCCAGGCAAAGACTCCAAAGCCCCTTCTGAATGCTCCACCCTCTCTACCCTCTGTCCTACCTACCCCCTTACTGTCACTGCCAACTCCAGCGGTGCACTGCTCCAGCCACAAGAATATCTCTGGGTTTCCCAATCCATGAGAGCTCCATTCTAAATTCTGAGCAGCAGCTGACATAAGCCAGTTCGCCTGGAATGGCGGCCATTCTGCCAGCTCTACAGCTCCCTCTAGGGGCAGTCCTTTGTCTCGCTTTCTCATGCAGACTCAGCACCTCTGAACCAATTTCCCTCCCCAAATCATCATCTCCTCTGCACACTCTATGCCTCACCAAGTCCCTGGCGGACTCCCTGATTCAACCACTGCAATCGAACCTCCACCCAGCCCTGTCAGCACTCTTGCCAGACACCTCGGCATTGCTCCACCTGAGGGGCGCTTTTTGCTTTCTCCAAGAGCTGGAAAACCTCTCTATCCAGTCTCAGTAGCCATCGCAGGTTCACCTCCACCTCCTTCTCAAACAGGTGCTCTTTTCCCAGGCCGATCCCTTCCCTGCTCACAGCTTCCGTAGCCACATAACTGTCCACCTGCACTCGGGGTCCACATCTTTAGTTGCCTGAAGCCTGCTGTCACCCACTCTCTGCTGGGCACCTCCACCTGGATGCCCAAAAGGCACTCCACAGTTACCATTTCCAAAGCTAACTCTTCTTCCTCGCTCCTCCTAGGCTGGCTTTGTCCAGAACGTTTCACTCCAGTGACAGGCACCAAGTCGGACACCTGTGATTCATCCTGCTGTGCCCCCCCCCCCACACACCAGGGTCCATGTGTACTTGGCCCCCCTCCACCCATCCGGATCATTTCGTTATTAAATGTGCACCATGCAGAAACAGCGGGGTAAACAACGGTCTGCACACATGGCAGCGGGCCTCCAGGATCGCCACCACAACTGCCCACTGACACTGCAGCCGCGGTAAAGTCATGGCGCAACACGTCGGTCACCACGTGGTAGTGCGGTGCGCTGCCTGTCATACGGAAGTGTGGCACATGCGATCAAGGCCAGTCCATAATACTTGATCATGACAATAATGATGATGTTACTGGTTTAGGTATTCCCCATACTTGCAGCGTTATTTTAGAGTGCCCTCCTACTTATAAAAGATAGTTTTCTACGAAAGCGTACGCGGCGTCATGCCGGCAGCAGCCTCACAGCTTGTGTTTACCGTGTTCCTTGGTTGAATCATTTTCCCTTCCGCTTAATTATCTTGTCTTGTTCTTCTTTCAGCTGCATCTGCCTTACTCACTGTCCAGAAGACACTGGGGCAGTCTGTGCACACACCTCTGTCACATCCTCCCTACAGACACACTCCCTTTCCATCCCCTTGTGTCTACCGGAGTGAGGGTCCCTGAAGAGCCACTCGAGCCTGCAGGACAGCTCTAGAGCCCTGGCACAGAGGTACTGGCCCATGAGTCCCAGACCCTTCCAGGAAGAGATGTGGGGCCCCCATGTGTCCTGAACAATAGTTTTTCACTCTCAGCTGTTGACCGGAGATGGGCTTGGTTTTATTCTTTGTCCTGGGAACAGACCACTTGAACTAGAAGAGTGGCGTTGAGATTGAGCCTGCACCTGCAGTGCAGTGGTTCACCCCAACACTCCACAAGGCTGACCTGCATGGGCGGCTCTGGTTCTGCATAGAACACTTCCCTGAGATGCTGGGCACATGCGTCCCCATGGTCTGCGGCCAGCTGAAGGCTGGGAGGATTGGGGCATGTCTCTGCCTGTCTCACTCATGGAAGACATAAATCAGTGTAAAAAAGAAGATGATCGCTCCTGGGCAACAGGCTGTGTTTGTCCCCGGGCTTGCTTGGCCACGAGGACTCACTCTCCGTGTTCCCAACAGCCCTGTGGGAGACGCCGGCACCTGCTCCAGCCGTCACGCAGGGCACTGCTGATCTTCCCTGGAGGGCAGCTCGGCAGGCTCTGCCACAGCCTTGGTGGCCGGGCCACGTTGGCATGGTGGTCCCCCACTCCTGCTGACCTTCCTTGTCACCTTGCTAGCCTCTGGCTTCATTAGGGTGCCGAGATGCGAGGATTTCCAGGACCCCTTGGTGACCAGGCCTGCACCTGTGGGATTCCTGGTGTATATCCAGAAGTGTGTGTGTGTGTGGGGGGGCACCCTGTGGCGTGAACTTTGGCCAATGAGTGATGAGACGCCTTAGATACCGGTTTTCCCTCCCCGCGATGGACTGTGTGTGAGGCCACAGTTCCGCAGGGCCTTTGCAGATGGGACGAGCAGAGGTGCTTGGTACGATGCTCTGGACAGCATGCTAACACCCCTACATATGTCCTCCCCACCCCGGCCTGCCCTGCCCTCCCCCTCACACCCACACTCCTGACCACATGTAAGCTTCCACCTTGGCCTCTGTTTTCTAGGGACTGGACTAACAGACACTTACACTTCTGCACACCAGTACCCTGTGTGTGAGTGTGTGCACGTAAATTTTATTATTTTTTGAGAGAGATTTTTGCTATAGGGTACATGTACTCACCAGAGAGACAGAGACACATGGAGAGACAGAAAGCGAGAAATCACCCCCAGGGAGATGACCACAACTCATTTCCTTCCCCTCCATTCTCCTCTTGGGATTTTGAACATGCACGCACATGTGCCTGGCATGAGTGTTAAGCCACTGGGTCTGGGGCTTGAACTGCCGTCGGCCACGTGGAAGTCCATTGCCTTAACCAATAAGCCACCTGCTGGCCCCATGCATGTTATTTTAAGTCTACAAAAGTTCTTTGCAGATAAACACTGGAGGCAGGGTGGAAAGGATAGAACCACAAGCACACATAGCTTAGTAAGTGGATGAGTAGAAAGTCTAGCTAAGGTCTGCCTAATGCCAAGATTTGTGCTCTCTCCGATCACGAGCCTGGAAATCGGATGGAACAGGGCTCGACGCTGGCTCTGAACTTCAGAGCTATGTGATCTTTGGCAGGTGGATTCACCTCCCTGAGCTTCCATTGCTTCATCTCTGTAAGGGATAGATTTACATGTGATGACGTCGACGATCTCTTCAGAGAGACATGAGCCCCGAGGGTCTCTCAGGGACCTCTGCTGCTACAGCCTTTGAACTTGTCCAGTGTGGTCTGGGGAAGGGGTCCCCACAATGGGCCCAGGCCTTTGGGGCTGTTGTAACCCAAGGGGTTCATCTTGGCAGACACATAACAGCTTCACTCCTGCAGAAGGTGGAGCCCCAGCATGATCCCTCTTGCCCCAGGCCCATCCTAGGGACAGCTCTGCCCTTCTGCTTGCCCCAGCCCTCTTTCCCGCCTACACGAGTCAGCTCCACGTCTTTCCCTAAGGGGAGACTCCTGCCTCTGCCCCTTGCTCTTCACAGCTCCCGCAGACGCTCTCTCATAACTTCTCACACACAGACTCGCCTGCTCTTATCACCTTGGAAACGACACTCGCGTGCCATGTAATGACGTTTAGGTCAGTGACAGACTGCACATAGGGCGAGAGGGGGTGGCGGCACAGCAGTCCTGTCTCCTCCATCCTCCTGTCGAGATTGCGGGCACGCACGCACACGCGCCTGGTGTGATTTTCAAGCTGCCAAGTCCGAGGCATGAACAGTGGTCGGTCACGCAGGAGCCCGTTGCTTTTTAACTACCACACCACATCCTGGCCACCCTCCACCCCCCATTTTTTAAGACAGGGTCTCATTATCTCATGATCCTCCTGTCTTGGCCTATAGAGTAGCTGGAGCTACTACACGAGCACCCCTTCACCTGGCTTTTGGGGTGGCTGGAAGTTGAACCTGGGCCTCCCATGTGACCTCAGCCTCCTGAGTGACAGCATCACCAGCATCTGCTACTGGGCCCATCACACTGGACAGGAAACGACTGCGTTTCTGGGTTAGATACTTCCTACACTACACTTTTTATCACTGCTTCAGAGTGTCCTCCTTCTACCATAAATAAGGTGAGTGCAAATCAGCATGAGGGCGGCCGGCAGCGGCCTCACAGGCTCGTGTTCACTGGCTCTCGATGTCATCGTTCTCTCTCATGTGCAAGTTCATCTCGTGGTGTTTTGTTCTTCACCACCCTTTCAGTGGGACGAGACATGCAGGTGGAAGACACAGAGGCTGATAACCCTGACTCAGCATAGCCCTAGCTAATGTACATGTTTGTGTCTGAATTCTTTTTTTGATTTTTTTGGAGAGGTTTTTGCTATAGGGCACGTGCACTCACCAGAAAGAGAGACAGAGAGACAGAAAGCGAGAAATCACCCCCTTGGGCGGATGGCCACACCGCAATCCCTTCTCCTCCATTCTCCTCGGGATCTTGGGCACACACACACATGCACCTGGCATAAGTTTAAGCCACCAGGTACGGGACTTGAACCGTGATTGACTACATGGGAGTTCAGTGATATAGCCATTATGCTAACTGCTGGTCCCTTGTGTCTGAATTCTTATTTTATTTTATTTTTTTCAAATTGGTTTTTGCCCTAAGGTATGTGCATTTGCCAGAGACAGAGAGATACAGACAGAGGAAAGTGGGAAATTGCCCCCCCCCCCCCAGGGGTGGGGATGGCCACACTGCATCCCCCTCCATTCTCCTCCTGGGATTTTGGGCACGCATGCACATGTGCTTGGTGTGATTTTTAAGCCACCAAGTCCAGGACTGAAACTGCGGTTGGCTAGGTGGGAACCCAGCACTTTAACCACCATGCCACCTGCTGACCCCTTCTATCTGAATTTTTAACAAGACAGCTTATATAGTAAAATAAGTAGGTAAGTAAAAAGGTTTTTAAATGCAGAAAGCTTTCAGAATGAGGTAGAAGGAAAGAAAATATTTTGGGACTACTGTGCGGTATATTTCTATTCAAGTGTTATTATAAAAGAATCAAAAAGTTAAAACATTAAAATGTCCATAAAGTAAACAAGTTACAGTAAGGTAAGGTTAATTTGTTGTTGAGGAGAGAAAAATGTTTATTTATTTATTATTATGCTGGAGGGCACATGTGTGTAAGAACGCATGCAAGAGAGAGAGGGGAGAGAGAAGGGACAAGCACTCACCAATCAGGCCAGGCACACTGCAATGCCCCCCCATCTCCCTACCCTGTCAGGACCTGGGGCATGCACACATGTCCAGAGTGTCTTCTGAGCCTCCAAGGTCAGACTCCAAACCTCAGTTGGCCACGTGGGATCTGGCGCCCTTTTTAAAAAAAATTTTTTAAGGTTCTTGCCACTCCCCAGGAAGCATGGCCACACCGCAATCCTTTTTCCTTCATTCTCCTCCTGGAATTCTGGGCACTCATGCCTAGTGTGAGTCTCAAGCTACCAGATCTGGAACTCGAACCTTAGTCAGCCATGTGGGAGTCCAGCGCCCCAACCACTACACCACCTGTTGGCCCCGGGACCTGGTTCCCTTTGCATGATGCTTAACTGCTGTGCAATGGGGCCAACCTAAAACAGCTTTATATAGCGTTGGTGTCGCTGCATGCACAGAGCTCAGAAAGCCTGCAGGGGTGTACGGTCTCGTCGAGGCCTCTGCACTCGCTCACCACCCGCTCTGACTCACTTCCAGGCCCTGCCCATCAGGAAGTGACACGTGACTAGCTCTATTAACGTGAGCATCTGTCTCATCTGTCTCACTCACTCGTCTGAAAGACCCACGAGGGGGTGTCCGTGTTTACTGTGTCCCCCGTTCTCTCTCCGGTGTCTAGACCAGAGGAAAGTGTTCAGCAAGTATTTATTATGTGGATTAACTCATTTCTACCGTACTGAGCATTTGGCATTTTATTGTCAGAGGGCATGTGTGCTCAGCAGAGAGAGAGGGAGCGTGAGAGAAGGCATTCCCCCAATGGGGCACAGTCTCCTCACACTCCTTTTTCCTCCGTTTCTTCACCCCATCCAGACTTAGAGCATGGTGCCCATGCACCTGGCATGTTTTACACGCTGTCAGGGCCAAGATTTGATCCGTGCTCAGCTATATGGGACCTGGCTTTCTACACACAGGGCTTACCCACTGTACTAGGGGACGGGCCCTAGCCATGACTTAGGAGACCAAAGCAGCCATATTCTTGCTGGCAAGTCAGCCTGGGAGGATGTCAGATTTCTGTCTGGCCCAGCCACTCAGTATGGAGCTGCACGTCCCTGAGTCCCCGACTCCTCTCCCTCCCTGCCAGTTCATGCCACAGCTCATTAGGGGGCTAATCAGGAGATGGCTGTGTACTGACTCTGCCATCCCTGAAGCCACCCTACGAGTCACCAGGCAGTCCAAGAAGGCTAAAGAAACAAACAGACTCGAGGTGACCAAGGACATTGGTGAGAGGGCAGAGGAAAGGCCTGGCATTTCAGCTTGCAGTGGGTGAACGGGTGGCTGAGTCTTCACTGTGGACCTCAAACTAGAAGGCTACAGGTGGGGCTGGGTCTGTCCAGGAAGGCAGAAACTCTTTCCTGTTGAAGCTCGTGCACCATCCTCAGGGCAGACTCAGCTCTTGAACACCGCAGGACTCCCTGCTGAAGCCTGCACCCTGCTCCCCATCCCTGCGAGATTGTTCCGGAGCTCCCTGGGCTTTTCTGCAGCTCCTGCTGTTTTGCTGGCCCTTGGTTTAGAAGTTTCCATGAGCAAGGCCTGCCTTCCAAACCAGCTCACTCCAGGTGGCCCGTGTCTGTCTGGCTGGGACATTGAAGATTCGGCCTAGACTACCAGGCAACTCCTTGGCCTCCTCCATATTACCTCCTTAGATACCTTTTCTAAGTTCTCATCCACAGAGGGCTTCTTACAATGCCTTGTCAACAACTGCTTATTTAAGATCCCAAACTATTAGGTTGTCGGGAAAGTCATGACATATTTTTCAATGTTTTTCTATGCATAAAAGCATCAGGGCTTTCCCAATGACCCTTGCATGAACTCTTGAAGACAAGAATTTTAAAACTGAATCTTATAGTACGAGTTTGGTATATATTAGGTTGTTGGAAAAGTCATGATGTGTTTCTGCCTAGAAAAACATACAAAAAATATGTCATGACTTAAAACTCAATAAATAAGTCTGGGTTCAAACCCCAGCTCTATCTGAGGTTACCTGTGGGCCCTTCAAGCTCTTTGAGTTTCAGTCTGTTTATCTGTAAGGTGGAATGACAACAACTAACAGGTATGTTTCAAGGGGACTGCAGATGACACCTACAAAGTACGTGAACATCTGTCACGTAGGAGGCTGCAGGAGCCTCTGCACCCCTGAGAGCACAGATGGGGACAGGGACTGGGTCAAGGTCACACCAAAAATCCAGGTCTGTGCTTCCTGCGTTGGGCCCTTATCAACTATCCAGATCATAAAAACTCAGTTATGGAAATGCAGACAGTGAATTAGCAATGCTTTAATTAATTTTACCGTGGTTGATAATGTGTACAAGGAAAACAAGTGATTTCCCCCTGGAAGAACTTTCTGTACCCTTGTCCTCACAGGTGACTGACACTGCACGGTGCTCACCTGCATTTTAATCACGCTGCCGGGTTCACCCTGAAAACCCACAGCCGGGCCAAGGGCGCCTTGGCTCTCAGCCTGTAAAAGGACATTGGTGAGCAGAGATCACACAAGAACTAACAGAAGGATGGTAGCTGTGGCCAACTCCCCCAGCAGCTGGTCCCTTTCCCCCGTTCCTTAGTCATGTCTCCCTCGACAGTATCTCAATTATCAAAGTCAACCAAGGTCGGTGAGCTCTATTCTCTCAGGGCCCCTCCAAACTCTGCCAGGGCGTGTTATCAACAACAAGATAACGAGAACAAACAAAATCCCTTGGAGTATCAAAACGTGGAAGCCAAACTCCCTGATCCATGTTAATAAGTCAACTGCACTGTAGTACAGGTGCTGGACTGCGAGGGCCACGGGGTAGGGATCAATCACAGTCTTATTTACCACGGCGCCACCTGTGTTTGGCTCCGTGCCAGCCCAGCTCAGCAAAGACCAGAATGAATGAACACCATGTGGAAAACGCACATGCGATTGAATGACTGAATACACGGAGGGCTGGTGGGCCCCCAGCACGCCGTTCTGCCCCTCCACAGCCCTCCCGTAACAAGTCCACGTCCCCACCCTCTCCTTACCCTCGCAATCAGCTCCCCGACCATGCCCGTCCAGGTACCGTTGGCCTCAGGAACGCCGTACACGCCGTCGCCCACCAGGCGGATCTTGTAGTTGAATCGGAGGATCTCGGCCAGCTCCTTGAGCATGTCCACACAGAAGCCCTCGTAGCGGTCATTGCCTTCCATCTCCTGGTGGTTCCCCTTCAGCATTAAATACGGGTTTTCCTGCAGCAAAACTGGGCAGCTGTCATTCTCATCTGAGCCCTGGTGTCTCGGGCGCCGGGGATGGGGAGGGCCCCGGGCACGGAGGTGGAGGGGGGAGATGGGATGGGAGCAGGAACGTGTGGTAATAAGCTACCCGGGAGGAGGTGACTGACTCCCTCCCTGGTGGTCTCTTTTCAAGAACACACAATGGGGGACCAGCAGTTAACATAATGGCTATGTCGCTGGACTCCCATGTAGTCGACTGCAGTTCGAGTCCTGGACCCGGTGGCTTAAACTCATGCCGGGTGTGTATGCGTGCGTGCCTAAGATCCCGAGAGGAGAATGGAGGAGAAGGGATTGTGGCGTGGCCATCCCCCCGGAGGGTGATTTCTCACTTTCTGTCTATCTCTGGCAAGTGCAAGCGCCCTATAGCAAAAACCTCTCAAAAAAAAAAAAAAAAAAAAAAGAACACTCAGTGGCTCCCCCAGAGAGGGTCAAGGTGAAGCCCCTCCCCCTACTTAAGGGCATCCTCCGCCCTGCCCTTCCTCCATTCTCCATCTCTCTCTTCCTCACCCTCCCTTTCTCTCCTGCCTCAGGACAGTATAGGGGACACAGGGCGCTCGCAGTGCTGCAGGCTGGGTGAGACCTGTGCTGGAAGACTCCGAGGCAGAGCGTGATCCAGCCGCAGGAGCTGGAAAGACAGAGACATTTCCCCATCTGGAGAAATGCCCAGAGAAGGCCCCACGGAGGAGGTGGACCCAGGCTGCGCTCCAGAGGATGGCAGAAAAGGGGTGATAGGAAGAGTGTGAGAGGAGGGTGTTGCGGGAGGGGAAGGGCGTAATCCCGCATGACATGGAGGTGCCCACGCAGAAGAGGAGGTGTCCCCCACAGAGTTGGGGTGATGGTCGTATGGAGGGCTGGGTGCCAGGAGACGTTTAGAAAGATGCATCAGGGTCAGCATAGGCTTCCATGCCAGGTGAGGGACTGCCTATCGTACAGATGTTGGAGGGGCACTGAGGGTTTTGAAGACTTAAGGCTCTGAGTAAAGGATATATATATATATATACATATATATATATATATATATATATATATATATATTTTTTTAAGAGAGATTTTTTTGCTATAGAGCACATGTGCTCGCTGGAGAGACAAAGATAGAGAGACAGAAAATGAGAAATCACCCTCCAGGGAGGATGGCTATGCCACAATCCCTTCTCCTCCATTCCCCTCTTAGGATTTTAGGACACGTATGCACATGTGCCCAGCATGAGTGGTTTTTTTTTTTTTTTTTTTTTTTTTGGAGAGGTTTTTACTATAGGGCGTGTGCACTCACCAGACAGACAGAGAGAGAAAGGGAGATAGAAAGCAAGAAATCACACCCCCCAGAGGGGATGGCCATGCCGCAATCCCTTCTCCTCCATTCTCCTCTTGGGCACGCACGCACACGCGCCCGGCGTGAGTTTAAGCCACAGGGTCCAGGACTCGAACTGCAGTCGACTACGTGGGAGTCCAGCAACATAGCCATTATGCTAACTGCTGGTCCACCCAGCATGAGTTTTAAGCTGCCAGGCCTGGGACTTGAACTGTGGTCAACTACATGGGAATCCAGCGATGTAACCATTACGCCATCTGCTGGTCCCTGTGAGTAAAGGATATTAAGGAGTAAGAGGGAGCATCCAGGGATGGGACAGGCCCTTTCCTGAAGGGAGACACTGCATCCTGAGCTGTAGTGGGGCTCAGGTTGGACTGCAGGGAGCTGGCAGGATGTAAGAGACAAGACGGCTGGGTGCAGAGGACCGGGTCCTCAGACCCTTGGAGCCTGTGCCATAGCTGGGGGTGCTTGGAAGGGGGTTTGGAAGGAAGAGGAGCTGGAACACGTCAACCTTGAGGTTGCAGCAGGCAGTCCAAGAGACAATGGTTGACAAGATGCTTAAAACGGAGTAAGGTGAGGCAGGGTGGGGGGACAGAGATTGGAGGCCTCTGCAGAGAGGCGAGGTTGATGCTGTAGACCAAGTGAGGCCATTGAGGGGGAAGGACTGAGAACGGGGACAGGAAGAATAAGAGGCCCTGCGGGCAGCCTGACCTGAGTACGTGGGGAAATGAGAGTGGACCCTGAAGACTGAGTAGGAGCACCAGGAGGCCCGAGAATCAGGACCATGTGGTCGAGAAGTCAGGGCGGAAGGAGCTCGAGGGGGTGCAGCCGTTCCCACACGGAGACCACGCGGACGCAGAAGGGCACTGGCGGCCTTTCGCGGCAGGCACAGTGGGGTTGGCAGGACTCTGCAGGGCTAGGGGGTACTCGAGGATTGCAGGAGTGAGTGGATGGCGTTAGAGCAGCCGGAAGGTGATGGAGGTGGCAGCCATGCCCCGGGCCAGCCAGTCTCTGGCTGTGTGCATCATGCCCTCCACCCCCAACTTTGGATCCTATGTGGCTGATCCCGCAGGGTGCACCCTAATCTATGAGTCCACAGTTGTCTGGATTGGAGAAAAGCCTGAGGGCCACAGGGAGCAGGAAGGTGGTGGTGGTGTTCCAGGATGGGAGAGAGTAGTGGATTTGTGTGTGTGTGTGTGTGGGGGGGGGGGGGGCAGAAGGGGAGGAATACTTGGGAGAGGTTAAAGAAGGAAGAAAGAGAAAGGGTGTGAGTGGAGCCAGGTCCCAGGAAGCAGCGCGTGGAGACAGTCAAGGTGTGAGGCCAGGGGTGGGTAAGGAGGTGAGCTGAGGGTGGACACAGAGGAAATGGGGCAAGGCCAGACTCCGAAGGAAGCTGAGCCAGCCGAGCGCTGTGCTGATGGAGGGGCCAGAGGGTTGCCTGCCGGGTGTGGGAAGGTTTGGCAGCAGTGCTCCGGGGCGGCTAGGGAGAGGGCAGGAGACGAGCCCAGGGCGCGCCAAGGCCCGGCTAGAGAGAGAGGCTGGACGGCAGCTGGGAGTGGGTCTGCAAGGGCAGTGAGGCTTGGGAACAGGGGAGAGGGAGCATCATGATTCTTGGCGCCAAGGGCAGGGAGTGGGGAATGCTGCTCTGCTGGGCTAGGGCTGGAAGGAACATCCTGCCTTCACACATGCGGTCCTCAGCTCCAGCTTCCCCTGCCAGGTCCCCCCTCCCCCCTAACCCCTGCCTGACCTAACTCGCTTGTTCTTGGAGTCACACTGTCCCCTCCCACGCTGACGCACTCTGAAGCTCCCCTGTGCTTGGGCCAGTGGCCATGTGGTCATCCTCTGATGTCCCCCATTTGCACCTACTCCCAGGGGGAAGTGTGTGGGGACCCTCTGTACCCAACCTGGCTCCAATATCAGACACTTGCCACTATGTGAGTGGAAGGTGCTATAGTGGCTTCGTGAGAGGGGGCAAGGGGTTTCCATCCACGAACTGGCAACATCCCAGGGTGTCTTTAATTATTCCAAGGAGTGGCCCCCAACTACTCCAACTACTTCCTGCTCGCACAGTTCACGGAGTTGACACGTACGCGGGGCTGACCGTGGGTGGAGGGGAGAGTCAGACCGGAGGGAAGGCCCAGGTGTCAGAGAGGCGGGGGCTCCTTGGCACTAGGGGAGAAGGTGGGGGCGGAGCGTTGGCCTGGAGCAGGAGGCCCGCCGGGGTGTTGGGGGACTGAGACGACAGCGCAGCGAAAGTGTTTAACACGGGTCTGAGACAGAGACGGCGTGGAGGAAGTGGGAGCAGCAGCTAACCCCGTGTGTGCTAGCGTTAAGCAGTACGTCACCGCCACGCCCTGAGTGTGCCCCGACAGGAGCAGGAGACATGGCTGTGTGCTGGCTTGGAAGGGATAAATCGCTCAAGATCACCATCTGCCAGGGAAAACCCACGAGGTCACCCAGGGGCTGAAGGAAAGCAGAGTTCCTGGTGAGAGTTACTCACTTGTGTCCACCATCTTGGACACACACGCCCAGGAAAGAACCAGCAACGCTCATTTCCAAGTGGTCCTCAGCGTGTCCTAAAGTGTCACCTTGCACAGATGTCTCCTACCTCACGACACGGAGGCAGGACCGTGTGGAGTCAGGGAGTGCATGCGCGCTTGGGAGCACGTGTGTGTGCATGTGAGCACATAATCCCCACACACATGCACAGATCCAAGTGACCTTTCCAGTCCAGAGGCAGGACCCTGTGGTCTCGATCCAACCGTGGGTCTGTGCCAGTCTCCAGGCACAGACCCAGAGAGGCAGAAAGTCCCAGCCAGCAACTTCCTGGCTCTCCCAAACTCCTGCTGGCTTTTCAGAGACCATCCCAGCCTGGGGTAAGAAATCCCTTTATTCGAATTCCAGTGAGTAAGCACCTACTCTGTGCCAGGCACCCCTGCCTGGAGGAGCTCCTGTTACAGAAGGGGAGGCAGAGCTGTGAGCCCCACCCTCCAGGAGGAGAAGTGCCACATGCCACAGGTACAAATGCTGATGAGAGGGCAGCAGGCGGGCTAGGGAGAACTTCACGGAAGAGGTGATATCTGGACAGAGCTCTGAAGGAGGCACAGGCACTTCCGGTTGGAAACAGGACGCAGAGAGAAAGGTATTCCAGGCAGAGGGAACAGCATATGCAGAGGCGAGAGGCTGCCCCAGGAAGGGACTGGGCAGCCTAGCACCGCCAAACACCGAGCTGCATGCAAAGATAGGCACCCAGGCTGGGCCTGAGTGGGAAGAGCTCGGATCCCAAGCGAAGGGGCCATAGGACCTGGGCAGCCATGGAAGGACTGGAAGGAAGGAAGGGACAGGGCACTCCTGATGGTGCAATGACCGCTCAAATCACTGGTCCTGACAGAGCAAATGAGAAGGGAGCCCATGAGGTGGCCATGGCGTGGCTCAGGGAAAAGGCCAGAGACTTGGAATCCGGGTTAGGCGAAGGCTGCAAGGACAGATAGACAGACTCCCGAAGTCTGTCAGAGGTAAAAAGACACAGGACTGAGGTCCCCATGCTGCACCCCATCCCCACCCAGCTCAGCCAGGCTGTGCTTTCACTGGAATGGCTTTCACCGGGGTTCAGAGGAGCTAGGGCTGGAGCTGAGATGGGGTGGGCTAAAGCCTGGGGGCTGGAGCTGCTCTTTCTGGAACATTCCTCTCTGGAGAAGCACTTGGATCTCAGCCCACCTCCAGCAAGTCTCTGCCCAGATCTCACCTTCTCAGCATGGCCTGCCCTGACCGCCTGCTCTCTCAGCCCCAAGCCCTTCTTCAGCCCTGACTTTTTCCATCAGCTTTGCCATCTTCTAATTTATCGTCTGGCTTTGTTTTTGTCTTATTGTCTGTCTCATGTTCCCTGCTGGAGGTACAAGCTTCCAGGTAGAAACTTCTGCCTGTTTGATTCATTGATGTATCCTGAGCACCTAGAACAGTTCCAGGCAAATAGTAGTGCCCCATCAACATTCACTGACCGACTGAATGGAAATATTCACTGACCTGTCTCCTGGCAAATGAAGAGCAAACTCAACAGCCTGGCATTCGGGCCTAAGCACTACGGATCCAATCCATATTTCTGGCTTATGCTACTCCCCTGCCCTACTAGGAACCGTTTCTGGGAAAGACCTGGCCTTCTCCGCATTTCCTAACCACCTGCCAATTCTCTTTCAATCACTTCTCCCTCTGCAGAGCGTCCCTGTCCTTCAGAATCCATCTCAAATGACCCTTCTCTGTGGTTTGGCTGGCCTCCCCGTGGACGGGATGTCTCTCCTTCAGACCCCTTCGGGTCCAGGTTTGCATTTCTCTCCTGGCTTTTATCCCACTTTGCTCATAGCAGATCAGTCATGCCAGCCCAGGAGTCCTGGGCCCCGGGAGCTCACGCTGGCAGTAACAGAGGTCCCCGAGCTCTTTCCACGAACTCGAAAAGCCTGAAGGAGCAGCCGCACTGGCAGACCTTACACACTTGGTGCTGCCACGCCTGAGCAGGCTCACTCACGCTTGGCTCCTGCTTTGGGCTGAAATGCTGTCGGCGTGGTGACACAGTAATCCCCCACTGATAAGACGGTGTGCCAGGCAGGGGACACACTCTTGGTTAGTTAAAAGGGAGGAAGCGGGAGGAACAAACTTATGATGGCCGAATCCATGCGGTTAGTTTAATTGACAAACCTTTTCGAGCACGGTGCTTCAGGTGGAAGACAGACAACTCCTCGGCCGGGCATGCCCTGACTTACCCTAGCGACTAAAGGACAGCCTCTTGGGGCCGGAGAGTAAGCTCACTCACTAGTTTTTGGGCTCCAGAGCTGAGCACGGGGATGGGCCCGTGCAGAGGGCAGAGGTGGGGAATGGACTTGGTAGTTACTGAACAGAACGGAATCACGTAAAGAAGGCCGATGGCCCCTTGCCTTCAGCCTTAACTGAGACTCTTCTCACCATCTGGATGTGAAGAAATGGGTCATGGAAGCCCAAGGACATTTAGGTGTTCACTTGGGGGATGTAGGGGTGAGGGGCTTGCTTTGTATACAGCAGCAAAGCAGGCTGCTGGGAAAGAGTGGGGGGCCCTCCCAGTGGACCAGGTGCAGCCTCCCCCCACTCCCCTGGGCAGTGTCTAGCTGCCCCAGCTGTTAGGGTGGCCCTGCAAGAGGCACCCACAAGCTGCTGTCCCTCCACCCCATCGCTCTTCCCCAGCTGCTTTGGAGCACATTAAATATCATTTCCATGTGAAACAGCAACACGGGTTTAATTACACTGTCACGAACTAGCCTTGGTGCTGTGATTAGAGCTCCCATCTTCTGTGCATTGGGAGGCCTGTGGGTGCTCGGAGTTGGGGGAGCACTGGGGGCACTGCAGCTGGGAGGCCGGGAGACCCCGCTTACCAGGATGGTGGTGACGACCAGGGTAGTGTTGAAGAGACTGTCCGAGATGTTGGAGGCATAGAGGCGGCTGTCCATGCTGAGGCCCTCTGCCACGTGCCACTGGCCGATCTGGGGAGACCAACAGAAGAGGACTGGGGAGGAGTGGGGCAGGAGGAGGCCCAGCGGGCTGGCTGCTATGATCCTGGGGTCTCTAGGGCTGGAAGGAGCTGAGAGGCTGGCCCATCTCTGGTTGGGCTATATGAAGCCAGAGAACAAGGAAGGAATGCAGAGTATGGAGCATATGGCTCGGCCAGGAGGTGGAGCCATTACGTAGGGCTGGGGGGCTTGAGGGAAGTGGGGGGACCTAAGAGAGGAAGGGGAGAAAGAGGAAAGACTTGGGAGGGGTGGGAGCGGGAGTCGGAAACGAATCAGGGACCGATGCGGTTCAGGGAGGTTTTCTCCAACAGAAGGGAAGGGAATGTGGGAGTGCATTAGTATTACTGTTTAGATTTGGGCCACAGAGTGTGTGAGCTCGCTGGAGAGAGAGAGGGGGAGAGAGAGAGAGAGAGATGGAGGGACAGAAGGTGAGAAATCACTACCCAGGGGAGATGGCCACATTGCAACCCTTTCTCTTCTATTCTCCTCTTAGGATTTGGGACATGCACACACGCATCTGGTGTGATTTTCAAGACATGGGGTCCAGGACTCAAACTGCAGTTGGCCACGTGGGAATCCACCTCCTTAACTATCATGCCACCTGCTGGCCCCAAATTGCATTATTTTAAGGCAAGGGTAGCCACAGAGACTACCTTCAATAAATTTTTTTGAGAGGTTTTTGCTATAGGGCGTGTGCGCTTACCAGAAAGACAAAGAGAGACAGAGAGACAGAAAGCGAGAAATCACCCCCCAAGGGGGATGGTGGCCACGCCGCAATCCTTTCTCCTCCATTCTCTTCTCAGGATCTTGGGCACGCACACACACCCAGCGTGAGTTTAAGCCACCAGGTCCAGGATTCAAACTGCAGTTAACTACATGGGAGTCCAACAACATAGCCATTATGCCAACTGCTGATCCTAATTTTTTTTTTTTTAAAGAGAGATTTTTTTGCTATAGGGTTCATGCACTCACTAGACAGAGAGACAGAAACTGAGAAATTATCCCCCGGGGGGATGGCCACTCCACAATCCCTCCTCCTCCATTCTCCTCTCAGGATCTTGGGCATGTATGTACACACACTCAGCGTGAGTTTCAAGCCGCTGGGCCTGGGACTCAAACCGTGGTCAACTATGTGGGAGTCCAGTGACGTAACCATTACGCCATCTGCTGGTCCCTCAATAATCCTAATGCTCTAAGAATCCAAATATATGCTGAAGAGAGCCTGCATGCATATTAACAAATGTTTGCTGAATGATTAAATATATGAATGAATGAACAAATGAATGAATGAATGAATGAATGAATGAATCAGAGCAGGAGAAGCAGGTAATACTTTGGGGTAACTCACTGGCCAGCTGCATGAAATTAGGCAAGCTATTGAAATCCTCAGAACCTGTTTTGCCATCTTCACGTGGGACGACAACGGCGGCCCTGCCTTCTAGCACTTCTCATGACCTCGGAGATCAGGGATGTATGGGTTTGATGTTTCATTACTGACCCAGACCCAGGAGCACAGAGCCCCACTGTGTGCCCTTGGAAAACCTGCTCAACCTGAGCACGCTTCCTCATCTACAAAATGGAGATGATAATGGGAACGTCACTGGGTTATTGTGACAATTCACGGGAGCTGGCACTCAAATGCTTTTTTCCTCCACCTCCCCATTGTCTTTTTGGGTGTTTTTCATTGCCTTTTGATTTCCTTTATGTTCATTTTATTGTGATATGAACACCCACCGTGAGATCGTCCCTCTTGCCAAATTTTTAAGTGTACAATACATTATGTTGATTATTCCATTGTCTTAAAGATCTCTGGGGGAAATATCCTCAACTTTGTTTTCTGTTATAGAAGTTAACTAAATCTAATCAAAACTAGTGGATTCTTAGAGTTTTTATTATTATTATTATTATTTTAGGTTTTTGCAACAGGGTATATACATGCTTGCTGAAAAGAGTCAGAGACAGTGAGAAATCACCCTGGGGGGGGGGGGGGGCGGGTGTGGCTATGCCGCAATCCTTTCTCCTCCATTCTTCTCTCAGGATTTTGGGCATGCATGCACAGATACACACCTGGTGTGATTTTCAAGCCATCGGGTCCAGAACTCGAACCATAGTCGGCCATAACCACCATGAGACCTGCTGGCTCCAGAGTATTTTATTTTTACCAGCAGAGCTCTTAACACACACACACACACACACACACACACACACACACACACACACACAGAGTCCCAATGCTTTTCTATTTGCTGGACCCCCTGGTGAGTCATTTCTGTTGCCAAGTGTTCAGGTGGGCAGCCGGGGGGAGGCTAACACTGGCCTGAACCCAGTGCGGTGCACACGTCGCCTCGGCCAGGCAGCTCCCGGCACCAGCAGCAGCCTCCCTGGAAAGCCCTTGTGAGTTCCACGGATAGCATATGGCTCTGTGCTCCACAGCTGGGCTCTGGGTTCTCTTATGAGATTTCTAACAACAGCGAAGACTTGTGTCACCCTCGGCCCCCACCTCATGGGGCCAGAGGGCAAACAAAAGCAGAAACCAGCTCCTTGTCCTCATGGTCTGCTGAGGGTGGAGCAAGCAGAGGACAGAGCCAACTAGGACCCCTGGGCCATCAGCTGGGAGCTCCCACAAGCCTCCTGTAGGCTACAGGAGGACCCCCAGGTGGTAAAGGGGCGATGACCAAGAATTCCTCTCCATACCCTTATGAGGAAGTCACCTGAAAAAGGGAGAGCATATCTCTCCACCTCTGCAGGGCCGAGTACCCGGTCCTGGTCTGCTCGTGTCCCTTTTCAGCTGTGAGCTGGGTCTCACACACATCTATACAGCGAGCCTCGCTGTACAGAGAAACTGAAAAGAGCCCATCCAACTAGCTCGGGCTCACACAGCCCGTCCACTGAGAGCCCGGCTTCTCAGCCCTGTACTCTTAACCCCGGTGAGACTCCCCCGAAGCCTGCGTGGCCATCCTGTTGGCCTCGTCCACTCTTGTCACTCGCGCTTTCACTTACCCGTGGGCTTCCCCGACTAGCCTGTGTGGCTCACAATAGCAGGGACTGGCCTACGTTCAGGCCCAGCACCTTCTCAGGTCTCAGAGACTGGCCTGGACGTGGTCAAAAGCCATCATGTCCCATCGGTGAATTGCTACTATCAGCAAGACCCAGTTGGAAGGCAGGCGAGCCCTCCTCTGGGCCTCTAGAGCTCCTACTGTCCCTCAAAAGGGTCAGGCAGGAGTCAGCAGGTGGCATGGTGGCTAAAGCCCTGGATCTTACATGGCCAACTCCAAGTTCGAGTCTTGGACCCGGCTATTGAGAGTAATACCAGGTACATGCACCTACATGCCTAAAATCCCTCAAGGAGACTGGAGGAGAAGGGATTGCAGTGTGGCCTAGGGGCAGATTTCTCACTTTTCTTCTCTCTCTGTCTCTCTCCAGCAAGCTCACATGCTCTATGGCAAACACCTTAAGAAAAAAAAAAATAAACAAAAAAAAAGAGGATCAGGTAAGCCATGTTCCTGCCTGGGGTCCCCCTTCCTCCTCCTCTTTCTGCAAGGGAAAGCAATGGGGAGGGTGACGGATGCACTGTTAGGTTCCTAAATGAAAGGAGGGACAGTGACAGTTACTGGACACCTGTTGGTTAGATGTGCCCAGGCCTAGCATCTCTTTGAAGTCTCTCAGCAGCTGGGTGACGTCGCTACGGTGTTACTATTTTATTTAGGAAGAAGTTGAAGCTTGAGAGCTTTTCTTATTGCCAGAGACTGAATGTACTCACCAGAGTGCAGAGAAAGACAGACAGACAGAGACAGACACACAGAGAGAAAGACAGAGACACACAGAGGCAAAGAAGCGAAGCCTGGTCATGCCACAGTGCCCTCCTCCATTTCTCCATCCTGTCGGGATTCTGGGCAGCACAGGCACCCGGTGCGTTTTTTAAGCCACCCACTCCAGGACTCGAACCACATGATCAGTCATGTGGGATCTGACTCCCTTAACCATCAGACCACAGGGCTGGCCTGAGGCTTGAGAGCTTTAATGGCTTGCCTACAGTCACCCAACGGGTGAGCGTGGCACAGGCTTGAACCCAGATCTGTCTGATTCCTAAATCTGAGGTCTTTCCTGTCTCCACTGCAATCTCGGGGCAGGATGCTAATGTGCTCCTGTCTAGGCAGGCCAGGCTAACCAAGGAATGGCTCCAGAGCCTTGGGGCCTCAGCCACCCAGCAAGGACTCCAGGTACTAGCTCTCTTCTCCTTGCTCTTGACGCTCCACGGGTGCAACTGTTGTCCTCTCGGAAGCTCAGTGTTCCTGTCTTCACAATGGGCAGACTGAGCCTCCAGTGGTAGCCTCTACTGGAAGGGCTGTTACTTGGGCAGGAGGAACATAAGATGCAACTGGATGTCTGGGGCAGAACTGAACTTCCTGGGGTGCTGGTTGTCACCCTAAACCTGTCCTTCACGTCAACCGGGCCAGTAGGGCCTCAGCTCCCCTGCCGATCTTCCAACCACCAGTAATCACAAAGGACCTACTCTGCACTGACCTCCTGTATAAGAAGGCCTAGTCCCGGACGACCTGTCTTACTGGAGCCACCAGATCGGTTCTCACAAAAGCCAGGCACGGAAATGATTTATGAAGAGCCGGCTCCAACAGCCTGAGTGATGCACCCTCCCGTCCCTACCTCCGGGGACACGGCGAAGAGACTAATTAGCCCCCAAGCTCCAGTCAGGAAATGAATCTCCCACCCACCCTTCCATGGCCCCTAGAAATTAATAAACTCATCAAATCCGACAAAGCGGCTTGGCAGCTAGTACCCAGGGCAATCTAATTGCAGAAAGGCAGTGGGAGAGAAAGGGAGAGATGAAGCCAGCACCCTGGGATAGAGACTAATTGCCCCACCCACTGGGCATCTCCGATGCTGCACACGTGCCAGGGGTGGGCAGGAGAGACAGCTCTCTCATCACGGACAATCTGCGGCTCTGCCTCCAGCCAAATCCCCTTCTCTACCCTGCTGGCGCCTGCCCCCCGAACCTCCTGCAGGACCAGCTGTTTTGTCAGCCGCTTCCGCATGCCCACATGTGCAGGCCTGACTCTGCTTTAGATAATGTCTCATACTTCTGTCTCTCCTGCTTGCTCTGCCTTCCTGCCAGTTTAGATGCCCCCGGGGTTGCAGTAAAGAGAGGCGAGGGAGGGGGTTTAGACAGGGCCACTGTTGACCTATATATCTTTTTTTTTAAAGAGAGATTTTTTGCTATAAGGTGCGTGTACTCGCTGGAGAGATGAAGAGAGAGACAGAGACAAAGTGAGAAATCATCCCCCCAAGGGGGGTAGCAATGCCACAATCCCTTCTCCTCCACTCTTCTCTTGGGATTTTGGGCACGCACACACATGCCCAGCATGAGTTTCAAGCTGCCAGATCTGGGACTTGAACCACCATCAGCCATGTGAGAGTCCAGCAATGTAACCATTACGCCATCCGCTGGGCCCAACCTATATATCTTAATGCAGATGAGGAAAAGACACTCCTCTGGGATGATGCGGTCCTGCGGTATGCAGGTGGGAATGCAGAGCTCGGGCTGGATTTCAGCCTCATTCACTCTTGAGTACTGTGTAACCTGAGTTGCCAAGGTCACGACTCTGGAGGGGGGACTGGGTTTAACCTGGCTTCTCCACTGATGGGCCATGTGACCTCTGATAAGCTACTGAATACGGACTTCTCTAAGTCTGTTTCCCAACCTATGAAGTAGGAATTAAAACAGTAATTACTGCCTTTTTTGTTTTGTTTTGTTTTTGCTGTAGGGTACATGCTTTACCAGAGAGAGACAGGGAAAGTGAGAAATCACACCCCCCAATGGGGCGGGGAATGGCCATGCTGAAATCTCTCCTCCAGTTTCCCTGTTGGGACTTTAGGTATGTATGCACACACACTCAGCATGATTTTCAAGCCAATGGATCTGGGACTCGAACTGTGCAGTCAGCCACGTGGGATCTAGTGCCCTAAGCTCCATGCTACCTCTGGCCCACCTCGTGGGGTCTTACAGAGACTGAATGAGATGTGTATATGCAAAGTACTATGTCAATATTCGTTCATTTTTTAGTGCCATTGCCTGAGACAGAAGGTGGGATCTCTTCTGTTTGACAAATGGCTTTGCTCTGTGGACTTCAGTTCATCAGAAACCTTGGGTCAGTGTATCCACGTCTGGTTCCCAAATCAGCAGTATCAGCACTGGAAAGGCACATTCTAGGGTCCCACCCTGGACCAACCACATCAGAAACTCCAAGGTAGGCCCCAGTAGTCTGTGGTGTAGCAAGGTTTCCAGGCGATTCTGTGCAAGCTGGACTACAGCAGAGCAAAAAGCACAGCCCAGATGACGAATGGGGTGTCAGGGAAAGGCCAGGGGGAACAATGATCTAGTGCCTACCCCTGCTAAACTGGGGAATGTTTAAAAACTGACTTTCTAGGAAAAGGGCCCTGATTTGTAGTATCTGCCAATTCCTGTGGTGTAAACACTTCTACCACGGCCTGTGTCTGGCTACCAACATGCTGTCACTAAACACAGAGCTGGGAAGAGCCATGTATTAACATAACGGACTTTTGCGGGCTGGGCAGGCAGGCTCCAGCATCCATGCTACAGGCGCCCACCATGTTCATACTGGCTCCATGCTGGGCACTAGATGTTCACACATATTAATTCCCCACTTGTTAATAAGAAAAGCCAAGTCCAGATAAGTGAATCATTTATGAACTATAATGGAATTGGAAACAAGGCCCATGTGCTGTGCCATTGGGCTCACAATGTTTAGAACAAATGCACAGGGGTTCGGCAGGTGATGTGGTGGTTAAGGCACTGGACTCCCACATGACTGACTGCCGTTCAAGTCTCAAACATGGCGGCTTGAAAATCATGCCAGGTACGCGTGCCTATGTGTCAAAAATCCCAAGAGGAGAATGAAACAGAAGGGACTTGAGGTATGGCCATCCCCTCTAGGGGGTGATTTCTCACTTTCCCTCAGTCTGTCTCTCTGGTGAGTGCATGTGCCCTATGGCAAAACAAAACAAAACAAGCACATGCAAGGTCTTGGTACCTACTGATGGCAATGTTATCAGAAGAAACATTTTTGTGGGATTAGCAGGTGGCATGGTGGTTAAGGCGTTGGACACTCCCACTTGGCCGACCAGGGTTTGAGTCCTGAATCTGGTGGCTTGCTTGTTCACTTCCTCTCTCTCTCTCTCTCTCACCCTCTGTCACTCTCTGGTCAAATTAAAAAAATAAGTGAATGAATAAGTAAAATAAAATAAATAATTATTTTAAAAAAGAAGAAACATTTTTGAGATAGGAGTGCTTACTCGAATATAAAAATTTAACTGAGATGGGATGCGTTTGCATGTGCATGGAAAGAATGGTTTAGCCAAGATCCCCTGGGGAAAGAGATCTATATAAATTAATAAGAATCTTGCTCCTTTAAGCATTAACATTTTGAAGATTTTAATGATTTATTGAAAAGCATTATTTCCAAAACGCCTTTCTAGAGGAATTACACATTCCTCTGTCCTCTTAGAGAGGACGGACCTCCTCACCTACACCCGTGGTGGGCCTGTGACACAGCAGGATTGCACGGAGCTGTGATGTAACGCCACTCTGTGCGTGCCTGAGCGCGGAGGCCACCCGCCTGCACTTCTGTGGTCTGACAAGTTAACTCATCCACTCGCCACAGTGCTTGTTTCTTTTCTCACTCTGGGCTGTCACTTCTTGCCCCTATTAAGGCAGCCATTGCTGAGCCCCTGTCTTCGCAAGAGCTGTGTTCCAGATGCCTGGTGGAGCAGCCAGGGAACAGGCTTGAGAAAATATGTGATTCAATGTAATATAAAAAAGATGATGATAATAAATAAAATTAAATTTAAAAAAAGGAAAGAAAATGCTTGCAAGAAAAGCCTAGACTGCGGGAACATGGCGTCAAGGGTGCTGCAGTGAATGGGCTACGTGGCATCGTACGGACAACCTGGTCCTTTGGAAAGGTGACGACTGTGTAACTGGAGGAGTGGCAGAGACCTGGACTTGGTCTGCTGGGTGAATGCAGGCCAGCCTAAGCAAGCTGCTCACCTCTCTAGCAACACGCTACAGGAGTGCTCATCCTGAGGGCGGGTCCACGGGGGTTCTCCGCTGCTTCCTGTGTGTCACCTGGAGTCAGGAGACCTGCAGTAGCACTGGGGACTGTGGCCACAGGGCTGCGCGACCCAGAGCAAGTCAGTTACTTTCCCAAGACTCCATGCCTTCCACTCCCCTGCCCTACCCTCTAGCATGGTCCACATTCCTATGGAACTACCAAGAGACTAGAGTGCGCTCTGTTCTGGTCTTCATGCAGCCATGGCCAGTCAACATTTCATATAAGATCATACCAGCCCCAGGGACCAGCAGTTGGCGTAATGGCTATGTTGTTGGACTCCCATGTAGTCGACTGCGGTTCAAGTCTGGACCCGGTGGCTTAAACTCACACTGGGCACGTGTGCGTGCGTGCCCAAGATCCCAAGAGGAGAATGGAGGAGAAGGGACTGCGGCGTGGCCATTCCTCCTGGGGGGTGATGTCTCGCTTTCTGTCTCTCTGTCTCTCTCTGTCTTTCTGGCAAGCACACGTGCCCTCTGGCAAAAACTTCTCCAAAAAAAAAAAGAAAGAAAGAAAGACCATACCAGATCATACCAGCCCCTGCTTGCAACCCTTTCATTCTTCCCATTTTGGTTTGAGGGTAGAGAACAAAACCCTTACTGAGGCCTGCAAAGCGTTGCCAGGCCTGTCCTCTGCCCACTCTCCACCAGCATATCCAGCTTTCACACCTTCCTTCTGTACATGTTCAAGTCCATAACCTCTTTCCTTGTCTAGAGCTCTCCTTGCCGCACACGCCCCTAATCCCCCAGTCCTCTTTCAGCTAGTCCAGGGTTTGGCAAACCATGGACTACAGCTGGATCTGGCCCACTGTTTCTGAAAATAAAGTTTTATTGGAACATATCCATGTGCATTCATTTACATGCCATGATGGCTTGTCTCTGTAATAGCAGATTTGCAACAGAAACTGCATGGCTTGCAAAGTCTAAATATTTACTACCTGGACGTGTATGGAAAACAGATCTAATTCATACCTATTGATTCTTCAGGCCTCAGCTCAAAGACTCTTTCCTCCTTGAAGCCTTTCTTCAACTCCCAAAGTCAAACTTCTCCCAGAACCATATTCTTTTCTTTCAGGACGTTGACAAAGGTGACTGGCTTACTGCCTGTCTTCTATGTGGTAAGCTCCTGAGGGCAGCGACCATAGCTGGTTTCCCTTGCCCTTCATCCCTGGAGCCTGATACAGTACCTGGCTAGTCACAGAGGCTCAATAAAATCTAGTTGGACAAAAGTACCAGGGACTTTGTGTATATTTATCTTACTTAATGCTCAGCACATCTAAAAGAGGAAGATATTTTAGTACTCATTTGATAGACTTTTTTTTTTAAAAGATAGATTTCTGCTATTAGGGCATGTACACTTACCAGAGAGATAGAGACAGAGAGACAGAAAGAAAGAAATCACCCCCTAGAAAGGATGGCCATGCTTCAGTCCCTTCTCCATTCTCCTCTTGGGATTTTGAGCACTTATGCACATGTGCCTGGTGTGAGTTTCAAGCCACCAGGTCCGGGATTCGAACCATGGTTGGCCACATGGAAGTCCAGCACCTTAATTACTATGCCATCTGCTGGCCCTATTTGATAGATTTTTTAAAAGTCCTTAGTCCTAGTGAAGTTAGGTAATTGAAGTCCACCAAATCACACACTGCTTAGTCTCAGAATGGAGATTCAAACCCTTGCCTTTTCCACCCCAGATCACATGCTCCTAACCACCTATGGTTTTGTGACAAAGAGTCCAGAAGATAATGGTGGGTACAGGCTCACCACAGTGGCTGGCAGGTTATACAGCTGACATCCACCAAGTCTCTTCCTGTCTCCGTGCCTCAGTTTCCTGCCCAGCTGCAGTAGATGAGCCCTTGCACCCGTTCCTGAAGACCGGTGCTGGAGACTGCATGACTCACCTGGTTATTATTGTCCCTGGGGCTTGCTGATGGGGAGCCCTGCTGCCAATGGGGAGCCCTGAAAACCTGGCCTGCTCACAGCCTCCTCCTTCCTGCCTAGAGTCACTCAGGATCGTCACTTTGCCACTTTGTTCTCGCCCGAGCAGGTAAAAAGAAATCCATTTTTAAAGCCCTTTGGGATTTCCTCTTATCTCTGCCAGCATCTGTGGGTGTGCATGGAGGGCTAGAGAACATTCCATATTTTATGTACATTTAGATGATTGTTCTCTGCACTCAGCGCTGCCAGGATCCAGCTCCTTCTTGGGAGGCCGACATAATTCCAAGGTAGGGTAAGTCCTGCTCTGGAGTCAGATTTTGCAACCACTTATTGATTACCTGAGCATGCTGGGCACTCAGCCATATGGTGTACTTACATAAATTTCCCTAATTGTGCATAACAGCCCTCTTATTATTCCCACCTGAGAAACAGGCTTAATCTAGGTACTTCAGATGACAATAATAATGTTTAATTGTAGGTACCTTCAAACAAGTTGCTGTTGGATGAATGAATGAATGAATGAATGAATGAATGAAATAGAGACTGTGGGATGTCGAGCCACGTGGGGATTAAACTGGGATTTGAATTCTATTACTACTATACCATCTGGTTGAGTTAGGGCAGGTGTAGGCCACCTTGACCTGGGCCTTCCCACACAACTGTCCGATCACTATGATCTTGTTTATTGGAGAATACAGCCCAGAAGAAAGCCAGCTAAAAGAGCCCATCTGAGAGATCCTGGCCAGGTCCCAGTGTGGTTGCTTAGGAACTTGGCAAGAGTTGATGTGGGAGGCAACAGAAGTCTCACATTTTCTTCCCTCCTGTGTCATGCATAAGCTGTATGACCTTGGGTAAGTTGCTTAACCTCTCTGAACAGAGCTTCCTCTTCTGCACAATAAAAACAAATGAGCCTGCCTACCCACTGTACATGCATTTGCTGATAAGCAAGTGAGATCATGCACATGATGGCTTTGGGTGAGCCACAGTAAGCCATGGGAACATTGGAAAATAGTACGATGGTGTGCCTGGTGGAAATGCAGTTGGCCAGAAGTCCTGCCACTTCCTGTGTGGTGCTGGGAAGTCAGTCTTGCTACCTATAAGATAGTCTCTCTTTCCTTCTCTCATCGAGAGGACCTGTGGCAATGATAGGATAAAAATTCAAAGGCCGATCCAAATGCAAGCTCTTTCTATTCCAAATCCTTGTTCTCTAGGGCAGGGCTCCCTGGCTCCTGGGCCACAGGCCAGTACCAGTCTGTGGCCTGTTAGGGATCAGGTCACACTGCAGGAAGAGAAGGGCAGGTGAGCCAGCGAAGTTTCCTCTGTATTTAGAGCCGCTCCCCATCAATTGCATTACCATGTGAGTTCTGCCTCCTGTCAGATCAGCAGTGGCATTAGATTCTCATAAAAGTGGGAACCCTATTGTGAACTGCACATGTGAGGCATCTAGTTGTGCACTCTCATAAGCCATCTCTACCCTCCCCCCTCTATGGAAAAATCGTCTTCCACAAAACAGGTCCTTGGTGCCAAAAAGGTTGGGAATCACTGCTCTAGGATCATCCAAAGTTTGACGAATCTTAACCGATGGCTTTTTTTTTTTTTTTTAAGAGAGAGCTTTTTGCTAAAAGGCGGGTGCATTTACTGGAGAGACAGAGAGAGACAGAAAGTGAGAAATCACCCCCAAGGGGGAGGGCCATGCCACAATCCCTTCTCCATTCTCCTCTCAGGATATTGGGCACTCATGCACACATGCCCAGTGTGAGTTTTAAGCCACCAGATATGAAACTCGAATCACAGTTGACTATGTGGGAGTCCAGCGACATAACCATTACGCCATCTGCTTGCTGCCCCACCCCCTGTTTTTAAGAGAGATTTTTGCTGTAGGGTGCATGTGCTTGCCAAAGAGACAGAGAGAGAAAGTGAAAAATCATCCCCCAGGGGGCTTGGCCATACTGCAATCCTTTCTCCTCCATTCTCGAGATTTCAGGTATGCATGTACATGCACCTGGCATGAGTTTCAAGCCACCAGGTCTGGGACTCAAGTCATGGTCAGTCATGTGGGAGTCCAGTGCCTTAACCACTATACCACCTGTTCCCCCCCTCCACCACCCGCTTTTTTTTAAACTCAGGTTCACTGTTCCAAGGTAAAGTTCTCATTAAGAAAGACACACATAAGATCAGTGCCTCCCCAAGTGCACGGAACCGATTTCAACATGCAGGCAGAAAAAATGATGTTCAGATCAGAAACTCAGATGGCCCTATGGCCAGAGACCCAAAGAATGAATTTGAATTGAGACAGAGTTGCAGAGTCTCTATAGGCTGGGTCTGTGCGTGGGTAGAAGACCAGTTAAAAGGGCTTATAATGAAAGCCTCCATGGTGAACTCTGCAGCATGAAAGAGTATGTGTTTATTGAATTTAAATCCAATATTTCCAATCACAAAAGTTGAGTTTGCCTGGGAAACTGGGTCACAAGTGAGCACCCAGCCGAGTGCCCAGGGGTGAGCAGGGCACCAAGGGGGTTGTAAGGGCAGCCAGAGACCTCATTCTCTCAGCCAGAGGAGGCACGGAAATATGTGCATGAGTGCAGAACGCTGTGAAAATCTGGGATCAAAGGACGGCAGCGGCAAATGCCAAAGGTAAGAGATCAAAAGCAAGTCCTGGGAAAGCGGGGAAGACTTCACATCAAATGAACACTGCCTGGGCTTTACTAAGCCTTCCACGCAGTTGGTCTGAGGCAGCGTTTTGTTAAACTGTAGGCTGCAAACCATTAGTGGGTTATGAAATCAATTTAGTGGGTCAAGACCTGCATTGTACAAATAAAACCTAAATCTAGAATAGATCACAGTGCAAGACTCACAGCAGGAGTAACTATTGTTTCATAAGCTTTGGTTTCAGTTACATAGGGCACGTGCAAAAGAGACAGAGAGACAGAAAGCAAGACATCACACCCCCCCCCCCACCCAGGGGATGGCCAAGCCACAATCCTCTTGGGATTTTGGGCATGCACATGCATGTGCCTGGTGTGAGTTTCAAGCCACCAGGTGCAGGACTCATACCATGGTTGACTATGTGGAAGTTCAGTGATGTAACCATTATGCCGTCTCTTGGTCTCCATTTAGGTGCATTCTGAATCATAACCTAAGTACAGGCCATGCTCAGAGAGTGTGTGAGTGCCTGGCATAGGTATGTGCATACATCGGCCCCTAATTGAAACTCAGTAAGTGTATTTTTGGCACCAATGAATTATACAAGCTGATATGCCAAGTACTGGAGTAAATGTATTTATATTTGTTATGCCATTTAATTTTCCTAACCACACTGCAAAGAAGATACTGCTATTACCCCCATTTTATAGATGAGCAAACAGAGACTCAGGGAGGTTAGATTCCTTGTGCAAAGTTCCATAGTTAACACAGATTCAGCCTGTAAGAATTATTATGCTAAACTGCCCCTGAGATACAATTTTTACTGGGAAGGGGTCCCCAATTCTGGACCACAGAGCAGTACTGGTTGCTGTTAGGAACTGGGCCGCACAGTAGGAAGTGAGCAGCGGGCGAGTGAGCAAAGCTTCATCTGTATTTACAGCCGCTCGCCCTTGCTCACATGGGTATATAAAGTGAAACAGCTACGTATTAGAGTTAAATGTTTAGTAAACACTTGAACTGTTATTCTTCATTCATTGGGATAAGTATTTCACCTGAGATTTTACGTCTCTAACCAGCCTCTGCTTTTCCTTGCCTTTCATTCAGACTTGCATATTTAGAAGAGGGTATTTAAATAGAGTTCGAGGAAGGGGAGAGTGGGGTACAGTGGAAAAAGTAAAGTGTTGGGATTGCTGGCTCCCCAACCTGCCTCTGCCACCAACCACCACAGCCCCTCGGAGGTCCTGGTTCGGGCTCCTCACACCTCCCTCCCCTGGGGTGGCCCACTTGCCCACCAAGCTACAGACTGAACACCTCTCCCTTGGGTGGCCCACTTGCCCACGAAGCTACAACTTGAACACCTCTCCCTTGGGGAGGCCCTTCCAAACATTTGGACGTGGTCAAGCCTCCTCACTGCAGGCAGTTGTGCATATGTCTGCACTACTCCTTCACAGTGCTCCTCACGCTGGAACCATATCATTATTTCCGTGATTATTTGTTTCAAGCCCATTTCTCTCACTAGACAATTCATTCAGGAGTGATCTGATTTGACTGTGTTCTCCAGAAATTCATGCGTTGCTATTTGGCGAGCCATTGTAACAGTGTTCAGAGGGTGGAGAATTAATCCGATTATGGTGTTGAAAGGTGGGGCCTCAGGACCAGCAGATGGTCAACCATGGTTTGAGTCCTGGACCCGGTGGCTTGAAACTAAGAGGAGAGTGGAGGAGAAGGAATTGTGGTGTGGCCATCCCCTATGTGTGTGTGTGTGGGGGGTTTTTTTTGTTTTCTGTCTCTCTGTCTCTCTCTAGTGAGTGCATGCACCCTATAGCAAAAATCTCTCTCTCTCTTTCTCATACACACACACACACACACACACACACACAAAGGGAGATAACTGGGTCCGAATAAGGCCATCAGAGTGGGGCACCCATAACTGACTACTGATGGCTTTAGAAGAGCAGACACAGGGACACATGTGCTCCGCTCGGCTGTGTGTCATTCAAACTCGTGCCACGTGGTGCCCTGTGCTGTCTCAGGACTCTGCAAAGTCGCCACCCACAAGAAGATCCTCACTTGGCTCCTTGGCCTGGGACCTCCACAACCAAGAGCTAAGTAAACCTCTACACTTTCTAACCCACCCAGGTGCGGGAGCTTCCGATCTCAGCCACACGACGAACTGCAGCCATGAGTGAGGAGCCAATGGTTCACCATCACATCCCCAGTGCTGAGCATGGAACCGGTGCTTAGTAAACGGCGGACGACTATAGGAATACATTCTCCCTTATGGCTCCAGCTCCCAGTGCCCAGCTTCCAGCAGGTGCTCAACAGGTAACTGCCGCGTTGACGTATGAAATTCCTTGGGGCAAGACCCTTTCTATAGTTTTCACTTATTGTACCTAAAAATGAAGTTTACAGGTTAACCCCTTCCAGCTCAAACAGAATTCCTGAAAATGCCAGGCTTATTTATATCGTGATATCTTTTTTCAACATGCCTTGGGACAGAGCCTGGGAGATACAGGCCCACGAGGGGCGATACAAAGAGGGCTTGGACAGGGGATGACAGGAGGCCCTTACAAGCTCAGCTGCCCTGGCCTGGAGCCAAAGCAGGTAGTTAGTCACTCACACAAGGTATGCCTGCCACAAAACAGCCCTCCGTGAGCCCCATGAAGTGAAGGCAATCATGAACGCCTGGGATACACGGAAGCAAGAAACACGACTAAGGACAGAAAGAAGAGATTCTAGAAAGAAAGTGTCTGCCCAATGTTAGAAAGAACTTTCTAACAGTGAGAGTTCTCTGAGAAGGAATATGCTGTCCCTACAGGTAGTGAGCTCCCCAACACTGGAGGCATTCAAGCGTACACTCTACTTCATGAGAATCTATTTGCAAGAATCCAAGCAGCCAATTAGAGCACTGCCCTAGATGACCCTTCTTACTCCTTTTGGCCCCAGTGGCACAAGACACAGGATCTACTTCTACTTCAGAGGAACCAGGAGGGCAGGGCATCGAGGCATGGATGAGGTCCTTGCACACTGGGAGAAAACAGGAGGGGGGGCATAAGGCGATGAGTGCAGGGAGAAAAGGCCCCACTGGGGAACGAGCAGTTAGGGTAATGGCTATGTCGCTGGACTCCCACATAGTTGACCGCGGTTCGCGTCCTGGACCAAGTGGCTTAAAACTCACGCCGGGCGCATGTGCATGCGTGCCCAAGATCCCGAGAGGAGAATGGAGGAGAAGGGATTGCGGCGTGACCATCCCCCCTGGGGGGTGATTTCTCGCTTTCTGTCTCTATGTCTCTCTCTGTCTGTCTGGCGAGCGCACGCGCCCTATAGCGAAAAACCTCTCCACAAAAAAAAAGAAAAAAAGAAAAAAAAAAAAGGCCCCACTGGAAGATAACTTTAGCTGCTCGAGTTTGCTCACGCCTGGTCTTCTTTCTGCCTGAATCTCATTACACGTGATATCCATTATTCACGGTAGTTCTGTTCCATCAAGTGGCCAAAAACACTGAGCTGGGGAACACGGACTCATCACTCCTAGGGGAAAGCCAGGGTTAGAGTCCTGTGAGCCTCTGGTCACAACACTTCCACCAGCCAATCAATACATGGCCTTGTTTTATGTGTGTTTCGGCCTCCAGATGCCTCGTTTAATATATATGGCTGATCCATTAGCACTGAACAACAGCACTGTAACTCAGGCCCGAACGACCAAGCTAACGCGTGCATTTGCTCAGGCAGGCACCTCGCCGCTGTTTGGTGCTCAGGAGCCCTCACTGGCACCTCGGCACTATGCCTGGGGAGTCATTTTAAACAGGGAAAAAAATGCACACGATGCAGCACTAACAGACGATGAAAAGGACACTTGTTCCTAGTACGAGAGCTGAAACAGGAAGACAGAGCCTTGCCTTGTTCGGCATCGACTGGGATCGAATGCAGAAGATGACTCAGAGTTCTGGCTGCTTCGTGCATGTCTCAAATGGCACTGTGAGCATTGCCTTGGGGGTTATGAAAAAATGTGAGCAAGTAGTTGAATTTGCAAAACGAAAATCCATAAATAATGTCTGCGCTTGAATATCTGGCGTTGGCCTAGCTGGGCCCAGACTTCCTCCCTAATCTGCATCTCTGGGATGTGAAGCAGGATTTGGTCCAACCCTGAGCACTCCTCCTCCTGCCAGAGTGCGCATGCGAGGCCTGTGCTCAGAGCCTCGGGGCAGGGAAAGCCCATCCAGGCCAGGTGGGGTTCATCTTGCCCCAGTGGGCTCTGACTCAAAGTCCCACCATCAGAGATGCTCCCACTGGCCTGGAGGCTCAAAGCCAAATTTTCCAGAGTAGGGCTGAGGGTGAGTATACCAAGGTGCCTTTCTTTTGGACTGCAGTGCTAAGTGTGTTTAATAACTTCCTTGGCCTACACTCCAACTCCCTCTTCCTTTGCCTACACCCCAACTCCCTCTTTTTTACTTTTTTCTTTCCTTTTTTTTTTTTCCTGCTATAGGGCATGTGTACTTACTGGAGAGCGAGAGAGACAGAGAGACAGAGAGAGGGAAAGTGGGAAATCCCCCCTCAGGGGGGATGGCCATGCTGCAATCCCTTCTCCTTCATTCTCCTCTTGGGATTTTGGACACACATGCACATACACCTGGCATGCTTTTCAAGCTGGCTCCGGGACTCAAACTATGGTGGGCCATGTGGAAGTCCAGTGCCTTAACCACCATGCCATCTGCCGCCCCCCCCTTTCTGATACTGTAGCTCCACCTTATCCATCAGGGATACGTCCCAAGACCCCCCAGGAATGCCTGACATCACGGATAGCACCAAACTCTAGGTAATAATAATTTAAAAAAAAAATCTGGAAATTAAGATGGGCAAAGTGACTTGGGAAGGTAGCACAGACACAGTGGACACGCCAAACAAAGGTCTGACTCATGTCCCAACTGGGACAAGCAAGATCACATGCTCTTCAGATACACAATTTAAAACTTGTGGATCACGGCTTTGCGTCATTTTTGGTTTAATATTTTCAGACCACTGTTGATCAAAAACCATGGGAAGCAAAGCCGTGGGTAAGGGGCTCTTTCCTAAGCATTTTGAGGGATGACCAAGTCCCGGCCTTCCTCCCACAGGCACGTAGCGAGCGGCAGAGAGTGTACCAGGACTCAGCTGCGCATCCCTTCCCATCCCCGGAAGACAGACCAGCTGCCAGGGAGAGAAGTTATCAGAGAGCCCAGGTACGCTCGAGGTTTCTCACCCGACAAGCGAATGACCGCCAAGAACGTGACATACTCAGGACAGGCCTGGCTTCATTTAACAAACTCACCAGGTGGAGAAGGATCTGGGAAAGCAGCTGAGCAGAACAAACTCCGAGCTCTGAGTGGTAGATGCTGACTGAGAGTTAACCAAGGTTTGTTGCCATTGTTTTAAGTTTTTTTTTTTTTTTTTTTTTTTTTTTTTTTTTTTTTTTTTTTTTTTTTTTTTTTTTGCCACAGGGCATGTGCTCTTGCCAGAGAGAGACAGAGACAGAGAGAGGGAAAGTGAGAAATCACCCTCCCAGGGAGATGGCCACAATCCCTTCTTCACTCTCTTCCTAAGATTTTGGGAATGCACACACATGCCCAGCATGGTTTTCAAGCTGCCGGGTCCAGGACTCAAACTGCCATCGACCATGTGGGAGTCCAGCACTTTAACCACCATGACATCTGTTGGACCCTAACAAAGGGTTTTACTGAAGTGTCTGAGCTGGCCCCCTTCTGGACCTCGGGATGGGGGAGTCAGCACCACTCGAGACGGCCGGAGAGGATGCATCTTCTGGGCTCTTGGCTATGGCTGAGAATGGCCCATCTGCCCCCAGCTGGCTGCAGGCTCACAGGCCGGAGCCAGTACGCACCTGGGCTTAGGGTACTCTGGGGAAACAGGAATTTTAGTTTTGGGGTGTTGGCAGCTCTTGCCTGAGCAGTGCCACGTTAGGAAGCCCTGGCTGTGCAATGGGTTCTCCCAGGGCTGTCGCCACAGTGTCAGTTCTCTTCACACCCACCCGGAGCTGCTGCACGGTAGGCGTGTGAGGCTGCCTCGTTAGAGTGGAGAGAGGACAGAGGTAGGAGGACCGAGCTCTGGGATGGAGGACACGAGCGCTCGGGACAGAGGGCGGCGGGGAGCCTGTCCTGCAGAGGATGGGGTCCCCCAGCAGAATTTATTTCCGCCAAACGTGGCTGGCCTGCGCTGGCCTGTGTGGCTCTCGTGCAGGGGTGACCCGAGCCCCTTATTCAGCCCTGCTTTGGCCTTCTCTCTGCTCTGAAGCAGGGCAGAGGTGCTGGTTCCAGGAATGCTGCATATAATGAGAGAGAGAGAGAGTGAGAGAGAGCCAGAGAGAGGGAGAGAGCGAGAGAGAAAGGGTGAGTAGGCTAGACATCTCCCTGGGAGATGACAGAACTAAAATTTGCACAATGTAGTAGAATCCTCAAAGCACGGCTATAAACAATGTTTCATTTTGTTCTCACAATAATTTTATGATGCACATAAAGCAGATATTATTATGATGGCCCTCCCTATTTTACTGAGGAGGAAATTGAGGACTAGAATGCTGGGAACTGTGGGGGCTGGGACTCAGACTGTCTTAAGCTGCTAAGCCTTATATTCTTTCCAGCACCCCACACTGCCTGCCCCTGCACACGGCTCCCACTCTCTCCCTGGATCTTCCCTTCTTTGCTCCCCCAACCCCCGCCTGGGGCCTGTCTGTGCAATCCCCACACCTCTGGCCGGGGCCTGCCCCACCTCTCAGCAGAGCCCAGGATGCAGGCTGCTTCTTGAGGCTGAATTCGCAATTCAATCTCTTCCAGCTCTCCCAGGCGCGAGCTGGCTGAAGAGGCACGCAAGGATCACCCAGCATGGGCAAACTTCCCCGGGCTGATCTCAGGCAGAAGCGTGATCGGGCACATTACAGGAAACACATTTAGAATGCAGCACTTTTCAAATCCTGCTCTTCTGCCCAAAAGCAGCCCTGAGTTCAAAAATGTAAGCAGCTCTCATTTGTTTGCCGGCTGATGTGTGAATAAGCTGATGCAGTCAGTGAATTCGCCATCGAAGCTGATAAGCAGGAAGTCCCAGTGTTTTGGGACAAAGCTACAGGCATCTTACAGGAGGAGAGCACCACCCTCAGGTCACAGCCTTCCTGAGCCACCTCACCTGCCCCCTGAAGGCTGTCCTCGGCAGCCAGGAGAGCCTGGTCTCTCAAAGAAGAGGGCACTTCACGGGACCAGCAGTTAGCGTAGTGACTATGTCACTGGACTCCTATGTAGCTGACCACGGTTTGAGTCCTGGACCTAGTGGCTTAAACTCACGCCGGCCGTGTATGCATGCGTGCCCAAGATCCCGCAAGGAGAAAGGAGGAGAAGGGATTGTGTCGTGACCATCCCTTTCTTGCTTTTGCTTTCTGTCTCTCTTTCTCTCTCTGTCTGGCGAGCTCATGCACCCTCTAATGGAAACTTCTCAAAAAAAAAAAAAAAAAAAAGAAAGATAAAAAGACAAGGAGAGGGCACTTCTGAATGAACTAGAGATTGCCCTTAGAGAGTGGAAATAATGCGTTGTTGAAAAAGTCACGATAAATTTTTTCTGTTTTTCTATGCAAAAATGTTTCATGACTTTTCCAACGACCTAATAAATGGAAAGGGAGAAACATATTGGAGGTTCGAGAGGTCTTCTAGTTCCAGTGTTCAAATCCCAGTTGCCCATGAGGACGCCTGTCATATGAAATCACTCTTGAACACGCTGGAGAGCTTTAGAGAGCTCCATGACAAGAGTCTCAAGTCTCCAGGCTCTGATGTCACCATGGGCTCTAAGCCTGTAGGGTCTGGACGGCACGGGTGTCCCCTGATCACTGCCCCAGGCCCAGTGAGGTGGGCGTCTCTCCATTGCTCCCGCTCATTCTCAAGGAGACTCAAGGACTCCCAGTCCAGAGAGCTGACGGTGTGAGGAGCAGGCACGGCACGTACCAGGAGCATCCGCCTGTGCTCAGAGGGCTGGGGCCAGGGAGGCTTCCGAGCTGGGCTTTGGAGACATGAACTGGAGGAGCCGAGTGATTACTGGGGGCTCTGAGCCCACCAGCACGGGTGCGTCCAAAGCCCACACATCGCCTTGTCTGGCTGGATCAGAGCATGAGAGGGTGCAAGAGAGGAGGTTCAGAAGTGGGCAGGTCTGGCCTATTCCACCATGAAAGCAAACGGGGGCCCAGGAGGGTCCCTGTACCTGCAATGTCTCACACATACACATACACATACTTGTGGGAAATTAAACTCGCTGACCTCCGGCGCTAAGAATTCAGAACATTCTATGGTTGTTGTCAACTCTTTGAAAACTCATGCCAATTCCCCTTCTCCCAGCTCCTTAATTAAAAGGCAGAAATAAGTGACTTCTCAGTAGCCTTCAAAGAGGCCCCGGAGCCACCCACCTCCCCTCCGCTTCCTCTCCTGGCCCTGCGTGGAGTCTCCCCGTCAAAGGCAAAGCTGTTCAGGCTGACTCTGGGGGAACTGCCCGCCACCAGGCCGCCCTGGCTGGCTCTCTCGGTTTGTCTGTCTCCCAGCCGAGCTGGCACTCCGGGCTGCCATTTCCAGCAATCAAACCCTCGCTCCAGCACTCTGAGCCAGGCCCAGCTTCAAAGGCTCTGCATATTTATGGTAAACACCTTCCTCAGATTGAAAATGTATTAGACAGTCGCTATCAGAGCACGCTCAGAGCTGTCCCCCCACTGCAACCTGTGTGAGCCTTCATAACTGTTCTGCTGGTGCAGAAAGGACTGGAGCTGTCACAGAGGCGGCCACCGTGAGAGGGCCTGGGGACGAGGGCACACATGCTGAGGGACCTCACCATCCCTCCGACGCCACAGGAAGGTGACATCAGTGAGTCTCGTGGCAGGCGGTGTGTTGTGTGGATGTCCTGCTGTTCTATGTTTAGACTTGAAGTGGGGGAGGGAGTCTGGAGGTGGAGTGGGGAGTAGACCCTCCAGCAGGCCTGCTAAAATTGCATGAGAGCACCAGAAGCCTGGCGTTCCCAGCTGCAGAGGGCCATGATAAGAAACACAGCTGCCTTTACACTCCTTAGGGCGTTGCAAAGCAGACCCTGCTGCTGCCAGCTCGGGGGTGTCCCAGGCTCCCCCGAGAAGGGGCAGGCCTGCCTCCATGTGGGCTTCTGTCAGTCAGGCAAGACAGCGGCATAGGAGATTAGGGAGCGGCAGCCTGATCCCTCAGCAACGGCTGGACACCTGCAGGAACTCCAGAAGTTGGAGCCAGACTCTTCAAGCCTTCTGAAGAGGACACTGGATCCTTGAATTGTTGGCTGGCAAGGCTGACTTGGAAAGGTGTCTCACCCATCTCATCGTGACTCTGGTTAGAATGGCACTCCAGGGGCCAGCAGATGGAGTAGCAATTATGTTGCTGGACCCCCACAATGTCGACTACAATTGGAGTTTCAGACCTGGTGACTTGAAACTCATCCCGGGCACGTGTGCATATGTGCCTAAGATTCCAGGAGGAAAATGGAGAAGAAGGGATTGCAGCATGGCCATGCCTCTGGGGGATGATTTCTTTTTTTTTTTTAGAAAAAATAATTTTTGAGAGGTTTTTGCTATAGGGTGCGTGTGCTTGCCAGAAGGACACAGAGAGAGAGACAGAAAGGGAGAAATCACCCCCCGGGGGGGGGGGAGTGGCCACGCTACAATCCCTTCTCTTCTATTCTCCTCTCAGGATCTTGCTCGCACACACACCTGCCGGGCGTGAGTTTAAGCCACTGGGTCTGGGACTCGAACCATGGTCAACTACATGGGAGTCCAGCGACACAGCCATTATGCCAACTGCTGGTCCCCTGGGGGGTGATTTCTCACTTTCCCCCTCACTGTGTCTATTTCTTTGTTGCCCACAAGTACACATGCCCTAAGGCCAAAACCTTGGTGTGTGTGTGGGGGGGGGGGGTGGGGGGGGAGATGGCACTCAAATCCTTCCAGAGGACCCGCCCTTGAAAACTGAGTTTACATCAGCTCTGAGTTTCTATCAGCTCTGGAAAACAAAATGCGCTCTGGCTCACAGGGCTTCTACTCGCCCACCCTTGGCCAAGCCTGCCGGTCTCGCCATCTCCATAGGAACAAAGGGAAATGAATCCATGGCCCAAAGGGAGGCAGCTCAGGTCTGGTTTCTATGAAAAGTTCACGTAAAAATAGCTGCTTAGTGAGGAGGGGGATGGTAGAGTAATTGACCTCAAGATTCAGGATAAAAAAATAAATAAAAAAGGAAAAAAATTCCAGTAAGTAGGCGACCATAATGAACAGGAAGTCAGTGTCAGGTTGGAGGAATATGATAACCCCCCCAGTATTCTCAGCTCTGCAGCTCAGACCCATCTGGAGGTGTTCAATCCGGGCCGTGGACATAGATTTATGTGTTTTTAAATTTATGTATTTGTTTCCTCCATGACAGAGGGAAACAGAGAGAGAGAGAGAGAGAGAGAGAGAGAGAGAGAATTCCTACAGGGTCTCGACGTCACAATCTCCCAGTCTCAGGCAGCCTGAATCATAGGCCCACACGTACACTCCCAGTGCATATGGGGAGGCCCCGAGTTGCAACCTGGACCTCCCCATATGGCTCAGCATTACAAAGTATTAAGTTCCCACTGCACCCCCATGGTTGGCCTGGGCTTGGGTCTGAGTAACACCTCCACACACCCCAGAATGCATCAATGCATCAGTGCTGAGACATCTGGAAGTCTTTTTTTTTTTTTTTTTTTTTTTTTTTTTTTGAGAGGTTTTTGCTATAGGGCGCATGCACTCACCAGACAGACAAAGACAGAGAGACAGAAAGTGAGAAATCACCCCCCAGGGGGAATGACCATGCCGCAATCCCTTCTCCATTCTCCTCTCGGGATCTTGGGCGTGCACGCACACGCACCCGGCATGAGTTTTAAGCCACCGGGTCCAGGACTTGAACTGCAGTTGACTACATGGGAGTCCAGCGACATAGCCATTACGCCATCTGCTGGTCCCATCTATAAGTCTTTTATGGTGGGGCTAGTTATGGGCCACTGCTTGGGAAGGGAAAATAAGAGGGCATAACAATTTGAGCACTGTACAGTGATTGTTGGCTGCAATTTGTGCCTTCCCCCAAAACATTATGGGCTCTTGGGGAGGGCAGGGGGACCATGACTCATTTCTTTTAAATGCCCAGCCCCTTAGCAAAGAGTAGGTACTCACACATTTTATGCTAAATTCAAGAAGGAAAGAAAGAAAATCAACTGTTTTTAAAATGCCTGACGAGCTGGTAAGAAAGAGGAAGCAGACTATTCTGGAATGTTCACTGGACAGAATTAGGAGGCTAATTTTGACCCAGTACTTAGAAGTATTTGGAATGTGCTCTACGAGAGGCAGGGAACCCTTAGCCTGATATGCTCAGGGAAAGCTGGGGCGGCTGTCTCCCTCAGGGGTGCGGCGGGCCACGTTCTTGCACTGGGTTGGACGATTAAGAGGCCCTTGTATGTCCCTTGCCACATGTCCTTGGGCAAACCCGCACAGTGGAAAGGCCTTGAGGACAGCCTGACCCAGACTTCGTTCCTAAGTCTGGCACTTACTGGCTGTAGGAATGTGTGTACCTTACTTTTTCTCCACCTACGAGATGAGAGAACAGCCTTCACGCAGGGTTGATAGAAGGATGAGAAACCTTAAATACGTATGTACACCGCGCAGCACAGTACAAACGTAGGCAACCGTAGCGGTAGCTGCTATTATGTCAGCAGAGCCCACAGTCTGTGTAACCGAAGGCAAGCAGAAGAGAACCATGCAAATGCAGTTTCAATCATCCCTGGGTCCAGCCAGGCAATCAGGGAGGGGCCCCATCCCCACTGCACACAAGAAAAAAGCAGAGGTACCCCCCTGTGATAGACAGCGAGCCAACAGAAAGAATGGAGATCCACACTTAACTCAGGATGTCAAACCCCGAAGGCTTAATTAGAGCCTGTTAAGCCATTTCCGATCCTCAGATGAAAGGTGTGCTCATCTTACTACCTCACTAACAAAGTCACTTGGGGGCTGCTCACAATCTCTGATCTTTAGACCAAGTTAAATGAAGGAAATTAAGGGCCTTCTAATGCTGTGCTTTTTTCCCCCAGCTTTTTTTTTTTTTAGAGGTTTTGCCTTAGGGCACATGAGCTTATGGGGTATATGTGTGTGTGTGTGTGTGTGTGTGTGTGAGAGAGAGAGAGAGAGAGAGAGAGAGAGAGAGAAAATCACTCTCCAGGGGGGTTAGCCTCAGCTATCCCTTCTCCTCCATTATCCTCTCAGGATCTTGGGCACGCACATGTGCATGCGCACATACGCACACACACGCCTTTAAGCCACTGGGTCTGGGTCTTGAACTGCAGTCAACCATATGGGAGTCCAGCGACACAACCGCTACACCATCTGCATCACAACTTTGTTAAAAGATTTCTCCTCAATTGTGAAGGGGGATTGCACTATTCTAATGCTACCTAAGACATCTTTTGGGTGTTGAGAAAGGGGAGTAAGGAATGGAGAAGGATGATCTAACGCAGGCCAAAACCGGGGGACGGAGCCGAACAACACCATCCACGTCAATGCCCAATGCACAGCAGTGCTATCTATGTCATTACTACATAACTGGGAGAGGGCCAGGTTAGAAATGCCCCTTCCAGGACATCACAGAGCATTTTCCCCAGACAAGCTCCAGCGGGAGCTCCACAGAGTTCCTGGAGGGAAAATCCTCCCCAAACAGAATCAAAACAGTAATTTTTTAAATGGAAAAAAAAAAAAAAAACACAAAAAAACAAAAACCTGAATTCTGGAAGACTATTTTTAAAATGGTAATAATCCTTTAATCAGCCACCGGCCGGGAATATGGTATTTGGTTCAGACATTTTACCAATTACGACCCACTGGTTCTCTGCATGGTGCTTTCTACATAATCAAAACCAGATCTCAACAGTCACTCGGCCAGACAGGAAGAGAAAGAATGAAACCAAACTCAAACAGCGCCCCTCCTACGCCAGCCCACCTCAGCAGGTCTTCGGGAACCAGGAGCTGTCCTGGTTTGCAGCAGGTGGCAGCAAAGTTACAGACCTGGGGGATCAGGGGTCCAGGAAGGTAGGCCAAGGGTAGAAACTCCAAGAACATGGGATTTGGAGAGGGACAAACGTGAGTGTAAATTCCAGCTCTGCCCGAGGTTCTTCTAACTGGGACTTGGGCTCTGTCCCTGACTAGCCCCGAGCTTCAGTTTACTTCTCCGAGAAATGGGAATTTATCTACCTCGAAGGTTGGCCTCGAGATCAGAAACGACCTGTGCCAAGTGCCCGTGGTGTCCAGTTTGCAAAAGGTCCTCAAAAGATATATTTCCCCCACTCCTTGTCTCTCTCCTCTCCCTGGGCAGGATCACCTTGGAAGGACTCGAGAGACCATGAGAGCGGAGACACCGACACTCCCCCACCCTGGAAGAGCAGCCCAATTAATTATCACTCCCGCAACCATTTCCTCACCCTGTAATAAGCAGGGGAAGGACACCTGTCAAGAGGCAAAGATGGGGCGGTGATTGGGATGGGACCCGGGGACCAGCTCTGCAAAGCTCACTCTGTGTCTGTGACACGTGGTTTTCACTTGGTTGTCACGCCACCTGAACCAGCCAGGGAGGCGCCAAGACAGTTGCTGGATTTGTTGAAGAAAAACGGGAATAAAGAAGATTACTGCCGCTCACTTAATAAGTCCAGTTAGGAGTGTGTGTCCCTCAGGGTAGCTGAAGGTCAAGGTCCCGCCCTATCTAATGGTCACCCTGCAGCGGATGCCATTCGACACTGGCTCAGGAAGATAGATAGGGGAGGTCACGGGGAGGTCAAACAAGAACCCTGGTGCCTAGAGGCTGCGGCTCACTAACCCTCTGCTGCTAGGATAGTGTTCGTCATAAGGGTCATCTCTGGACCGCCTACCTTATCCTCATCTGTCTAGCTGCCAGTTAAAACTACGCAAGTTCCTGAGCCAGACAGTGGCACAGAGGGAATGCAACACTGCAAGGCTGAACTCACAGGAGAGGCCCTGGGTTCATGTACCAGGGCCCCTTTACAGGCCTGGTGCATGCCTGGCACGCGTGTGGACCTGGGATCTGAGCTGGGTGAGGGTGCACTGTGGTGTGAAGGCCCTCGGAGGGTGCCTGTCTTTCTTCTGCTTATGTGGAAGAAGGAAATAAACTTCAGAAAGAATTCAGATGGCCAAAATGCATGCAGTTTGACTAAATCAAAATGTGTGGCGGAGGGGCCCCAGGGTGCGCTTTTAAAATGAGCATCCTTGATCAGTCCCACGCACATCTACATGTAAGACGCCTGGCCTACACCACGGGGGCAGCTGAGGAAGAGCAGCCGCTCCTGAGGGCGTCCTGGCTGGGCTGGGGCGGGAGCTGCTGATTTTTTTTTTTAAAGGTTTTTGCCATAGGGTATGTACACTGGTCAGAGGGAGACAGAGACAGTGAGAGAAGAAGTGATAAATCACCCCCCCAAAAGGAATGGCAACACTGAAATTCCTTCTCCATTTCCCTCCTGGGATTCTGGGCACACACGCACATGAGCCCAACCTGAGTCTTAAGTCACCGGCTCTGGGACTCAAACTGCAGTCGGCCATGTGGGAATCCAGCTCCTTAACTACTGCTCCTGCTACCCTTGACGATGCTTTTCTTAATGACTGAGCTAGTCCTGTGGACTCCCAGCTGAAAGAGCCCGTCTAAGTGGTGGCTGCTGGAGGAGCAGAATTGAGATGAAGAGGTACTTTGAGCCTAATCAGCTGTCCTTCGAGTGGAGGGCAGGATCAGGGCCACCAGCCAACTCTGCCACCACGGGTGTCACTTAATGGGGTGTGCGGAGGTACGGAAAAGGGGCTCTCCTGGGGAGCACTCACAGAGCAGGACTCAGATCCAAGGGGTGTTTTTCAAAGCCTGGGGGCAGGCTGTCTATGGAGAGGGTTCGGGGCCTGGCATGAGACTGTGTCCTTGTGACTGCTCCCCACCGTCACCTCCACCCTGTTTCCTGTTTCATTTTTCCTCAGAGCACTGACATGGCATTCCACACCTTTGCGTATTCACTGTCTGGCCCCTATTACGAGACAGGCTCCCCCAAAGCAGACACTTCCTCCATTTTCACACTCCTGTGCCAAGCAGGGAGCCCGGCAAATACTCAGTGAGCATTTCTGGAAAGAATGAATGGGTGTCCTTCACCTGACCCCCCTGGGGCTCAGGGAAGGGTCTGACAACTTCCCCGTAGGCTGGCAGTTTCACTTGTTCAGGGAACTACGAGCCTAAAGACATGGTATGAATTTAATGTCCCCAAGTTGGCAGCTATTTTTTTTATATCATTATCCCATGATAGACTGGAAGCTGTCTCTCAATGTAGAGACCATGATTTTTTCAGCTTCGTTTCCCCAGACCCAGTGCAGTGGCTGGTTCATACTATGTGCTCAATAAATTGTTTATTAGGTAAATGCCAAGACCATTTTGTGATACTCCATCCCCATAGTTTCTGGCTATCTGCCTATCTTTCCCTCACTTTAGGAGTCATAAAAAAAATGGTACTCAAGTCTTGATTAAAGATGGTGTCACTTAGGTCAGCAAGTGGCATAGTAGTTAAGGTACTGGACTCCCACATGGCTGACCAATGGTTCGAGTACCAGACCTGGCAGTTTGAAACTCATGTTGGATGCCCAAAATCCCAAGAGGACGATGGAGGAGAAGGCATTGCAGTCACCTCCCAGGAGGGTGATTTCCTGCTTTTTGTCTCTGTCTCTCTCTATCTCTTCAGCAAGTACACATGCATTGTGGCATGGCCAGCCTCCGGAGGGTGATTTCTTGCCTTCTGTCTCTCTCTGTCTCTTTAGGGAGTGTACATGCTCAATAGCAAAAAATCTCAAATAAATAAATAAATAAATAAATATATAAAGCCATAACTCTGGCCAGGAGCTGAGAGGAGATGCTGACAGAGTGCCCAGGGCTCAAGTGGGACTCGTTCTTTTCCCTTTCTTCTCTTCCAAGAAGAGATGGTCCTGTAGCCCAGCATAGTCCCTGGCCTCCTGGCCAACTCGTGAGAGGGTCAATCAGCCTCGAGACGCAGGGACAGAGCATCAGGAGGCGAGGGTGTTGAGCCTCTTGGTGTGAGGTTTCATCTGAATCCTCCCGAGTGCTTGATGACAGAATCCCTTCCTGGGCCCTACCCCAGACCTACCCAACCAGACTCTGAAACCTGCATTTGTAACTCATGACCAAAGTGATTCTGCTGCACAGTCTGCTATGAGGAAGCACTTGCAATGTCGAGGTAGACATCTTTGGGTTCTGAACCAACTCTGCCATTACTGATTGTCCTAAGCAACTCTGCCGGTCTCCCTGAGCCTCGGTTTCCTCACTTGCACTTGAAATACAGGTACCTACTCAGTAGGTGCAGTGAGAAAATACACATGGCACAGTCACCATGACGCAAGGCCATGGCATTGCTAACTGAAAGCTTTCATGGGGACTGTGAAGGGGAAGTGGTGGCAGTGGTGGTGAGGGTGCTGCTTCCTTCATACTCTGCAAAAGGAGACTCTGCACCCTGCAGTGCTGTTCCCTGGTCCTGGAGGTCAGGAAGCTCTCTGTACACAGCTTCCTACTGTAATCAGTGCCCGGCTTCCTGCTTTCCCGCCTTTCTAAGGGTGGACAGGGTAGGCTGAATACAAGGATGAGTAGGGGGAAGGGGCGGGATCTTAGGATGCTGTCGGAATCCCAGTTTCCTCTGATGGAGAGGATCAGAGGGAAGAGAAGAAGGCTAGTGGAGGTGAGTGAGAAAGAAGCAGACTGCTCACAGGAGCTGGGGAGGCAAGAGCAGTCAGGTGGCAGACAGGAGAGGCTTGTGTGGTAGACAGGAGGGCCTGGGGCTAGGGGCGGGTCCGTCAAGGCCTGACTGGGGAGAAGTGCTGTCTGCTGTCTGTTCCAATGCCCGAGGGCTCCCTCAGCCACATGGATCTGATTTGTGCCCCAGCCCACGGCTAGTGGGGCCTAACACAGGTTCCAGGGTGAGGCCGATCGGGGAGTAGAATTACCCAAGCGTGAGCAAGGCCCAGGACTTTTATCCTTATGTGAACCCCCTTGTCACCCCCTCTCCTTTTTACCCCCCAAAGCAGGGTTGCTCCCTCTTGGCATTTTTATAGGGGTGCAGACTGGGACCCATGCTGGCTGATCTGGGGGCAGGAAGGGGCAGGGCTGTGCTGACCAGGAGCCTTACAGGGGGTGCAGCTGCTGCTCTTGGGGTTAACCAAGAGCAAGAGGCCATCCTGAGGGCCAAGATGTCAAAGAAACAGGCTGGGGACAGAGCAGGGACAGAGGAGTACTCTGCTATCAGGGTAGCACAGCTGGGCTTACCTGCCGAAACCCGTTCCTGGTGAACTGTAGGATTTTCAAGGCATAATTGGACCTCTGGCCTTTGCTGTTGAATTCAATGTGGCCGGTGAGACCTTCCAATTCTACCTGTCCAAGAGAGAGTGAGTTACAGCACCAAACAGGCCCATGTACCACGCGGCCCCGAGCAGGCATGCCCTACTTGTGCTACCTCAGGGTACCTGAGAGAGGACCATCAACACCCTGCCCCCACAGCACTGTGAGATGACAAATGTGATGTCTCTGTCAGACCTGGTTGGGCTGGAGGCAAAGATGTACCATGCCCGGTCATCACATACCAGCTTCATAACCCCACATAAGTTACGATGCCAACTTGAGCTTAGATCCCCTGATCCTCCTCAGGCCCTTGGCTTTCAATAGCTTCTATCCTCTTCTGGCAGCTGTTCATGCAGCCCAAGGCCTGCAAGAGGTTAGGATGGTGCCATACCTGGCCCTCAGTGCAAACCGCAAGACACTTCACCAGGCTTCTCCAGCAGGAGGTGGCCTCCTCGTGGGATGGGCATTCAAGGCCTGTTACTAGTTCAAGGTTCAAGGGCCACGGCCTACTGAACAAACCTGCTATGGATTCTCAGCAGCACGAGGGATTAGGCAGCAAATGTGGCCCGTGTTCCACTTAGCTGGGTCACCACGAATCACTGTTGTATGGGGGTGGTGGCTTGCTGGGGACCCCTGGGGCTGACGGGCTCCCGTGCCTTGAACAGAGTGTCAGGGCCTCAGCCACCCCTCACCATGCGCAGGTAGTTCATGAGGCTGGTGCCGTGCTGCCAGATCTGGGCAGAGCCACACGACAGGGGCTTCACGCCAATCTCCTGACTCCGGTTCAGCTCCTGCACGGCGGTCACCACAGCATAGACGGCATCGAACAGCAGGGCTGAGGACAGCTGGAAGGAAGCAAGGAGCAGTGAGGGGGTAGGTGTAAGACAAAGAGCAGAGGAGGAAAAGGGAAAGAAGAGGAGAGGGGAAATAAGGTACGTTTTCACAGCCCTTGGTCCCCTTTCCTGTCTCCGGACCAGCCCTACCCAGCCAGCAGTCCAGGTGCCAGCCCAGACTATGGTGGTGGAGGCCTCTAGAGGATTGAAGAATCACACTATCTCCTTTGGGCCCTAAATGATCTGGATAATATTGTTTTCTTTCTTCTTTAAGCACATTATATTTCTTTAATTGTCATTCCATCATTGTACATCTTAGTAACTCACAATGTCATTTTCAAAGTACACATGTAGTACATGACAATCGAATTAAGGATATTACCATATACGTCATTTTAATAGAGAACTTTACATTCTTTTGTCTGTTAAATGTTTCTTCCTGTTGCCTCTCCCACCTACCCTCTAGCACTCACTTCTCTCCCTTACAGTCTCTGTTATCTACACTTATCCTCTCTACCATATCTTCAGGCCTGTAATCAGATTCAAAGTGGATGAATATAGAAGACTTCATGCTAAGCAAAGTGAGCCAGATTTTGAAAGGCGCACACTGTATATCCCCGCTCAATATGTACCAAATATCTGCACTCTATGGCAGAAGTTTGTAAGAATATTCTTTTCTCTCTTTGATCCAGGGAAGTAACTTCCATTGCTTTCAGGAATTCTCAAGAAGAGGATAGGGCTGCTTATGTCAAGAAGAGGAGAAACTGGCCACTCCCCCTAGGTTTGGCCATTCTGTGAGTCTCGGTTGAAGGTTGCCTCCTCCTAGAAGACCCCTATGATGTTGTTTCTTCCTAGATGTGCCCACTGTTACAATCCATCTTGTTCTATTCAACTTGGTGAGGCTGAATGAAGCGCCATACTCTATGTAATAGAGTCTGGCAGGATAGAGTAAGGTGGGATTGGAAAAAGAGGCAAAGGACATGAACAAGGCTAGCACGAGACTGAAATGAACCCACAAAGGCCTGTTGGGGGACCAAGTGAGGAACAATGGCTAGATGATCAAGATGATGTCATGGCAGCGCCACTACCAGCACTGAGCACTGGGTGATCTTGGTAGATAAGGTATTAGATATGGGGGTGAGGGGGCAACAAGGGAGGAAGACAGGCAATCCAGAGGGTGGAACTGCAGGAGCAAAGACCAGGAGGTGGAAAGTGAGGAACACACCTGAAACGAGGGGGGCTATGAGTCAACTGTACAGGCAGAGGCCAGGCTGCAGAAGGCTTTAAGCCAGGAAGCTAGGCAAGGGGTCAGTGCAATTGGGTGTCCATAGTTTCATTCTTTGCCTTAAACCACACATTCCTTAGAATAGGGAGCATGCAGGACCTCAATCTCCACACTCCATGCTGCATCTAGTGTGGGGCCTGATGTGTGGTTGGCCCCATGACACATTTTTGGACTTGAAGTGAATGAAGTCTTGGCTGAAATCTACTTGCAAACCAATGGCTTAACTCAGTGTGGGCAGCGTTTGAAGAGGGGAGGGCCGTGTTATCTGTTGGATGTGGGGGGAAAAGAAAAACAGAAGACTCTTGGCCTTGGGGCAAGTGCAGTCTCAAGGGATGGGACACTATTCTGTGTTAACATACACGAGGCCCCTGACAAAGGAAACCCGAGTGTGAATGACTGTGCGGTCCACACTGCACAGGGGCTGAGTGAGGCCCAGTAAGGCAGGTGGAGGCCTGGGAGGAGTGATGCCGGGGCTAGACATCCACACACAGTCCCTGACAAAGCTCCTTCCTGGAACATGATTTCTTCCCGTTGGTAATTGCATACAGCCACGTGTAAGGCTTCTCTTTCAACCAGACGTCCCGGGTGGGCCGGCAGTGCCTGTGTCCACATTACAGGTTTCTCACAACCCGCCTCCTCCCTGGCTGGGCACTGGGACACTGGAGCTTCCGAGGCAAGAGGGAGGGAGGCCATCTGGGGCTTTTTCAAGCTCTCCAGGCAGGGCGTAAGCAGTACAAGATGGCGAGGGGCAGAGGAAAGAGCTTGAAAGCGCGAGCACTAAACCCAGAGTCCTCGCACAGCCCCCGCCCATGTTCCAAGTGGTCCTGGGCATGTTACTGAGTCCTTCAGAGTGAGGCTTCCAAGTCTGAGAGAAGGAGCTGGTGGTTCCTGTCTCCCAAGTCTGTAAAAGTGCACTGCAAACAGAGCGTCAGGGTCCAGATTCCTGAGGGCAGGGGCTGTGTACCCCTGGGTCTAGAGAGGCGTTGGCGGAGACTGGCTGCACCAAGGAGCCAGGGAGTCGTGTGAACACGGAGCAGGAAACAGGCCTTATTGCCTGCACAGTTCAGTAACATGCCGGGCCAGCAGGCCTGTCATTGAAACTGGGTACACTGGTATTGGATAATCTTATATATATGTATATTATGTATATATTGTTATTATACATATTTTTTAAGAGAGATTTTTGCTATAGGGCACATGAGCTTGCCGGAGAGACAGAGAGAGACAGAAAGACAGAAAGTGAGAAATCACCCCCCAGGGGGGGATGGCCACACGGCAATCCCTTCTTCTCCTGGGATTTTGGGCATGCACACACATGTGCCCAGCGTGAGTTTTTAAGTTGCCGGGTCCAGAACTCCAACTGTTGTCAACTACATGAGAGTCCAGAAACATAACCATTGTACCATCCGTGGGTCCAGATACTGGGTCATCTCTTAAAGGGCAATTACAGAGGAAAGCAGCCAGTGGTTTCTCAGCTCCAGTCTGAACTCACCTGCCTTCTCCCTTGCACTCTCTCCCTCCCACTTGCTGCTTCTTTCCCTCCTTCACCCCTCTTTCCATTCTCCCCACTTATTTGCAGTCCCTATTCTCTGGCAGGGACTGTAGACCCCACAGCTTCCCATTCCCACAGAGACACCGACCAGGAGGGCAACTCTCCTCTGCCTTTACCCAGTCTTCTCTGTCCAGCTCCATCATTCTCCTTTCTGTCCCTTGGTCCCAAAGCCGTGAGCCAAAAACTGGGCAGGTAGGGCACTGAGGTCCCACAGTCAGGATCAGTGGAAACCCCACAGTCCTGCTGAGCTGGCCAAGAGGCAGCTGCCGGGTGGGCGCACTGCCGGAGCCACTCCCATCTGCCATTCGGCGCTCTCCTCTCCACCCACCATGTCCCCTTGGTCACTCGGCTCCTCCCCTCGTCTGACTGGAGGCTCCCCTGCAGTGCTCGGTGCTCCTCGGGAGCCCCACAGTTGTCCTTGTCCTTTGCATGAGATTCATTTCCCCTGAGCATATGTGGCTTTTTTATTAATGGGCCTCTCACATTTCTGTGCCAGAAGGACCTATGGAAACGATGATTTCTACAGACTCTGATTCTCTGGCTTAGACGAACATCTGCCCGAAGGGCAGCCAGCTCCCCCTTGGATGCTGGCCTGGTGCTCCTTCAGTCCAGCTACATGTGGACACTGCAAACCGGCCTCCAGCCCAGCTTCTCCACTGCCTTCCAATCCACCTCTCTCTTCTAAGATGGCCCATATCACAAAGTGTTTGAATTAGAAAGAATTCTAGAAATCAACTAGTCTGACTCTCTCATTTTCCAATGGAAGAAACCGAGGCTCAAGGTTGTGAAGTTCCTGGAGTTAGAAATGCCAAGGAATGAATGTGCCAAACCCTCCTGCCCGAGGTCACAGAGCTAGATGATGCAAGGCCAGAATGGGGAGCCGGGCACCCCTGGCTGCCCAGTGAGGCTCTCCTCCAGAGGTTGTCTTTGTTGTCACAGATTTATTCTCTGTCTGCCGGGACAACCTTGCCAGGCTTTTAGGACACTGACACCTTCTCAACAGCAGGTGGGAGCCTGGGACTCGGGACAGGGCTGGGGCAGGGAGGGGCAGTTGGCGGCCTTCTCCAGTGTCCTGGGCTAACTGTCCCCAGGGTACCTCCTCAGCTACATCATCATTATTATTATTTAATTTGCAATAGGGCACATGCGCTCACCAGAGAGAAGGAAAGTGAAAAAGTAAGCTGCCAGGTCCCGGACTCAAACCGCAGTCGTCCATGTGGGAGTCTAGTGCCTTAACCACCATGTCACCTGCTGGTCCCTCATTCTTCATCTTATTTGAAGTTTTTTCCCCTTTCTCAAGCTGCCAGGAACTTCAGAGGACCCTGACGCAGCCCCAGGGCCCAGGTGAGCCAAGCGATCAAGAGCCATCCTAGCCCTTCAGCTAATACTGGATTCAGGCCAGGGCCAGTGCCCGGTGGAACGTGAGCTGAGAACTGGGGTGGGCGTTGCTCTTCAGGAAAGTTCCCTTTTTCCTAAAGAGACAGTCCTTCTGTCTCCTCTGGACATTGTCATGTCTGGATGTGATGACTGCAACTGAGAACATCATGGTTCCAGCCTGAGCACCGAGTTGACACCCAGAGTGACAGCGCGGGGATGGGAAGGGTCCGGTCTCCCACCACAGCCCTCTGGAGTCTTGCCCTGCCTTATGGTAGTACATGCCCTTTTTGCATAAGACATTTTAATTCAGGTTTCTGTTGCTGGAGGTAAGAGCACTCTGAGTGGCCCCGAGGCCCTGGGGACCCCTTCTTCTCCACAGCTTCATCGTATGAGGCCCCAGGAGAGGCCCAGGCCACTTCCTGTTTCCCAGAGCCCCTTCTCCCTCTGGCGCTGCTGTGCCTGCCCCCTCACCACGGCACCCCTGCAGAGAAAGCTCTCACACTACTCCTCACGTTCTCCCGCCAAGCCCCAAGCTTGTCCCTGCCACACACGTGTCGCTCTTCCCGCACCATCTGGGATGCGGGTTTCTGGGCGGGCGCTCTCTTACTCATGCAGGGCCCGGATGCTGAGGGTTCGGCACATTCATTCCTTGGCATTTCTAACTCCAGGAACTTCACAATTCTTCGAGTGCTTGCTAGCACTCACAGCTCCAGCTCAGGATGCTGAGGGCGGGCGGGCGGGGAGCGGCCGGTCTGGTCTCCATCCGTGTGCCAATCCTCAGGGAGCGGCGCAGTGACTCACCCCTTTCTCTGCGGTCCGGCCTGCGCTGATCCAAACTGACATCCTCCAGCCCTGAGCATCATCTACCTGCACGGCAGTCTCCTGGCGGGGGGGGGGGGGGGGGGCATCTAAACCAGACCCCCTCTTCAGCAGCTCCTGGCAATCTGCCCAGGGCTTCTTAGTGCCCCCAACCACTTCCCTGAGGACTCGCCTCCCACGCCTCCCTCTCCAGCTTCTGTGCCCCCGCCGCCAAGTTCCTCCCCTCCCGGTTAACCTCCTGCTGTCAGCTCTGCCTCCTCAGTCTTCCACCTCGGTTCAGCTCTCCATCCCAAAGCATCCTCTCTTCTAATCACGCTCCCCCTCTGCTATCATTTTCTAATTTAGCTCTGGTGGCGTTTGGGACTACAGTTAGGCAAAGGCCTCTGTTATAAAAGCCCTCCTCAAAATAAAAAGGGACCAGCAGTTAGCACAATGGCTATATCGCTGGACTCCCATGTAGTCAACCGCGGTTCGAGTCCTGGACCTGGTGGCTTAAACTCACGCCGGGAGCATGTGCGTGCGTGCCCAAGGTCCCAAGAGGAGAAAGGAGGAGAAGGGATTGCGGTGTGGCCATCCCCCCCCCCCCCCCGGGGGGAGGGTGATTTCTCGCTTTCTGTCTCTCTGTCTCTCTCTGTCTCTCTGGCAAGCATACATGCCTTGTAGCAAAAACTTCTCAAAAAATAAAAAATAAAATAAAAAATAGAAGCCCTCCTCAGTCCACTCTCCATTTTGGGGCCCTCAGGGGGTGGGGGAAGAGGGAGGTGTCCCGAGGTTTCATCCTTTCCCTGTCTTCTTTCTATCCATTTCTTCTTCCTCTCATGACGTCCTCTGTCTTCTGAAGTCTGTTCCCCATCTGCGTGGACGTGCCTCTCAGCTTGGTCTCCGAGTCTCTTGTACCCGTCTCTTCTAAATATTAAATCCCCCACACGGCTCAATCCTCATTTAAAACCCTCTCCTCTTTCTTGGCACCAAAATGTTGCTTGGCAAGGAACCCTCAATTCTCTTGATTTTATATTTTCATTTGGTTCTTCATTGTTATTTTCTTTTGAGCTGTTTACAAATTGTTTAGGGGAATGAAAGACTCTGTATAAATTAAGATGAATCAATTCTGACTCAGGGAGTTGTGGCAGAGTCCCTCCTCCTCTGAAAGAAAGAAAAATAAGACTATCTTCCAAGCACACACCTGTAACCCTCTTCTCTCCCAGCCCCTACACGATTGGATTCCCAGGATCCTCTGGGGTGCCCATTTGTCTCTGAACCTCTGTAGCTTAAACTCTGCCCCCCAATACAATACCAGGACAAGGACTATTAAAATCTCATGGAATAGTTCGTACAATCTGCATTTTATTCAATGAAATAAACACTTAATTACAAACATCTGCCTTAGCCTAAATTCTAATTACTTAATCTAGCCATCTGTAATTTTAATGATTTTCCACGATTTTCATTCTTTGCAGTGTGATTAATGGGAACGGCATATGAAACCAGCAGGGCTGTGTCCCCGTCCCCGACGCTCCTGGCGTGGCCCGCACTGTCTCGGGCAGGAGCACGTGCGAGCTGCCGTCAGCCACCTGGCAGGTACAGGGAAGGTGGCCGAGCTTTTCTCCACCTTTCCTCCACTCCCCTCCATGCCCTTAGAATGGGGCTCTCTTTCCAGGGAGCACCACTTGGGAGCGGAAGCCTGAGTGGGAAGGTGAGGCAGAGAGGGGGGGAGGGTCACGCAAGTCTGGGATAAAAGATGACAAGAAGAAAAGACCAACAGTGAAGACAGGGTGGTGGGACCATCGAGCGACCCCGGGAGAGAAAGAACCAGGGAAGAGGCTGTCGGGATGGGAGAATGAGAGAGAAGGGATTGAGATGGAGACAGGAGGGGAGAAGAGACAGGGCCAAGAAGAGGGGAGAGGGAGGGACAGAGAGACGGACATCCCCACTGAGGCAGGAGCTGGTCTCGGCCCTTTCAGAACGCTCACTCGCTGGCCAGGGGAGACGGATCAGGCTGATCTGCAGACTCTCCCATCTGCCAGCTGCCCAGGACGTGTGAGTGGGGCTGTTTGTGCTGGGAATTTCTCAGCCCCCAAAGAGACAGGAAGAGGCACCATTTGCAAAGACAGTTGCTAACGTGCGAAGCCTCGAGGGAGATGTGTCGCTGTTGCCACTGCCCCGCTGTGCTGAGGTGAGAACATCTGTCACACCTGCCCTTCCTCTTGGAGGGAAGCTGCGGAGACAGTGGAGAGGGCTGGAAGGGTCTCCGCAATGCCAGGCAGACTAAGCTCCCGGCTTGGCCGCAGGAAAGCCATGACCTCAGGAGACCTTGGCTGTGCCACCTGGCTCTTCTGGGCCTCAGTTTCCTCCCTTGTCAGAAATGGCACAAGACTGCTCTTAACTGTCACTAGAAGGCCCTGAAGGTGAAAAAGAGGCCAAGAAGGGGTAACTGGATGGGAAGTGCAGGACTCCAGTCTGTGCGGGGCAGAGGCTGACAAGCATCCACCCCCCTCAGCAGGAAAAACCACGCAAGAAAATCGGAGGGGCTTGGCAGGGAGAAAGCAGACTGAGGAGACCCAGAACCTGACACGGGCAGTCCCAGGGCACCGGCTTGCCTGACCTGCCTGCTCCTGCCCCATACATCCCTGAGCGACGCAGCCCAGCCCTGTTACTCCTGGTCTCCATCCCAGCAGAACCCCCACTCACTGAAGGCCCCCCAGACATTCTCAGGGAGCAGAGGATGTTGAGGCCTCTGGGAGGGCTGAGATGGGCTGGAAAGGAGACACCAGGTCAGGGTTTCTGCTTTCAGATGGCCCTGGGCGACCTCCCGTCCAGGCTCACTGAGCATGCAGCCACAGCCCTGCTCCACCCAGATCCCGGAGCTGACCCAGCATCCTGTATGCAGAAGGTCAGCAGCGGATTATTACTCCCCTGTCCACCTCTGCACAGCCTTCCCCATGTGGAACTCAGATCGTTTAACAACCTGTATGCCAGATGCTGTGACGGGCACTAGTAAATGTATCAGGCAGCGTTTGCTACATAGGTGCTGTGTGACAACCAGGCACTTCCTCTCCAACAACTCCACTCTGGGAGCCATCTTCCTAGAGGCAGATGTACCGCCCGGTGTGTGCCCCAGACGACAGCAACGGTGGCTTCCTGCACCATGTAGACAGCGTGGCGGGCCCCAGACCTTTGCACACCCGGTTCTGGCATGCAGGCCCTTGGCCATGCCACTCTGCATTGTTCCCCGGTAGAGCACATTTCCTCACTCCCAGACTCTGAGTTTTTCTGTGTGCCTTAAAAAAAAAACTTTTTCCCCAGAATTATTTATTTATTTATTTTTAAAATTTTTATTTTAATTTTTAATAGGGCATGTGTGTTCATCAGAGAGAGAGAGACAGAGAGGGAAAGTGAGAAAGCAGGCCGCCAGGTATGGGACTTGAACCGTGGTCAGCCATGTGGGAGTCCAGTGCCTTAACCATCATGCTACCTGCTGTGTCAGTGAACTTTTTGGCCAATGAAATGTGGCAAAAGTCAGGACTGAGAGGTCTGTGTATTTCCACCTGCTTTGGCGCCCTTCTGCCATCACCGGAGACCATGCCAGATGGGCTTGCCAGTCCAGGGGAAGGGTGAGACGGACAAGGGACAGAGCTGCCCGGGGCAGGCCCAGCCTAGATGGGCCAAGCTGGATTCATTTAATGAGCTCAGTTATTTACATAGAGCTGCCTGGGTGGGCCCAACCTAGATCAGCCAGCCGGTATTCACCGAGTGCGAGTGCGTCAGTCAGACCAGCAGAGCTGTCCAGCCTAGCCAGCTTAGAGCGGCTGCACCTTAACCGGTCCTCAGAGACGAGCTGTGTAATACATGCTAGTGTGTATGCTAGTGATATTTCATGCCTGGTTGTTACACAGCACCTGTGTGACAAAAGCAGCTTGATACATTTACTAGTGCCCATCCCAGCATCTGGAATATAGGTTGTTCAACAAAATTGTGGATTGGAGATAGGATCGAATTCCATTTTATATTCATAACAACCCTCTAAGACAGTCAATCATGATTAGTCCAAAATTACAGATGAAGGAGCCAAGGCCCAGAGGAGTTCTAGAACTATCTAAGATCACACAGCAAGAAGATGGAAAAGCCAGTGTTTAAATTCAGGCCTTATTCCTCCAAGGCCAGTGGTCTTTGCAGCTAGCCTAATATGGCTGGAGCTGGCCCTGCAGCTCTGTGAAAGGCACTGTATGGCCGTGGTGTTGGGTCCTTACAAAGAATCCTACCAGGTAGGTCCCAGGGACCTCTCACCTCCCTGCTCACACCAACACGAGTGATTAATGGGAAGGCTGAAACCCTCAGGGAGATGCTGCAAATATGGCTTGGGGACCTTTTTTTTCACCAGGCCAGGTGCCCAGTGAGGTAAGGTTTGGGTTGGAGAGGAGGAGGCGGGTTTTCTTTCCTGATACTGTGCTGTGAGCACCTCATTAGAACTCTGAGCGATGAGATCCATCAGGAGAAGGGGGCTTGCGTTCCTGTGCAGGCTGAGTCTGTCTGCACACACCTCTGTGCTGGAGGACCGCCCTCCACTGTTCCCAAAGCCATCTGATAGGAGGAATGACCCCCTTTCTTCAGAGGTCCCCAAATCCTTTGTATGGATTTTTACCTCTTTTGGGTCTAAAACAGGTTGTTGGGATGTGCTCCATAAATCTTCAATGAAACTCCATTCTCAAATCTCTCCTTCTGTTTTCCCATCAAAGCTTCCTGAGGTTTTATAAACCCCTTAGCTACCCTTCTCCCCTCCAGTTTCTACCAAGTCACATGATCACAAAAGCACAGGGATCGTGAGCAGGCACTGTCCATGCCCACCTTCAGTAGCCCACTCTGGACCATCACGTTGTCAACCACCAATCAGGTGCCCATGTGCATGGCTGTCTCCACAAGGCAAAGCTTTCATTTTGCCAACTCCAGTTACAGTACAGTGTAGCAAGAAAATGATGGTCCTTGAGAGAGGCAAAGTGGCACAGTGGTACCACTGGGGCCAGCAGGTAGCATAGTAGTTAAGGTGTTGGACTTTCACATGGCCAACTGCAGTTTGAGTCCTGAACCCAGTGGCTTGAAAATCATTCCAGGTGTGTATGCATGCATGCTCAAAATCCTAAGAAGAGAAAGGAAAAGGGATTGTGGCATGGCCATCCCCCTAGGGGGTGATTTCTTGCTCTCTCTCTCTCTCTCTCTCTCTGAAGAATGCACACATTCTATGACAAAAACCTTTAAAAAAAAATAAGCACATAATGCAAAGCCAAATAGCCAAGTTCTGATCCTTATTCTTTTGTTTTATTCTGTTTGCTATAGGGCACATGTGCTCACTAGAGAGAGACAGAGAGAGCGAGAGAAGGAAAATGAGAAAGTACACCCAGGGGAGAGTCACACTGCAATCCTTTCTCCTCCATTCTCCTGTTGGGATTTTGGGCATGCATGCACATGTGCCTGTGCGTTTTCCAACCTGCTGGGTCCAGGACTCAAATCACACAGTTGGCCGTGTGGGATCCAGTCGCCTGAATCATCCTACCACCAGCTGACCCCCAATCCGAGTTCTTGTGCTAACTGGTTTGAATCTGGGCTTTCAGTTCAGCCTTCTTGAGCCTCAGTCTTAGCGCCTGTTTAATGGAGATAGTGGCAGTAGTTGCTGCAGAAAGGTGTGAGCATCACACAGACGCCTCCTTGTGAAACGAACAATGTCTGCAATGTGGCTGGGACAGGGCCGTGGCAGCCACACAGCCCTGCTCTCCTGAGGCCTTGACTTTGAACAAATAGGCTCAGCAGATACATCTGACCTGCCCCATGGAGTGAGAATGCCCAGCCCTGGGGAGCCCAGGCAGGGTCAGCTTTGCTTCCCTCACACACAGCAGGGGAAGTCACCACCCAGAAGAGGAATACCAGACAGGGTGGGGCGGGGATAGCCTCTCCGGATGTCCTTCTACCTGAGGAGGTGGCACTTGGATGGAAAGAGCAGGGGGCCAGGAGGCAGGAGTCTCGGAATCTGCTGTCATTCTGCAGAAGGCTTGGCATTTGCCCTTGAACAAGTCCCCCATGTCCTCACACCCCAACCCGCTCCCAGCCTGGACTTCACTTTCCTTATCTGAAAATGAGGAAATGAATGAGCTGAGAGGTTCATCTAGTAGTGAGGTTCTTGGGTCCTAAATGCAGGCAGATCTCAGTACTACCGGGAGTCAGGTCACCGGAGACTTCCAAACACACCACTCTCCTGCCGTCTGTCAACAAGCTCCCTAGTTCCCAGACCTGATCCTGAACCCTCCCCAGCACCTCTGCATGTCTCTTTTTGAGTTAGGACTGAAGAAGGAAGGAGGTGGCTGAACCCCAGGAAGGCGAGTGGCCCATGGAACAGGGCATGTGAGGCCAAGGGGCACCGGCGGAGAGCTCTGGTGGGTACTTACCGCAGGCCCAGTGAAGGGCACGTGGTCACAGTTCTCCTGCCAGGACTGGTTGAGGCTCTGGGCAAACTCTTGGAAGAAAGCATGAGATTGGTTGAAAATGGAAAATCCCAGGATGTTGACTCGATCGTCCACAAGGCTGTCCATTCTCTGAAGCGAGAACTCCTGGAAAGACCCAGAAGCCAGAGACAGAGAATACAATTAGGAAGGGATGAATGAGGGTCAGCCTTGATTATAGCATGGCTAGGACTTCATTCCAGTCCAAGGAACCCTGGGGTCCTCAGCTGGGTGCTGCAGGTCGAGGGACAGCTAAGAGTGGTTTCATGGGAGCTCTCCATGTTGGAATCCGGGAAGAAAGGAGAGAGAAGCAGAATGATCACTAAACAAGATGTGCACAAGATGCACTGGATGGGGGCCAGCAGGTGGTGTAGTGATTAAGGCACTGGACTCCCACATGGCCGACCACAGTTCGAGTCACAGACCCAGCAGTTTGAACACTCCAGGTCCGTGTGCATGTGTGCCCCAAATCCCAAGAACAGAATGGAGGAGAAGGGATTGCAATATGGCCATCCCCCATGGGGTAGGGGTTGTGATTTCTCGCTTGCTTTCTCTCTGTCTCTCCAGCAAGCACACATGCTCTATAGCAAAAATCTTAAAAAACAAACAAACAAAAAAGCACTGGGTGGAGAGAGAAAGAAACAGCAAACAGCAAATGTGCCTGCCTCGTGGAGGCAGGATTGGATCTGCAAAAGGCATGATGCTCAAGCCGAGTCTTGAAGGATGTGTAGGCATTTTCCAGAGATGGGACATGTGGATGAATGAAGGCTATTCCAGCCAGAAATTGTCATGTACCCAAAGGCAAAGGGTGAGAAAGTGCGTGGCCCTTTTACTGAGATGCCTGTGACGTGCTTTGACAAAAACCTCTCTCCTCAAAGTGTGCTACTCCCGGATCACCCAGGTTTCCTTTATAAAAGTGACGAATCCTTCATTCTCCTGTTGGAATTTTGGGCATGCATGCAAACACACTGGGTGTGTATTTTCCAAGCTGCCAGGTCCAGAACTTGAACTGTGTAGTTGGCCATGTGGGATCCAGCCCTACCTGACACCACCTGAATCTGAACCTCTGGAGTGGAGGCCCAGCAGCTACACTCTCGTCAAGTCCCTAAGTCTTTTTTTTTTTTTTTTTTTTTAAATTTAATTTAAATTTATTTATATTCATTCATTGTACTTCATTACAGCATACAAAATGAGATTTTCCATCCAGAGTACACTGTATATTGGCTCAATCAAGCACATCAACATACATGTTACTGTCAACAATTAATTTTTCCATTTCTTGTTTCCTGTATGCTTTGCTTTTTTTTGCCTTAGGTTTGTTTTTTTGTTTTTTTTTTTTTTTGGGGGGGGGATACAATAACATTTTCAGCACAGATAATAATCCATTTCTGTCTCATAAATTTTTTTTTCTTGTAAAAAGACTTTACTCAACATGAAATATTTCTCTAACCTGTCCAGTTGAGAATACCATACACGTCATCATCAACAGGTAATAAACCATATCTGAATCCCACTAATGTTATGCCTATTTGTTCTCTTGCTATCCTTCTCCATACTCCTCTCTTCTCCTGTCCCATTCCACATTGCCTCCCCCCCCATCCTTGATTCCCTATCTCCCACCCTCAGCCATCTCCCATTCTCCTCCCATGCTGTCTCTGGTATCTAAGTTTGCCCTCTATACTGTTTTTCCCCCACACCTTATTGAATCGCCACCGACTCTAAGCAATCCAAATACCCTCATAGCAAACATAGGTGAATCACACATTTCCATGAACACAAGTCCAACTCTACGCATCCTATAAATTAGCACCTAACTGTAGCTACATGTCCCCCTACGGTCATTGAGTGGATATATATATATATTTTTTTTTTTGTTTCCCCCGAAATTTCTTTTCTTTTTTTTTTTTTTTTTGGTAATTCGATTAACATTCCTTCCCTCAGCATCATCACATCATACAAAATGCAATCTCCCATCTAGTGCATACTGCACAGTGATTCAATCATGCCCATTACAAAAAAAAAAAAAAATTTTCCATTACTAGTTCCTAGAATCACTTCCACCTCGCTTTCTGACCCTCTGTCCCTTCCCACCCTCCTTAACAATAGGGAACATAGATTCTGTTCAGGGTTGGATTAAGGGTGGGTCTTGTACAGTTCCGCAAATGTAGGTGAGTCTCCATGTAATACCGTTGCAAGCAGTTTTGGTAAGCAGAGATGATTATCAGTTGATGTGGCACAGCATCTATCTTGTGACCACCGGGAATGGTGTTGTGGGGATCCATAGCGTGAGCCATCCTCGGGTATCTGGCTTCCTTAAGAATGGTGGAGTAGATCTTGTTTTTCCCTGAGGTAATGTAGGGCTGGTAACCATCATCTTCTCATTGTCCATAGGTTGAGAAAATCCTCCTATACAATACATTTCTCACATTGGTTTAAGACAGCTAAAGTTTCCCTCTGTTGCTTATAGTTGCAAGTTCTCGATCCTTGTCTTCGGCTTCAGCCTGCTGCCCGTGATCGGCGGCCACGCTCAGGCACAGGGGCCACCTGCCGGCCCGGTGGCCGTGCGCAGGCACAGGCCCGGTGGCCATGCACCGTCCCGGTGGCCACGCACAGGCTCGGGGGCCACGTGCAGGCCTGGCGGCTACACGCAGGCCCGGCGGCCACACGCAGACCCAGGTCCGGCGATCACGCACGGACCCAGCGGCCACACGTAGGCCCGGGGACCACACGCATTTCCGGCGGTCACGTGCAGGCACCGGTCCAGCTGCCACACTCAGGCCCGGAGGCCATGCTCAGACCCGGGGGCCACGCGCAGGCCTGGTGGTCACGCCCAGACCCAGCGGCCACGCACCGGCACAGGCCAGGCGGTCACGCGCAGGCCTGGGGGCTGCGCGCCGGCCTGGCGGCCATGCACAGGCCCGGTAGCCACCAGCAGACACCGGTCCGGCGGCCACGTGCAGGCCCGGCGGACATGCACAAGCCAGGGGACCACGCCCAGGCCCGACGGCCACGCCCAGGCCCCGTACCACGGGCAGGCCCAGCGGCCACGCCTAGGCGCAGGTCCGGCGGCCTCGCGCTGGCGCAGGCCCGGCAGTCACACTCAGACCTGGCAGCCACATGCAGGCACAGGCCCGGTGGCCACGCTCAGGCCCAGGGGCCAAGTGCAGGCCCGGTGGCCACACGCAGGCACAGGCCCGGCGGCCACACGTCATCGCTGTAGAGGCGGCTGGGGCTGGGCATCACAGGCCATGGAACGCGAAGCGGCGCCCGCACAGCGGGGGCCGGCGCCCAGAGCCCCCACGCACACGCGGCGCCCAGAGCCCCCACACACACGTGGCGCCCAGAGCCCCCGCGCACGCGCGGCACCCAGAGGCCCAGAGCCCCTGGGCACGCGCGGCACCCAGAGGCCCAGAGCCCCCGCGCACGCGCGGCGCCCAGGGGCCCAGAGGCCCAGAGGCCAAGAGCCCCCGCGCACGCACGGCGACCAGAGACCCGAACCCCCGTGCACGCGCGGCGCCCAGAGCCCCCGCGCACATGCGGCGCCTAGAGGCCCAGAGCCCCCGCGCACATGCGGCGCCTAGAGGCCCAGAGCCCCCATGCACACGCGGGGCGTGGGGCCCAGAGGCCCAGAGCCCCCGCGCACACGCGGCGCCCAGGGGTCCAGAGGCCCAGAGCCCCCGCGCACACGCGGCGCCCAGGGGTCCAGAGGCACAGAGCCCCCGCACACGCGCGGCGCCCAGGGGCCCAGAGGCCCAGAGCCCCCGCGCACGCGCGGCGCCCAGAGGCCCAGAGCCCCCGCGCACGCGCGGCGCCCAGAGGCCCAGAGCCCTCGCGCATGCGCGGCGCCCAGAGGCCCAGAGCCCCAGTGCACATGCGGCGCCCGGAGGCCCAGAGCCCCAGCGCACGTGCATGCGCGGCGCCCAGAGGCCCAGAGCCCCCACGCACATGCGGTGCCTAGAAGCCCAGAGCCCCCTGCACGCGCGGGGCCCAGAGGCCCAGAGCTCCCGCGCACACGCGGCGCTCAGGGGCCCAGAGGCCCAGAGGCCCAGAACCCCCACGCACACGCGGCGCCCAGAGGCCCAGAGCCCCCGCGCACGCGCGGCGCCCAGGGCCCCAGAGGCCCAGAGGCCAAGAGCCCCCGCGCACGCGCGGCGCCCAGAGGCCCAGAACCCCCTCGCACGCGCGGCGACCAGAGGCCCGAGCCCCCGCGCACGCGCGGCGCCCGGGGGCCCGGAGCCCCCACGCACGCGCGGTGGCCAGGGGCCCAGAGGCCCAGAGCCCCCGCGCATACGCGGCGCCCAGAGGCCCAGAGGCCCAGAGGCCCAGAGCTCCCGCGCACGCGCGGCGCCCAGGGGCCCAGAGGCCCAGAGGCCAAGAGCCCCCGCGCACGTGCGGCGCCCAGAGGCCCAGAACCCCCTTGCACACGCGGCGACCAGAGGCCCGAGTCCCCGCGCACGCGCGGCGCCCGGGGGCCCGGAGCCCCCACGCACACGCAGTGGCCAGGGGCCCAGAGGCCCAGAGCCCCCGCGCACGCGCGGCGCCCAGAGGCCCAGAGCCCCTGCGCACATGCGGTGCCTAGAGGCCCAGAGCCCCCACGCACAAGCGGGGCGTGGGGCCCAGAGGCCCAGAGCCCCCGCGCACACCAAGTCCCTAAGTCTTATGCAGACCAAAATTTGGGAACCACTGGGTTAGCACCCAGGATGCTTGGGCCCCTGGGGGACGAATGTGAGCACTAAAGTTAGAGAGGTCAGCGGGGCCAGAGCACAAGGCTAGGGGGCTTGCATTCTGGCCCATAAGTGATGAGACCCCCCCCCCCCCCCCCCCGGGACTCTAGGCAGAGAAGTGCCGAAATCAAGGTTGCTTTCTAAGAATCTCTGGGGGTCTGTAGGCAGGGCTGTGCTGCCCTTCGTCATTATTGTCATCCATTTAACACCATTTCAGTGTTCATCGTGGGTGTGACACTGTTCTGGGCACAGAGGATGTGAGTAGGAGATACACCCCCAGGAGCTCACAGCGAGTGGAAGAGACAGATAATAAGAAAACAGATATGTGGACTATCATTTCAGATAGGGACAGAGAAACGGGCATGGAGGGCTGCTACTGCACTTGGACGAAGCGACCCGAGAGATCCCATCTGGGCAGCCACACTTGGAAGCTCGAGGGAGTTCTCCAGCCACCTGTGGTCCTCATCCGACCACGTGGCCAGGGCCTGGGATCAGCCCAGAGTGAGTGTGAGTGCCATGGAGGAAGCAAGTGCCGTAGGAAGAAGGCGTGTCTCAGACCTGGGACCTCCACGGCCTCCCTTGGCTGTGGACAGGGATACCGGGCCAGAGGGGATGGGCCATTCAGCTCGCGGAGCCCCATTCCTGGAAACACGCCTTCACATGAGGGTCAGACCGTGTTCTCACACCGAGGGCGTGCTCATCACACGTCCATTCCAAGTGTCACCCGCACAGTACCCGCAGACCCCGGGACTAACCCGTCGGCCACTCAGCCTGACATGACAGACGGTAGATGCCTCGGGCTCGCTTGCGGGCCAGGCGGAAAAATCGCTTTCCTTCAGGCGGTCTCCCTTTCTACGCCTGAGCTCCTCCAGGCCCTGGCACCTCCCTGGCATGCTTGCTCACATCCACAGCCACTACCAAAGCCTCACGCTGCAGGCCTGAACTCGCCTGCCCAGAGCCCATCATCAGCTCCGGCTTGCAGACTAGCACTACGAAAACTCCTCTGGAACCACCAACCCCAACACAGTGGAATCGGATGAGGATTAAGTGTGTTTTGGACCCCGCCACTTTCACGCGGGGGGAACACGGACGTGCCAGAGAATGTATTGATTCATAAGCTGATACCGTCTCTGGACTCTACCAGGGCAGCTGCCCGCGTGCTGTGGGCCGTCAGCAGGCGCGAGGGGGCAGATGGCTAATGAGAAGAGATGCAGTTGGCAAGGGCACGGTGGCTGGGAGCAGAGCCAGGTTGTTGTCGGGAAATCAAGGGGCCTCGCTGGCCATGGTCGGTGGAAGCTGGAAAAAGCTCTATTTCCCTGGCTTCTTCAACAGTGTGGCAGACAAGTCCACCCACCTCTATCCTCTCCCCACAGGCACTGCCCGATGGATGGGGGCCCCTCTCTTAGGAAGCCCTGACGCCTTGAGTGACTACAGACTCAGAGTGGCAGTGGGGGGATACAGTGGAGAAGGTCTTCAGGTTCAAATCCAGCTTCCACTCCACACTCGCTGTATGATAGCAGCAAGGTCTTCCATGGCTCTGAACTTCAGATTCTCATTTCATAAAATGGGAACACCAATATTAGCAATCTCATAGGTTGTTTCAAGGAACAAATAAGATGGATGACAAGGCTTCGCATCACATCTGCAAGGGACAAGCGGCCGGTATAGGACCATTCCGGAAATATTGCCACGAGACCTCGGGCAGCTTCCGGCCCACTACTTCTTCAGTTCCGCTTCTCTTGGAAACCTGAGTGAGGATGGCGTTTCCTTCAAATGCATGTTCTGGGCAGAGCAAGATTGAAGGAGTTAATTACTGATACTTTGAGACAGAGAAGTTAGCCAGTCTGTCTTCCTGCCTTTTAAATCCTACCTTCTTATCTCTCACTTATGTCCTATTCAAAGGCCCCTTAAGATAAAAAGATTCCAGGAGCTTCCTTGATAATCCATTCTATTTATAATGACTCATGGGAGAGCTCCTAGAAGGACAGGAAAGGCGGAAGTGTGTTGTACTGCAGTTTCCCAGGACATACCGGGCTTCGACTCTCCAAGATCCTTACAGCTAGGAAATCTTCTTTATGTCTAAACTTAGACTCTCCAGCTGCTATTGAAGGTCTTTTCTTTTTTCTTTTCTTTTCTTTAGATAGACTCACTCGATTGCGAAGCTCCTGCCTCCCAGGGAGCTAGGACTACTGGCTTGTGCTACCACGATGGGCTTTTAGGGTGGGTCAGAAATCGAACCTGGGCCTCCCACGTGACTGTAGCCTGTCCAGGAGCACTATCTACCAAAGTGCCTCACCACAGGCTATTTTCTTCTTTTTTATTTTTTATTTTTGGAGAGGTTTTCGCTATATGGCGCGTGCGCTCACCAGGCAGACAGAGAGAGACAGAGAGACAGAAAGCGAGAAATCACCCCCCCCCCCCAGGGGGGATGGCCACACCACAATCCCTTCTCCTCCATTCTCCTCTCGGGATCCTGGGCACGCACGCACACGCGCCCGGCGTGAGTTTTAAGCCACCAAGTCCGGGATGCGAACCGCGGTCTACTACGTGGGAGTCCAGCGACATAGCCATTACGCTAACTGCTGGTCCCTTATTTTTTTTTTTAAAGAGATTTTTGCCTTAGGGCATGTACACTTGCCAGGGAGAAAGAGAGAGAGACAGAGACAGTCAGAGGGAAAGTGAGAAATCACCCCCCAGGGGAAATGGCCACGCCACAATCCCTTCTCCTCCATTCTCCTCCCAGGATCTTGAACATGCACACACATGTGCCCGAGGTGATTTTAAGCCACCGGGTCCAGATTTGAGCCGCAGTTGGCCATGTGGGAGTCCAGTGACAAAACCACTATGCCATCTGCTGGCTCCCAGGTTATTTTCTAAAAAAGGATGAGACACAGCTGTCCACTGCATTTAGATGCCATGAAAATCTTGTAAATGAGTAATTCCCAAAGCATCTTCCTTAAGCCATTAGTTTTCTAGGAGAGATGAACAGAAATTTCATAAACACCAAGTTCCGCGTTCAGATAAGGTTAGAAAACACTGCCCACTCTACCTTTTTGAGATTCATAATGCATACTAGCATTTAAAGGTTTAAAGAAGTCCCGTCGCGAAGCTGCTTGTTTAATTCTGTTTAAACCTGAACATTCCGAACACACGGCACTGACTATGGACCACATTTCCCCTTAAGCCCAGGTGTGTTTTAGAGATCACATCTGGGGAAATTCCGCTCTAAGCATAGTCAGGAAGACATGTATTGTGAACCAAAACTTAAGTGGTAGAGACCTTTAGTTGAGAGAGAGATTTCATAAAATTAATGAATCCCAGGATGGGAAGGAATGAAGGTCATCTAGTTTCTGCTGACCAAATGACAGAATGCCCGGGGAGCAATCCCAGGAGTGTGACAGGTTTCCTGGGAACCTTCATCTTTTTCTTGTAAATGTTCCTGGAAGGAATGACCTAGGACTCCTGTGTCCAGCGGGAGTGGATTCTTATTGCCCTGACACCAGGGGGTGAAGAACAGAGTGAGCAGCCACCTAGTAAGACCAGAGCAGAGGGACCAGCAGTTAGCGTAATGACTATGTCGCTGGACTGCCACGTAGTCGACCGCGGTTCGAGTCCTGGACCCGGTGGCTTAAACTCACGCTGGGCGCATGTGCATGTATGCCCAAGATCCCGAGAGGAGAATGGAGGAGAAGGGATTGCGGCATGGCCATCCCCCCGGGGGGTGATTTCTTGCTTTCTATCTCTCTGTCTCTCTCTGTCTGTCTGGCGAGTGCATGTGCCCTATAGCAAAAACCTCTCCAAAAAAAAAAAAAAAAAAAGAAAAAAAAAGAAAAAAAAAAAAGACTAGAGCAGAGACCAAGACCCAGTTGTCACGGATGTGCATGGATTTGTGACAGCCTTCATGTCACCATTGCAGTTTTTCCTCACGCGTGGCCTCGTGCTCTGCAGGGATGTATTTTCCCAGAGAGCCAAGGTGTGTCTGCCCCATTTTTGAACTCCACACTGCACCTGCCAGAGTGCCTGATACCTAGATGCTGTGTGGTCAAGGTTGGTGGAAGGGCTACTGAGTGAAGGCATCTGTGCCTTGGGGTCCTCACTGTGGCAACTGTTTCACTAATTACACAGTCTCGCACCTACAGATGGGGTGAGAGCGTGAATGAAAGTCATAGGAATCCCTGATTGTCCTCTGGAAGTTGCACTATTGAATTGATTATCCCTTATCCAAAATTCTCAGGGCCAGAAGTGTTCCCATTTTGGAAGTTTTTGGATTTTGGAGTATTGCACATATGTAATGAGATATTTTATGGATGGGACCCAAGTCTAGCGTGAGATTCATTTCTGCCTCATATACACCTTACACAGAGAGCCTAAACATAATTTTTTATGATATTTTTGTATCACAGCATTTGGGCCACTGGTCATATGAGATCAGATGTGAAATTCTCTACCTGTGGTGTCATGTTGTCACTCAAAATGTTTTTGATTTTAGAGCATTTCAGATTTTGGATTTTAGGATTAGGATGTCCGATGTGTATTTGAGGAGGAAAGCAAGGAACCAAACCACAGGCTGGGACCACGTCCTTGAGTCAAGGTCATCTCCTAATCTGGGCCAGTGGAGGAGCCCAAGTAGCAATCTATGACATTCCTGCTGCCCGACAGTCCCTTCCCTTAGCACTCCTAATCCAGGAGGAACATCTGCTGGCCACCCAAGCTGAAACTCCAGAGCAGCCTCAATTCCCTTTTTTTAGAGAGATTTCTACCATAGGGCACTTGTGCTCACTGGAGACACAGAGAAAGTGAGAAATCACCCCCCAGACACTGCAATCCCTTCTTCATTCAAGCTCGGGATTTGGGGCATGATGCACACACACCTTGTGTGAGTTTCAATCCACCAAATCCAGGACTCAAACCTCGGTTAGCCATGTGGAAGTCCAACACTTTAACCACTGCGCCACCTGCTGGCCCCTCCCTTCTTAAACGCCACACCCACTCCATTGCCAGTCCTGTCAAATCTCTTTCTCAATGTCTCTTGAATCTACCCCTCCCTTTCCGACCCACCAGGGTGGGTTTTCATCCTTTCTCCTTTGCAATAGCTGCTTGTTTAACTGAGATCGTGTCTCTGACCTTGGGAGACACGGCCACTACATCGTACACCCTTCAGTGCCACTTACACCCACGACAGTGTGCACGGCGGCACTCCCTGGCACTGCGCAAAGTGGCAATCTCACCCAGAAACAGCGGTGTTGTTAGAAAGAGTGGAGGTTTGGAAAAGAGGTAGTTTAAATTCTGAGTGGCCACTACTGGGGTGATCTTGGCAGGTCTCTGAACTTTCAGTTTGTCCACCTGTGAAATGTGGATAAGAACAATGACCTGGGAAGGGTAATGCCTGGACAGTGCCTGGCACACAGTAGGTGCTCATGTGCAATCTACCCTCCATGCTGCGGGTGTCATGAACAAGGGTGAGCTGTCCCTTTCCTCCGCTCTCCTGATAGCCATGCAGCACATGGGCCCTGCCAAAGGGATATTTCTGGCTTGGGGACTTCTCCTCCTTCTCACTATCCAAGAAGCTATTCTTAGCAACTTGTCAAATGACAAAAGTTTTGCGAATATATCACTGCAAGGTGTTAATGGCTTGGTGTGGCTATTTGTGTCCGGACAGAAGGCCTCGGTTGAAGTTCCAGCCGTAAACAATAATAACGAAGCAGTAACTGTAATGATAACTACTACGATGTATTGGCCACCAAGCGTGTGCCAGGGAGAACTACACTGCACATGCGTGCAGTCATCCTGAGAGCAGCCCTTAGAGCTGCAGAACCGAGACCCAGGCTTTCCCGAGGGCGCAGGCTGGTAAACGAGGGGTCTGAATCCAAACCCAGGCCCTGTGCTCTAAGTTCTCGTGCCATTTACTCCCCCAGGGTCAGAGGCATCGTGAGCTATTTCCAACTGTGCTGTGACATTACCAGCAAAATGGAGTCAGAGTTCACTTCGAAACACTCGTGTCGACCTTAAGACCAGGGAGAAAGTCTCCAGGTACAAAACGAACATGGGTGGTATAAGTGAGTCAAGGAATGATTGGATATCAGCTACATCTGTACGGGAGAAGGGTTTTAATTACAAAGGGACCTGGGACTTCACAGGGGCTCCAGACTGAGCATGTGGACAATGATCTTGAACACGCGGGGGAGCTGAGGTCTGCCCCACGCCACGTCTGCTCAGCAGAACTTGGAGAAAGAATCACAGCAAACACCAGCAGGCGGCAGGTGGGGAGGAAGTAGAAATAAATGCAGTGTGATTGAAGACATGCCCGGCCACGGTGGCACAGAGACAGGACAGTCAATATGTGCACGTGTGAACTTGGCCAGCTTCTGCTTGGCACTGTTCAGGAGCCTTCGCCATTCCCTAGAAAAATCTCCTATGGTCACCATCATTTGAGCCACAAAAGCTTCCCTCCTGGCCTGTGAACTCCTGGGAGGCAGAGGGAGCGGTCTTTCTCATTGCTATATCCCTGACACATACAGAAAATCAGTGAATGAAACCCCCAACTGCCTCTCTGTCTTTTTTTTTTTTTTTTTGTGGGGGGGGGGGAGGTTTTTGCTATAGGGCGCATGCAATTGCCAGAAAGACAGAGAGACAGAAAGTGAGAAAGTGAGGAATCACCCCCCAGGGGGGATGGCCACACCACAATCCCTTCTCCATTTTCCTCTCGGGATCTTGGGCATGCACACACACGCGCCCGGTGTGAGTTTAAGCCACTGGGTCCGGGACTTGAACTGCGGTTGACTACGTGGGGGTCCAGTGACATAGCCATTATGCCAACTGCTGGTCCCGGTTCTCTGGTTTAATGAAATGATTAGGAGAATAATTGTACTGGCCAGCGTAGGTACAGACCGGGAGCCAGAACATGTGAAATCGGTAGTGTCAATGGGTATTCGTCCCACATTTTCCTCTCTGAAATCCCACATTCCAAAAAAACAATCGTGTGTGTGTGTGTGTGTGTGTGTGTGTGTGTGTATGTGTGTGTTTCTTTAGAGTTTTTTGCTATAGGGTATGTTTGCTTACCAGAGAGACAGAAAGTGAGAAATCACTCCCTGGGGGGGTGGCTATGCCACAATCCCTTCTCCATTCTCCTCTCGGGATGTTGGGCAAGCACGCACACACGGTTGGCATGAGTTTCAAGCCACTGGGCCTGGGATTCAAACTGTGTTTGGCCATGTGGGAGTCCAGCGCCTTAACCACTATGGCACCTGCTGCCCCTCACTGTGTTTTAAATTTGTTCTTTGTTTTAATTTGCTATAGGGCACATGCGCTCAACAGAGAGAGTAAGTAAGAGAGAAATCACCCCCCGAGGGGATGACCATGCTGCAATTCCTTCTCCTCTATTCTCCTCTTGGGATTTTGGGTACGCACGTACATGCGCTCGGCGATTTTCAAGCTGCGGGTCCAGGACTCAAACAGTGGAGTTGGTCATGTAGAATCCAGACACCTTAACCTCCACATTATCTGCTGACCCTTTGATTTCCTAATCTCATCATTTTTGTCTCTTAAAATGAGACAAGTTTCCTAATTATAGTAGGGAGAAGTAACACTTTGAAGTGTTGCTGTGAGACCCCACGGAGATCGGATGTACAAAGTTCTGTGTGGACACTAAGTGCGACACAGACTCTGAGTTATTAGTGTTATTAGAAGCAAGAGTAAAATCACTCAAGAAATGCATTTTTTCACGTACTTTCAGGCATTACAACAGGAGGAGAGGAAGATGGGAGGGGCCTTCCTGGAGCCTGCTGGGTGATGCCACAGAGGTAGCCCTCTCTGGGCCCCAGTAGCCTGAGAGCACAGGCCACAGGCAACCTACAAAAGGTGTCATCCCAGTGCCTCTGTGACCTCTGGATCTGTGACCTCCAGATCCTGTTACCTGGACCCAGTTGTGACTGGGTTGTGACTGTCCTTATTTGCAGCCTTTTTGCTCCAGTTGCATTTCTCCCCAGTGGCGTTTCCAATGCCCTTCACTCCCTAACAGGGGGGCCTCAAACAACTACTAGTTTCTTCAATGCTTTCACCTAAGCCTCGGCTTTTGATCTTCTCTGCTCCACGCTCAGCTCTGGCCTCTAACTGCCTGGAAGAGGAGGCTGGCTGCCTCAGGTCACCCAGATCATGAGTAATTTCTGAAACATCACTTATCGTTGTGTGTAACCACCGAGGTGGTCTACATAGCTTACAAGGCACTTTCCTATTCGCGTTTAGGCCTCCAACCCCACTAGGCAGAGGGCAGGACAGTGATGTTCCCATTTGGTAGAAGAAACCTAGGTGTCCAAGAGTTAAGTGTCTTGCCCAAAAGACAGGTGTGGGATTAATTCCAGGTACTTGGCATACTAGATCGGTGCTTTTTATGGCCTTGCCTACTGCTCGGCACTGCAAGGTCACCAGGAGGTGCTCTCAGTGCATGCCCCTCACTGAGAGATTATTAGTGACCGAGGGCATAGTTTTGCACCTCAGGAGTCCTGAGAACACCAGAAGGTTCCAATTTCTCAACCTATCTATTGGATGCAGCTGGAATGATATAGGAGGTCTTTAAAACTGTATCACTCCGCAACTTGAACTTTTCTTTCTGCTCTTGTCTGACCCCTTCCTTGGTTCTTTGTCTATGAACGTCACCATTGCACATCAGTCACTTAAGGAGAATTCGCAGATCCTCCTCCGTTTCTTCCATTCTTGCGCTGTCCACATCGCATTCACTCATGCATACATACACTCACTGTCATTCACTGTCATTCACAACCATTATAGTTTCTTGGTATCTCTTTTTGAAAAAAATAATAGAAATTATTCATTTAATTTTTATTTATTATTATTCTTCGAATTGATGAGAGAGAGAGAAGCAGCAAGCCACCAGGTCCGAGACTCGAACCGTGGTTGGCCATGTGGGAGTCCAGTGCCACCATGCCACCTGCTGGCCCCTCTTTGTATCTCTTGAATCTGTCTCCTCCCTCCATTCCCATCTCCTCTACCCTAATTCAGATCCTCCCCAGCTTCCTCCTGTCATATTTCTCCAAGTCTTTCTCCACGCTATTACTGGAGGAATCTTTCTAAACTGTCAATTTGATCATGCGCCTTCACCACCCCTCCATACCCCCAATACTCCTCACTGCATGCAAGACCACCGCAAACCCCTTCACCAGACACACATGTCTTCCCACACTATGACTCTTGTCCACGTTTTCCTCAGCCCAGACATTGACCTCAGCTTCTCCAAAGCCGGGCTGAACTGGTCACTTGTGGCTTCACTGTATCTCATACCTATTATCACCTAGACCTTTTTATCATGAGTTGGTGCAAAGTTACCTCCCCGAGGATGGGTTGCGATTTGAAGCAAGTGCACTTAGATGATCAGCATTTATTCCAGTGTATCTCATATAGAAAGAAGCCAGTGTTGACTGAGTGAGTGGAGGAAGAGAACCCCTGTCAGGCTGGCCCTCATCTCACCCCATGGGCAGCCTGATCCTCAACTTGCAAGGCTCCTCTTCATAGCTATATCCATTCATTTCTCCTTGGGAACCAACGCACGCACAAGCTGGGCTCCAGACCCTTGTCTCACCATCCCCTCTTAGCTTTTCTCAGAAAGCCCCGGAGCCACCAGATGTGCAAATCTCCGAGGTGCCCTTACATCCCCTGTTCCTCTCCAGAATCCACCCAACTGTGGGACCTGTCTGTCTGTTTATCTGCATCAAAGCCTGTGCTCTCTGCAGGCTGGGAGAATGCTTTTTGTGTGATAGGTCTTTGAAGACAGTAGCAGCTGGGAGGCTAATTCATACCTGTCAGTGAATTCTATTTAATGGGAGATTTGGCCCTAAAGCTTCCAGCCCTCCTGGACTCCTCTCCCTGTGTGTTTCCTATTCATTTACCCCTGTGGCCTGAATGCACAGCCCCGTCCCTCCCAGGAACTCATACCCTCTCCTCTTTTCTCCCCTACCATGAGTTCACATACAGGACTTCAAAGGCAGACCATTCTCTGTCTTGCTCGACGCTCTCCTGCCTACACCAAACCCCACACTTGGGCTTAGCATGCTCAATATACATTCGCTGAATAGGGGCGGAACCACCTTCACAAAAACTTTGGTCATTTGCTCCTGGGAAAAGGGAGGCAGAGGCCAGGTAGAAAGCTCTCCTACCTCCTCTATGGCATCTGAGACCATCTTCACTTGCGTTTGCAAGATTGCCGTGTGTCGCATCTAACTAGGCAGTGACCTGTGCAGCTGCAACTTGGGTGGGTCGAGCTGACACGGGCAGTGGTGGCACCCTGTGCCCTCTCCTGGGGCTGGGAAGAGCTGCTGCTTTTCTGCAGCCTTGCGTCCTCTAGCAGGCAAGGATTCCTCACCTCTGAGGTCCCTGTGCTCAGGATCCACTGATCAGGCCTCTGTCTACACATCAGGTGCTATGTCTCTCCTCTCCCAGGCCCCAACACAATAGCCTCACACATCCCCACCCAGCTCACTAGGGGGATGAGCGTTGTTTAGGAAGACGAGGGATGGCCTCTGTGGCCTCCGTCTCAGTGGCCTCTGTCTCTGACTTTGCCTGCCCCATCTCTGCAGCAGGGCAATGGGCTGGGCAGCCTGCTCGTTCCAACGTGCTCGAGATCTCTCACGAGTTTTGTGACTGAGGCAGGACTAGAACCCAGGCCACCATGCTCTCAGATGGGCTCCCACAGTGGGAGGGAAACGTATGAATGTGGGACTTTTGGGGCCAGCAGGTGGTGTGGTGGGTGGGGTGTAGGGTTCCTACATGGCTGGCTACAGTTTGAGTGTCAGACCTAGGCTTGAAAATCACAACAAATAAATAGATATAGATAGATGATACAGATAGATAGATAGATAGATAGATAGATAGATATAGATAGATAGGTAATAGTTATAGATGATATAGATAGATAGATGTAGATAGATAGATATAGATATAGATAGATATATAGATAGATATAGATAGATAAATATAGAGAGATGATAGATATAGATAGATAGATGATAGATAAATGTTTTTAAAAATAGGATTTTCATATATTGGCCATTTTGGCTAACCTCATTTACTCCTTCACTCATTCAACAGAAATATGTGTTTTCACGCCGGGTGCGTGTGTGTGCATGCCCAAGATCCCAAGAGGAGAATGGAGGAGAAGGGATTGCGGTGTGGCCATCCCCCCGGGGGGTGATTTCTCGCTTTCTGTCTCTCTGTCTTTCTCTGTCTGTCTGGCAAGCGCACGCGCCCTATAGCAAAAACCTCTCTCAAAAAAAAAAAAAAAAAAAAAGAAAAGGAAAAAAAGAAATATGAGTGTTTCCCTGAGGACACACATCCCGTTAGGCACTAAAACTGTACCGATGAACAAATCCGTCCCTGCCCTCGAGATGTTTACACTTAGTGGCAAGTGGGAGGCAAGCGGGGAAGAGTGGCAAGTATCAGGTGCTACAGGGACATAAAAATAAGGTGGCCCCTTCTAGCAGAGCTGCTACTCATTTTCCCGAGCTGAGAGCTGACTGCAAGCTAAGACCTGGACGATGAGCAGGAAGCAGCCAGGTGAAGAGGTGGGAAGAGAAGTCTCACAGAGAAACAGCATGTGTAGAGCCCCGGAGGAGAGGGAGCCTGTGAGAGATGCCGGGACTGGCCAGGCATTCAGTGTGGCTGGGGTGTGTAGTCGGTGACAGAATGGGAGGAGACATCATATGTCTGGCTAGGGGGTGACTTCACGGAAGCTGGCTAAGTGCTGTGATGGAGTTTGGATTTTATCCTAGAGGGATGGGGAGCCACAGAAGGGTTTTAAGCAAAAGAGCAGTGTGATCAGGAGTGGTCAGCCACAAATCCAGCCTTCGAATTCACAGAAGAAGCATGGGCCATGGGAGCTAGGGCTGGAGGCCTCTGCGGATGGGCAGGCTTCGAGCTCACCGCGGTGCTGTGAATACGAGCTGTCAGCGCTGCAAAGACAGGGCTGCGGGAGCCTCAGATGGTGATTAATTGAGCTGTTGATGTCTTTGACACTGAGCAGAGCCTGATGCTGGGGACAGAGAGGCTGGATTGCTTAATAATAACAGCACTCGCTACTCCTAATGGTGCTTGTAATACAATAGCACTTATATTGTAATAATAATAATAATGCGATTTACCATAATGTCTTTTATTCTTAGTCTCCCTATGCTTTCCAAACATTCATTAAATCCCAAGCACTCTTTCTGGCAGGGCCCAAATTCCTCGGGGCCAGAAGCTCCTCAGATCTCCCTCAATTTTCCCCTTTGCCTGGGCTCTGTCTTCCCTCAGAGGCTGGTGTTCAGACACCACCAGGGCTATGCCCTGACCGGAGCCCTGGCGAGGGCCAGAGGCAGGCACCTGATGTCTACTATCTGCAAAATCAGAGGATGTGCCAGTTTCCCGTCCCAAGTGTCTCCAGAAACTTCTTTCTGAATCCCTGGCTAGATCTCTCTGTCTGTCCTTTCACTAGATAGTAGAGGGGAAAGCAAACAAGATAAACTCATTTACATAGTTGGTATGGTGGTGGGCAGGAGTCTAAGATGATCTTCAAGATTCACCCTCCTGGGACCAGCAGTTAGCGTAATGGCTATGTCGCTGGACTCCCATGTAGTCAACTACGGTTTGAGTCCTGGACCTGGTAGCTTAAACTCACGCTGGGTGCATGTGCGTGCGTGCCCAAGATCCTGAGAGGAGAATGGAGGAGAAGGTATTGCGGTGTGGCCATGCCCCCTGGGGGGTGATTTCTCGCTTTCTGTCTCTCTGTCTTTCTGGGGAGTGCATGCGCCCTATAGCAAAAACCTCTCCAAAAAAAAAGAAAAAAAGAAAAAAAGAAAAGAAAAAAGAAAAAAGAAAGATTTACCCTCCCTCTCTCTGCAACTCACATATACACACAAACACACAAACATACACACACTCCCTAGGACTGTGACTGACGAATGTTACTTCTGTGAATAGATCACGATATACGTATGGCTCAGTTAACTTTGCGTCTGACCTAAATCCGTGAGGCTTTTTAAAAAAAGTTTTTTGCCAGGTCCCTGAGCTCCCCAGAGAGGAGAGAGAGAGAGAAAGCAAGAAAGCATGCCCCCTCCTCCACGTCCATGAGGAACGGTCATGCCACAATCCTTCTCCTCTCTATCTCCCTCCTATATCTCCTTTCGGGATTTTTGCATACACGCACATGCACGAGCGTGTTTCTCAAGACCCCGGGTCTAGGACTCGAACCACACAGTAGGCCATGTGAGATCCAGCTGCCTCAACTGCCAGAACAAGGGCTGGCCCCATGAGGCTTGTGGGAGAGGAAGACTGCGAATAGAGTCGGCGTGGGTAGGCCTGGACCAGCGCTCAGAGGGCCAGAACCCGAGAGCGACCTCTGGATGCTGAGAGCGGTCCTGAGCCACAAGCTGGCCAGAAAACCACGATTTCAGTCCTTCAACCACACAGGAGTGAATTCCGCTGATAATAAGGGCAAACTTGGCAGGGAAGCCCAAACTCCAGATGAGGACACACCCCACGAAATTGTGGGGTTTTTTTCGGAGGTTTTTACCTCAGGGTGCATGTGCTCACCAGAAAGAGACAGAGACAGCAAGAGGGAAAGTGACAGAGATCCAGAGGGGATGGCCACACTGCAACCCCTTCTCCTCCATTCTCCTCCCAGGACCTTGGGTACACACGCGCATGCGCCTGGTGTGAGTTTCAAGCCACCAGGTCTGGAACTTGAACCATGGCCAACCACGTGAGAGTCCAGTGATGTAACCATTATCCCACTTGCTGGACCCCATCCTGTGACATGTTGATTCCAGCCTGAGCAGAGTCCAGTCATGTTGTGCAAGACCCAACCTACAGAAGTTTGAACCCTTACCAAAGGGTGCTGTTTGAAATTGCTCGCTCCCTTACATGCCCCCTGGGACCCCCAAAGGTCAGCTGAATAACAAGATGTGGGCTGAGAGGCAACAGGCAAACTCTTTGCCAATTGAAGACCTCGGGCAAAGCTCCTCAACTTCTCTGAGCCTCACTTCTCAACCTTATAGAATTTGACACCTACCTCACAGTGCTCTTGGGAAGAGTAAAGACCTTGAAAATGAAGTTCTTGGTACGTTTCTGGCCCCCAAACCAGGAGTGACATTACAGCAACACCAGGTTTGGGAAATGGGGAGATTTTTATGATCAGACTCTCTTGATTGCAGATAATTGAAAACTGCTGGGGCAGTAGACAGAAGGGAGACCTCTCTCATTAACTTAATGAGACTTCAGGATCTAACAACTTGGCGACAGAGGTCAAGGCTGTCTCCCCTGCTTCCAAAGCTCTAGTAGACAGAAGGCTGGGGCAGTCCGAGGGGGACATTTCCATTATGTTTCCAGTGATATTGAATCAGAGCAGTCCCCTGAGTCTGGTTCTTATTTCAATTTGATTTATTTCATATGCACAGTCAGATGCGCCCGGTCGCCAGCACATACAGGCACAGAGAGAACGTGTGAGTGTGTGGATGTCAGGGGCAGAGACAAGGAATGAGTTTCCCTTTTTATTAAATGGATGATACATAAATATCTCCAACTCTATTCCAGGAACCCCATGGGACTGATCGGCGCTGTCATGCTGTTTGTCAAACATCAGCAAAGGGGTTGTCTGATAATTGGTTCCTCCCATGCGAAGCAGAGTTTTTTCGCCTCCACCAGCGTCTCGACACCCCTATCGAATGCTTCTTCGGTTTCTATTGATTTTCCTCACAATATTTATTCTGTTCTCACACCCCCAGCCCCACTTGGTTTGGAGCCAACCGGTTTGGAAACTACTGTCTCCCCTTGAACACCTGCTCCCACTGGGAGGCGGGGCTGCAGCTCCTCCTTCCCCACCCAGGCTCAGGGAGAGGTAAAACCCTAATGGGTCCATTCCTATTTTCAATGACTCTGTATCCCTGGGACTGGAGTCGCATTCTTCTCTCAGGAACACTGACAATGATGCCTCATCTTACCCCCCTTGGATCTACCAATTGATCCGTCCATTCTTAGAGTAACTGTTACTGTGGGTGGAGAGAAGAATAGACTATTTCAAATATGGCCGCCACCGGGGAGGCCCCACACACAGCCAGAGGTGATCCTTCTAGCCACCTGGGCTTGCCCAGGAAAGAGTCCCATCTCTGAGGCCTTTTTCTCCCACCCTTGCCTGATGGCACATGGTGAGCGGCCACATACCTGCCAGCCAAGCAGGGTAGAGGCTCGAAGCGAGTGTCTCCTGGTGCACAGCCCTGCGCAGGTACCACCAGAGTAAGGAGAGGGGACACGTCAGAAGTTGTGAGGAAAGAGGGGTCAACGGTGATGGTTGGCAGTAAGAAAGGTGGACAGACTGTCAGCCCAGGGCCCCCTGGAGTGCCAGCCCAAGCTCATCACCACCGAGCATCCCAGTTCAATCTGTTGCTGGGCCTGCTGCCTCCTCTGTCCCCTCGAGGCTGCCACATACCCCGGGAAATACTCCAGGAAGGATTTTCTCCTGCACCCGGTGTTGGGGTGAGAAGGGTCTCATGATGAGACACCAGGGCAGACGTCTGGTGGGCAGAATGGAGCTCTCCTATCAGACACTTGGTCGCTGGCACCACGAGGGATCAGGGCCACTCCACCTCGAGGCCTGGCCAAGTCTGCCTGCCCTTTCCTGCGGGCAACTCTGGCTTGAATTCTCTTTCTAGGTCAGTGGTGCCTGACCCTGAATGGGGACCACCGTGGCTAGGTATGCAGGTGATACTCCCTGGGACAGGCATTTGTGACAGGCAGCCACCACGCTAAAGGAGCTGACTCAGGTCTGACTCATGCCTTTCCCCACCCCTGTCTCACACAGGACAGGGAAGATGGCTGCCTGCATGGAGAAATGAAGGTTCTACCTACAGAATACAGTCCTCTCAGGCTCCGCAATTTCCCACACTACCCACCTCAAGGGGGAGGCCTTGGTTAAAGGCAAATGCTGTCTGAAATGGAGAGACATTAACGAGTGTGTCCTCTACTTAGAATGCCTTGCCCAGGACCAGCAGTTAGTGTAATGGCTATGTCACGGGACTCCCATTAATTGACCGCAGTTTGAGTCCTGGACCTGGTGGCTTAAACTTACGCCGGGCACGTGTACATGCATGCCTAAGATCCTGAGAAGAGAGTGGGAGAGAAGGGATTGAGGGCCATCCCCCCTGGGGGGGTGATTTCTCGCTTTCTATCTCTCTGTCTCTGTCTTTCTGGTGAGCGCACATGCTCTATAGCAAAAACCTCTCAAAAAAAAAAAAAAAAAAAAAAGTCCTGCCCATCCCCCTCCCCAGGTGGCCCCTCCTGCTGGTCCCTCAGAGCTGTTTTCTGTGGCCTCCTCAGGAAGCTTTCTGCGGACCTACCAGGCCATCTGAAGGCCCATCTCTGATAGCTCTCGAATTCTCTGCACGTGTCTTCACTTCCTGGAACCCTCCACTGGCAGCAGCCCGTGTGGGCCCCTCTGCCCTCCCAGTCTGACCTCCTCCGCACTCAGGGCTGGGCTCACTGCTGCACCCCAACAGGTAGCCCAGCTTGTGCTCACACACGCTGAGCCAGAGACTGTGTGGTGTAGGGTCGGGGACCTGTTCTCTCCACTCCCAACTGCCCTCTCTGGTTCTGTTTGCTCAACACAAAATCATCAGCTTAGATGCTCTCAAAGCTCTCCAAACATCCAATGCTGTCCTCGGTCATTAACGCCTTGACATGGACTGGATTTTCAGTCTGGGAGTGCTGGCTTCCATCAAGACTCTGAAGCAGCGGGTGGGGGTTTGGGACAAGACAGGTATGTCTGGGCAAGAGGGAATGAGAGACTGCAATAGCTCCCAAGACGGGGCACTCCCCCACTCGAAGGATCTAGATAGCCAAGAGCCCTGGAGGGATGGGCAAGCCAGACAAGAGAACTGAAAAGCCATGAAGAGGGAAGTTGCCTACTTCATGTGGAACAGGCTGGGCAGGAGAATCCACTCTGTTCTTGGAAGGTCTTTGGAAATCTCCTAGCTTCTCCCCAAAGGAGATGATACTGTGCAAGACCACAGGCAGTGGTCAGTAAGCAGGACGCTAAGACAAGAGCCCGACCTGCAGGGACCAGCTCCTGTGCTAAGAGAGCCCAGCAACTTTGCACGCAGGTCAAATGCCGCCTGGTCTGAGTCTTCCTTTACTGGCTCTGGCTCTACCTCTCGCAGCCATACTCCCTTGGTCACCACCACAGGCTCCGTCCCTTACCTCTGCCTGCATGTCACTCTTGCACTCTCATCTCCAACTTGTCCTTCAATAAAGAAAACCTATAAACCTTCCTGCAAGCTCTAAAAGAGATCATTGTTCTCCCCTCTGGGCTCCCACCCTCACATCGCTAGACCAGACCTCATCGAGACCCAGCCTGCTGGGCCACACCGCGTGGACCCTGGTGCTCTGCATCACACGGCAGAAACTTCGGAGGCATCTGCTGAATAAGGGTCGTGGAGTCAGCCTCTTCCATAGGCGAGTCACTTAATCACAGCTGCCCAATCATTTTACAGTCCTGTAGCGTGGGCCGGGTTTCCCCAGATGCAAATGCCAAATATCACTCTTTGGTCGATGCCTTCTGAATCTCTTTTGGAGTCTCTCAGCCATTTCTCTGACTACACCCTCTCTTCCAACAACCAGGTTCAGAGATCATGTACAGGAGGGCTGGCAGCTTTGGGGAGCACAGTTTGGGAATGACACCCTCTCCTTAAGACACAGGTGTGCCCATGTGGGCCCAGGGGACGTCTGTCACTGCCAGGCCTGCCAACTCTCTCAGGGTCTGTCCTTGGTGGGGTGGCGCCGTGGCAGCTCAGACAGGCACATGGGCAGCTTTCGCTCCATTACTCTTTTCCTGGTTTCACTAAGAACACATTTATTCACCAAAGTGAACTGTATTATGCAGAGTGGTCCTCCTAAAAGGCTCAATAAAGCTGAAATATGTGGGTACTCTTAATAATTTTACAATAAACTACACTTTAGAATCAATTGCTCTGGCACTAGAAAGTTGTCCGGCTGACAGATTGTAGCTTCTGGCTGGCTGTGTGTGTGTGTGTGTATGTAGGGGGTGTGTATGTGTGTGTAGAGTATATGTGTAGGGTGTGTATGTGTGTGTATGTAGGGTGTGTGTAGAGTGTGTGTGTGTGCAGGGTGTGTGTGCAGGGTGTGTAAGGTGTGCATGTGTGTGTATGTAGGGTATGTGTGTGTAGGGTGTGTGTGTATGCAGGGTGTGTGTGTAGGGTGTGTGTGTAAGGTGTGTATGTGTGTGTATGAAGGGTGTGTGTGTAGAGTGTGTATGTAGGGTGAGTGTATGTAGAGTGTGTGTGTATGTAGGGTGTGTGTGTATGTAGGGTGTGTGTGTAGGGTTTGTGTGTGTGCAGGGTGTGTGAGTGTAAGATGTGTGTGTGTGTATGTAGGGTATATGTGGAGGACGTGTGTATGTAGGGTGTGTGTGTGTGTGTAGAGTGTGTGTAGGGCATGTATGTGTGTGTATGTAGGGTGTGTGTATGTGGGGTGTGTGTGTAGAGTGTGTATATAGGGTGTGTGTATGTAGGGTGTGTGTGTGTAGGGTGTGTGTGTAAGGTGTATGTGTTTATGTGTAGGGTGTATGTAGGGTGTGTGTCTGAGGTGTGTGTGTGTGTATTTAGAGCCTGTGTGTGTGTAGGTATTTGTGTGTATGTAGGGTGTGTGTGTGTGTGTGTGTGTGTGTGTGTAGGGTGTGTGTGTATTTAAAGTATGTGTGTAGGTATTTGTGTGTGTATCTGTTGCACTTTCGGTAAAGTTCTGGAAAAGCTCAGACATCTTGGGAACTATAGTTCCAACTAGAGAGGCCAATTTTGAAATGTTTCTGATGACAGCTGTGGAGTTTTGGAAAGCTAAAGGCAGTAAGTCAGCAAATTGAAGTCCAAGGATGGAAATACTCAACAGAGAAGTGGGGAAAGGAGAGAGCCAGGAAATAATGTTTACTAGCATCGCCTGATCATTAGAGACTTCCCGTTCTTCATAAATGATGCTTCGAGATTAGCATTGCTATCCCCATTTACAGGGGGGAAGACTGAGCCTCCCACAGGTTAGCCAACTTGCTGCATGTACAGCTAGTACACGGCAGGGCCCAGATTGCAATGCAAGTCCCTGCTGATCAGAGGCCCTGGCTGCTTCCGCTAAACCATGTTTTTATCCCTGGTGTCCACACTGTGATTAGGGCTGTCCAACCTTGGGCAAGTCATGGGGACAGGGAACAGGGCTAGATAATGTCATAATGACCTTTACAACCTGAAGGAGGGATTTGGATTTGAAGGTCCTTCAGTTCTGGCTCCCTGAGTCAGATGCCTGGTTCTAAACTCAAGAGGCCACTTGACCAAGGCTGACCAGTGCCTGGTGTGGCCAGCAGGGGATGCGCCTTACCCCCGGTGACAGAGTCCATTCGGTACAATCCATCTGACTGGCCATGCATTCCTTCCCTTTCTACCTCAATGGTCACTTCAGTACCAACCTTGGGCCTCAGGTTTTGACATCACCCTCACTCAAGAGCCCCTGGAAAAGATATAAGATAAAGAGCCCCTTATATCCTGAGCCCACCCACCCTTCATCTGAAACCCGTCTAGTCTAGAATGGGAGGAAGGGTGCTGAGACTGAGTAACCATTGCGTGGCTAAGGAAATGCCGAGGCATCCGGGGAGCAGGGAGATGGGCCCTGTCCTCCCTCGCCGAGCTGCAGAAAACCCACCGGGCTCCATGGTGCTTGAGGACTTAGCAGGGGCAACCTGAGTTCCTATGAATGCAAGACGACCTGGCCAGCCTTCCTAGTGCAGGGACTCCTCAAGGCTGTGAGATGCTCCATTCACTCACTTGATCAATATTTACTGAGCGTCTATTACGTGCCAGGAGGCCACTGGGGTTCCAGTAAAGAACAAGACAGACCTGGTCTTGCCTGTATGAAGCTCAAAGTCTGGTGAAGGGTGGGACCAGCAGTTAGCGTAATGGCTATGTCGCTGGACTCCCACGTAGTCGACCACGGTTCAAGTCCCGGACCCGGTGGCTTAAACTCACGCCGGGCGCATGTGCGTGCGTGCCCAAGATCCCGAGAGGAGAATGGAGGAGAAGGGATTGCGGCGTGGCCATCCCCCCTGGGGGGTGATTTCTCGCTTTCTATCTCTCTGTCTCTTTCTGTCTGTCTGGCGAGCGCACGTGCCCTATAGCAAAAACCTCTCAAAAAAAAAAAAAAAAAAAAAAGTCTGGTGAAGGGTCAGATGGAGAAATTCCCACTTGGGATGACTGCTATAAAATGCAGAACCCAGGGTGCCATGAGAGCTTGAGAGCACCTCGGCCAGTGTGGACCGGGGAGCCTTGTTTGTGGAAGAGACATTTGAGTAAGACCTGAAAGTGGGTAAGGTCAGCTTGCCAAAGGAAGGAGCAGGCGAGGGGGCCGTGAGCTGTCTACTTCCTGCCGGGATCAATTGTTTCTTCCCTCCCCATCTGTCCTGGCTCCCCTTTCTGCAATAATTTCAGTAATTTCAATTACTTACGGCTAATCTCTCTGATAAACCTTTGGAAGATACACATAGGCCAAGGCCCACTGACAGTACAATGGGCCCAGAGGAGGAAAATTGGCTGTTTAGGTCCACTCTACCCGAACAAGATAGAGACCGGGGCCTGGAGCGGGTTTTCTGCAGGATTCACTGGTCCTCGCTGTAATTTGGGAAGCCAAGGAGCTGTCAGGGAATGGGAACTGCTTCCACAGGTCACACGGGCCTCCCAGTCAACGGCTCGTTCTCTCCTTTCTCCAGAGAACCTTCTGCACTGCAGGGCATTATGATTCAAAATGCCCCCAACTGTGTGAGGGATGAAACAAACCCAAGGCTGGACAGACCCTCAGAGGTCACCTAATACAACCTCAGAATTTTACACATGAGCAAACTAAACGCCAGCGAGGAAAGACACGTTACCTGGATGGAGGCAGTAAGTGATTACGAGCTAACTACCTGGGCCGATCACTCCGCTCCGGACCTTGAGTGAGACAGCAAAGCTTTATGAGCCTCGCTTTGCTCAACCCTAGAATGGGGTAAAACTGCCTTCCGCTAGAGTTGTGATGAGGTTTAAAGGGAAAATAGCTGCAAAACACTTTTTATACAGAACCTTGAAAAATACTGCAGAAATATCCACTATCACTATTTTCTTTTTTTTAATTAAAAATTTTTTTTGAAAGATTTTTTTTTTTTTTTTTTTTTTTTTTTTTTTGCTATAGGGCGCATGTGCTTGCCACACAGACAGAGAGACAGAAAGCGAGAAATCACCCCCCAGGGGGGATGGCCACACCACAATCCCTTCTCCATTCTCCTCTCGGGATCTTGGGCACGCACCCACACACGCCCGGCTTGAGTTTTAAGCCACCGGGTCCGGGACGCGAACCGCGGTTGACTACGTGAAAGTCCAGCGACATAGCCATTACGCTAACTGCTGGTCCCTTCTTTTCTTTCTTCTTCTTCTTTTTTTTTTTTTTTTGAGAGGTTTTTGCTATAGGGCACGTGCGCTCGCCAGAAAGACAGAGACAGACAGAGAGACAGAAAGTGAGAAATCACCCCCCAGGAGGGATGGCCATGCTGCAATCCCTTCTCCTCTATTCTCCTCTCCTCTCGGGATCTTGGGCACGCAAGCACACACGCCCGGCATGATTTTAAGCCGCCAGATTTGGGACTTGAACCACGGTCGACTACGTGGGAGTCCAGCAACATAGCCGTTACGCTAACTGCTGGTCCCCACTATTACTATTTTCTAAAAAAACATTTATTTATTGTGATTTTCTAGCTGCCAGGTCCAGGACTCAAACTGTGGGAATCCAGCACCCCAACCACCATGCCGCCTGCTGACACTCAACTATCCCTATTACTAGGCCCACCCAGCTAGTTAGTGGCAGGGGTGGGCTGAAGCTACAGCCATGGCACTGCCAGTCCAGGGCTCTGCCTGTCTTAGGACGGAGCCTCCTGCTGCTGTAACCCTTTCTCTCACCTCCTAACATGGCACACCCTGCCCTTGGCCCATCTCTCTAGAGTCCCCAAGGGAAGAACTCTGAGCTGCCCGCTACCTCTGCACACACCCTCGCAGCAAGTTGGCGGTGGTTCCGAGGGCGGGCAGCTGTCCCCTGCCTGGACCAGGCACGAGATGCTGCTGCTGGCTTCTAGAAGCCAAGCCGCTACAATGCCAGGTGCAGCCCGGGGCCAGATGACCGTAGGCTCCGGCTTCCGGTGCCCGGTCGTTTCCCACTTTTCACTGTCATTCTGTGATTTTTGACCCTTACCCCTAAATCTCAACGCTGCTCCCCATCAAGGTGGCAGCTCCCTCCTTTGGCGCAGGGCCCATCCGTGTTCTCTGACAATAGATTAGGGTGATTTTATCTTTTCTATTAGGCAGTGATTGCAAATCTCTCTGGGTTCATTAGTCGCCGGCTGGTCCTTCCAGATTTATTAGCTCACGCTGAGCTTTCTCCTTCACCTTCTCCTGTACGACAGCACCCACCGCCTCTGCCGTCTCAATGGGACTGGGCTCTGCCCAAAGGGCCTGCGTGCTGCTCGCCATCTATCCGAACTCCCCCAGTCTTGCCGAACAATGGTTCCCCCAGTCAAATCCCAGAGGCCGACTGGAGAACAGAGACCCTTCCAGAATAAGCTCAGGGCGCCTGTAACGCCCTGTGTACGCCCCATCCAGCAAGAGTTTGCCGGCAGCTCTTCTGGTTATAAAGGAGCCGATACTAAGAGCCAATCTCTGCTTGGAGCATCCGTTATCCCCTGAACTGAGTGGCCAGGGCTTAGGATGCTGACTGCTCTTCTAGCACACACGTAAGAGATGTGTGATGGCGATTCCCAATGTGGTGAAATGGCAGAGACTGCTGCCCGGTCACAAACCCATCGCCTCTTCTCCTGGCACACAGATGGACTACATTCCCCAGCTCCCTCGCAGGTAGGTAAGGTGGTCATGTGACGAGTTCGAGCCAATAGAATTACGAGCAGACAAAATGTGCCGCTCCCATGCCTGATCCATAAAACCTTCCAGCATGTGCGTCCCGAAATTGCTCTCCCACTCTACAAGGGCACATTCGTAAGCTACAAGAAGCAGGGGCCCCTGAATGACCTTTAAAGGCTACCTACTAAGCTGGAACACACTTTCGGGACTTCACATTAGAAATACAACGTTTTGGGACCAGCAGTTAGCGTAATGGCTATGTCGCTGGACTCCCACGTAGTCGACCGTGGTTCGAGTCCCGGACCCGGTGGCTTAAACTCACGCCGGGCGCGTGTGCGTGCGTGCCCAAGATCCCGAGAGGAGAATGGAGGAGAAGGGATTGCGGTGCGGCCATCCCCCCTGGGGGGTGATTTCCTGCTTTCTGTCTCTCTGTCTCTCTCTGTCTGTCTGGCGAGCGCATGCGCCCTATAGCAAAAACCTCTCAAAAAAAAAAGAAATACAACGTTTTCAAAAAGTTCATGGAAAATATTCTGTGCTTGGATTTCATAAAATTTTTTGCACCAAAATAAACTTGTACTGTAATTCCATTTTCCCATGAGCTTTAGAAGTCTCCCAGATACCTCCACTGTGTGTAGCTATGAGATCTGCTGTTGTTACAGCAGTGAGCAATACCTACCAGATACAAAAGGCATTATCTATAGCTAATTCTTAGCAAGATTTAAAAATATGAATATTATTACTTTTCACATTTTACGTACAAGAAAACCGAGGCCCTGAGAACCTCAGGGCCACACAGCTCATGAGCTGCTGCACGGGGAGTTTCCATCAGTTCTGACACGAGTGCTGGGTTTACACACTAGCTACTTTCTCACTTTATAAAGCTTCTTAATCAGCAGGACTCTCAGTTTCAACCACGTGGTCTTGCTTATTTCAATCTGCAAACTCCAAATAGAAATGACACACGTGCGACCATTTCCTACTCACCAAACTATTATTCTTATTTTATTTTTCTTTATTTTATTTTATATTACTTTTATAGAGGTTTTTGCCTTAGGGTGTATGTGCTCGCTGGTGAGAGAGAGAGATACAGAGACAGAGAGACAGAGACAGTGAGAGAGAAAGTCAGAAATCATTCCCCGGGGGGGGGGATGGCTACACGGCAACCCCCTTCCCTCTATTCTCCCAGGATCTTGAGCATGCACACAAATGCGCCCTGCGTGAGTTTCAAGCCACCAAGTCCGGGACTTATACAGCAGGTAGCCATGAGGGAGTCCAGGGACATAACCGCTATACCATCTGCTGGCCCCAGGCTATTATTTTTAAAAATAAAAACAACAAGTATTGGCAAGATTGCCGATAAGCCAGAATTCTTGTACATGGCTAGTAGAGATGAAAAATGGTACAGTCATTCTGGAAAACAGCTTGGCTGTTCCTCCGTAAAGCAAACATGTAAATACTGTAGGATCCAGCAATTCTACACCTTAGCATATACCCAAATGGAATAAAGGCAGGAAATTGAAAAGATACTTGCACATCCATGTTTATAGCAACGTGATTCACAATAGCCACAACGTGGAAGCAACCTAAGTGTCCACTAATGGGGGAGTGTGAGAAGTGCCCCTGTAGTTCCGTTGTGCAGGGGGAGCCAGATTCCGCCTGGCTAACTGTGGTTAAAATCTCAGCCCTGGCACCTTGAAAAACACGTTCAGCACGTGCAAGTGTGCCCAGGATCCAAACAGGAGGAAGAAATGGAGGAAGAAAAGGATTGTGATATGACCAGACCCCATTGGGGAGGGGTGGTTCCTCTCTCTGCCTGTCTCTTACTTACATACAGATACATTCTGGCATGTTTAAGAAAACGAACTAAAAAGAAACTATGAAAAATAAAAACTGAAATCCAAAATGTCGTACATATAAAGGAACTCCAAAGAGTTTATGGAAAAACTGGAATTAAAGTACAGGTTTATTTTGCCCCCCCTCCCCCAAAAAAAGGAAAATTGAAATCCATGCACCATTTTCCCAGAATGTGCCTTTTCCATGAACTTTTTGAAGATTCCCTAATACTTTACTGTAATTTTTTTAAAAAATCAAAAGAAAGGAAGTGAGGGAGGGGGCAGGGAAGAAAGAAGGCAGACAGGCAAGGAAAGGGAGGGAGAGATGAGGGAGGGAAGACAGACAGACAGCCTGAGTGAGCCCTAGAACAGGCAGGGACCAGATCCCCAGGCTGTTCACACATCTGTGTCTCTGTGACCTTGCACGGCAGTGGCACTTGCCTTGCTTGTCCCTTATTTGGTCCATCTCACTCGGGCCTGCACCTTGACCCCTTTCCTGGGTCTACCACGAGGACTTGCTTCCTCCTGGTTCCTCTCCAGGTGCCTGACCTCTGGCCATGTGTACGTCCTGGCTGTCAGTGTCTCTCTGTCTCTCGGGTTCTCGTGACTGGAACCCTGAGAGCTGACCCTCTGCCATGGGCTCACACACCAGCCAGGCACATTCGCACCTGCCGATGAGAGATCTGCCCTGCTGGGAAGGAGTCCTGACCTTTTGGAACCAGAAACGAGGGCAAGATGCTAGTTCGTGGATCAGACCTCTAACCTCCGTACGAACTTCACAAGAGATAATATACACAAAGACCTGGCTGTCTGTCACTGTCATACTTCCTGTCACTAGCCTCGTCCCCTGTGCTGAGAAAGGTCTGTCCTTGTGCATTGCTCCCCTCCCCACCCGCAGCTGAAGTTCTCTCATCGCCTGACACCTCACTGCCACCAGCACAGACCTCGGCCCCCACTGCACCCACAAATCCGGTTCCCCCCGGCCCATGCAGCTCTGCTGGCGCTGTCGAGCAGCTGCCTGGCCCCCCAGGAGTTTCAGCTCCCTCTGGCTCTGCTCCTCTTACCACATCAGTTGTCCCTGTCACCCAAGGCCCAGGGCTGACATGCTCACCCTCCCTGCTGGCCAGACCCTGAGAGAGAAAGAAACGTGTGTCTACAAGGTCGAATGAATTGACGGTTTAGAAGTTTGATTCATGACGGATCATTTTGTCCCAACTCTTGTGCTTGGTAATCGATGGATCGGATCCACAGCAGTCAAACTGATTCATTTATTATAGATGCCCTACATCAATCAGCTTTCTTAATGCCTGGGTGAGGAGGAGGTATGGAACTTGATCAATTACCCAGTAATTACTGACACAGATAAACCTTACAATGGTTGGTCGAGTCACACATGCTAACCAAACTACCTAGTCTATTTTCTGGAAATAAGTAAACCGGCATTTTGGGGAGTCAGTTCTACAGGCCATTAGAGGCTGGACAGCAAGATAAGTGTCTCCCATTCCTTTCAGGCTGATGAGAAGTGTAAACTAGACCTCTTACAATAAAACCTCCCCTCTAGTGCCCTTGGGTTGTGGCCACTTGCTGTGTGTATATTAGCTACTGAGGCAGTAGGTACTTCTGGTGTCCACTTACAGAAGGGGTCATTGAGGCTCAGAGGGGTTAAGCCACTTGCATAAGATCACATAGCCAGCAACTAGTCGAACTAGAATCTGAAGTTGTATCTACCTAAGGCCAAAGTCCCTGCCCAGTTCTCCACGTTAGTTCTCGAGAAGCTGATCCGAGAATCCACTGTGGTTGAATTCAGGGAGATAAGACATGACGGGGCTCCCTGAGGAATTCAGAGAAGGACTCAATCAGAATTCAAGTCCAGGCAGCATCTGGATTGGGGAAGAGACTGGACCAGGGCCCAGGAGAACTTGTCATACTCTATATGAAACCCCTGCCTCTCTAACCCCAAACTCCAACTGCATCTGGACAGGAAGACAGGTCTTCAAAACGGTCCCTTTCTTCCTACTGAGGTCTGGCCATTCTAGAAAGTGCAGGCACTAATGAGAAACTTCCAGAATAGTCTCTCGCTGACTGAGTTTTGCAATGGCTCTGCCATTCTCTTGACTATTATTCGACCAGCTTCGCTCATGCAGTTGCCTTTCTGATTTCCCTTTGCCAACTTACAAGCCGTGTGAGTCCTGTTAATTCCAGGTTCAAAGACTTCTCTGACTGAAGCCTGCTCCCAGAGCTGGTTGTCTTCTGGGCCCACCCGAAAAGAAGAGAAGCTCTTTGAACACCGAGAGTATCACAGTGTTATATAAAAAATTACAATGCCTTAGAAACATATAGTACTTTGTGATGTACAATGCATTTTTACTTACAGAATTTCAGTGAATCCTCATTAATAACCTTGAAGGGTTTCATTATCCCCATTTTAAAAATGAGAAAACTGGGACTTGGAGTCTATGTGACTCCCTCGGAGTCTCACAGTGAAGATAAAGCAGTGGGGGGATGTGACCCGGGACCGCTGATGGCCCAACTGGGTGCTTTTTCCCCTGGACAGCATATTACCAGCATTCTCAGTATTTCAGAGAAGGAGGGAAGCATATTACCAGCATTCTCAGTATTTCAGAGAAGGAGGGAAGGTGGGTATTGCTGTCTTTTTTTTTTTTTTTTTTTTTTGAGAGGGTGCCTGCACTCTCCAGAAAGAGAGAGAGAGACAGAAAGACAGAAAGTGAGAAATCACTCCCTGGGGGGATGGCCCCACCACAATCCCTTCTCCTTCATTCTCCTCTTGTGATCTTAGACATGTACGCACGTGCTCCCGGCATGAGTTTAAGCCAACGGGTCCGGGACTCGAACCGCAGTCACCTTCATGGGAGTCCAGCGACATAGCCATCATGCCAACTGCTGGTCCAGGTGGGTATTGCTGCCTTAAAAATCTCCGAACAATCACGTGGTTCTAGTCCTGAACCTAGTGACTTAAAAAACATGCCAGGCACGTGTGTGTACATGCCCCATATCCCTACAGGATGGAGAAACGGAAGGGAAGGGATTGTGGCACAACCATGTCCTATGGAAAGGATGCTTTCTCCCTTCCCCTCTCTATCTCTCCATCTCTGTCTAGTGAGTGCATGCACCCTCTTGCAAATTAAAGAAAGAAGGAAAGAAAGAAAGAGAGAAAGAAAGAAAGAAAGAAAGAAAGAAAGAAAGAAAGAAAGAAAGAAAGAAAGAAAGAAAGAAAAAAAAAAAAAAAGATCAGCAAGCCAAGTAACCACTCCATACTCTGGTTACTGTCCTCAGAACTCATATTCAATTGACTGGCTTCCTCCCACCTGTAAAGTCACCTCAGCGACTCCTAGACTCGGTGCTGCCAGGTACCTTGCCTCTTCTGTGACAATGCCTCCCAAGGCGGGATGCCTCCCCAGCTGCTGGCTCCAGGCAGGCAGCCGGGGCCTGCTTCTTCCCTCCCTGCCTCCTTTCCTAGGCTCCCACAGTGGATCACAACAGGACTTAAATCTCTCTTCATTCTTCTGCCCCCTCGCACAGGCTCTCCCACGTGCCGCCTGCTTTAAGCAAATGCTTCTGCATGGCTCTGGGAGTAGTCTAATCCTTTACTCCCGTTTTACATGTTAATGCTCTGACTTACAGGAGCTGTGTTAGACAAGAGACGACAACAACAAACACAACGGAAAAAGGCGAACAAAGAAGTTCATCTGTTTCACACTCTGAGGGGCACCAGGGGGCCCTCTGGGGTTCTGGTGATGTTCTGTCCCTGGGTCTGGGCACTGCTTCCACAGGTGTGCTGGCCTGGAGAAAGCTCTTCAAGCCGTGCACATCTAATGCATGCGGTCTTCTTCTACATGCTACCCCGCTAGACTTCAATGGCAAAGTCCAGCCATAGAGCTGGGCAGTCTTGGGGGTGGTGAACACACCATTTCCACTCACGTTCAAACAAAGGCGGAATGGCTCTATCAGAACTGTTGTGAAGAGGTCACAGAGAAAAGGCCACACCGACTTCCTCTGAGGCCTCTTTCAGCTCTAAGAGCAAAAGCCTGAGGATGCTTTGGGTTAACATCCCACAGCCCAAGAAAGGGCTGCTCACAGACACCTGCAGGAGGCCTAGAAGAGGGGGCTCAAGGTCCACGCCTGTCTCCTTGGGCAGCATCTCCCAGTCCTTGCAGGACATTTTGGGAGACCTGGTCCCTAAGTCTAGGGAGAGAAATGGCATGCTCCCCTAACTCCTCCATTACACACTTTTACCAAGAAAGTCTTTCCTGCCTGGTAACTTTACCTTTTTTTAAGACTGAAGAGTCAAATCTGTGAGGCTGAATTGACATCTACCTTAAATCCTCTAAATGGGTCACTTTCCAGGCTGGATGTAAACAGATAAACGATGAAGAATGAACTGACATGCATATTTCTGGAGCAGTCACCACGTTTAATGTGACTCCCTGCTTCCCGGACACACCATGGGCGTTCTGATCCCAGATTGCTCTACCTTTCTTTGTTTATCTAGGAAAACTGTATCCACCTCCAGGGCATTGCCTGAACACTCTACTTCAATGAAAACTTTTCTCACTGCCCCCACCCCGGCACCCCTTTCGGGGTCTGATGCATTCTGTATAATAACAGAATTTACCGCCTTGCACAATGCTAGGTACTTTGAGTTTTTCTAAAACAGGCTGGGTTTCTTACTCCTGTTTTGATCTTTAAAGATTAGCCTAGAGCCTGGTACATAGGAGGTGCTCAAAAGCATGTTTGGATGAAAGACCACCTGGTCCACTGATTTGTAAAATAAAGTAAATCTCTTCTCTGAAAGGCTCTTTTGTTGTTTTGTTACTTTTTTTTTTTTTTTTTTTTTTTTTTTTAATTTAGATTTTTGCCATAGAGTGCATACATTTGCAATCTCTTCTCCAGTCTCCTCTCAGGATTTTGTGCATGCATGCACATGTACCCAGCCTGTTTTTCAAGTCACTGGAACCAGGACACAAACCACAGAGTCAGCCATGTGGGATCCAGCCACCTTCACCACCATACTACCTGCTAGCCCCTCTGAATGGTTCAAAAACCTTTTTAAAAGGCTTTTACCATAGGGTATATCCTCCCACCAGACAGAGACAGAGAGAAACAGTAAGAGGAAAAATGCAAAATTATCTCCCCAGGGGTGATGGCCATGCTGCAACCGTCTCTCCTCCATTCTCCTCCTGGGATTTTGGACATGCATGCAAACACACCTGGTGTGATTTTTAAGCCACCAGGTCTGGGACTCAAACCGAGGTCAACCACGTGAGAATCTAGTGCTTTCGCCACTACGCCACCTGACGGCCCGCTGAAGACTTCTTTCAACAGCTCTGTTTATAATAGCCAAGAACTGGAAACAACCATCACGCCTCCCAACAGGTGAACGGTCAGACAAACCACAGCACATCCACACCAGCACACACACACAGTGATGAAAATGGACAAATGTCAAGGGCACCATGCTGAGTGAGAAAAGCCAACCTCGCAAGGTCACACGTGGTGTGGGCGTCCATTTAGAAAGCATTCTCAGCATCGGAACGGCACAGAAATGGCGACCGGTGCAGTGGCCGCTGAGGGTTGGGATGGTGGGCAGGAAGGTGAAGGGTGTGACTACAAAGGGGTGGCACGTGGGAGACCCTCGTGGTGACAAAATAGCTCTGCATCTGGTTGCAGTGGTACACACATCTACACACTGTGACAGCTCTGCTATTTTGACATCCAGGTTTTGCTACTATGCTCTAATTATATTAGTCTCTGGCAGAAAAGGAGGCTAAGGCTATTCTGTGTGAACTATCTTTTTGCAACTTCCTATGACTCTATCATTATTCCAAGATACAAAGGTATAAATAAAAAAGCTTGTCCTCTGCGGTCCCCTCTCTGCTCTCATCGAGTGTACCTATATGTCAATAGCATGGCATATTTGTGAGTGCTTAACCACGCTTCCACATAGGTTCAATGACATCATTTCCAAATTACGGCGACTCTATGACACAGCTGTTTGGATCCAGTTTCAAAGATAAGGACGCAGAGCTCATTTGGTATGTGGCAAGTTATAACTCAAACCAGATTTAATATTTCTTCTGACCTCAGTTTTCTCCTCTACAGGGTAAGGGGACACGGCGAAGGTGGCCTCCAGTGATGCCTGCAGTGAGCCACACGTACCACGTACTTTCCGTGCCTCGGCTTTCCCACTTCTGAGTTAGCATGGCGGTCTGATGAGGCAGAGACTGGACCATGGACCAGTACCTGGACCTACCGAGGAGGCTCATCTGTCACCCTGCAGCCTGCAGAACCCTGCCCTGGGTAGCCAGCGACATCTGGAACCATTAGACTCTCCCAGTTCTCATTCTCCAAAGGCTAAGAGCTGTTGGAATGAGACTTCCATGTTTCCAGGACACCCTGCCTCTGGTGGGTGTCTGTCCCTTTGTTCTCTTTCCCCCACTCCTCATCTCTGGGGCTGCATTCTAATCATGGTCCTGATCCTGACAACACTCTAGGCCAAGGAGCGGGGCTGGGAAAGTGTCTTACCAGATTGGTGAAGATGTACGTGTAATAGGCAGACACCATTCCTAGTTCAGCTGCCTGCAGAGGGAAGAGAGTGAGGTTAGAGAAGGAAACAGAAAGCACATGCAGCACAGGAGCTCTGAGGGTTCTAGTATCTACCACTGAAGGAGCCGGTGTGATCATTTTATCGGTTGTTCCAATGAGAAGCTAACCTCCCCAAGGGCTCAGCGGCCAGGATGCGATCACATGGGCACCATGGAACCCGAAGCTTCCTCTGAGAGGCTCCTGCTTCCTCCACTACCCCTTGGTACCAGCAGGGTAGAATGCGGTGACGGGTCTTATGTTGTCCTCGATCTTCGAGGGTGGAGCAGAAACGTGACTCTAAAGCAGAGTCCCTCCACCCCGACCCCGCCCTAACCCTGCAGTGTCCCTCGTAGCTGAGGGTCTCGTGTACCAGACACTCCCATGAATACGACCAGATATTAGTGAGACCAAAATGGTTCTAAGTGAAATGAAGCAAAGAATTAAACGGGTTAAACAATGATCTCCATGACTAAGAACAATGGCTAACACCCACTGGTTAATATATGGCAGCACTATACAGCTTTTTTTGTAGAGAGATTTTTGCTATAGGGTGCATGTGCTCACTGGAGAGACAGAGACAAAAAGTGAAAAATCACTTCCCCTGGGGGTGGGGGGATTGCTACACTGTAATTCCTTCTCCTTCATTCTCCTCTCAGGATCTTGGGCACACATGCATCCATGCCCTGCATGAATTTTAAGCCATCAGGTCTGGGATTCGAACCATGGTGGCAATCCAGTGACATAACCATTATGCCATCTGCTGTCCCCAACCTCCATTTTTTTTTGTTGAAGAAACTGACACAACAGAAAACTAAGCTTCTTGTGCAAGATCACATGTCTCATCAATGGGAAAAATGAAACGAAAGCCGTAGAGCCTAATCTCAGTGCTTTGTAACCGAACGGCGCACCCCTTTACAGCTCTCTGAAGCTCTCTCTTAGGGGGTTGTGGCATGAATAAGAGAGTCTGGAGGTTGTAGGTAAGGCCCAAATTAACTCTGCCCCCTCAGAATGCTAGCGAGACTGCGAGGAGGATTCTCGAGTCTGCAGTGAATCACCTGCAGACTTTAGTCCTTCCTTAGTAAGGGACGAGCTGCCTGTGACATGCCTCGCTCTTGATCACAGCACACGGGGATGGTACCATCCACAGCGAAAATCGCTACTGCAGAACAGTCTCCCTTCTGTCTGATCTGTGTACCCATCATAAACACCCCTTGCCAGCCTCCCCTGTCAGTGTGCCTGGCTTGGAGTGTGACAGGCGCTACAGAACACGACAGGTAGATCAGGTACCATAATGAGCCCAGCTCTCTGCAGGGCCCGCATGCCTCCTGACAGTTGGTTCGATTTTCATAATGTATCCTGCAGCCCCGGCCATGGGGAGACCAATTCTGTCATGACTACTGAGGTGGATGGGGGAGACGCAAGAGCAGGGATGATTACATTTTCCTCTTACAGAGTGGTTATCTCCCAAGGAACTCAGATAATGTCACAAGCGTTCTGCTGAGGAACCTCGCAGACTCCTGGAGGAGCCGGCGCCGTCATTTTATCGCTGTTGTTCCAATGAGAAGCTAACCTCCCCAAGGGCTTAGTGGCCAGGGTAGGATCACACGGGCACCATGGGTCCCGAAGCTTCCTCTGGGAGGCTCCTGCTTCTTCCAAGTGAAGCTATATTTCCCTTTGCACTTCCAAGAACCTGGTGTGGCAGGGTGACCATCCTCCACTCCCCGCCCTCACTACACACACAGTCTCCACGCGAGGGGCTTGCTGCCACTCCCTGCTACCCTCATGAGCTCACAGCTTACAGGGGTGGGGTTGGAAGCCGGCACAGTCAGATAGTTAAGCCCATTTTGTCAAATCTGCTGTCCTAGAGATAAAAGACAAGAGATTCTTGGTTTTTAAGACCTGAATTCTGGGTAAACATGGAGTCTGTTGCAGGAACAGTCGCTCAATAAAGTAGGGGATTACTCTGCAAATCCTCCTGAAATCAGCAGACAGTGGAGTGCTGCCGAGCCGAGGGCTGGGCTCTGCGCGCACGCCACGTCTCCTAGGGGCCGCGGGCCGCCAGTGCACGTGGCTTCCCACTCGTGTTCACCCTTGGCGGCTCGGGAAGGGCTGTGGCACACCCCTGGAGGAAGGAGCACCAAGCCCCAGTAAAACAGGAGGACAGAGGCCAGGCCTGATGAAGGAAGGCCTGCCTGGGCCACCAGGAAGTCAAGGGAGAACAAAAGGAATTGCACATGAATCGTTGTGGCCCCAAGGGCACAGGGGCCGGGGCTGACGGTGGGCTCTTATAGGACCAGCACCCAGCAGCCTTGCTGGCTGGAAATGATCCTGACAGCCGAACTGCCTTCCAAAGCACAGCCGCAAAACAAACAAGTCACAACCACACCAAACACAACCAAAACCAGTTTTTAAAATACCCAGGCGCATCAAGATGGCTGTAAGATTCCAACATGCTGCCGGTGGGAGTAGAGACCGTCACAGCCTTCCTAAAAAGCCATCGGGCAAATCATAGCAAAAACTTAAAAGCACGCATACCTTCAACTCAGTAATTCCACTTTTAGAAATTGATGCTACGAAAATATTCATGAATGCGCATACAGATTTATGGACAAAGATGTGGATCCCAGCATTATTTATTACAGCAAAAGATTGGAAACAACCTGTGTCTCCGACAATAAAGGGCTGGTTAAATAAATTATGGGACATCCCTGTGATAGGAGATGATGCAGCCATTACAATATTTGTAGAAAGATATTTAATGACATGGGAAACATGCGTGGCATATAATCAAGCGAATAAAAGCAGCTTACGGAAAAGTTTGTGCAGTATGATAATCATTTTGGGAAAAAAAATGTGTCTGGAAGGCAGAAAGAACAGGCATGAAAATTTAATGGTGGCCAGCTCTGGGTGATGGGATTGTGAATGATCTATATTTTCTTCTTTGTGGTTTTCTATTCTTTTCAAGATTTCAATAATGCACTTGTTGCATTATTGGGTTGGGGGGGAGACTGAGCTCAACCTCATATGCTGGGAGCTATGGAATGTCACTGGGAAGGGGCTGCCTCCCAAATGTTCCCACCTGGGGGCTGTTGAGACAGACTCCAGCTGCCACCGTGGGGGAACCGCGTGTCCCCAACTGCCCTCTCCAAGGGCTCTACTAAGCCAAGCCCTCTCAGCCTGGATCTCTCACCCCTAAAACTTAGAGGAGCTTTGCTAGCCTTAATGACTTCATTGATCAAAGCTTTAGACATAAGAGAGCAAAAAAGGAGGGAAATGGAAAAATTCTGGAGATGAGTGTGTGTGCGTGAGAGTGAGGGAGCGTGCGCGTGAGCTGGGTGTATGCACAGACGCACGGCTTCGGAGCCGCGGGAAATTACTATAGCAACGGGCTGAAGGGGCAGCCTCAGTACTGAGAGAACTCATTCAAATCTCTTATTAAGGCTGAGACAAAGTCCAGATGGGAAGGGAAGCAGGAAGGGAGGGAGAGACCACCGTCCTGCGTCTGCCGGACTCCCCGCAGCTAGGCAGAGGTTAACAAGGAGCACTGCTCCCCCAGCTACAGCGGCAAGCTGTGTTTACATGGGCAATTAAAATGGCATTAGAGGAGACCAGGGCGCCTGGGGAGGTGAGGGCACTGCGAGGAGTCCTGGACGAGCCCAGATGCAGGGGCTGCTCTGAGGCTGCATGCCTGGCCCAGCCACCCGCTCAGGAAGTGGTGCCAGGGACATGAAGGCTGCTGGCTCCTTGCGGCGGATCATCCAGCATGGACCCTCGGGCACCTGCTTCTCCCGCTCTCTCTCTGTGTCTCGGATTGGCCTCACCCACAGGGTCTCCATGTGGGTGCGCTCTACTCTGAGGCTGGTGTCCTGCCCCGCTGTCTGGGAGCGTAGGAGAAATGGACTTGCAGGTGAGAGAACTGTACAGGCTCGGTCCCGCAGCTCACAGGGCAGGGCCTAGGACATATCCATTCACCTCCGAGTCTCAGTTTCTCACGTGTAGGGGAAGCTATTACACCCACCTCGGGTCGTCACTGAGGGGCTTACACTGGGAAACTACACTGGATGCTTTGCGAACTGTTGGACACTACATGAGGATTGAAGACAGAGCCGGCGCTCAGAGGGACACACGGTGTGGCTGTCCTGGTAGTTGAATACAGAGATGCTGCCCTCGTGCCTCTGCCTAAGTCCCAGAGCAGTCCACCCCACTATGCCTGCTCCCCCCTGGACCGCAGAGGCCTCTCGCACAGCCTCTGCCAGGGCCCAGGCCTCCCCGACCACTGTCCTGCTACCCCAGGTGCTGGAGATTTTTACAGCTCACCCTCATCCTGCCTTCTCCCTCCAGCAACCAGGAAGGCCCATGGACACAGAGCACACACACCACAGCTCCTTCTGCAAGGCTCAGGAGGGCAGGATAGGCCAGGAGGGAGGATGTGGGGACTCAGAGGAGGGCAGGGGAAGGAGGCGCCCACCTTCAGGAGGATGGTGTGGGACATGGAAGCGTTGGCGTGGATGATGATGGTGGCCGTCTTGTCGTCCCGGATCTCCTTGAGGAGCGGGGTGGGGTCCCGGGTGTCATCCAGCATCCGCACCGAGAGGGTGTCCTTGGAGATGAGGAACTGTCGCAACAGCTTCTCTAGGTTTAAAAGGCCTGGAGGGGAGAGAGGGTGAAGTCCCTGAGGGTCCACAGAGCAGTCTCAAGGGAATTGGGGCAGACACGGGACAACCCAAAGGCGGGCCAGGTCGGGGTTGTGCTGGGGAGCCGGGGAACAGCCTGAACGGATCTCAGCTGCTGTGGGTTTGGCAATCATCTGAAACATAAAACACCCCTCGGCCTGTCACCCCTGACGCCTTCGCAATGCTCTTTGAAAGGCCAGCACGGCTCTCCAGGTGGGAGGGAGAGGCCTTGCTCCTTTCCACTGCCCTCACTCGGCAGGGGGTCGCACAGTGGCTGAGATGTGGGTGCAGTTCAGAGACCACCGGTCTGGGTCTGCTTCTCCAATTTGAGGATCTTTCCATGCAGCCAGCTCGGTGACCTTAGCCTCAGTTTCCCCAGGTGAGAAGCGAGGATGACCGCAGCCAGCTCTCAGGGGCTGGGGAGGGTGCCGTGAGGCAGCAGGACAGTGCTGAAGCCTGAACCCACACAGGGAGGCCTCGGCAAGGCCACGTCCGGCTGCATAAAAGCTTCCTTCTCCTTTTGGAGGTGGGGAAGCCGTTCTCGCAGGATGCCAAGGCCCAGAAAGCCAGGATTAGTAAACTCCATTGAATGTCTCAGAGCCTGGTGGCGGCATCAGCCAAGAACGTTTTTTTTGTTTGTTTTTTTGGGTTTTTTTTTGAGAGGTTTTTGCCATAGGGCACATGCACTCACCAGACAGAGATAGACAGAGAGATAGAAAGTAAGAAAGCACCCGCCAGGGGGATGACCACACCACAATCCCTTCTCCTCCATTCTCCTCTCGGGGTCTTGGGCATGCACGCACATGTGCCCGGCGTGAGTTTTAAGCCACCGGGTCCAGGACTCGAACTGCGGTTGGCTACATGGGAGTACAGCGACATAGCCATTACGCTAACTGCTGGTCCCACCAAGAACAAGTTTTGAACTGCACTCCCCCAGGCAAGAGTCTGGGCCCCAGCGGAAAGGAAAGGGAGACTGGGCACCCCAAGTCTCCCTTCCCCTCCTCCTCACTCTGCCCACTGCCTTGGGCTGCGTGGGTGGAGGGGTTCTTGAATGACACGTCACTGAGGCAAGAGGGCCACATGCTGCCTTGTGTCTGGGAACGCAGGCCAGAGGGAAGGCCAGCGTGTGGTCCACGTGGGGAGGAGTGTCAGTCATTCTCCCAGGAGAGCAGTGGTCTCGGTTCCCAGGGAAAGAGACCTATAGGCATTTGCTCTCAAAAGCGATGACAAGAGAAACATTTATCGAACCCTGGTTGTGTTCCAACTAATGTGCTAAGAATTTTACATGGCTTATCTCATGTAAGTCCTCACAACAATCCTCTAACGGCCTCTAATCCTCAGTACAGCGGGAACGCGGGCGGGAGGAGGGGCCGCACGCCTCGCCCCTGGGAAGGCGGGAGTCAGGGAAGGTTGGGTTTTCAACAGCCCAGGCCTCCACGCTGGTAGCCTCTTGCTGGCCGATGGATATTTGGCTCAGGGATGTCCCAAATACAGCGGCTTTCCTGCACTGGCCACTCTCCCTCCTGACCCCGAGGACCAGGGGATAGAGGGGTTCAAAAGATCATGACGCCCACCTCCTCGGGCTGCAGGCAGAGGACACAGAGACACAGCTGGGACCAGAGTCCCCCTTTTCTGGTCTACACCCAACCCTGTCCCATGAGACCAAGCAGCCCTGGGACAGACTTAGCGGGAGGCCGGGGTGACAGGCAGCCCAAGACTCAGGAAGTCAGGCCCATGCTCGGCTTGTTGCTCTAATGAGAATAAGAGGGTGGCAGGGCCGGATCTGAGGGTGGCACAACCGAGGCGGCAGCTTCCCAGGCACCTGCTGGAGGAACTCACAGGGACTGGGGGCTGCGGCGGGGAGAGGAGAAGCCCTGGCGGGCCTGTTATTTACGCAGGCTTCGGAAACAGCCCCACTGTGCCAGCCACGGTATCGGCCTGGCCTTTCCAGTTTTCCCACACGGCACCTCCACAGAGACCCGTAAGGATGCACCACTGCCCACGCCCTCGCAGCCCTCACTGCTGGGGCCACCCACAGGGACAAGGATGTGGCTGGTGCTCCTGGAGCTCTGCCATCAAGGTCAGGGTCAGTTCTCTCTCGTTCTGTGAACTTGAGAAGCCATCTCACCTAATGGAGGCCCCATTCTTTAAAAATACACACACACACACACACACACACACACACACGTATATATTTACTTATTTATTTTTATTCCTTTTCAAATTAATTATTTTTTTAGAGAGATTTTTGCTACAGGATGCATGAGCTTGCCAGAGAGACAAAGAGACAGAAAGCATTCCCCCCCAGGAGGAATGGCCATGCTGCAATCCCTTTTTCTCCCTTCTCCTTTTGGGATTTTGGACACACACACACACACACACACACACACACGTGCCTAGTGTGAGTTTTTTAAGCCACTGGGTCCAGGACTTGAACCATGGTGAACTACATGTGAGTCCAGCGACATAACCATTATGCTGTCTGCTGGTCCCTATTTTTATTCTTCTTAATTTGCTATTGGGCATGTATGCTTACCAGAGAGAGACAGAGAGAAAGGGAAAGTGAGAAAGCAAGCCGCCAGGTCTGGGACTCGAACCGTGGTCAGCCATGTGGAAATCCAGTGCCTCAACAACCACACCACCTGCTGGCCCTGCGGCCCCATTCTTTATCTGTAAATGGGTATGACAGGGTGAGAGTCACAAGAGCAGGTGAGACCACAGACAGGGGAGGGGTGTACGGGCTCCAGGCTCCTTCTCTTGTATTTACTTGTCTCCGCAGGGGCTTCAAGGCCACGCTGGGTGGGGCAGCCTCTCCCACCCGGCTCGGCTCAAGCAACAGCAGGAGCAGGTCTCCAGGGCTGGGCACCAGGCGGAGAAATGGACAGGGATACACGTCCTGCCCTCAAGACCACAGAGTCCAGGCACTCACAGCTAAGGGAATAAAAAACACAAATGACTCCCTATTTTTTGGGGGGTGGGCAGCCTGAATGAACCCTGTTTTCTATCAGGACAGCCTCAGTTTGTCCTATATGTAAAATGGAGAGAGCGTTCACCACGACGTCCTCTATGATGATGTGAAAGCGAACTCCCACTTCGACAAGGGTGTGAATGCCGAGTGCCTGCTCTAAAAGCCGCCCTAGCAAGGAGACCAGGGAGGCCACTGAGCCAGCTCTGGAGCCCCAGCCATCTCCAGAGCTGGCTGCAGGTGAGGAAGCATCACAGCTGGGGGCGGGCAGGGGCAGTGGAGGCAACCCCACGGGTCCTGGAATGTACCAGAAAGAAGCTTTGGAGCCTGGCTGGGAAAGGGGCCAAGTACCCCAGGATTCTTCAGGCGGGCAATGAAATTCAGTGGTTGAGACAGGGAAGCCCTGGGGATGACAGCGGGATTATGCTCTGCATGGCGATGCTGCAAAGGCGGCCCAGGGACCCTTTATCCCTTTAAAACTGGCAGGTGCACTGAGCTCCCAGGGAAAGAGAGCCCCCACATAGTGGATGAGCTGGGGACCCCGCTGCAATCAAGTCCCAGCCTGCTCCCCCTTGCCGTGCTCTGCTGCGTTTTAAGCAAGGAACAGCATGACTCCCAACCCATCCAGCACACGCCGTGTGTGCTGAGAGGCGGGACGGACCGGAGGTCTGCAGCCTCTCAGAGTCCCTGTCAGCAAGACCTTCTTCCCACGACCCGGACAACACCTGGTACAGCAGAAGAGCAGGGCGGGTGCTCGAGGCAGGCTGGGAGGCAGGGACCCCCTCTCAGGGTCACTGCTACTCAACAGAGAGGACAGCCCCCCAGGGTCACTTAGGGAATGCTGAGTACCCAGACTGTCTGTCACCTCTGAGGGGCTGAGCAGAGATGGCTTCCTGCTCCTCCCACAGCCCTCACCACCCCTTCCCCAAACCACCTCTCTCATCTCCAGCCTTCACCCACTTCTTTTCCTTTTTTCAAAGAATTATTTTATTTAATTGTATTTATTATCATTATCATTTTTTTAAAATTGACCAGGGAGAGATAGAGAAAGAGAGATGGAAAGAGAAAAAGCAGCCACCGGGTCTAGGACTTGAACGACAATCTGCTGTGTGGGAGTCCAGCACCTTAAGTCACCAAACTTCTTTTTAAAAAAAATTTTTTTAAGAGAGATTTTTGCAATAGGGTGTGTGTGCTTGCTGGAGAGACAGAGACAGGGAGACAGAAAGCGAGAAATCATCCCCTATGGCAGCTGGCCATGCTGCAATCTCTTCTCCATTCTCCTTTTGCAATTTTGGGCATGCACACACACCTGCCTGGCGTAAGTTTCAAGCTGTCAGGTCCGGGATTCGAACCATGGTTGCCCATGTGGGAGTCCAGCAACATACCTATTATGCCATCTGCTGGTCCCACCACCAAACTTTTTACTTCTCCCCCCAAAGAAGGGCTCTTGGTTTTAAGCCATATGACATATTTGCTAGCGTACACATATACACAATGTGTGTGTGTGTGTGTGTGTGTGTGTGTGTGTGTGTTCAGCTGTATCAGACACACACAGATAATCTCAGGGTTCGTAGGAGCCTGTTTTCGACACCCCCACTGCTGGCAGGGTGCCTGGTGCTGCTGAACTGGACAGATCCAGAGACACGGGGGAAGGAGGGGACTCTGCACCCTCACTGGCCAGAGGAGCAGAGGTGCCAGGCAGCAGTGTCACCAGGTCACTGGAGCAGTTGAAGGAAAGGGGCCTGAGGACAAGTGGGAAGGTCTGTCACAAGGTAGATTTGCTCTTGGGAGCCTCAGGGACCAAACCCAGAAACAGGAGGACTTTCCATCTGAACTGTCAAGAGATGCAGTGGGCCGTGCACGAGGCAGGGCGTCCCCATAGCGGCAGGTGTCGGAAGAGACTAACGCCCCTCTGGAGGACTGAGGGCGAGGGGATTAGCCCGACAGACGGAACGGAACGTTGAACTGGAACAACATTGATATCTTTCTAGCCCAGAGATCTTCTAATTCTATGAGTCAGAAGAGGGTATTTTTTAATTCCGGGCAGTGGAAAGAATTTAGAGTGGGGAAAGTGTGGTTGAGTTACATGAAAAATATCAAGAGTATTTCTGGGCCAGCAGGTGGCATAGTGGTTAAGGCACTGGACTCTCATATGGTCGACCACAGTTCGAGTCCTGGACCCGGTGACTTGAAAATCACACTAGGTGCGTGCCCTATAGCAAAAAATCTCTTTAAAAAAAGAAAGAATATTAGGAGTATTTCAGGGCAGGATGGCATTTTTCAGTTGTCATTCTCCTCTTTTCTAACTGTTTAATGGAACTAAGGGATTTGCCAAAGGCAGCTGTCACCAGGGGGGTTAAAGCTGCTCTCTTTCCTGGCTCTCCTCCTCCCCTGTGAACCCTCGGCCGGCAGCAGGTCTGCCTGACAAGTCTGAGGCTGAGAGGAACCTAGGGAACCTATTAGCCTCGCTCAGGACGCAGGGGGATGGATCGATGAGACTCAGCAGGCTGGTTGTTCTGGGAGGGAGGAGGGGGGCTGGCTTCTGGAACAGGAAGGCAGGGGGCCCGGAGGGCGGGAGGAGGACGGTGAAAGGAATAGGCAGGGCTGGACACAGCCATGGGACAAAGACACAGATACTGAAGTGATGGGTCTGCAGAGGACACACAGACACACACATACACACACAGGACACATGCACATACATGCACCCTTCTCGTTTCAGCTAGCCTCCTTATTGGCTCCCTGGGCTGAAGCTTTGGCTCTGGGAAATGCTACTGTCCCCAGGAGGGCAGACACCGAGCCTCTGGGAAATGAACAGATCTGTCCCAGGCCCAGTAGGGCAGAAGGAGGAAGGGCAGATGGAGGACCAGACTGAGGCTGCTCACTCCCAGGAGGCTGGCTGCTGCCTTCCCTGGCCACTGAGGTGGCCCCATCTCGGATGGCAAGGAGGGGTCAGGAAGGAGTGTACGTACCTTCTAGCAAAAATCTCTTTAAGAAAAAAATTAAAAAATCATCCCTGAGGCAGGAGCGGCCAGGGAGTGATACCACAGAGACTCGCACAGGCAGGGACCAGACCCAAGCTTTCCGGTCTCCAGATCACCACTTGTCAGTCATCCCCTCATACGGGACCGCTCCACAGTGCTCCCCGAAAGGGGGACTCCTGTCTCTGCCACTGGGCTGGGGGAGTGGGCAGAGAAGGCAGCAAGAATCGTGCGACCTTAGCAACTTTGTCTCTCTTTGCTTTTGCCCACCCTGTATGGTTTAAATAAGAGAATTTAATATACAAACAAGGTGATCTAGAAATCCTCTACACGATGGTCGGCACATTGCGGTTCATTAATGGGAGGGTCATGACACCCACCCCACCCCCCACCCCCGCAGCAGCAAGCAGGTGCATGGTTCAATAATTAGGAGCAAAAGGTTCCCCACAGCACCCCCTGGAGGCAGCACGGGGAAGACCTACTGCTGCCCCAGTTACTCTGGCCAGGGCCCGCGCTCCAGCCAGTGCTGCAGCCAGGGCTGTGGGATCAAACAATAACGAAACGAGAGTCATGTTCTGGGCCCAGTTCATTACTTTCCCGTCGAGTCGCCCGCTAGGCATTATTATCCCCTCATGACACAGGAAGAAACGAAGGCTCAGAGAGGTGGAGTAACCTGCTCCACGTCACACAGCTCAGACGCACTGGAGCAGCTTGGTTTGACTCCCAAGATGATTCTCTTTTTCCCCACCATCCTGCCTTCCTCCCGACAGTGCGTCCTCCCCAGGAGCGGGAACTGTCTGAGATGGGTGCCTGCTCCTCGCCTGCGCCTGGGCACAGTGAACACAGGGCTCCTGCAGACAGAGACGCGCCTCGGCTCCCCCTTACTCCAAGGGATCCAAGAAAGAAAAGAAAAACGCACGTGAACTGAGCATTTTCTTGCCTGGACACTGAGTTACCCCCTCTGTAGAGGTCGTCTGCCTTGTTTTTTGTTTTAAATTTTGCTATCAGGTATGTGTGCTTGCCACAGAGAGAGAAAGAGAAAGGGGAAGTGAGAAAGCACCCACAATCCCTTTCTCCTCTTGGGCTTTGGGCACGTACCCACACATACCTGGTATGATTTTCAAGGCTCCAGGTCCGGGACTCAAACCACACAATTGGCCATGTGGGATCTAGCACCTGCACCACCACCCCAACAACTGGCCCTATGCCATCCTCTTTAGCCCCCTCAGCCATCCTGGAAAGGCGATACACTATCCCTGTCTTACGGACAACAGAGGCTAGAGAGAGGTGAAGCCACCAAGCCAAGGGTACACAGCTAGTGAGGAAGTCGCAAAAGATGAGGACACAGAGCAGGTAGCCACAGTGAAATATCCAGAAACACTAAAGCAAGCAAAAAAAAAAAAAAAAAGAAGAGGAAGAGGAAAAAGATTGGAGCCCCGTGCAAAGACACTGTAATGTAGTTTATTACACATACGGGACAGCTGTGGCTCTGGCCCTCCTGAGTCTCTGCATATAGCTCTGGGTCTAGGCTGGGTAGCCTGGCCAAGGGGCCCAGGGTGCCTCGTAGGAAGCCCAGCTGTACTGGATGTCCCCAAACTCCCCTCCCACAGGCTCTGTTGGGACGAACAGGATGGCCATGCCTGGGCCTGACACCCCTCCTTCTCCCAGCCTCATTAGAAATAGGCACTGACAGACGTTCTGCTTTTTTTCCTATTAAAGAAAAATAATGTAATTCACAATCTATCTCTACTTTCCAAGACCTGCTTATTAAAAATCTACTTTGGGGAAGCAGGAGAATAAGTGGCATGATTCCCCACAGAATGATCTCCGTTATGCCTAATTTTGATGGCTGGAAAATAGAATTAGCTCTCTGGTCCTGATTCCGCTTGCCGTGTCTCTCAGCCCTGCATTAATAAGGAAGATGGAGAGCGTCTCTTCTGAGCTCAAGCTCGGAGCTGCATTTCCCTTCGGCCCCTCATTTCCTCATCCTTTGATTAGATTTTTAATCCTCTTTGCCCTCAACCTTCGCCTGCTCTGCCCGACCTTCCATCGCCTGGCCCAGGGGGCTGGGGACCTGGCCTCTCCGCAGCCTCAGTGGGCGCGTTCTCCAAGGACAGCTGCATGGTGCGGCTGAGCCAGGGTGTCTCCAGAACCTCCTCTGGGCTCACCTGCCCCACACCCTTGCTCGAGGGAGCAGAGGGACAGCCGCCCCAGACAGATCTCTTGGCCTTCAAAGGGCACCATGCCTGCCAGACAGACTCCACCCACGGGCTGCTGCTCTGGGGGTTCTCTGTGCAGACCTCAAGGTGGGGAGGGGCCGTGCAGGAGGAGGTCCCAGGTCCAGAGGCCATGACCTGAGCTGGAGCCTTCCGATGGCCACTGCTGATTGTGCAGCCCTCAGCCCTAAGGTGATTTTCTCAGCTCTCAGTGTCTGGGGAGGAGGGAGATACAATGGGAAAACAGAAGTGACGGTGCTTTGCCATCTGTGAGGGACTGGTTGAATGTCAAGGGAGGTCATCATTCTGATAGGAAGGGCCCCGGGCCAGGAGGTAACCCAGCACAGTGCTCAGTGAACAGTGGGTGCGGAACAATCAGCAGACCAGCGGAAACCGGGCTCCGCCTAAGAGCAAGAGGGACTGCAGCCGGACCTGGATGGAGGAAAAGCTTCCCTTCAGACGGGTGAGACAGCCAGCGCTGTCAGTAAGCCGGCACTGAGGACGACGTGGGTCATGCGGCCGCAGGTACTCACAGAGGGCCTGCCTCTGCCTCTGTCCACCTCCCCTGTGCACGCCGAAGGGCATCAGTCAGTCCTGCCTGAGGGGCTGGTGGTAGTCACTTCAGGGGAGAATCTCTGCTTCATTACAACACTGGATGCGGGAGGATGCCAGGCAGAGAGGGCCACCTGGCAGAATGCATGTCCCAATTCACGCATTCCCTAACATGCTAGCAGATCTGTGAGGTTTTAATCAGCATCCTTTCGGGGCTCAAGCTGTTTGGAAGACAATGAGGTAAATAGTTGTCTTGGCTGCAGGACACCTCAGACGGCCCATGTAATGTGGATTGTGAATCTCCATTAGCAGGAAACAGAAGGAAGGTTCTCCAAACACGTTTTTCCCATAGAACTTTTCATCCACTAAACTCATAACCGTCACGGAAAAACTTTCTGCAGGGAAGGAAATGCCCTGTCTTGGCTGTTCAATATGGCAGCCGCTAGCCACTTTGACTATTAAACGCTTGAAATGTAGCCAATGAGACAGGGGGACTGAACTTAAAATTCTATGTCATTTTAATGAATTCAGATTTAAACACGTGACTGGCAGCTACCGAACTGGTCACCACAGAGCCAGAGGAACCTAATCTGAAAAATACTGGTGGAACAGTACCAACACATTGGACTATGATCCAGGGAACCCAGGTTCAAATCCCAGCTCTACCACATACTAATTATGGGACTCTAAGCAAGTCAAGATGCTTTCTGGGTCTCAGTTTCCTCTTCTATAAATGAGGGAGTTAGACTCTGAGTCCACTGAGCTCCTGCCAAATGTCCCTTCCTGGAAGCCCCAGTGCTCCCCCAATTCCCCATGAATCCAGATGCATCATTTTGCTGTCGTAACTATTTCATGGCCGTAAATCCTACACAGGTTAGTTTTCCAACGAGGCGGCCCTGTCTCTGAGATCAGAGACAGTATGTGTTCTCCTGTGCCTCCTACGGGGACTCCCAGGGGGCCTGACACATGGGGGTGCTCACTAAAGCCCACTGACCGACCCAGCGACCATTCGTGTGTCCTTACCGATGCCCAACGTGCTGTCCCTTTCAGGACCTACCCATAGAAAAAGGCTTGGAATCACCTTTCTCTAAGTCTGAGAGTCCTCAGCTCCTTGGGTTTAATTCTAGGTCCCTGACTCCTGAGTCCTTTTTCAGATACCAAAAACCATTTATTCCCCAAGGGCGCACCGGGATCAGAACTGCCTTCCCCCAAGGACACTGCTCAGGGGAGAGACCTTTAAGGGTCCTGGGCTGGCCTAGGCCAACTCTGGACTGACAACCTGGCACTCCAGGATCCCCCTCTTCCCATTGGTAACAGCATCATCTCTAGGTCCCAACCATGCTCCTGGGCAGTCTCAGGTTCGGCCTTCTCCTTTCCTCTCCAACTGGCACGCCCGAACTCCCCTCTCCATGAACCTAAACCTTTTGCATCCCTCAAGATCCATAGCTCCACCTGAAGTCCCGATGGGGTTCCAGAGCCTCTCCTAGCATCCGTGTTTTGGGACTTCCCCTTCTCAACTAGCCCCACTACCCACGTGACAGTGCAACCTACTCTGTGCCCTCCCACGAGGTGGCAGGGCCATGCTTCTCTGCCCCCCAGGGCTCTGGAAGGAGTTCGCGACCTGGGCTGGGAAGACCAGTGTTTGAGATCGGGCTCTGCGTGTGTGTTTGAGTCACTTCACCCCCAAAGGCTCATTATCCCCAATGGGGAATTACAACAGCTCCACAACCACCGGGTGGCTGTAATAAGAAATTAAGGTGTGTGAAAAGCACAAACATGGGGTCATCAGAAAAGCCATGACGTATTTTTCTGGCTTTCAAATGCATCATGACTTTCCCGACGACCCAAAGATTCGGGGCTCTGGGTTACTTTGTCGGTAGTACAGAGTAGAACTCGGTGAGTCTGCTGGGATGAGTGAGTGGCTGCACACACACGTGGAGGCAGGCGGTCAGCTCAGATGCCAAGGTCTATGAAGCCGGTGTCCTGAGCCTGGGCAGGTAGGAAGCTTTTACCCCTGGAAGGAGTTCCAGGATGGAAGCAGGATGAAGAATGCAGAGCAGCGCTGAGACACCAAAGAAAGGAGCCTTGGAATGTCCTGACTGGCACAGTCACGAGGACCCCCCGGGTGAGACTTGCACAGGGAGCCGTGCAGGACACAGGCCGGGGCTCAGGCACCGGTCCCCCACGGCAGCCAGCGGCCGGCGTCTGCCTGGCCTTCTGTGGGTGCGCAGCTGCCATGGGGAGGACACAGATGCCGGCTTTGCAGGAAGGTGCTGCCTTAAATTAGCCAAATCTCACAAACACTAAATTCATGTTGCAAATTGTCTGAGAGTCAGAGAAAACGCATTTCTGAAACTTGCATTTGCAAAAAAATGCTTTATCAGGAATTGACCTTGGACCTCATTCCATCAGCAGAACCTGCTCTCCAGGGGAAGAAGCTCTTCAGCCCATCAAGTGCAAATGCATCCAATTTGATATTTTCCCTCACTCTCTCCTTTTGTAGCTCCTTAACAATGAGGCTGAGAGTGTGGGAATTGAGTGTGTGGATGCAAAAGCACTTGGCGGGTGGCCAAGTCTCCCTATAACCTGGTTCCTCTGTTTCACTCATACCCAGGGAGCCCTGGCAAAAGGGAGGACAGAGGGACACAAGGGAATGCCCACACCTGTTGGTTCCCAGCCCTACGATCTCGGGGAGGCCTCCCCACCCCAGTGTACCTCCCATCAGGTGCACAGGGACCAAGGTGGAACCAGTAAGCCTGGGTGGTGTGGGGCCAGCCCAGCCCGAGGACACTCACATTCTGCTTTGGCACAGATGAGGCAGGCGGTGGTGCAGTTGAAGAAGTTCAGGATCCCAGCGACGGCCACGCTGATGTCGGTGTTGCTGGGGTGGAGGTTCAGGGTTGTGAATCTCTGGAACTGGAACTTGACGAACTCCTCTGGAGCCACTTTGAAATGAGGAACCTGGCCAGGGGGGTGACGACAGGCAGTGAGGAGGATCCAGGTCGGAGGAGAAAGAAAGAACTGTGAGTGAGCTGCGGCCTCCACGGCACCTCCTATGGTGGAGAGATGCCGGGCCCCGAACACCCATTTACGGGTAGAAGACAAGATGACGTTCCTGAGCACCCAGGAGGGGAAACTGCCTATGTGTACCATGGGCTGGGAGCTCCATCAGGGGTCCTGAGAAGAATGAAGAACAGGTCTTTATTCTCAGAGGACCTGCCCATGCTGGTCAGCAAGACAAATGGCTCTTAAAGGTATAAGCCTTATAACATTTTATTCGTCATTACTGCATCAGAGTAGAGATGGCAGAGAGAGAGAGAAAAACGTTGTCCTGGGGACTAAGAGGAGTCCCTGGGTCCTGCCAGCCAGCAGGTGCATGAAGCAGATCCCAGCAAACATCTGGGTGAGGGCCCAGGGGGCTGAGGGACAGACAGGGTTCCTCGGAAGACATGCTTAGGGAAGAAGAAACCCTGTAGGCCGAGACTCCGTCTAGAGGGCCCCCAAAGGGGCCAGTAAATAAATGCGGCTTTGCTGTACCAGGATAGCATCGGTTTCCCCTGTGCTTCTTGCTGACATTTCAGGAAGGACCTGCCCGCTTCTGCCTCTCCTCTCCCAGGGAGAGAGACCTAGGGACTGTGATGGCCATGTTACCGGAGGCTTAGGCTAGTCAGTAGGTAATAGGAAAGTGAAAACATAATAAGCTGCTGTCTACCTTGATTCTACTCCACCACCCTCATCCTGGACGCCAGAGCTGGGAGAGCGAAGCTGAACACGGCTTTGTACCGATGACGAAGCAGGTAAGACTGAGGGGAGACGGAAAAAGGAACTTCCCGATGGCAAAGTTGGCTGGCCGTCGAGAATGGATGCTTCAGCAATGATGACGGAAGGTGTCTTTGCCTGTCCTGACTCAGACTTCCCCTGAGGAGTCTGGGAAGATGTGAGGATGATCTCACTAGGATTTTGCTGCCTTATTTTTTTTAGGTTTCTGGGAGAAGTCAGCCAGGAACCAGAGCTCTTCTGAGATTAGGCTGGGAGGAGAGTCAAGATTTCGGAGAAACTAGGGAGAAGCCTGAATTGAGCTAGGATTAACCCCATGCACCACAGAGAGATGGCAAGCAATTCTCTAGCAGAGAATGGAAGGTGTAGAATTGGGGAGATCCTGGTAGTTAGAAAGGATGACTCAGAAAGAGTGAATTTGACCTGGGTGTGTGTCCTAAGGCAGGGCTCTCTAATCCCCAGCTGTGGACCAGTGCTGGCCCATGAGCCACGAAGCGGGAGATGGTATTAGGTGAGTAAGGCTTCTCTTGTGATGCAGCCGCTGCCCGTCCCTGGCATTGTCACCTGGGCTCTGCCTCCTGTCGGGTCAGCACTGGTACTGGCTTCTCGTGGGAGCCGGACCCTACTCTGCGCGATTGTTTCCCTGTGTACGGCCACGCAGTAGTGGTGGAAATGGGAGTGCACGGTGGATGTGGTGCACTTGGGTCATCCCAGAACCAACACCACAAACCCCCTCCTCCATGCAGGTACTGTCTTCCATGAGGCTAGTCCCTGGTGCCAGGAAGGCTGGGGACTGCTGTCCTAAGGGGTCTTGCTTCCTGCCTGTATTTTGCATCCTATATAACCCATTAACATGAGTAACAGATGGGCCTTGGAAGGAGAAAGGTCACAAGGGGGCAAGATGGACGGGAGGGCTGAGTAGGGGTAGGGCGGCCTGGCAGCCTAGCTTAGACATCTGAGTGTCTCTGGCTGAGGCCTCGCCTGCATGGCTAGCCAGCAGACTGGGATGCATTAGCAGCTAACCCCATCAGCACCCCCGGTCGTGCGCAGCTCCTAGAGGTAAGCGTGAACCCGTGAAGCCTAGGGCTGCATCAAGTGAAGGACTGAGGAGAGTGAAGAAAAATGGGTTTTCCGGTCTACAGACTTGGGTTTGTATCCAGGTCACGCTATGTGACTCGGGAACAAACCACGTAATCTGCCTAAACGTGATTAAAACGGAGGTAACCATAGGTGCTGCTCAGAGCTCTGGATAAAACGGGCGCCCGTGTGTGTGTGCAGGATGGATCAGCTCAGTGCTCGACATGCAGAGCGCGCATGGCAACGCCTTTTCTCCTTTCTCCCGAAATCCAGGAGCTCCCACAAAGCTCTTAGGGCATTTATGCAGCGGGTGAGGGTGGAGGGGTCTCCCCAGGAAGGGGAGCTGCAGCCCTGTGGCCACCTTGAAGCCTGCTGGGTAAGCAGCCACCGCCCCGCTGGGTCCAGACAGAGATGGCCCAGCCCAGCCCTAAGGATTCTCTTTCTTGAGGACAAAGATCAATTCATAATCGATTTGCAATTGCAGATGCATCCCAGGAAGTCACCACAGAGGTATGTGGGGGACAGGAGAGAGGGAAGAGCAGTGAGGCAGAAAGCGGCCAGTCACAAGGGCCGTGGGGACACCAGCAGCATTTAAAGGGACGAACTCCTTGGTGAGAACTCCATTGCTTTTCCCTGGAGCTGGGGGAATCGGTGTAAGGCAGTTCAGCCTCATAAAATATTAAAAGAAATGCATAATCTGAACGGAGAGGCAGGAACATGACCAGACAAAGGCGGGGCAGCCGTTGTCTGGCTGCTCCCCGGGCAGCTCAGCCTGTCTGGCTGGGCTGTGGCACGGGGGCTGGCATGCAGGATGGAGGGGGCGACTGCATCAGGGGCTCAGGCTCTGGCTATGGGACAGAGAGGGCAGTGCGGTGGGCAGGGGGGACAAGAGAGGAGCAAAGGGAAGGAGAGGGTAGAAGAACAACACGGGGACTGAAGTGGCAGCTACCTCCGTGGTGCAGAGCAGAGACTGCTGGAATAACCACCTGCCGTAACTCTGAGCTGTTACTTAGAACACAGCAAGAGAGATCTAAGGTACCCATCAGGTCTAACTTCCCGGGTGGAGGTCTGAGAGGTCCGGAAGGGACTGAGTGGAGGGAAACCCTAGTGTGGCCCGGGCAGGACTAGGAGTCATCTTTCAGCAGACAGGAGGGGAAGGGGCTGGGGGTGGTCAGCATGGATCCGGCCTGTGGGAGAAGGCTCGGGGGCTCCGCCCACCAGACCAGCTGCTGGAGGGCCAAGACTGACCGTGGATCAGAGCTGGGGTTGCTGGCGCTTGAACACGCAGGCAGTCGGGAGAACCGATACTCTGCCCAAAGCCTCAGGGACTTACCAAGCTCTCTGATTCCAAGAATGGTCGTGACATCAAGGGGACAGGTTCCAAGAGACCCTGGACTAGGCAGAAGCCTGCCTGCAGCTCCCCTACCTCTGCAGGGGCCGCCCACTGAGGAGGCATCATTCTCCGGGGACATGGTGCCCCCCCGATATTTCTAAGAACGAGCTCCTTCTAAGACTCAAGTTTCTGGAGTGCAGAGCCTCCAGGCAGGTGCAAGATCGCTCCTTCCTCCCCATGGCCTTCCCCAGCACCTCACGTCTCTCGCTGCCAAGCTCCATCTGCCCTCACAGCGCCTGGCCGGAAAGCCCATGGGGCAGAGAGGGGCTAAGGGGCCACTTCGGCAGAGTCTCCCAGGAACCTGTCTGAGAGGGAAGGCCTAATGGATCCCAGGAGGGACCAGGAAAGATGCCACCGATAGACAGAATCTCTGAGGTTCCAAGTTTGACTTCTCCAGGGACAAAGAAGGGGGGCTGGCAGCCAGGGAGAGGGCCACTATCCTGAAACGCAGCTCCAACGGTTTCTTCCTCCCATGGAGTTTGAACGAGAGAAAACAGACTCCACACTTTGAAACCAGAGAGATGCCAGTCAGAGGCTCCACCCGAGGAAGAACACTCCGTGTCAAGAAGTACACACTGGGATCGGTGAATGAAGAAGAAAGCAAAATAAAATCTCTTTTCTGAAGAACTCACAAAACAGAGGCTTTCAAACTTTATTTTTGCAATAAAATGTGGCAGTGCCTTCCCTCAAAAGCATTCTCCAGAATTCCAATAAATAAACAGACAACCACGGAGCAGCTTGTGTGGACACATGCGGGGGTGCCCCGACTTCTGCCCTCGCCCTTCCCCAACCATCACCCTCGCCAGCCTCTCCCCCAGCATCCGAGGAGGTGAAGGAGGCCTGCTCGAAAAGTCTGTGCCAGACCCCTCCTTGGATCCCTCCATCCGCACTGCGAGGGACAAAGGAGGCGCTCTGCAGAGGGCCATGTCTTTTCTTTCCATGAGGCTGTCCTTGTTAATAACACCAACCACAACCTGAGGGGCTCTCCTGGCCCTGAAGAATCAATGAGCCCTAGGGCCGGCAGGTGGTGTGGTGGTCAAGGAGGTGGACTCCACATGACCAGCAGTTCGAGTCCCAGACCCGGAAGTTTGCTTTCTCACTTTGCCTTTCTCTCTCTTCCTGGTCAAATTAAATAATAATAATAATAATAATAATAATAATAATAAATAAAATAAAATAAGTAATTCTTAAAAAAAAAAAACCCAATCAGTTAGATTCTGGAGAACAGTTTCCAGCCTACGGGTATCCTCCCACCTGGCCCAGCACTCACCTCCTTCTCCCCACAGATGTTGCTGATGATGGAGCTGGAGGCAGGGCTGGACGAAGGTCCCAGGATGGCGACCACCCCCTTGGGGAGGATCTGACACACTGCAGCAGCCGGCAGGAGGGCAGGAAAGGAAGCAAGTGCTCATCAGGTCGGGCTCGGGCTGGTGGCCCTGTGTGGGCTGCAGCCTCGAGACCTCGCGTCTTCACCTCTGCCCACCCCTCCCTAGGCCCCCCTCGGAGCCTTCCAAACCCAGTACCTCTCCTGCTCCCCCTGCACTACTGGGCTTTGAGACAATTTTATTGCAGTTTATGGACAGTATTAAATGAGGAAATGACCCAGGTTATGACAACATACGGCCACAGTCAATAGGGTGTATAAATCGTCTGGGCTGTCGCCGGAGGACAGGGGCCAGTGGAGGTCTGCAGATTCCATCCCCGGGTTGACCTGCAGTGGGGGCTGAGGTGGGGGGAGCTGGCTACGGCTGCCGCAGGGCCCAGCTCACAGAGCGGCCACCCCACGCGCAATCAAGGAGAAAGGGAGTCTGGAGGAAGAAAGGAGGCAGGCAGAGGTCCACGGTGGCAAGGATGATGCAGACTGAGAGGAAGCACGCGGGTTGTCCAGAGTGACGGAGCGGGAGAGGGAAGGGGGACAAGAATGGAGGCAGAGGTGGCAGATGGGGGCAGAGGGGAGTGGCATCTGCCAAGGCCCCCTCCATCCGCCTGCCTCCCCTGAGTGTGGCAGGCACCCTCTTCGGCTGTAGGTGCTCTCCCCTCCCCAACTCTGGACACTCACTCACCGGCAGAGGGTCACCTGGAATGCCGCTGCTTTCCCCTGAGCCCTTCCCGGTTTTCTTTAGGTAGAATTAACCCTGTGTGGGGCTCCCAAGGCCCGAGGCACCCGTAACAGTGTCGTTAGAGCACTCGCCCTGGATTTCCAACCTCTTAAGGGCAGGAACAGAGCCCCATTCATCCCTAAATCCTCACGGCCCGTTTGCTCCATGCCCAGCACTTGTCCTGGAGAGCAGGTGCCCGGTTCATGATTGCTGAATGAGTGGGACGTGTGGCCATCGGAGGAGGAGAATCTAAGATTAAGATGCTGCAAATGGAGAGGAAGGGGGCCGTAGGGAGAGAGAAGGAGAGATGGGTCGCAGGACACACAGGGAAGTATCACAACCACAGAGCTGCCCCCAGCATATGCACGGCAGCTCCCCACTGCATGGCATGAGGTCCCAGGCTGCAAGCCCACAGCCTCACTGCACCCGTTTCCCAGGCCAGGAAACTGAGGAGTCAGCCCAAGGTTCCTTGCTGAGGCAGCTGCAAAGCTGCACCTGCAACCCAGATGCATGTTCTCCTGGGAGAGAGTCTTTCTCAGCCAATGCAGCCAAAAGATCACCTGAAGGGCGCATGTGGGGGCAAGGCAGAACCGGGGTTCAAATCCCAGCACTGCATTTTACCATATGAGCCACAGATCCGTGAGGTATTCTCTTAGCCAGGGACTGGGCAGGGAACCTGAATCTCAACTGACTGAGAGGCTGCATGCGAGTGGCACACGAGGGGGGAACCTCTGAGTCCCAAGTGTCAGGACCATCCCCTGTGGAGCAGCAGTGATGACCAGTTTTACTTCTGCAGAGCCTCCTCCAAGTTCAAGCTCTTTCCACGGGGGTCATCGCATGTGACCTCAGCCAGCTTGCTGCCCGCTGGGAGCTTTAAGTTCACCATCCCATCAAACCCGCACGAAACTGGGGTGGGGGTCATCTCCTCTCTGCCCACCAGGAAACAGCATCTTAGGGATATTAAGTGACTCACCTTCATCACGTGCCTAGGCAAGGTCACAAGCAGCACCAGGATCTGGCTCTGACCCTGCCAGGGTTCACCCTGCTCTCACAGGGCACCTTTTCCATCTGCACTCCTCCCCCAGACGCTCTTCACTCAGCTCCTCTCAGCCCTCTGGGTGAGCTCCCCCAGCCCTGCTCATTCTACTGCGCCAGCTTTCTCCAAGGTCACCGTGACCCCGTCTCTGCTCTTATCCTTCTCGTTTTGCAGCATTTGATGTCGCTGAAGGCTCTGTTCTTCTGCATTTCCTGACAACAGTCCTGCCCCGATCCTCACCCAGTTCTCTGATCAGGCTGACTTCTCTTCTTTCTCCCACCCGTGAACTCCAGGCTTCACCCAAGCCTTAGTCTCGCCCCTGCCTGTGCCTCCACCCTACACTGTGCCCTACCTCCTGGGGCCCAAGGTCAAGTCCCTACCACCTGCTGGCTGTTGCCTCAGGGCCTCCCCTACAGTGCTCTCACTCAACATGGCTGAGCAAAGCACAATCATTAAGAGCCTGGACTCTGGGGGACAGGGATGGCGTGGTAGAAGTGCAACTGGACCCACATGGGAAGGTCTTCAGTTCATGTCCCAGGTCCCTGGGCATGCTGGGTGCGAGCATGTATGCCCATGATCTGGGCAGGCTACGATTAGGATGGATTGTGGCATGAAGACCCTGTTGGGGTGCCTGCCTCTCTCTCTCTGTCACTCTCTCTTCTCCTCTCTCTCTAATGAAATAAATAAACAAACAAACTCAAAGAAAAAAAAAGCATGGACTCTGATGGAAGTCTGTCTGTGTTAGAGGCTCAGCTATACCACTTACTATTGGGTTGTCAGAAAAGTCATGACGTTATTTTTCCTATGCGAAAATGCATCATGACATTTCCAACAACCCAATAGATGCTAGACCTCGAGAAAGTTATTGAACCTCTCTGGGCCTGTTTACTCACCTATAAAACTAGGACACTAACAACACCTCTTTGGTACGGTTGCTGTGAGAATTAAAGGTAACACAAAGTGCTTATTATTTTCACTACACTGTAATTGCCGTATTTTTTTTTAAATAATCTGATTTTATCTTCATGTGAATATGGAGAAGGTTCATTTTTATCCTAACTTTTCAGATGGGGAAACCAAAGCTTAGAAAACTGCAGTAAGTTATTCAAGATGGCGCAGGGGATGTACCCAGATCTGGGGTCCCACCTTGGGGTCCGCTGGCATGCCACGCACTTCACCACACTACCCCCTCTGCTCCTCAAGCTCAGAACTGTGGTCATGTGGGCACTTTCTCACTTTCTCTCACCGATTGTGTTCACTTGTTACACCAAGCAGGGGCCAGATCTGAGTAGAGACCTGCTAGTCTGCCCTCCCTCCTGCTGCCACTGCTTCTGTCCCGGGTCAGCCTTTCTTCTTACCCCGCCCCTCCCCATGGGTCTGTCTCCAGGATTCTTCATTCCTCACCCATTCTCCAGACTGTAAGGCAAATTACAACCCTAAAATGAAGGTCTGGACTCCCCTCCCAGGCAGGGGGCTTGTCTTACTTCCCTCTCAGCCTCCATCCCCAGCACAAGGCCCAGTGCAGAGTCATGGCTCAAAAGATAGCAGTTGAACCTCACTGAAACCCGCTCAGCACCTTCCATGGAAACTGGAAAGAAACCGAGTATCTAATCCTAAGGCAATAGTTAGATAACGTGTGGGTCATTGCCCAAGTAGAATATTATTTAGGCATTTAAAATGCATATGAACAGTTTATAATAATGTAAGAAATATTTATGCAATAATATTAAAAGAAAGAAGTAGAATATAAAATTATATGTGCATCTATATGAAGGCGATAACCAAGCAAATACAGAGAATACTTTCGCACTGAGGGGTGATGGGAAGGAGATGTTATTAAAAACCAACATTTATTGAATGCTAATTATGGCCCATTCGAAGCACTTTACAGGAATTGACTTATTTAATTCTAAAAGCGACCTGATGAAATAGGTACTATTACTGTCATCTTTATTTTGCAGACACAAAACCAAGACAGAAAAATTAAAGAGCAGAGTCCAGATTCAACCGCTCCATGGTCAATTCCAGCCACCCACAGATACTTACTGGTAATCAACTGGAATGTTCACATTGCCTAGGCTCTGGAAAACTTCCTTTTTTTCCCCCCACTTCTCTAGTTCTACAATGAATATCCATTCTTTCTAAAACACACAATGGTGTAATAACTTTTTTAAAAAAGGTGACCTTTGTGGTTTTAAATTTGTTATAGAGTGCTTGTACTTGCCAGAGAGAGATGGAGAGGGATAGAGGGAGAGAGAGAAAGCACTCCCCCAGGGGGGATGGCCAGGCGCCAGTCCCTTCTCCTCCACCCTCCTCTTGGGACTTTGGGCACACATGCATAGGTCTTGCTGTATTTTTTAAGCTGCCGGGTCTAGGATTTGAACGGTGCTGTTGGTCATGGGGGATCCGGCTGCTTTAACCACCATGCCACTTGGCTGGCTCATAAAAAAGCTTTCTTCTGATGAACAAATAAAATTCGAGTGGATCTGATCTGTCAGCACCCTGTCTTCCCGGGGGCCGGACAGCGGGGCACAGCAGCAATAACACGGCGCTGAGGGACTGCCCCACATGGGAGGGTTCCACATCCACAACTGGAGGCTTCCCTGCACACATGGGCATGTGCTGTGACCGAGGCCTGGCTGAGGCTGGGCGTGGGCCGCGGTAACAAGACCCCGTTGGGGATACTGTCTCCATGTCTCTTGCATTTTCTCTGTTTCTCCTGCTCATGGAATAAATAAATAAACCAACCTAAAAAAAAATCCCTTCTTTTCCAGCCTTAAACGCGTCGTGCCGCCTCCTTCTTCATGCCTGCCCACCTACTGGCACATCAGGAAACTCACGACGCACGTTTGCGTAGAAAAACAGAAAAACGGGTCATGTCTTTCCCAGTGACCTAATAGAGCATGCTTTGGATTTCCTGACCTGAGCCTGTGCCCAAATGCTTCTGTCTAACCAGACTAAGGCTTCTTAGCCAGCTGCCCAGGGACTGTGGAGAAGAAGTCGGGGATCTGTAAACATTTCTGGGAAAAAGGACATTGTTATTTTCTCTAACCCCTCTTGAAATATAGCATTGTCTTCCATTTTAAATGTAAGCAATAAACCATATTAACAGAAATCACCAGGGTTTTCACTTCACACAACAGTACTGTGGATACCTTGAAATACCATTTCTAGTCAACATTCCTTGAAAATCACACTCGTGGTTAGACCGGATGCTGAGCCCAGGTAGCGAGCATGGTAACAAAGCCCATATAATCATGTATCACTGTTAAAATACTTCAATCATCAATACATTTCCATATCATTGGTTTTCTTGGTCATCTTAGATATTTTATTTTATTCATTTAAAGACTTTTTTTTTTTTCTGAGAAAGGGTCCATTAGAATGCCCAAATTATAATGATCATTCCCTTTTACCTGGCAAACTCCTCCTGATCCCCCAGCACCCAGCTCAGTCTCGCCCCTAGGCTGGAAGGCATCTCCCCCTTCCTATATTCGCATTACACTGCGGCTGTGAGTCAGCTACCTTTGGGGACAGGGAAGCTTCCCTAATCTCCAATCTCTGGCCAGCTTCTGCCCCAGACAGGCTCCTAGTGTGGGGCCTCAGTACAGGGAAGTTTTTCCTGAAAGTAAGTTCTCATAGCAGGCCACAATTCTTCATTATTCCCAACTCCATAATCCAAGAGGCGCTAGATGCCTCCCATCCAACTCATTTGGTCTACAGTGACAGACAGGCAGCTGCTCAGTGTGGCTGCTCTGGAGCACGCCTGTGTCGGAGTGTGGGATGTGCTGTATGCACTGGGATAAGCGCCTCATGGCTTTCCCAACCTCCCATAGGTTCTCAATCCCCCGGCCTCAGAGCGTTGTGTCCATCTCTCTCACTGGACTGTGAACTCCTGGAAGCCAGGGGTCATGTCTACTCAGTCCCAGCAAATGGAATTACTCAACAGATGTTCGCTCAGCTGAGCTGGAATGATTCAGAGTCCAGCGAAACTGAATTCTCACTTGAGCAGCAGCTAAGGCTGGGGGAGTTCTCAGGATCTGGGGTCTCTTGTTCCTTGTGAAGGACACCTTGCCCTGCTCAGTAGAAATGAAAATAGTTTCTTTAAAAAATTATATTTATTTAATTTTATGTATTATTAGTATTGTTATTATTTTTAATTCACCAAAGTCTAAGAGGGAAAGTGAGAAAGCAAATCATCAGATCCGGGACTCGAACTGCGATCTGCCATGTGGGAGTCCAACACTGCAACCACTACGCCACCTGCTGGCCCCGGAAGTGGTTTCTAATGGGCCTCAGCTCTGAAGCTTGCTGGTCCTGACTGGGAGGCTGCGACCGTCTGTAGGGGCCTCTGAGCTGTCTGTGTGAAGGGCAAGGAGAGGGAAATGCACTTGAGCTCTGCCTCCCAGGTGCAGAGAGGAGAGAGAACTCAGAGACATGAGTGACACTGTCAAGGCAACCAAGTTCTCCAGCCAGAAGGGGAGTCCAGAAGGCAGGCATCAGAGCAGCTGCTGTGACAGGAGACCCTGACAGATGCTATAATCCTATGGAGGGACTTCTTCCTCTGAATGCCAGCTCAGCCTGGACCCCAAGCCCCCAAAGAACACAGTTGGGCAGGAGGGGCCCATGGGAAATCACTCCCTCCCTAGAGGTAAAGTCTTCAGAGGGCCCCTCCCTGGACACAGAGTGGGTCAGGGAGGGGAAGGACCTGGCCATGACACAGATTGTCTGGGGGGGTGACTCGTATGTGCCATGGATCACAGCTCCTCGAGGGAAGAGACCACTTGCTGGGTGGGGTGTGGAGCCAGGTCGTCCCTGCTGAAGTTTCCTCCTCCTGGCCCTCAGAGCTGCTCAGCCCTTCTGAGCCCGTGAGCTAAACCATCCAGCCTCACGGAGCCCACAGATCTGGAAGAGACACAGCGGGGGAACTCGGACCCTTTGCATAAAGACACTTCCCAGAGCTGAGGCCCAGTGAGCAGTGGCACAATGTCCCTCCATGCCTGTGGATACCGTACACTGAGCACAGCGGGAGCTGGACCATCCCAGGGCAAGGAGAACAGCGGCCTCTGTCTGTTCCCAAGAGCCGTCTCTCTGCACCAGAATGTTCCAGAACACATTCCACTCTGAGATCACGCAGTGGGCTAAATGACAACCTTGCCAGCCCCGAGCCGAGGGAGCGAGTCAGGTCTGCACGCTCACACCCACCCGGGGCAGCTACCTGGCCAGCGCTCCCCAGGGAGGACTCATACTCCCATGGGCTCCTCTCCGCAAGGGCACACCACTCAAAGCCTCACTTGGTGACAAACCACTGTGCCGGGAATCGCACTGCTCGACTGCGGCTTTCCATGTGCCGGCACCCGGCTGCAGACACACGGCCACCCTGGTCCCTGCAACCACTAAGAGCAAGGCATGGCCACACTAATTCTACCAAAGGACAATGGGACTCACGCTATGTCGTCACTGCCCTGAGTCTGGTAAGCAGCATCTCATTTAACACTCACGCCAACCCCACGAAGCGGGAGCACCTACTCGCATCTTACGGTGAGGGGTGTCAGATGTGGGAGCTATGCCCAGGGCACTGGGAGAGCCGGGACTGGGAACCCAGAACGTCTGGTTCCAGACCTGCCTTCTGGGTGCTCTCCTACAGTGCTCTCTACTCGGGCCGCTCCTGCTCTGCCGTGGGCCATGCCCACCTGTCACTGTTCCTGCCTTAGGCCTCTGTGTATGCCATCCAGCTGGTTGCCGCCCTCCCTTCTTTTCTCCTATGGAACATTCCAAGGTCCACCAGAGGCCTTACCTGCCCCTGTCACGGCTACACCTATGTCCTAGTTGCCTTGTCTGAGCCACCACGGGCTCACCTCCAGGACAGCCACCTAGGATTTCTGTCACTTTGCAGATGTGTGAGTCTTAACTTCTTTCTGGAAAAAGCTGTGAGCCTCAGTCTCCCTGTAAGCTGCGGGGACTGGGCCAGATGGTTTCTAAGCACGGTAATCCCATGTGCTTCTGAGTCTATGTTGTGAAAGGGGAGGATGGGACGTTTGTTGAATGACTCATTGCTATTTGTACAGCTTTCTCTTCCAGCTTCTTACTTCCTTTCCGGATGCGGACTTCCACTCCTTCTGCTGAGCTGAGGGAGGGATGTGAGCCTCATCTACCAGTGCAGCTCCGAATCACTGGAGGTCAGGGCCGTGGGGCCTGCGGAAAGCTCGGGCCGAGCAGGAGGAACAGCCGTGCAGAGCCAGAGCCGAAACACTGCACCTGCCCCACTCTCGGTGCACTGGAACCCCGTAGCTCCAGAGCCCACGAGCCTCGGTAACAGCACGCCTCTGGGTTTCAAGGGGAAACAGTGTGGACAGCTGATAACACGCTTGGCCTCCCAGAGACAAACGGAGGCAGAGACAAGCAGTTGATAGGGAGGCCCCTGCTTCTAGCTCTGCAGTAAATTAAACCTCAAACTGGCCCTGGCAGTCGGAGATGGTGCCTCAGGGTGTTTGGGTGGTGAAGGGGTAGGCGCTTAGTTAAGCTCTAATACATCAGTGGCAGGAGACGGCGCCTCTAGAGAAATAGAGGAAGGCCGTGCCTGTAACAGAAAGGCTGGGATGAAGATGAGACAGAGGGGCAGGAGGAAGGGTCCGCGGGTGGGAGGGGAGGCGACCTGATAGGTCTTGTCCACCCCTACTATTTCAGATCTGTGGGCTGTGCAGAGGGAGTCAGAAAGCCGAACACTGAGAAGCCCGAGGTGATAAAGCTGAAAGGGCAGAGGTGGGGGATGCCAGAATGGATTGTAGGAAGCTTTACAAGTGACCCTCACTTTAAATGAACCCACGATATGAAAATCTGTCTATGGGCACCAGGTGGAAGGGGTGGTTTCCTACCTACATCTTTCCGGTCTCCAAGATGGCTAGTAATTAAAGCCCTGTGTGATATTTTCCATCTCCAAGCCTCATTTTTTCTTTTCTTTTAAAGAATTGTTTATTTAATTTTATTTATTCATTCATTTATTTTAATTTGACCAGAGAGAAAGATAGAAAGAGAGAGAGAGAAAGTGAGAAAGCAAGCCACCAGGTCTGGGACTTGAACTGTGGTCGGCCATGTTAAGGGTTAAGGGGTGTGTCCAGCCCCTTAACCACCACACCATCAGAGTGCTGACTTCTAGACTCTGCCGTCTTTAGCTTTTTTACACTTCATAATCTTTGACTCTTGAAATAATCATTGCTCCCCTCAACTGACTCCTCCAAGCCGAATGTGACTCAAGTGTGATGCGCGTGGAGCTCTTAAATACCCACAGATTATGGAAAGTGAGGCTCCACTGTGCCCTGTTGCTGTTGCTACAGCCCCAGCTTCAGTCAGAGCTTTGATCTCTCAACCAAAAAAAAAGAAAGAAAAGAAATCATCACCAGGGTCTCTTTTTTTCCCCCTTGAAGCACAATCCCCAGGTTCCACAAGGTGACAGGTGTGATGATGGGGAAGGGCCCCAGGGCCCCAGAGCCACTTGCATAGTTTTTCATTAACCATGCAAATCAGCCCATGACATGGACTGTCAACTGGCTTGAGGTGGCCTCCCTTGACTCCAAAGGCTCAAAGCTGTCAGAGCATCAAATTCACACAACTGGAAAATGAAGGAGAATAGCCAGTTACGACGGCTGTCGGCATTAAGCAGGCCATTGGGGAAAGGCTCAGGAGGGAGCGCTGCTGGGGGTGTGGCTGCACTTGGAAAGCAGGGGAGAGGGAGCCTGCTCAAACACGGGAAGGAGAGAGAGAGAGAAAGCTGGCAGCCGCAGCCGGAGCTGCCGCAGACACACCTGCCACGTGCACGGTGCCACACGCTTCACCACACTGCTCCCACTGACCCAAGGAGGTGAGAGTACTCACCCTCGTTCTACAAATGAGGAAGTGGGGGTCAGTAGGTGGTGTGGTGGTTAAGGCGCTGGACTCCCACATGGCTGACCATAGTTCGAGTCCTGGACATGGAGGCTTGCTTTCTCACTTTCCATCTCTCTCTCTCTGATGAGCACATGTGCCCTATAGCAAATAATAATAATAAAATAAAATCTGAAAAAGAATTAAACAAATGAGGAAACAGAGGCACAAAATGGTTAAACAGCCTGTCCATGTCATACACGGGAGAGGCAGGACTTAAACCTGGTCAGTCCAATTCTAAAATTCGTGGTCCCTATCCCTACACCAAGTCTCCCCAAAGTAGGGATCAGAGGGCTACTGGCTCTCCTCCATCCAGGAATCTGCTCTCTTTCCTCTCCTTAACATAGCCACGGATGTCTAGTCCCGGCCCCACCATGCTTCAGCCAACTGCACAAACCCCTACCCACTTGCCCCCTTATTTAGGAATAAAAAGTGGGGCTAAAACCCTCTCTGGGCTGCCTCAGTGGTGTTTAAAACCCACTGTGGGGGCATTCTGGCGTGCAGGAAAGGCCTTTTGGGGTAGAAAGATGCAGAAGCTCTCTTTTTTAACAAATGCTAATCAGGCCTCAGATGCACAGACATAAAAGCTGAACTGAGGGTCACTTGCTAATACAACACTTGGCGCCTAAAAGCTGGGCATTAAATGCGCCCAAAGCTCTGTCATGTGGAATAAAGATATCCGTTTCCTTTATTCCCCCGATTCGTCTGGCTTAATATTTTACATGTATCAACTTTACAGAGCCAGGCTGGATGGGTCACCGGGAGAGGAAATTTACATGTGCTATGCTGCCGGCACAGGGGTGACTCTCTGCTCCTGGTTTTGCCAAGATAGCCCCAAAAGAACAAAGAAAAGGAAGGAGGGACCTTTTGGCATAGCCGTTGTGTTGCTGGATTCCCACATGATCGACCACGGTTCGAGTCTCGGACCCAGTGGCTTGAAAATCATGCCAGGCACATGTGCATGCCTGTCCAAGATCCAGAGAGGAGAATGGAGTAGAAGGGATTAGAGCATGGCAATCCCCCCGGGGGAGGGTGATTTCTCACTCTCTCTCTCTCTCTCTCTCTCTCTCGGGTCAACGCACATGTCCTAAGGCAAAAACCTCTCAGAAAAAAAGGGAAGGAAAGAGGGGCTGGTTTTTCAAAGTATGGACCACAGAACTACTTAGGAATCTGGATCCTTGTCTGAGACTTGCCCCCCTAGACAGAGACGTGGGAGATGGCCATAGCCACAAGAAATCATCGCTGGTGTTTCTGATTTCGTTTGGAAGCTCCTGGGACTGTAAATCATTTTTTCATTGTGCTAGAAATGATGGCAACTGGGACTTTTGTCTGTTCCCTGCTGGATCCTCATTGCCGAGACTAGAGCACAATAGGCACTCACGAATACTTATCGACGGACCAAATGAATAAATGAACGACTTCGGAGCTTGTTTGTCCATGCCTTCTTCCACAAGAATCTGTACGTGCTGAGCCTGCTGGCTTCGATGGTCTGCTCTGCACACTGTGAGCGCCCTCAGTCACAGCTACTGATCCAGGAGGGGACACTCTCCCCAGGGGGACTCATTAGGCATCTGGCCAACATCTGCAACTTGCCAGACTGGCCACACAGCACGACAGGCTGGACCATCAGAGCCTCTGTCTCAGTGATACAAAGCACTGGGAAGGAAGTTGCCGCTTTCTTGTGCTGCCGAAGAGGGACTGGACGCCGGCGGAGGGCTGGAACCGCGGCTGCCTTGTTTTCTACATTGATCCCAGAACAGGATATTCTGGACTATGCCTGGAAAAGCACACGTGCCCAGGAAAGGCTCGTGCGTGAATTAAACAGAGTGAATCGGGCCAGGGTCATGACTGGACAGGTGCATGATGAGTGAGCCAGGGAGACCCCACTGTCAGAGAGGAAAGAGCCTGAGTCCAGCATTGCAAGAGCATAACGCAGCCGAAAGGGGACACCGAGGTGTTGAAATTGCCTAAGTGTCCATCACTGGATGAGGGATAAAGAAAATGCAGTGGGTGTATGAGTGTGCATAAATACACACATACCTATGAGGATTCTTCAAAAAGTTTATGATAAGGACCAGCAGTTGGCGTAATGGCTATGTTGCTGGACTCCCATGTAGTCGACTGTGGTTCGAGTCCTGGACCCGGTGGCTTAAACTCACGCCGGGCATGTGTGCATGTGTGCCCAAGATCCTGAGAGGAGAATGGAGGAGAAGGGATTGCGGTGTGGCCATCCCCCATGGGGAGTGATTTCTTGCTCTCTGTCTCTCTGTCTCTCTCTTTCTTTCTCGCGAGCACATGAGCCCTATAGCAAAAACCTCTCCAAAAAAGAAAAAAAAATGTTCATGATAATGCATTCTATGGAAAGGCTATGTAGGCCGGCCTATGGATTGGTGGCTCAGGCAGCTGGATTTCTCATGGCTGACTACATGGTTCAAGTCTCAGACCTGGTGGCTTGAGAAACATGCTGGGAACATGTGCATGCAAGCTCAAAATCCAAAAAGAGGGAGAAATAGAGGAGAGGAGACAGGATTGCAACATGACCATGCCACAGAAGACTTTTCTTCTGTCTCTCTCTGGCAAGCACATGTGTTCTATAGCAATTTAAAAAAACACAAACAGGGGCCGGCAAGTGGTGTGGTGGTTCCGGAAACTGGACTCACACATGGCCGACCATGGTTCGAGTCCTGGATGTGGTGGCTTGCTTTCTCACTTTCCCTCCCTCTCTCTCTCTCACTCTATCTCTCTGGTCAAATTAAAATAAATAAAAATAAATAAAGTTAAATAAAATAATTCTTAAAACACACACATAAACAAACAAGCCAAATAAAAAACTATGCCTGGATTTCATTTTTTCCTTTGCACCAAAATAAACTTGTACTTAATACCTATTTTCTACCAACTTTTTGACATTCTCTCATATATACAATGGAATATTACTGAGCCTTGAAAAGGAGAGCCTACTATTTGCCAAAACACAGACGGACGTTGAAGACAGTACACTAAGTGAAATAAGCCATTAGAAAAAGCACTGAAGTCACAGAGAATGAAACACTGGCTACCATAGTGAGGTGGGGGCGTCAGGAGGAAACAGGGAGGTACAGGTCAAAGGACACATAGGATGTCCAAGTTTAGAGATCGAATGCCCGCCAGGAGGACTGAAGTTAATAAAATCACCTTGTATTATGTCAGGGAATTTGGTTAAGCAGATTTTAGCTGTTCTTCTTATGTGAGATGACAGAACTGTTCATCTCCTTCACTTCAGTAACCATGGCACCACCCATACGTTTCCCATTGCATCATGTCGTAAAGCTCAAATAATGACATTTACTTGAGGAAAAAAACGGAGAAAGAGAGAGAAGCTGGCGGCTGTCCGGAGCCACTGCCTCCCTTCTCTTGAACCTTCCTGGAATCCCAGGACATCCCACCAGTTGTGGGTCATCCTACTACAGTCGCCCAAGCCAGACCAGAGCACTGCTGGAGCCTCACATGGTAGACCAGGTGTCTGCCTTATGTTCTTGACAAGTTGTCTTTTGTTTTAGTTTGATTTTGCCGTTGAGTTTGATGTTAAAGACTATGTTGAGGAGCCAACAGGTGGTGTAGTGGTTACATCTCTGGACTCCCACATGGCTAACCGCAGTTCGAGTCCTGGACCTGGCAGCTTCAAACTCATGCCAGGCACGTGTGCATGTGTGCCCCATATCCCAGGAGAAGAATGAAAGAGAAGGGTTTGTGGCATGGCTATCCCCCATGGGGGGTGTTTCTCACTTTTCCTCTTGCTCTCTCTGTCTCTGTCTCTCTCTCCAGTGAACATACACACTAAGGCAAAAACATCTAAAGAAAAAAGAGTAGGTTGGAATGGGAGGAGATGACTCGTCAAAGTCTTAAGAATATATAAAAGGTATTCACAAAGCTAATAGAAAACACATTTAAATAAAAAAACTTTGCTTGGATTGAACTAACTCTCTCTCTCTCTCTCTCTCTCTCTCTCTCTCTCTATATATATATATATATATATATATATATATATATATATAAAATATCAAAATAAACTTTAATTCCATTTTCCACAAACTTTTTGAACCCACCAAAGATGCTGTCATCCACGTGGGGTGAGGGGCTCTTCTTCCCTTTGACTTAGAGCTGCTCGTCTCCAGTGTAGCTCGCTAGCTTGGGCCTAATCCTGCAATACTAACAACAGCCCAGAGGGTGGCTGGGGAGGGGTGGTGGGTTATGCACAGGGGCTGCAGGGTCCAGGACTAGCTTGACCAATCAGGCACATTATTCAACATCTCTGAGCCTCAATTTCTTTTCTAACGTGGAGATAGTGACACTTATCTCTCAGGCTATTGTGGGAGTAAAAGCAGGGCCCAGTACATAGTAGGGACTCCATATGTGTGACTCGAGACCTACTCTGTGTATCTGGAAAATGCTACAACACATAGAGAATTCTCCTATATTTCAAGTAATTTAAATCTCATAGCAACTGGCAAGATTTGTAAAGTAGAGTCTAGCTACTAGTCTAGTCTCATTTTTCATACACAGAAACTGAGGTTCAGATAAGACTTGTCAACTCCCAGGTTACCCAGAGAGCAGCTGACTCCATTCCAAGCCCCAGTTTCCTCCCTCAACACGGTCCTCAGCACAAGAAAGCTGACAAGCAGTCCCACGTGCAATGGCTGAGCTTCCCTTGAGCTGGCCTGTCTCCATGAGAGTCTATGAGGTGGTCTGTGCTCAACATAAGACCGTGCACACAGTAGGCACTCAATAAATCCAGCTACTGAGATTCTTACCAGCCCATACCAGATTTCACCCAGAGATTTGTGTACAAAATGTCCAGGAGACACATAAATCAATATATGAAAGGATGAATGAGTGGACAAGTGAATGAATGAATGCATATCCCATCTTCATTCTACTACACACGTGACTCTCAACAAAACCTGGTACTCCTAGCCAGGCCAAGGGCCTCCTGCCTCCCCTGGACATATCTACATCCGAGGCTGGCGATGGGTGCAGCTCACACCCCCTGCTGGCTCTTTGCCAGCTTGGGAAGCAGAGGGTGGCCCTGCCCATTCTACGTACTGGTTTCTGCAGTCTCGTACTCGCTGTCTCTGAGAAGCTCAAAGATGTCCACTTCGACCTTGGCCTTACCCAGCCTCTCGGGAGCGCGGTTGATGCGGTTCTTGGCCAGGGTGATGGAGAGCCGCTCCCCTCTGCTGCACTCCATGGGATCGTCCAGGATAGCAGCTGTGGGCAGGCAACCACACAGAGACAGTTGGTACTCCACCCGCTACCATCACCCGTCTTCTCCAGCCTCCCCCCACGGCCACTTCCTCTACTGGGCAGCCCAGACCCCTCCTCACCCTGCCATCCTCAGAACTGCCCCGAAGCATGTTCTCTGCGTGCTCAAGGGTGTCAGTTTGTAGCCAGGCATGGCAATGAATTCTGACATGCTATGCTCTCCAGGAATGTGGTAATGCCATGGCAGGCCTCCAGGGGTCCTACCTGTGTGAGGTCTCTAGGCCCAAGCCTGGTGATACCCTTGGATCTGAGCACCCAGAGAGGAACACATGTACCAAGGACGAGCAGTGGTGGCTGTCCTTTGAAAATGGTTTTCTGGGCATATGAGAAGCTCCTTGACCTGAGAGCAGCGTAAGGGAGGCCGTGTAGTGGGGAGGGCGGTGGAGTCAAGGAGCAGCTGCTGCACTCCGCCGAGTGCTCCCCCAGGGATCTGACACTGGAGCTGGGCACCTAGTGACCCAGTCTCTCTGAACTCCTCCTCCCTGAACATCAAGAGTACGACAACCTCCAGGATTGCTGTGAGGCTGGTAAGATAGCGTAGGGAAGTGGCACAACACACGGACGCAGTCAGCAGGACTGAGTCAGTGTGAGCAGCTGGAGCCGGTAGCACTAGCGGTGTTAAGGTAAGTGTTGCGGTATTACAGAAAACCAGGTTCAGTCCCGGCTGAGCCCTTCGTTAGCTCTGAACCTCTGTTTCCTCACACGAAGGAGTACCATGGGCCACTGTGAAGATTCGATCTGCTCAATACCATACCATGCACACAGTAGGTGCTCCATAGATCTAGCCACAGAGATCCTTAATTCTCTTGATAGGAAATTACCAAAGTAGAAATTTGGGGCCAGCTGGTGGCATGGTACTTAAAGCAGCTGGATCCCACATGACTGATTGTGTGGCTCAAATCCTGGACCTAGCGGCTTGAAAAACATGCCAGGCATGGGGCCGGCACGTGGTGTGGTGGTTAAGGATGCTGGACTCCCACATTACTGACCACAGTTCGAGTCCTGGACCTGGCGACTTGCTTTCTCACTTTCCCTCTCTCTTTGTCCCTCTCTCTCACTCTCACTCTGTCCCTCTCTGGTCAAATGAAAATAAATAAATTAATAAAGTTAAATAAAAGAAAAAAGAAAAACATGCCAGGCATATGTATGTGCATGCCCAAAATCCTAAAAGGAGAAAAGGAGAAGGGATTGTGGCATATCCATCCCCTGTGGAGGGTGCTTTCTCTCCCTCCCTCTGTCTTTCTTTTCTCCAGAGACCACACGCACCTTCTGCCCAAGTTAATTAAAAAAAAGAAGAAGAACATCAGTACACAAAAACTTGTACACAAATGAGCATAGCAACATTATTGAAAATAATGTCAAAAAATGGGGACCAGCAGTTAGTATAATGGCTATGTCGCTGGACTCCCATGTAGTCGACCGCAGTTTGCGTCCCGGACCCGGTGGCTTAAAACTCACGCCGGGCGCATGTGCATGCGTGCCCAAGATCCCGAGAGGAGAACAAAGGAGAAGGGATTGCGGCATGGCTATCCCCCCTGGGGGGTGATTTCTTGCTTTCTGTCTCTCTGTCTGGCGAACGCATGCGCCCTATAGCAAAAAAAAAAAAAACCTCTCCAAAAAAATAAAAAATAAATGGAAATGTCCCGATTACCCATTGACTGCTGGATACAGAAAATGTGATTTATCCATATAATGGAATATTATTCAATAATGAAAAAGTGCACGCTACAACACTGATGAGCCTTGGACACATGCTAAGTGAAAGCCAGCCACTAAAGACCACGTATGACTGGTTCATTTACATGAAGCGCCCAGCAGAGTTCAATCCATCCAAATTAGTAGGCAGCTATGGTTAAAAGAGTTGGGGGACCAACAGTTAGCGTAACGGCTATGTTGCTGAACTCCCATGTAGTCAATCGTGGTTCAAGTCCTGGACCTGGTGGCTTAGAGTCACGCTGGGCGTGTGTGCGTGCATGCCCAAGATTCCGAGAGGAGAATGGAGGAGAAGGGATTGCGGTATGGCCATCCCCCTACGGGGTGATTTCTTGCTTTCTGTCTCTCTGCCTCCTCTCTCTGTCTTTCTGGTAAGCGCACATGCCCCATAGCAAAAACCTCTCAAAAAAAAAAAAAAAAAAAGAGTTGGGGAGAAATGGGAAGTGACTACTAATGTATATGGTGTTTATTTGGAGGGCGATGAAAATGCTCTAAAATCGATTACAGTAATGGTTATACAACTCTGTGAATATACTAAAACGCACTGAATTGTACACTTTAAATGAGTGAATTATGTGGAATGTGAATTATATCTCAATAAAGCTATTACAAGAAAAATAAAAAAAAGAAACATCAAGTTTATCTTTCAGAGGTTAAAGACCCAAGAAAGCACTGCAGGAAATCAAGCTAAATGGATTTCACATATTTGGTGAAACTGATTGCCTGTCCACAGCTGGGGTGAGCAGAGACCCAGGTCCCACGGGGTCTTTTCTGTATTTCTCTCCTGTACCGACCACCTCGCCAGCCAAAAAGCAGGACACAGAATATTACAAAGCATTTTTTTTCTCTGATTTGTGGATTTACTCATGTTCACAGCCTCATGGACCATAGAAGCTAGATTTCGTTTACTCATTCTGGCCATGAATGGAGCAACGGGGGTTTGTCGCAAACTCGGGCAATAAAGTAGGTGTCTGGGAATTAACTAACAAATGCCATGCACACCTGCGCTGATCAGCCACCTGCGGAGGTGACCAAAGGATGGTAAGTGCATGACCGAACATCCCGAGAACACCTAAAACCCACTGAGGTGGGGCCAGCAGGTGGCGTGGTAGTTAAGGTGCTAGACTCCCACATGGCTGACCACGGTTCAAGTCCTAGGCTTAGTGGCTTGCTTTCTCACTTTCTCTTTCTCTGTCTGTCTGTCTAACTCTGGCGAGCATATATTGCCCTATAACAAATTTAAATAATAATAATAAAATTAAATAACTAATTCTTAAAAAAATAAAGAAAGACCACCGAGGCACCCTCAGGGAAGCAAGACCAGCCTGAAACCAAAGCACTGACAGTGTGCTGCCCTAGGAGGGTGATGCTGGGAAGAGAGAGAAAGTGGGCAGCCCTAGGACCATGCTCAAATGGTGCTCCTGGGTGGGCCTCTCGGCTCCTTCAAGAAGTGGAGGCAAGGCTATCTTGGGCTTCGTGTCAGCCTCAGCCAGCATGACTTCACACGGTCAGTTTAGATATTAGACTTCCTCATAAGATCTGATGGGCCAGCAGGTGGCATGGTGGCTAGGGTGTTGGACTCTCACATGGCTGACTGTGGTTCGAATCCCAGACCTGGGGGCTTGCCAGCAGAAGAAAGACAGCAGAAATAAATCAAACTAAAAACAAACAAACAGAACAGACCCCAGAGGCTCATGCTCTCATTCTCTCTCTCCCTGCCGCATGAGGACACTAGCGCCGACAGCTGCAAACCAGGAAGTGAGCCCTCGCCAGGAGTCAAACGGTCCAGCACCACCATTGTGGACGTCCCAGCCTCCAAAACAGTGAGGAACACATTTCTTTCTGCTGTTTAAGCAACCCCATCTGTGGTTTTCATCATGGCAATCTGAGTGGAGTCAGACCAGGCACCAGCAGAAGCCCAGACATGCAGGACCCCAGCGGCCCTGGAATGCTGTACGATCAACACACAGGGCAGCGCTGGTCGCACTTCGAGGTGGAGGGACAGTGGCCAGGTGGGGAAATGGGGAACACGAGGCTCTGACACTGAGGGGAGAATGTGGTCCCCATGAATTCATTCCTCTTTCCCTCCCACAGTGTCGGATGCAGGCCTCTGCATACGAAGGTCTCTGGCAGGTGCTGGCCAGCTTGCAGAGATCCAGAATCCAGCCCTCTCCCCAGCCCCACGCTGGCACGCGACTTTCTCCTTAGCTCTTAGATTTCCACAGTCATTGATTTCCAGCTGGGAACGGCCTCGACCGGGCGGCTGGTTGGCATCAGGCAATATACTGGGATCAGGGTAATTAGGATGACGATGGGAACAGATTCTGGGCTGCAGACGCCTCAGGCTCTCCCGGGACACCAGAGGAGCATGTCCCCAATAGGCAGACACCAGGCAGACACTCGTTCCTCGCAGTCCCAGGAGAGAGGCCCAGATGGATGAGGGGGCGCAACGTGCTCCAGACTTAATGTGCAGCTGATGATCGGGCTGACGCCGTGTCCCTCAGGCCTGGCTCTGGCGTGGCCGTGACGTTCAGAGTTCCCAGCCGCTGCCTAATGAGGAACAGCGTGATCCGGCACGTACTCTGACCCTGGGGACCACTCGGCTCTCAGAGCAGTCGACCCGCAGCCATGGTGGCACCGGGAGGTCTGGAGCAGCCACGAAAGCAGGGCTGGGACGGGAGACATCTTCAGACATCAGGGTCTGCCCCTTTGCAGTCCTGAGACTCAAGGCACAATAACTCTTCCAACCCAGGTGGCCTTGGGATGCCTCCTCCATGCCCAGGACACTGGGACTCTGCACTGACATGAAGCCCGTGTCCCCATGAGCCCTGAGCACTGTACTCAGCCCCGTTCTCTCTGAGTTCTAAGCCATGTCAGGGAGCAGGCGGCTTCGGACTACCCGCTTCCTCAAGCCCCTCTCTGTACCCCACCTGCATTTGTTGTGGGAGGACCCTCTCCTGGGGCTGGCAGGCCTGGCAGGCCTGGCCTTGCTGCTGTGGTGATGCGTGTCTCTGGGACAGCTAGGGAGGGCGTGTGTCACTGGCCTGCTCAGCATCCTCAGGGACCCCCAGCGAGTGCAGAGCTAGTCCACAGGAGTCTCTGGATGTGGCCTCAGGCTTTCACACTCCTTCGCAGCTGCGGCGCCCCGCACCCACCCACCCACAGAGAGGGAACCGACATGGAAGGATCTGGACTGGCCGAACGTCCCCTTCCCAACCCTTTGACGATACCGTCCCTGTCCCTTGTCCCACATTCCCCCTTTCCCTATCAGCCTCTTCCTTTCACCCTCAGACTCACCTCTTCCAGGAAGCCCCCCAACACTGGCCTCAGCACCCTCTTTCTCCTTGGCTCCACAGACCGTCCCTTGCACATTGCCGTGAAGAGGTACTTACCTCTGTCCGGATCTCTGGGCTTCCTTGAATGCTTGCACTTTCCAAGCCCAGAGCAATCTCTCTGCCCTTGCAATCTGCCCAGATTCCCCACCCCCGAATTAATTCCCTTTCCTTGAACTCCCACAGAACATTCCCCTCTACCTTCCACTGCACACAAACCACTGTAGGCCTCCTCATTAGGCCTATTTGTCTATCTTTCTGCCCCCGAGGGTGAGGGCCGTGCCTGACTCATCTCAGTAACTGCACATCTTGAGACACGCAGTGGGCCTTAATGAATGGCGGCCGAGCAGATAAGTAATGAGAGGCCACTTGTCTTTCGTCTCCTACTGCCAGTAGCCGATGCCGCCCCCGCAGTGGAGCAGTCAGCATTTACTGAGGCTCTGGGACCACGGGGCAGATAACCTGGCATGGAATGAGGCAGGCCCCCTGCTCCGGAGCCACTGGGCGGAGGACCTGGTGAGATCAAGTGCAGCCCTGAGTGTCACGGGGCAGGCCCTGTGCACAGGGTCCTGGGGTAGAGGACCAGTAGAGGCCTCCAGGAAGTCCAGGGGCTTCGGGGAGGTTCTCCTGCCCTGTGCTCAGAGTAACCGGCTTGTCCTCCCTCCACAAATCCCTGATAGCTCAGAAGTGACCCCTCAGGTTGGAAAATCAGCCTCCTTAATCCCTCAGCTCTTGCCTTCCTGGAGAGGCTTTATGGGCGGCATCCGTAGCCGCAGGTCATTTGCCTCAGTCAGGGAGGGCCCGTGCTAAAGAGAAGAGGAGATGACTAGAGCCTGGGGAGCCCCTGGGCTGGGCTCCCAGCTGCCCTCAGGTTGCTGGCTCTAGGGTCCCCAGCACAACCCCATCCTCATCACTCAGCCTCCTCCACTCACCGCTGTCCTCCTGGTGCCTATCTCTACCCCGCTGTCCCTCATCCCTCCTGTGACAGGAGATCCAACACCAAGCAGGCCTCTCCCACCACACGCTCATGCCCTTCCCCTTGCCTAGGGAGCAACATGGCCCGTGGCCAGCCCATGGCCTTGCCTGGCCGTCTCCCACTCACACGACAGCCACTGCTGTTATGGCTGTTAGCGACCATGACGAAGTGCAGACTAGGTGGCTTAAACCATAGACTTCTTTCCTCACAGTCCCGGGGGCTGGGAGTTTGAGCTCAAGGTGTGGGTAGGGCTGGTCGTCTCCTGAGCTGACTCCTCGGCTTGCAAACGGCCATCTTTTCCAGTGTGTTCACAAGGTCCTCCCTCTGCGCACGTCTGTGTCCTAATCTTCTTTTCTTAGACTGGATGAGGACCCACTGAAGTGAAGTCATTTTATCTTAATTTCCTCTTTGAAGACACTATCAGCAAACACACAGTGCTGTATGGGGGGGTCAGGGTTTCTGCCCACGAATTTCCACCTATAACCCAGGCCTTCACTTCTGGCCATTGCCCAGCCTGGCCCTCACTCTCGGCTCATAGAATGGCTAAACCAAAGCTCCTCTGTGAGCTGCCTCCTCTGCGCTTCTGTCTGCCTTCCCAACAGGCCCCTGTTCTAGAACCGTCCTCATGGCCTAGCCCCTCTCCCTCAGTTCCCTTCTGGCCTTCATCGCAGGTACTTCCCAGACCAGCTGGTTCCCGGGTGCTAACACATGGTCTAGGCCCTTTCCTCCAGGCAGACGCTCCACTAAACACAGGGACTGTGTGTGCCTCTCTGGCTCGCCCTTCCGTCTCACCTGCAGTGCACGCCAGGCTTTGCTGGTGACTACTCCACTGACGTCACTTCATCCATACTTTCCTCCACCCACTACACATCTGCAAGCCTGCACTGCTCCACGCAACCTGCACTCAAAAAGCCAACCTCAACAACCATTTCTGAAAAATAGTGAGCTTCTGATTCTTTGTCTAAATAGACAATTAGGCAATTTCTTGTCTACCTAGCACTAGCTAGAATCAGTGTTTACTACTTGCCGGGTGCTGTTCTAAGAATATTACATATACATTATCTCATTGAATCCCCACACAATGCTACAATTTATTATCCCATCTTACAGGTGAGGAAAGCAAGAAAGGGGCAGGTTAAGTGACTTTCCCAAGGTCACACAGCTCTTTTTCCTTTTCTTTTTTTGCCAAAGTGCACACACACTCACTGGAGAGACAGAGAGAAAGCAAAAAAGCTCCCCCCACCAATATGGGGCACGATCATGTAGCAAACCCCTTCTCCTCCATTTATCTGCTCCATCGGAATTTGAGGCATGCATCCACATGTGCCTGACCTTTTTCTTCTTTTAAGCTGTCAGGTATGAGAATCAAACTGCACAGCTGGCCATGTGGGGTCCAGCTGCCATAACCCCCCCAAGCCATGGGCTGGGCCTCATAGAGCTCGCACTGGCAGCTGGGCACAGGGCCTGTGAGCTGCTAGACCACCTCATCAGGTGCCTCCTGGGATGGCAAAGATTTCCTTTGCATCTGAGAGTCCTGAGCATTCTTTCTGGCCTGAGATCCTCAACTTCCTTGGCACTATGAAACTCTTCTTCCAGGGTCCTCCCCCTACTTCTCTGACCATTCTCTCCACGTCTTCTCCAGCCTACCCCGTAAATATTGGTAAAAACCAAGGTCTCCGCAGAGCTGTCTTCTTGTCCGACTCACGGGAGCTTCCTAAGTGATCCCTTTCACAGCCACCTCCATGGGGTACTTCACTTACACCCAACTGCTGGCGACAACTCTAGGTAGGGAGGTGTCTGAAGAATGCCTCAAATGTATCAAGACCCAAAGTAAACTCACCCTCTTTTCTCCTGCAGGCTTCCTAAGTGTAGTGAATGGCTACCCTAACTGCTTTTTAGTTAAGCATGCTGTTGCCATCTCTGACAGTGCACCCTCACTCCAGGCCCTCGCCTCCCAGGGATCAGTCACGCACTCCCGCTGCTCTGCCCTCCTCAGTGTTTCCTGAATCAGTCATTATCTCTCTAGTCTTAACACCACTGTCCCGGTTCAGTCCTTTCAAGCCAACTGCTTAACCACCCGCTCTAACTCGGACAGGGCTTTGCTTCCTCTAGACTGGCACCATCCAGGCACGCCTCAGCCACTCCCCCGCAGACCGCCAGAGTGATTGCTTTGAAGTGTGAACTCCTGCTTAAAAAGCTTTCTTCTTCAAAATTAAGAACTCCCTGGCATGTCAGAAAAGACCCGACTCTCTCTGGAACACAGAGGCTGACCAAGTGCTGTGACAATGTGTTTTCATAGAACCCCCTGCACCTTCTACTGCATTTCAATCACTGGCTCCGTCTTCAGTTTTTACTCTTTAATTTTTCTATCCCCCAATGCCTGGCACTTCACCTGACAACAGGAGATACTTTATAAATGTTGAAGGAAACTTGTCTTGGCTTTTGAAGGATTTTATGCCAACTTCTATTCCTCCCTTCAAAATTACTACTTTGATCCATCCATACATAGAAATCCAATTTTGACCAGGATGCAGTTTTAAAAAAAATAGTCTTTTCAACAAATTACCTTGGAACAACTGGATGTCCTTTTATTCTTTTCTCAGGTTTTTGTCATGAGGCACATGGGCTCACCAGAGAGAGACAGAAAGAGGAAAGGTGAGAAATCCCCCCTGGGGGGATAGCCATGCCGCAATCCCTTCTCCTCCACTCTCCTCTCGGAACTTTGGGCACACATACACATGCACCTGGCATATACCCAAGCCTCTGGTCTGGGACTAGAACCACAGTCAGCCATGTGAGAGTCCAGCGCCTTAATCACCACACCACTTGCTGGCCCCTGAATGTCCATATATTGAATGGAAAAAAGAACTTCAAACCTTGCTCACATCATAAACAAAAATGAACACAAGTGAACCATAGACATAAAGGTAAAGCTTATGACTTCTGGAAGAAAATCGTCATGACCTTGAGTGAAACAAAGATTTCTTAGCTATAGCACCAAAAGCAAAATCCTTAAAATATATTTTTTTAACAAATGGCAAACTGAAGTTCATAAAAATTTTAAAGTGTTCTGCTCTTTAAAAGACAAGGTTAACAGAATGAAAAAGATAAGTCTCAGACTGGGAGAAAACATTCTATGCAAAGCATATACCAGATTAAAAAACAAACAAACAAACAAAAAAAACACGTGTATCCAAAATACATAAAGAACTCTCAAAACTCAATAAGAAAATAACCCAATTTAAAAATGGGCAAAAGAGTTGACTAGACACTTCACCAAAGACGGTACATGGGTGGTAAATTAGCATGTGAAAATGCTCTCATCATCATTAGTCATTGGGCAAATGCAAATTAAAACCATTAGTGGCTAAAATTTTTAAATTTGACTATATAAAGTGTTGACAAGGATATGGAAGAACTGGAACTCTCCTGTGCCTCCAATCCTTTCTTTACCTCCCCTCTATTTTATAAAACCCTTGCTGGGAGTGTTCCCCAAATGTCACACACTTGACTTAGTCTTCAGTCCATTCTCTTTTCATTGTGTACGTTCCTCCTTAAAGAACTTATAAATCCTCAGCTATCAGCTCTATGCAGATAAATCCCAAATCTCTATCTTCAGCCCCAATTTTTTATCCATGCATCAGATTCCTATCTCTAGCTGCTAACAAGAAATTTCCCCTTGGAGGTCCTTCCAAACTCTATGTCCCAAATGTAACCCAGTATATTTTCATGAAATCAGGAGTTCTTTCTGACTTCCAGTTTCAATTAATAGCAGCAGTTGCACACAGGCAAATCCCTGGCAGAGCTGCCCTGTACTCTCCCCATCCCTTCAGTTACTCCATCTGTTCAGTCACTAAGGACTGTCCAGGGATTTGCCTCCCATCCACTGCCCCTTTCTGTTCCCACAGCCGCCATGCCTTCCTTTCTCCTGCAATATAACCTATCTCCTGCCTCCACGTCTTACACCAATTCAGCTACTCTCCCCTGTAGATCCACCTACCTGGTCCAAAGGATCTCCAAACTATGGCCACAACATGCTTTTCCAGGTTCACTTTCTACTGAATTGTACACCCCCTCAGCTACATCTAGGTCATCCTCACTGCACACCAAATAGAGCGTGTCACTTCACCCTGTGTTTGTTGTCCAGATTGTCTCCTTCCTAGAAAGCTGTCAGCTTTTATTTATCTATTTACGGATCCTACCTAAATACGACCCCATTCTCATGCCCCACTCCCACCTTGCCCAAGCAATCACTGAACCGTTCCAGCCCATGCTGATTTCACCCTCATCAAATCCCAAAGCACTTACTATCTGTACTATTCACTTGGTACTTAATCTGGTGCCTTGAAATTGACATAGGTAATGCATTCATTCATTCGATTATACTTCATTCATTCATCCAACACCTATGAACCACCCACCCTAAACAGGGTACTATGTGTGCAAGGAAGGGTAAGATGCTCTGCCTTTGATGTGTCCAGAGGAGGACATGGTCTGGACATATCCACAATGCAATATGGCGAGTGACATGACAAAATCATACCATGCTCCAGCCATGAACTATGTATTCATGTGCTGGGAAATTACAAAAGACTCAAGATCTCTGGCTCTTAAAGACTTCTGGGGGGGGGGGGGTGCGGTGATAGAGCAAGATCTAGATTGCACAATGAAGTCAGTGATTCCATAGAGTATAGCCCAAGGAAGAACAGATTAAGGAAAACCCAACTCTTCCATGTGGTAGGGGACGTTTTAGAGAAGGCCTCATGCATTTACTTAACACACACACGTTAAGTTTCTACTACCCAGCAGGCAGCCCACAGCAGGCAGCCTTGAAGTCGGTGAGTGAGTTTCCCACGGAGGTAAGGAAGCAAAGTACATCCCAAGGGCCAGAGGATGGTGCAGTGGTCGAGACACTGGATTCCCACCTGACCAACTGTGGTTTGAGTCCCAGACCCAGAAACCTGAAACTCAAGCTGGACATATGTGCATACATGCCCAAAAAAATTCTGAGAGAAGAACGGAGGGGGAAGAAATTGCAATATGGTCATCCACCCTGGGAGGTGATTTCTCACTTTCTCTCTCTCTCTGTTCCTGTCTCTACAGTGAGCACACATGCCCTACAGCAAAAATCTCTCTCTGAAACAAAAAACAAAAAACAAAAAACCCAAACAAATAGAAAGAAACAAAGTGCATTCCCAAGTGTGGAGCCCCCAAAGGCATGAGGAAGCCTGGGGTGACTGGCTCAGCTGGCACAAGGGGCTGAGGGCCTGGCAAGGGAGGCTGAGTATGAAGACAAAGACCCAGAGCACAAAGGATCTTGTGGAACTCACTAGGGAACCTAGATGGTCCCTGAAGTGCTGAGGAACAACCCTAAGTCTTTCAATAGGTAATGGCATCACCCTATTGGCATTTTAGGGCCCCATCTTCATAGATGTACCAGAGGAGGAGAGAACGAGAGAGAGAGAGTATAAAGATGAGGTGGAAAGATCAACTTAGGGGTATTTTAACAGTCCAGGAAAGAGAATGAGGTAGGTACTAAGGGGCAGGTCATGAAGGATCAGAGTCAGGGCAGATTCAAGTAAGAGTCATGAGGCAGAGTCAACAACGGGGTGGGCCGAGATGAGAATGGCTCCCGGCCTCACTTACTATTTAAATGGTGTCACCCATAACCAGAGTAAATAATATGGGGTGTAGAGAGGTTTTAGAGAAGGATAAGATGGCGATGTTGGCACAGGATTCATTGTTTAGACACACCGCTTGATAACAAGGTGACTGACCTGGGTTTCCAGAGAACAATTCAAGTTGAAAACGCAGCCCTGAGGGTCCTCAGGGTGGGCATGACCATTTGGAACCAGCACAGAGTGGAAGATAAGGGGTGAGGGGGGAAAAGGCTAAGACCCTGGGACTCAACGTTCAGGATGGGGGAGGGAAGAGAGCTTGCCGCAGGGGACCGAGAAGCAATGGCTGGGCCGGAGGATCCAAGAGGGACAGAAGTCAAGTAAGATAGGGACTGAGAATTTTCCATGAGATGTGGCGATGAGGAGGCCACTCCCCAGTGACCTCATTAGCGAGAGCCCTTCCAGGAAAAGGACCTCATTTAGATGGCAGCAGAAGGAGAAGTGAGTGAGACGTGAGGGACAGAATCTAGAAGCTTATCTTGGAAGGGGAGGAGGGCCATTAGGACAGTAGGTGGAGTGAGTCAGCTGTCCACTCTCCGACAAAGACAAAGACGATTTGAATGAAATTGATAAGCAAGCCCTGAAAACGAAACCAAAGGAGCACACTCCAGCCTAACTTTCGTAAGCCCTGTTTTATGGGTAACTTTTCAGTGTCCTCAAAGGTTGATATATTTCAATATTTTAAGTATATCTCAGTGTTAGCTATAAGTTGGTAGAGATAACATACCCAACCACCATTATATTTTGGCACAGAGAGATATAACTTTCAATAGTTATTAAAATGCACGACAGAGAGAGAAAGAGGGAGAGAGAGAGATGAGAATACAGTCTAAGGAGGAGACACCAGTGGGAAGGAGCACTGAGAACATCAGAAGAGAGCCTGAGCACAGGTACTAACTCACCTGGGGTGTGAGAAGAGGCAACTTCTCCCCAAGATGGCGGGCAAGAAGGAAGGAGGTGTGGTGAAGACTGCTCAGACTCCAGGCCCTTCATCCTTGTCTGCTTTTTTAAAAAAATACAACACCTCAAATTGTTTTGGGGTGTTTTTTGTTTGTTTGTTTTGCTATAGGGCACGTGTGCTCACTGGAGAGACAAAGTCAGAGAAGGAAAGTGAGAAACCAACCCCTGGAAGGATGGAAACCAACCCCTGGGAGGATGGTCATGTCACCATCCCTTCTCCTCCATTCTGCTCTTGAGATTTTGGGCACATACGCACACACACCTGGAGTGATTTTCAAGCTGTTGGGTCTGGGACTTGAACCATGGTCAGCTATGTGGGAATCCAGAGCCTTAACCATCATGCTACCTCCTGGCTCTAACGACACCTCAAATTTTAAAGTTTCTACCTAAATTTTAGGTTGAAAAATGCCTACTTGAGCATTGTGTAAATCAAGTAAATGGAAGGTGTGCACTAAAAATAAATAAATAAAGCTTCTAGTAGCCACCTTTAAAAATGCTGGAAGAAACAGGTGACTTTATGAAATTAATTTTAATAATACACAATCACGCTGCTACTTAAATGTAGTCCCTTCCCTGGAAGGGCTCTTGCTAATGAGGTCACTGGGGAGTGACCTCCTCATTGCCACATCTCATGGAAAATTCTCGTCCTTGTCGTATTTGACATCTGTCCTTCTTGGGTCCTCCAGCCCAGCCACTGCTTCTTAGTCTCCTGTGGCAGGCTCTTTCCCCCCACCTCCCTGCACATTGAGTCTTGTCTCTCCTCTCCCCTTACCCTCCACCCTGTGCTGGTTCCAAATGGCCATGACCACCCTGAGGACCCCCAGGGACGCACTGCTGCCTGACAGACGCCAGTCCCCAGTCTTCCCTGAACTCGGGAAGCCATGGGCTGGGGCTGGCGGACGTGAGAGGGAGTGCCCAGTCATCTCCGGGCCCTGGACTCACTTTGCTCATTTTGCTGCCGGAAACGACCACAGGAACACATGGAAGCCACATGCCGATGAGGGTGCTGCTGCTCAGGGGCCCTAGCCTCGGGGTGCGGCCACTCTCCAGACGTGAGTATGAGAGAGACACGCTTGTATCTCCACGCTGCTGTGTGTTTGGGTCTCATGGATACTGTGGCTAGGCCTGTGTTCCCACTCACTGCTGCCCCACGGAGATGACGCAAGCCACGGTGTCATCGTACAGTTTCTTAAAACTGAGCTAAAAAATGCCTACATGAGCATTGAGTTGACTGCATAAATGGAAAGAATACACAAACATAAATAAATAAATAAAGTTTCTAGTAGCTACCTTTAAAGGTGTTTAAATAGGGACCAGCACAGGGGTAGTGGTTAAAGTGCTGCACTTCTACATTGTTGACAGCGGTTCTAGTTCTGGACCCAGCGGCTTGAAACTCACGCCAGGCGCATGTGCGTGCATGCCCAAGTCCCAAGAAGAGAACAGAGGGGAAGGGATTGTGGCATGGCCATCTGCCCTGGGGGTGATTTCTCACTTTTGATCTCTCTGTCTCTCCGGCAAGTGTTCATGTCCTCTAGCAAAAATCTCTTTTAAAAAAATGTCTAAAGAAATTGGTGACATTATTAAATTAGTTTTAATCATCTGTAGTCACGCTCTCCACTATGTCTCAGAATAATGGTGCTTCAATGAATACCAGTGGGCCCACAGCGAGCACACAGGTCACACTGTGCAGCCTGGTGGGTAGCAGCCCACCCACGTAGGCGTGTCAGGAGACTGCTGTCCACACAGCAGCAGAATCACTTACCGACGTGTTTTCAGAAGGCACCCCGCCGTGACTTGGCCCATGACTGTATTTTATTTAACCAAAATATCCAAGTAGAATTATTTTAACATCTAATCAATACAAAAATCACTCAGGTATTTTATATTCTTGTCTTCATCCTAAAACTCTAACAGCCAGTGTGTATTTCAAAGTTACAGCACACCCCCTTCAGGCTAGCCACGCTTCCAGAGCTTCATTCCTGGTGGTTACTCTGCTGGATAGTGCAGTCCCACTACTGCTGACAGATACAGCTGTAAACAAGTATGTGAGGGGTGGGCCGCGAAGAGAGACCCAGCGGGACGGCTTCTGTTTTCTTGGAGAAGAGTCAAGGTCATCATGTTTGCAAGCAAGCGAGACCAAGATAGGGTAGGTGGCTTCAGGTGCAAGCTTAGAATAGCGCTCTGATATGTAAATAGGACCGCTAGGGCCCAGCTGAAATGCAGAGATGTTGGTGTGTATGCCTGAAAGCAGCCTTGGGGTGCAGAGAAAAAGAGAGGCAGGTGACACTGGGACTCTCCAGGGTAGGAGGTGGTGGGCAGGAGGGGACGCAGGAGCAGAAGGTGCAAACAGGAACACGGTGGGTGATGTGCCTCGGTCTGGACTGGACAGGAGTGGGAGTGAAAGCCAGGAAAAGCCAACCAAGAGCATCCACAGCATGTCGGTGTGAGCCAGGTGCAACAGAAGCAGTGGGGACCCGGTGGCCAGAGCTAGGATGCTGAGTCCACACTGGGGGATCTGGAAATGTCAGGCCTTAGAAGCTGGGGATTAAGAGCTGCCACAACCCCCAGTGGCTGTGACGGTGACGTGCAGTGGGAGAGAAGGTCACCAGAGGAGGAAGCCAAGGCTTGCCCAGGCATGGCCCCTGAGGGATGACTGCAATGAGGCGGGCACAAATGGTGATGGGGAGCACAGTTGAGGGGTGAGAGGAGGGCTGGAAGCCTGTCGTCCCAGCCCTGTGTGACAACAGCAGGCGCAAGGTCAGTGGGGACTTGCAGGAGGAAGGAACAGCAGGGGAACACATGTTCGTAGGCTGCACAGGGAGCTGGGGACTGCGGCGGCCACTCCTCCGGGAGAGCAGCTGCCTCGGACGAGGAGAGGGGAAGCACTCTACCTAGCCAGAGGAGGGGACTAGGGGTGACATGTGTGACACTCCAGCTGAATGGAGCTGTGTGTGTGCCCTTCAAGGGCCTGGAGAAGGCCAGGAGGGAGTGTAATCTAGGCACAGGGCAGCAGGGAGGAGGGCGCCAGAACCTGCACCTGGGAGGCGCTCACAAGCTGCGTGCCGTGGGAGCACCCCATGGGCATGGGATGTCACCTCTTATCTGTGTCCCCTACACCTCAGCGTGGAGCCACCACATGCAGGGCACCTACGTATGCCTTCCTGGTCCAGAGGATTGACCCTGATGTGAGCTCACAGCTGGACTTGCACACCAGGGTCCGCCCTCATCGTCCCACTCCTACAGTGAACTGAAGGACATGACCCTGGGGGAAATTTATGAACAAGGTCCCTGGCGCCACCAGCAATTATATCTGCATTTAGTGCCTTATAAATCCGGCCCGTCAGGAAGGCCTCTGTCTACCTGACAGATAGTCCCAGTTCACCTCTGTAAACTGCTCCTCTGTCTCTCGGGGTCTTGCCACCTCCCTGCAGGTTTGCTCAGGGGAGTACAGTTCCAGAGTCTCAGAGGCAGCAGTCCTAGAGGGATCCCCCCACTGTGTCTGGGTAGCTCCACTGACCTGCTCTGGCTGGCCACAAAGTGCCCACAGACCCGCGCCAGGCTCACCACACACGCGGGCAGGCTGAGGAACGGTGGTGGGCTGGAGTGGCCCGTTCATCTTTTCTAACTGCTGCCGGTGACAGCCTTCTGGTCGAGTTATGGGACAGAGCAGGAATGAAGGTGGAAGGGACAGGGAGTGATGGGGGCTGCTGGCGCTTTAATGGGTCCAGTGTGTGAAAGGATGCCTGGCAAGGTCTACCTCTTAACTCCGGAGGAGCCTACGCCCTGGTCGGCCTCACGGTCAGGGGCTATCTTAACGCGACAAGCATTTATTGAGCACCTACCTAACGCCAGTTGCTGGGGGTGGGGTGATGCAATCGAGAACATGTGACGTGACATGAAGCAGCTCCGGTCCTGCTCTGAGTCTGACGACCAAGTTGGAGAGACGGCGATGAGAGTGGAGAGAGAAAGCACAGATGCCAAGTATGCACTGGGCAGACTGAACAGTGAGCTGGGCCGGGTGGCTGGCAGGGGCCGTGCCAAGAATGTAGTCACCTCTGAGCCGGCACCTCTCCAGGCTGTGTTCTGGCCACCATCGCTCTCCATCGCAGCCCGTCACCTCTCTGATTCTAAGGAGGGAGCCCCTACACCGTACATCCCACCCAAAGCCATGAATAAATGAGTGTCACGCCTGTTCAAGCCCACAATACAGGACCCTGTCACCTCCCATCAGAAATGGCAATTACAATGGGAGCCGGAAGTCTGATGCATTTGGTTGATGCTAATCTCTTTTCCACCCAAGGAAAAGGGCAAGTGAAAGAAAATGACAGATTAGAACTGTTTTGCGTCCCTCTGCAAGAACATGGCTCAAAAAAATCCACAGGCCAGTATTTGGACTGTTTCTGCCTTAGAGTTATCTGTCTCTTTTCCCAGGAGATCAAAGCACAAATAACGGACCTTTTGTTCCTCGTCATCAACCCCCTAGGGGAAGAGCCAGAACAGGACACTGAATATTTTACCCAGGAGAGCACTGGGGTTTAGAGTCCGCCATGAGACAAGAACCGAATACACACATGTTCACTCATTCAAAACATAGTCAGATAATCTGCCATTCTCTCTCTCTCTGCTGCCCTTTTTCTAAGGTGGAAGGAAAGCGATTTGTATCAATAACAGATGTCAACTCCTAGCTGATGGCGTAATTAGTATTTCTGATGGGGTTGAGAGACTGTCCTGTGGGCTGAGGAGACGAGCCAAGTCATTGTAGAGCCACAGCTAGAATTCAGGTTGTCCTCTCGGCCTCCATAAGGCCAGGACCTCTCTGCTACCCTGCCTCCTTTGTAGTCTGTGGAAGTCCCAAACATCCTTTGAGGCATTGCACCACAACAGACACCTCTCTGCTCCGTCCTCCCTCAAAAACCATATTACCCACCCTGTATTTCTTTGAAACTAACTTGCCTGTCAACAACCTGGTATACGCAGTCATCTCGGGGATATCCTTGGGAATCATTTTCACAGTCCTTTGTCTGGGATAAGCTCAGGATGGTGCCTTCAAGGAAGAACAGTGGCCCCTACCACGGTAAGCCCAGAGGTCAACCCGACACCAGAGGGATCACACTGAGAGCTGGAGGGTCATCCAGGCTCTGCATCAGACCCACCAGGCAGGCCTCGGTCCTCCTGCATGGGTAACCTGACGCTGGCTGACTGAGTCCTCCAGAGCGGCTGGCTGAAGGAGTTGGTTAGCTGGATGTTATCAGAATATTCAAAATGCATAGAGGGACAAGGGAAAAGAAATATCATTAACTGCAGGGGATAAAAAGCAGTCCCATTCAGATGCCATATGCCACAGAAGTAAAAAGCTAGTAAATTTAATTTAGTATAGACCACACAATTACCCACTTTAAAAATTAAGGACCGAGACCATAAACCCACTAAGCTTCAAATCTTCATAATGGGCAACAGTTAAATGGGAATGACAGAGAGAGGGGGAGGTGAAGAGGGAGGAAGGAAGGAAGAAGAAAGAGGCGAAAGGAAGAGGGAAGGGGAAGGGGAGGAGGAGGGAAAGAGGTAGGTGGGAGAAGACAGCAGGGGGAGGAAAAGAGGCAGGATGGAGAAATACAGGACCAGCCAGACAGAGCTTGCAACAGGTGCCAAGTGAAAACAAAGAGCACGAGGCCTGGCATGCGCATTCCCAGAGGAACTGCGCATTCTCGGGGTCTTCTGATGCTGTTGCCAAAGAGATTTAAAGCTACAACAGTGGGCCCAGATGGGGACAAAAACATCCTCTGCTGAGTAGAAAATACTCACTCGGGTTGTTTTTCCTTCCATTCTCACAACCACCGCCCCAGCAGAGTGGGCTTCTCAGCCTCAGCAGTACTGCAATGAGGAGCCAGTCAATCCTTGGTCGGAGGGGGCCGTTTTGTGCGTTGAAAACAGTTGAGCAGCCTCGCTGGCCTCTCCCCACCAGATGCCAGTGGCACCCTTCCCAGCTGTGACAACTGAAGATGTCTCAGATGTTGCCCACTGCCTCCCGACGTGGGGAGGCTCAGGGGGACAGGCCAGATTCCTCTAGTCGAGAACCACTGGAAGAAACTGTTCAGCTCTTGCCCCTAAGAGTGTCCCTCTGTTTAGAGTCTCTCTGCTCGGCCATCCCTAAACACAGCCGGGGAGGAACCCTCACAGGGTACCACTCTACGGTGTCACTTCCCTACTCACTTCAAGGTAACCCAGGGTCTATCGAATAAAACGCTGAGGGCCAGATTTTGTTCAGAGCACTGGAGGTTGACTGTGGATTGGGATAGCGACTTGGACTCAAGGACAGACAGCAAACACGTAAAGAAATACATGCAGGGTCATTCTAGGCAGAAAGAGCACTTTTTAAAAACAAAACAAAACAAAACAAAAAAAAAACAAACAAAAAAAACCCCTCACTTTCCCTGTCTCTGTCTCTCTGGCAAGCATGTGTCCTATGGCAAAAATGTAAAAGGAGAAAAAAAAAGGAAAAAGAAAAAGAAAACACAGTAGCAGGAGGGTGGTCAGAAAAGGTAGAGGCACTGTCTGAACTAGGACCTGAACAAAGGGATGAGGCCACGGCGAGATGGAGACGTGCCAAGTTGGAGCAATGAGGAACAGGGTTGGCAGGTGCTGGGAGGTCAGGGCCAGGGTGAGGAGAGTGCAGGGAAAGATGGAGGGAGGAGGTGAGGAGCCAGGAATGGCCGCACGGCCTCGTGGGTCACAGTGACCTTAGACTGCCGTCTTGTTCCAAGGACGACGGCAGTGAGGAGGCTGTATGCGAACTAGACTCCCTGGCCTAACACTAGGCTTCCGCAGTCCAGCTCCTCGCCCAGCCTCGACCTCGTCTGCTCGTGCTCCTGCATCCCAGCCCGAGTGTGCATCAGCACACTCAGAGGACTTGCTAAAACACAGACCGCTGGGTCCCACGCTTCCAGTTTCTGACCTGCCAGGGGTCTGCCATGGCCCCAGGGATGTGCACGTCCACCTGGTTCCAGGAGCTGCAGGCTCTGCTACTCCTGGCCACATTCCAGGCAGCGCTCTCTGGACAAGCTCTCCTGCTCTGAGACACATCACGCCCTCAGTCATGTTACCGTCATGCTGGGGCCGCCCACCACTCTGCCCTCCTCTGCAGGCCATGCCTTGAAATCCCAGTGTTCTCCAAAGTCTGGCTCAAAAGCTGACCCCACGTACCTCTGGAGATGACCCTGGCAAATAGACCACTCCCACATCACGCTGAATGGCCCTCGGAAGGCTTACCATCGACTGGCCTCTCATACACACACAGGGGTGGAAGCCTCGGTTCCTTTTCTAAGCCATGGCTTCTCCAAGACAGGAGCCCCTGCCCCACCTCAATCAATCTGTTTAAAATCCCTTTTTCTTTTCTGTTTTGGATGAGGTGAGCTATCAGTAAATCAGCTACTTATAATAATGACTGATATTATGTCTACCTCATCCCCATTAGGTTAGCCATTGCCAATAACAATAACAATAACAATAATAATAATAATAATAATATATCAAACAAAAACCCCAAAAACAAAATAAAATAAAAAATAAAACCCAGAAAATCAGAAGGCTTGGCAAGGAAGCAGAGAAACTGGAGTCGTCATGCACTGCTGGTGGGAATGTAAAACTGGCAGCCACCGTAAAAACGGGACGGCGAGTCCTGAAGAAATCAGAATGGAATTATAGGGGTTGGGGGTGGCGCAGCGTGGTGCCACTGGATCTATGGGGGAGGTTCCAGGTTTGCCTCCTTGGACCTCATGAGCACGCTAGACGTGTGCACTCGTGCCCCTGATCCAGGTTGGTGGGGTTAGGGTGGATGTGAAGAGGCTGTCGGGGGTGCCTGTCTGAATCTTTTCCTGTGTTTCTCTCTTTCAAGGAAAAATAAATAAATACACTTAAAACGAAAAAGATAAATAATTACACATGACCCAGCAATACCGCTTCTGAATATAGGTCCAGAAGAATCCAAAACAGGGTCTCAAATTGATTTTTGCACATCCATGTTCATTGCAGCATAATTCACAATCGCTAAGAAGTAAAAGCATCTATCCACAAAGTGGATAAAAAAAATACGCATGTAATGGAATATCGCTCAGCCTTACAAAGGCAGGAAATTCTGACATGTGCTACAACATGGATGAACCTAGAGAACATCATGTTAGATAAAGAAAGCCAAAGGACAAATACTGTAAGATTCTGTTTATCCAAGGTACCCAGAAGAGCTGCTTGCATCGGGACAGGAGATATCAGAGAATGGCTGCTGCAGGGGCTGGGGCAGGGGAACACAGGGAGTCACTGAGTAATGGGCACAGAGTCCCAGCTCTCTAGGAGAAAGGGTTCTGGAGAAGGATGTGGTATTGTTTGCACACAATGCGGCTGTCCTTGCCACTACCAAAGTGTAAGTGCAAAACCTTGAAGGTGGTTAAAGTGCTGGACTCCCATGTGGCTGACTGCAGTTCAACTCAAGACCTGGTGGCTTGAGAATTGCACAGGTGCATGTGTGTGCGCATGCGTGCCCAAAATCTCAGGAGGAGAAGGGATTGTGGCGTGGCCAGCTATCCTGGGAGGTGGTTTCTCACCTTCTCTCTCTCTCTCCCTCTTTCTCTCTCTCTCTCTGGAGATCACATGCCCTATAATGAAACTAAAACTCCAAAACTAAAAATAAATAAATAAATAAATAATTTTTTAAAAGGCAGGAAAGTCTTGTTTTACAGTTTGTGAAGTACCTTCACACACCTTATCTTGTGTGTATCCTATTACACTCTAGGCTATAACAGTAAAGTTATATCATCCCATTTTATAGATGAGTATTCAGAAGCCCAGGGAGATGAAATCGACTCAAGGATGAGCAGTCGATGTATGGAGGGATTAAAATTAAACATCGGATCTTTTGTTCTCAATAGTAAATCACCTTTCATGCTGAGCGATACACAGATAATAACTGGCTGGTCAGGAGGATGGAAAGAAGGTGAGGCGGGAAGGAGAGAAGCAATTAGTTGATTAGAGGAAGATTTCCTGTCTTACGGTTTGGGGAAAGAGAAAACCAACATTTTCTGCCCTATAGAGTGGGTATTATTATTACTTCTTGACAGGTGATGAGAAAGAACACAGAGTCCTTAGACCACCTGGCCAATTTCACCGTCACTTTGAATCGGATCCGCATGACTCTGAGCCCAGCTCCCGCACTGGGAAACAGCTTCCTTCTGTTCTAGGATGTCTGGTTGCCAACCTGCAGCAGTTCCAGGTCTTCCTGTCCTGGGCCAGCATCAACCGATGACTTGTCCAGCCCACTTGCCTCCTCTACCATCACCCCAGTCAGGGACACCTTCCCGAAACGCCTCCCCTCTGCAAAGACGTCCAATGTTGGCTGCGCTTTGCCAGGGTCCTGGCCCCCTCACTCTACTTGAGCTGATCCTTGAAAGGAGGTAACAGTAGTGGAAGCTCTCCCTCCTCCTGGTTCACACAAGCTGTGTTCCACCACCTCTAAGAATGGCTGGTCCCTCCTCCCCATGGGACTTCTCAGGGGACAGGGGAGACCCATATCTGCTCACTCACGCCTTCCTCGCAGCCTTCCTCTCGGCCATGAATGAACATCCACCAGGTCAGCACTCACACCCTGGTCCTGACCCGGGAGTGGAGGAGGTGCTCCCCTTGCCATAGCTAGACAAGCTCCTCTAAAGGGCTCCAGGGAGCCTTGGGGGAGAAGGGGACCGAGATGTGGAGCCCATCCTCAGGGCTGTGAGAGGCCTCTGTCCCACACCCCCAGACTCACAAGGCACTCACAGCCCCTCTTCCATGCTGGCTCTCTCTCACCCCTTCCTCATTATAGTCTGGTACCTCGGAGCTGCCCGAGCCAACTGCATCCGCATTCTGTACCATCTTAAGAATGGGCGGGGAGCCACAGTTCCACTGATTTGAAGCAGGGGCTCACTGACCCCATGTAACGAACTTGGCTGCAAATGTGACCCCAGCCCCTGAGTCTCCATCAGAATCTGCCATTTACTGCCCTTCATTTCTCAGCATCCAGACCTGGTTAATCTACCAAATGTTCCTCCATCCCACGAATCCAACGGTAACGAGGTCGGCTTCCACTTTATTTATCATTAGAGCTGGCAGACCCAAAAGGTAATTTAGTGTTTGAAAAGGCTGATTTTAAAACTTTATGTCAGGGGACGCACTGCCAAATGCAGCCTAATAACGGCATCATTAAATACAGACTAAAGTCTTTATTTAAATTCACTTTCATCTCACCCTTGTCTATAAAATATAGGAACGTGTATGGAGCAAGTCTTTAATCCTCAAAACAAATTTATCTCCTCTTGTTTTTCTCCCTAGTCAGCCGTCCTGCTGTCTGTGGGCCTTCACTGGGTGTCTGGTCCCCACACCTCTCAGCTCCTGCACATCGAAGGGACATTCATAGAAATGACCTCACGGAAGTAGGTAAAGAAGGGCTACTAGAGCCTAGAAAAGACTAGAAGGAAGAGACTAATAGAAACAAAATGACAATTAGAGAAGAGGAACCTGTGTATGGTGACAAAATACAGTGGGGTCATGGGGCCAGCAGGTGGCATGGTGGTTAAGGCGCTGGACTCCCACATGGCCAACCACGGTTCAAGTTCCCAACCTGGTGGCTTGAAAAATTATGCTAAGTGTGTGTGTGCATGCCCAAAATCCTGGGAGGAGACTGGGGGGAAAAGGGATTGTGGTGTGGCCATCCCCCCTGGGTGCTGACTTCTCACTTTCCCTCTCACTGTCTCTCTCTGTCTAATGAAGGCACACGCACTACAGCAAAAGCCTAAAAACATAAATAAAATATAGTGGGACAAATATCATGGAACAACCTTCTGTATATCTCAGAGTACCTAAAAAAGAGGATTTTGAATGTTCCCAACACAAAGTGATGACAAATGGCTGAGTTGAGGGTATACAAATGACCCTGACTTAATCATTACACACTGGATTCATGGATTGAAAAATCACATTGTACCCCGATAGATACATGCAGTTATTATATGTTAATGAAATACATTGACAAAAAGCAAAGGACATTCATCATCCATCAGGCCTTTCTTGCATGTGTCAGTGCTGTGCTAAGTGGCAGGGACACAAAATGGACAAAATGGATGTCCTCACGGTCCCTGTTGGCAAGGAGCTCCAGGCTGGTGGGGAAACAAAAGCAAATAATTACAACATGATGGGCCTAGAACACTGTCCCCAGATATCCTCACTTCCTTCTGCCCCTCTATTCCATGTCACCACAGTGGTGACACTTTGCCCGAGCCAGAGTAAGAAACAGTCCCTGTCCCCACTGCAGGACTGCTGACCTCCACCTTGGGGCACTTTATTTTTGGCTATTATCGATGTCCCACACAGTCCAGGTTTCCCAGCTTATTCATTTGCCTGTGGCCACCCTACAGCGTGAGTCCACGCAGGCGAGGAAGCTGCTTGTTTTGTGACTGCTCTGCCCCCAGCCTAGCATGGTGCCTGGCACCCAGTAGGTGCTCACTCAACACTCACCAAACACGGAATGAATCCATGCCAGAGTAGAGGCAAACGGTGATTCTGGGATGATGGGACAGACCCCTTTTCTCGGGGAGAGTTGTCACCAAAAAAGAGTTACACTGGGTGGTAGATAGAAATTGGCTGTGGAAGGGACATTGCAGGTCCATGGATACAGAGAAATGAAAATGAATTGTTTGTGGAGCTGGGATTTGGGCTGACTGGAGAAAATAGCAGAAAATGAAAGAAGGTGCTGTGAGGGCTTGTAAGCCATCTTGAGGGGCTTGAACTTGATCTTAGAGGTATTGGTTGAGAAATCTGTAACTGTATTTTTGGACCTAGAGGGCACCAGGCAAAGTAACTAGGTGCCTGCACGACGCTACGGGTACAGGTTACTGCTAGCATGCATGGTGGTCAGACGGCCCCAGTGGTCTCTGCCTCCTACTTGCAGTTCCCTCACACGTCCAAGTTCAGCTGATCAATGGCCTTTGCAGAAGTGGTGGGATGCTGTTCCTGAGACAGTTGCTCCTGTTTTAGTAGTCTCTCTCTCTCTCTCTCTTTCTCTCTCTTATCTCTTGCTCCAGGAAAGAACCAAAGAACCAAAGTCTGTTAACAGCTACTTGAGTGAGCTCAAAGTGGACGCTCCTGCTCCAGTCGAGACTTAAGATGAGGTCAACCTAGCCAACAGCTGTACTGCAACCTGTGAGAGACCCTGAGCCAGAAACACCCAGTCAAGCAACTCCCAGATGCCTGACCCTCAGAAACTGCTAGGTAATGGGACCAGCAGTTAGCGTAATGGCTATTTCGCTGGACTCCCATGTAGTTGACCGCAGTTCACGTCCCAGACCCGGTGGCTTAAAACTCATGCTGGGCGCATGTGTGTGCATGTCCAAGATCCCGAGAGGAGAATGGAGGAGAAGGGATTGCGGCATGGCCATCCCCCCTGGGGGGTGATTTCTCGCTTTCTGTCTCTCTGGCGAGCGCATGTGCCCTATAGCAAAACAAAACAAAACAAAACAAAACAAACACTCTCAAAAAAGAAACTGTTAGGTAATGAATGGTTGTTGTTTTATGCTGTTCTGGGATCATTTGTTACACAGCAATAGATCACTAATACAGTCTAATTACCCTCCAAGAGCAATTAGCACCTCCTACCTTTGAGACAGAGATTGCAGTAGACATGGAAGCTGTCCCTTATAAAAAAGAAACCAATGAGATATTCCTGATGAAATCAGGGCAAAAGAAGGGAAGTCTAAACTCCTTCTCTGCAGATTCCGCCAGCTGGGAAGGATGCCTGGCACTTGGCTTCCTGCTGAGCTAAGGCACATATAGCCCTTCCTCCAGCTTCCAGGGCTTGCAGTTCCCCCACCCCTGCACCTGGTGCTCTGGCCCACATGGGTCCCAGAGGAGCACTAGAGACTCAAGCTAATTCATGAACTAATCAGAGGACTGCAGCCCCGTCTGCAAAACAATAACAGAGAACAGGTGTTTCAGGACAGGTTTATCTCCTGTTGGCACAACAGTGGGAGGCTGACCTTTCTTTGTCACATGTATTAAGTGTTATTATCACTCTTAAGAAGGCTTTGGGTACCGAGGTCTTCAGTCAAACTAAGAAATGCCTTCTCAGGGATGTCTCCTCCGTGTGCCATTGCAGGACACATCCTGAACTTCCATACTCATGAACCCGTGAGATCTATGAGATCCAAGATCACCTTGTGAGGCCTAAGGGATGGCCAGCCCTAGTTTTGGGCATCATGCAGATGGAACATGCAGAGTGGAGACTAGAACCCGAGCTGTCGAGTACCCAGTCCTCTTGCCACCCAAACCCAGCTGCATCTCTCAGGCTCATCTTCTACCTTCCTTTCATCACACACACATTTCTCCACTCGGCAGCAGGGGTGGGAGGGTGCTGGGGACCTTCGTACATGGCTGGTGTGTAGTTTCCCAGCTGATGGCTGAATCTCAACAGCTGGAGCCCTGAGTTTGTCGGAAGAAACACAGAGGTCCCGGGAATGTGTTCCAGGACAAGAAGAGGCCATGGTACAAGCCATCCTTAAATATAAACTCGAATAAAGTTAGCAGTGCTGGGAACATGCTCTGCCTCTGTGGGATGCTCAGGGAAGGGAGGAGGAAGGAAAGGGAGGGCTGCTGAGTGCCCTCATCCTCCTGCCCCCAGTCACAGTCCTGCCTCCTGCACCTGGTCTCATCCTTATCCCCTCTCCTGCTCAGTGGCAGGGTGTCACAGTGCAGCACTCCTTCTCCATGGTCCTACCATGACCGTTTCTGATGACCCTTTCTCAGCCTCCCAGCCGCCCCTGTGATACTCACTCTCAGCAGATGCCATTGCCTGTCCTGTCTCCTCGTTCACAGAGAGAGCACGGACCACCAGGCCCAAAGCGTGATGGTTAATTTTACACGTTTACTTGGTTAAGCGACAGTGGCCAGGAAAATTTGGCAAACGCCAAATTGTGAGCGCGTAGTTTTTAGATGTGATTCACGTTTAGGTCCATGGAGTTTGAGTAAAGCAGATTACTCTCCATGACATGGGTGGGCCTCATCCAATCAGATTGAGGCCCTCAAGAGAAAAAGATGGAGTCTAGGAAGGACATCTCCTCCAGACTGACTGTGGATCCCAACTGCAACATCAGGATTCCCTGGGTCTCCAGCCTTGCCTGCCCTGCGAAATTTGGACTTGCCAGCCTGCACAGCCCCATGAGCCAATTCCTTAAAATCAATCTTTAGTTCTGTCTCTCTCTCAGAAAGAGAGAGAGAGAGAGATCTTTCGTTAGTTCTGTCTCTCTGAAGATCCTAATACATAGCCCTCTGACTCTTAACACCACCTCCTCAGCAATCTCCTTGGCAAATCCCTACTCATCCTCAGTTATGCTCAAACACGACCAGGGAGAGGCCTTCTCTGTCTCCTCCAGGCACAGCCCCATGTATTAGGCCCCAAGCATTCCTAGTCTCTGGCACCTTCCCAGTAGGACAGTGACTACATGGCGCTATAACCATCTGTCCTGTGTGGTTCTATTAGTTGCATTTGTCAAGTTGCATTTGATCCTGATGTGTGTTTCACCTGCCGACTCTCATTCCCAGGGAAGTTGCTCGCCTCTTTGTGGCTGATGGAGTGGTGATTTTGGATTGCGAGCTCACCTTCAGTGGGACTTTATCTATGGGAACCCTTTCTGGCCAGGGTCGACAGTTTGTCCTTTTGAGGCTTTTGTTTTGCTTCTGTCAGAAACTCCGGGGACTTTGCTAGCCTGTGACTATGTTTACACAGATGTTTCAAGTGTGTAAGCCTTGGACGAGCAGGAAGCATCCATTTAGACCTGAAACCCATTAAGGAAACCCCTGGTTATAAAGCCTCACGGGGACTATTTCTTCTTACTCAGAGCCCAGGTTATCACCTTCTGCCTGTGAGTGGGCTGTTTTATAGTCCTTGTTTCAATGAGGGCATTGCCTTTATAGGGGGCTCTCACTTATAACTCTCACCTGACATCATTCCAAGGTCTCGCCTTCAATCTCATCTTGGGCAATAAAATCCAAATCCCTTGAATCCTAAGACTAGCAACATCCCCCACCTCCACACTCCAAGCTGCCACAGCATCAATTCACACACTTACCACTTTGCTTTTCAGCTTTCTGTTCATTTTTGGTCCCTGGTGGTTTTCCTTACTCTCCTTGTTTGGCCAGCTTCTCAAAAAGGTTTGTTATTATATCATATCCAACATCTTCTGGTATTTTATGGGAGAGGAGTTTTCAGTTTATCTAGTCAACCATACCGCCAGCAATAGGAATGTGCTCTATTTGGTTTGTCTGCACATCTGTCTACTCCCACTGGGCCCACAAGCTCTGGAAACAGTACACTCAGCGGTCACACGCGTGGGCTTCGGAACACAGGCTGATGGTATTCAAAGCCTGTCTCTGTCACGTACTCGCTACGTGAGTTTGGGCAGGTCACCCAATCTCTACACCTCCGTTCACCCATGTAACAATAAAGACAACTCTAGCATCTACAGCCATGATGATTAAACAAAAGAATATATGCACAATTTTTCAGACATAAATACATTACTTACTGTTGGGACAATACACAGCCGATAGGTGCTCAAAAAATGTGTGTTGAATTTATAATTTTCTACTTTCTATCCTCATTACCTAACACAGTACTGACAGCATATCATGACATTCAATAAATGACTATGTGAGTAAGTGAATAAATCAACACTTGCACCCATTTCCTCCCATCCCAGGGGGAAGAGGCACCCTCACCTGTGTGAGGTCAGTCCTCCTAGCAATGATCTGCCCCTTCCTGTGTCCTTGCCCCCATACTCCACGTTCCCTTCCCTCTTTCTCTCCAGGATATAAAATGTTCTCCTTTCTCCCATGTAACAGACACATGCACCCACACACACATGCACGTGCGCGCGCGCGCACGTGTGCACACACACAGACACACTTCTTTGACTGCCTATATCCCTTAATTGCATTTTCTTGCCTACTAACCAAATTCAGCTCTGGACCAACTCCTTCTTTAAGCCCCCCAAACGACGTGGGTACCCTTCCCTGTGAGTTACTGCTTTCCGCCCTGATTTCCAGCTTGGTCCTTAATCGCTCATAGCAACTGAGCGTGAGAAATACGGTCTCCTGTGGGTGTCCTCGGTACTTGCACAGAGCTTAGCATGTGGCAGGTGCTCAGCCAACACTGATGAAATACATTAATGAGTCCAACCAGTGATGATACGATACTCACTTACCATGCTCAGCCCCAAGAGCTCAAACAATAATTAAAATTTTTAAATATACTTAAAAAAATATCTTCGCTAGTCATGGCCCTGTCAATGTAGGGCTCATTGGTGAATCAGTTGCTTGTCAAAGTGAGGATGGCCAGGGGCTGGGAAGGGGACAGGGTGGCTCAATGACCATACACTTTGACACAATCAGCTCTGTCCTACCAAAACTAGTGATGGAGTGACTCTGGGCAGCCAGTCTCTCCGTGCCTCAGGTTCTTTACCTGTAAAATGGGTATACTGCACTACTGTAACCGTGTGAGCTCAGAGTTTTGTGAGAAGCACTGCGGGTGTGCACGCTTTGAACCCTAAAGAGAAACCAAACACTAAGTGGTGCTGTGATTCTGCCCTCTTCCTCTTCCAGCTCCAAATCAATCCCACCACATGTTTGCTTTGCTCTAAAATTCTCTCAGTCAGTTTGGGCTGTTGTAACAAGCAGTCCCAGATGAGGTCGCTTTTGAACAACAGAAATGCATTTCTCACAGCTATTGAGGCCGGAGATCCAAGTCCAAGCCGCGGGTAGATTTGACACCTGGTGTAGACCAGCTTTCTGGTTCACAGGTGATGCCTTCTCACGGTAACCTCACGGGGTGGAAAGGGCTGGGCAGACTCTGGGGCTTCTGTTAGAGGGCACTAAAGCCATTTGTGGGGGCTCTGCCCTCAAAGGCCTTATCTCCTAATACTGTCAATTAGGGATTCCGTTTCAACATGTGAATTTGGGGAGGACACAAGCATTCAGACCATAGCACTGCCCTGGAGACAGTCTTTCACTACATAAAACACAAAACTCGGTGTAAGACACCAAAATACATAAGAGATACAGATGTATTTCAAAATACAGTGTGAGGAACCAGCAGTTAGCGTAATGGTTATGTCGCTGGACTCCCATGTAGTCCACCGCGGTTTGAGTCCCAGACCCGGTGGCTTAGAACTCACGCTGGGCACATGTATGTGTGTGCCCAAGATCCCGAGAGGAGAATGGAGGAGAGGGGATTGCGGTGTGGCCATCCCCCCTGGGGGGTGATTTCTCACTTTCTGTCTCTCTGTCTCTGTCTGTCTGGTGAGTGCACACGCCCTATAGCAAAAACCTCTCCAAAACAAACAAACAAAAAAATACAGTATGAGAAAAAAAATTACTGAAATTTGTTCAAAAGAAAATCTGGGTAACCAGCGATGTGGTGCTTAGCATGGCTGGATCCCAAATAGCCAGCTGCATGGTTCGGATCCCAGACCCAGTATCTAGAAAACACCAGGTGCATGTACATGTGTGCCCAAAATCCCCAGAGGGGAATGGAGGTGAAGGGATTGCAGCATGGCCATCTCCCCTGGGGATGCTTTCTCTTTTTCCCTCTTTCTCTCTATCTCTGTCTTTCTGAGAGCATATACCTTCTGTAGAAAAACAATAACAAATTTTTAGGGGCCAGCAAGTGGTATGATGGTTAAGGTGCTGGACTCCCACATGGCGGACCACAGTTCTAGTCCCAGATCTGGCAGCTTGCTTTCCCATTTTCCTTCTCTCTCTCTCTGGTGAGTGCACATCCTCTATAGCAAATTAAATAATAATAGGAATTAAATAAATAACTCTTTAAAAATAATAATAATAAATTTCAAAAAATAAACTTAAAAAAAGAAGAAAAGACAAGTACCCTGTCAGCAGTCTACAGTGCAACTGGCCCTTGGCAGAGCTTCATTATTTATAAAGGATGGAGCAAGGTCGGAGAGGAAGCCGAGCCTGATACGATACTGGGCTGAGAAACAGCTGGCCACTAACAGAGAGAACGTGCCTTCAGAAAGGTAGGCCAGAGCCCAGGCTGAACTCCAAGTGACTTCTCAGTGTCACTGAGGGTCAGCCCTCATTAACTCTCACTGCGTAGCATAAACAGATGCTGAGCACCAGGTCACTTATTATGCCATTGTCTTCTGGGCAGCTCTGCCCAGTGGGATTCGGGAAGATTTGTGGGTGTTTGTTTTGTGGGCCACGCCCTCACCATACAGAAGGATCATTCAACTCCTCCTGCTTCCAGACGGCACCCAGGGGGGCTGCAAACCTAGTGAGTGTTTCAGTGGCTGCTTACTGACTGACTGACTAATTGCAGGAGCTCCCCTGGGAGCAGCAACAAAAGACAGGAGCCTTGTTCTGTGAGAAAGGACCCTGTTCAAAGGCATGCATTTAGTGGGGTTGAGATGTTACCCAGAAGTGAGGAAGTGAGGAGGATGTGCCTTGGCCCATTGCCGCCATTTTTTTTTTTTTTTTTCTATTTCTAATAGTCAGAGGATGCAACACTTGTCAGAGAAAGAAGTGGGATGGGGGCAGAAAGCACCCTCAATGGGGTGCAGTCATGCTGCAATCCCTTCTCCTCCATTTCTCCATGCCATTGGGACTTGGGGCACACACACGCATTCTCCCAGTGTGTTAATGCAGGCACTGCTGGGATTCGAACCATGGTTAGCCATGTGGACTCCAGCTTCTTTAACCACTAGGCTACAGAGTTGGCCCCACAGTGATCATTTTCGGGTGGAATAAAGGAGCTGGCAGAGAGGCATGGTGGTATCCTGTCAGGAAGAAGAGAAGTGCTGTACATGAGATGGTGGCACGCTTTATTCCCCGTGGAGCAGCTCACGAAGACACACTGTCCCACCACACCACACGCTTGCAGGCCCTCAAGAGGTCCAGGCGCTCAGTGGAAGACTCTGAGGTTGAATCTCCATCCATTCCCCACCTCCCTCATTGTATGACAACAACACAGTTTAGTGACTAAACCCTTGCCAGGAATAAGTTCTGATTAGTCTAAATCAGCAATCAATAGCTACAGTCCATGAGCCAAATCCAGCCTGTGTGTATCTGTGTATGTGTTTATGACCTACAAGCTCAGTGTGGATTTTTACTTTTCTTCTTAGAGATTATTTGCTATAGGGCATGAGCGCTCAACAGAGAGATAGAGAGACAGAAAGCGAGAAATCACCAACCCCCTGGAGTGATGGCCATGCTGCAATCCCTTCTCCTCTATTCTGCTCTTGGAATTTTGGGGACATGTGCGTATGTGCTTAGCATGAGTTTCAAGTCACAGGGCCTTGGACTCGAACTATAGTTGACCATGTGGGACTCTAGCACCCTAGCCACCTGCTGGCCCCAGATTTTTACATTTTTAAATAGTTGGAAAAACAATATTTCACAACCTATGAAAACTAATGCAGGAGGCTGAGTAGTGGCACTAGACCCTCAAGTGAAAGGTCCTGAGTTCATGTCCTGGGGCCTCCCTGAGCACACTGGAGAGAGCTACGATGGCTGAGATGGAGTTGGTCACACTGTGAAGACCCTGTTGGTGGTGCCTGTCCATGGGGCCACCCTGAGCACACTAGAGAGAGCTACGATGGCTGAGTTGGAGTCGGTCACACTGTGAAGACCCTGTTGGCGGTACCTGTCCGTGTCTCTCTCTCGTGGAAGAAACAAATATTAAAACAAATAAAAAAAGAAAAAGAAGGGCCAGCAGGTGGTGTGGTGGTTAAAGAGCCAGATCCCTGCATGGCTGACCACGGTTTGAATCCTGAACCTATTAGCTTGGAACTCACACTAGGCATGTGTGCGTGCAAGCCCAAAATCCTGAGAAGAGAATGGAGAAGGAACTGCAGTGTAGCCATCCTTCCTGGGAGATGATTTCTCACTTTCTCTCTCTCTGGTTCTCCCCAGAGAGTGCCTGAGCCCTTTGGTAAAAACAAACAAACAAAAAAACTAAAGAAAAACAAAAAAGGAATAAGGACCCACATTAAGTCAAGCAGACCAAGCCTTCTCCCATGAAGATAACTGGTTCATAGTTACAGGATCCAACCTGACGCAGTACAACTTGAAGGGAGAGAACTTTGTCTGCATAGTTCTCACTTTCATGCCAGGCTTGAAAAAAATTGCTGCTGCTGATTTGCAGTATGGGGTGGAGAGTGATCCAGGATAAAGGTGATGCTGCGGAAAGGAGTGACGAGCTGGAGAGTCGAGTCCCTGCAGCCAGCTCTGGGCTGCTGCCATGACCAATGTCCGCCTGCCCGCCTGCCTCTAGATTATTTCCCGTGTGGAAGCCGATCCATTTCCGCATTGTTCAAGCTGCTCAGGGTTTGGTTTTCTGTGACTTGCAGCCAAGATTACCTCTCAATTCTGGCCACTTGCACTCACTATTTCTGTAAGCTCCTACTCCCCATCCTCTGCCCAGCTAACCTCTGTCCACCTTCCAACTTTCCAAATAAATAGCAATGTCACAGGGAGGCCATCTGTGAACCCCTAGACTGGGTAATAGCCTACGGTATTACCTGGTTGAACCCTGCACAGGGTTTTGGGTTTTTTAAAGAATTATTTATTTTATTTTATTATTATTATTATTATTAATTTTACCAGAGAGAGAGAGAAAAAGGGAAAGTGAGAATGCAAGCCACCAAGTCTGGGACTCAAACCATGGTTGGCCATGTAGGAGTCCAGCACCTTCACAACCACACCACCGGCCCATGACGTAGCTGTCATGCGTACCCCTGCTAGTGTTCATGCTCGTGACAGCCAAGGCCGCGTGTTGTTCCCTACTATATAGCACGGTGCCTGGCATGGTGCCTGCAACTGGGTGCTAATGACACTGCAGAAAGAGTGTCACTTCCCAGACTGTGTTTTGTGGAAAAGTGGCATGCCATGAGATTTCACTAGGCAAAAGGCACCAACCTTCTAACTCCATTAGATGGTTACCTGCTGTGGTTTGGATAAGGGTTTGTGTTCCAAAGGTCCATATTTTGAAATTTGGTCCCCAGTGTAAAAGTGTTGAGAGGTGAGACCTTGTGGAGGTGAGGCCTGTGGGCAGTAATTGGATATGGAGGCATTACCTTCATGAATGGATTAACCATGTCACATGAGGCCCTGTGAGTTCTAGCTCTCGGGAAAGGCGATTTGTTCTAGCCAGAGTGGGTTGTCATAAAGGAAGATGGCTGCCCCCAGGCCCCTCTCTGTCTCTGCACTGTCTGCCATCCTCTGCCTCTGTCAGCCATGTTGAGATGTAGCCAGCCTGAGGTTGGTCTCACATCTTTGGACTGTCCAGTCACAGGAATTGTGAGTCAAATAAATCTCTATTCTTGATGCTCTCCCAGTGTCAGCACTTATGTTAGCAATGCACTAGAGGACTGAGACATCTCCCTACTGTTATTTGGGGTTCCAGGTTTGATACCTAAATAATTTTAAAAAACAAAGCTAATCAGTTGTCTTTACAGCAGTATTTTCTTTTTTTTTTTTGTTCCAGTTGTTTGTTCATTGTGTGTGTGTGTGTGTGTGTATGAGAGACAGAGACAGGAAGAGAGACACAAGCGCCCTCAACAGGATCTCACACGGAAATCCTACCCACAGCCCTCTCGGGTGATCAGGATCATGACACACACACACACACACATGGTTGGAGTGTACTGAGTGACCAGGGAACCGGACCCTGATCTTTCATGTGTCTTCCAGCCGTGCAGGGCACTGTGCTTCTGCTACACGACTACAGCTGGTCTTTCTACAGGACTTCTCAGAGACACGGTGCAGCACTGACCCCAACCAGCACCACCACAGGTGGGCAGCACAGGGGTCCCGACTGCAACCCCCTACAAGGGGAGTGGTTTTTTTTTGGGGGGGAGGGGCAGGTTTTTGCTATAGTGCACATGTGCTCACCAGAAAGAAACAGACAGACAGAGAGACAGAAAGTAAGAAATCACCCCCCAGGGGGATGGCCGCAATCCCTTCTCCTCCAATCTCTTCTCAGGATCTTGGGCACTCATACACACGCGCCCGGTGTGAGTTTAAGTCACCGGGTCCGGGATTTGATCCGCAGTCAACCACATGGGAGTTCAGCGACATAGCCATTATGCCAACTGCTGGTCTCAACGAGGGGAATTTAATACGCAGCATTCCCCACGCTTACTAGACAATGTACCCTTTATCTAACCCAGGTCACATCTTACTAGACTTCAGAGTTAGATGGAGCTGGCACATGTGTCAAATCTCCTGGGCTCGGAAAGTGATGAGTGCAGAGGCAGAGGACCAAGAAGGCTTCCGAGGTACACAGCGTCAAGCAGCTGGTTTGCTAAAGGCCTCTGGAATCACAACTATGAGGTGAGGGGCTTCCCAGTCTCCCCCTAGGACAGGGGGAAACAAGACAGACAGTCAAGGAGGCCGTGAAGGGGAGGCTCGGCACCCACCGTCTGTTCTACTGCCCTGACCATGGCACCACCCCTGCTCCTGGTATGGTGTGAGGGGCACAGGCCATGCTGCATCCAGCAGCCCCAGCTGGTATACCAGGCCACCCCCTACTCCAGGACCAGGAGCTAAAACTGTCCCCCAGGCTTGGAGGCCTGGCTACGGAGATCATTCCTGCAGTGAGGTAGGGGCCATGGGGAACTCACTTATTCTGCATGGTCCCCTCTGCTGGCTATAGGGTCAGCCTCCACGCTGTCTGGGAAACTGCAGTCTCCCGCTGAAGCTAAGGAGCATTCAGAGGAGAGGCTGAGGCTTCAGGTCCCCACCATGTTTTCTTTCCTTTTTTTTAAAGGTTTTTGTCATAGGGCACATGTGCTCATCAGAGAGATAGAGAGAGAGAGAGACAAGGAGAGGGAAAATGAGAAATTATCCCCTGGGGGGATGGCCATGCCGCAATCCTTTCTCCTCCACTCTCCTCTTAGGACTTTGGGCATGCACACACATGTGCCCAGCACGGTTTTCAAGCCTTCAGGTCCGAAATCAAACTGTGGGTGACCATGTGAGAGTCCAGCTCCTTTAACCACCATGCTACCTGCTGCACCCCTCCCTGTCATGATTTCTAAACATACCAAGTATGGGGTCGGAGTGGATGGGCCTTGTCCCTGGGGACATCATGGAGTTTTTATCTGCCCCAACCCCACTGCCTTCTGCAGACCAGTGGGTCTTGGTACCATCTCTCATCACTGACGGAGGACTGGCGGCCCTGTGACAGAGAGGGAAAGTCAGGGTTTAAATGTGGCTCTTCTCTTCCCTGCAGCCCAACCCTTATTTTGGAAAAAAAAAAATCAGTCAGTTAATTAATTAGCTTAAAAAAGTGTAGAATACAGTGGGCTGGGAGACAGAGGTTTCCCGGCCTCCTGTCTGACCCCAGGGCTCAGCTGTGGGGGTGGAAAGGGACAGCACATGGCCTCTGGACCGTGTGCTGTCCTTGGAACTTCCACGTGTTAGGCCTGCCAAGCCCCCTAGGAGACAGATGGAGTTACTTCCCACATTTCGCAGACAAGAAACCCGGGGCTCCAGAAAAGTCGTGACTTACCCAAAGACACGACCAGAGAGGTAAGGCTGGGGTTTGGCACAGCCCACCAGTATGACCCCCATGCTGGGCCGGACCACCCTCTCTACGACCACCTTCCCAGAGGCTGCTCCAGGACATCCTTAGTGTCTTCATGAGGCTGAGGCTCACGGTGGCCAAGGATGGACCTCCAATGGCCTCTCGGGGTACCCCTGAGGAGAGAAGGAGGCTCTGCCGAAGCCACCGCTGTGTCAATGAAACAAGATGCTCACGGGCCATTGAGCGGACGAGTACCTACTCAGCTCACTCAAGAGTGAAATGCTGCACTTCTTCAAGAGCAGAAAAACCAGCTCCGCTAAGCCGTGTCTTTAGGCAGGACCTGAGCTGAGCAAGGGCTGGGCTGTCTGACTGCAGGTGTTTGGGGCTGCAAGAGTGACGCTGGAAAGGAAGCCAACCTATCAGGCTGCATCATGCCTGCAGAGAAGCTACCAGGAGCACTGGCACCTGCCGCTCGCCTGGGGCACTTATTGCCTGCCTCTTAAATAATGAAAATGTCCAGAATCTGAGCTCCCTGCCCATTGCAGACCAAAGGGAAATCTGGAAAAAGCCATGGTCGGGAGTGGATGCCGGGGCCCGGCCGTATCAAGGGAGGAAATCTGCTGAGAGAAAAGGCAGTGATGGCTGACCAGGTTTGAGAATCTAAGAAGAACTGGCAGGAAGAAAAATGACTTTGAAACCAACATAGCTCAGGTCAAAGGGCAGATCTCATACTGCCCTTTAGCCAAGTCCTAAGGAGCATGTGATAAGGAACAAGCAAAAGCAAGGGAGAGGATTCTGGTTGTGTTTTTTATTCATCAAAGGGTGCGAGCACTGACCAGGGAAGAGAGAGAGAAAAAGCATCCCTCCATGGGGGATGGTCACGTTGCAATCCCTTCTCCCCCATTTCTCCATCCCGTCAGGATTTGGGGCATGCACACGCAGCCACCTGGTATATTTTTCAAGCTGCCAGGACTGGGATTAGAACCCCAGTCAGACATGTGAGATCCAGCTCCCTTAATCACCAGGCCATGGGGCTGTCCCAAGCGAGGACTTCTTTAGACTGTTGAGCATAGAAAGATGCCCACTTTTCTTTCAGATTGGGTGCAGTGTTGGGACCCCAGAGCTCAGAGCCTCTGGGATCAACAGAGGAGTGAGAGCAGGTTGGCTCTGGGGTCTCAGCAATTTTGCTGCAGGGTGGGGGCGCAGTGCATGGAGAAGGCACACAGCGCATGCTTGATGAATGAAATATACCTTCAAACAATGAAAATGTCCAGAATCTGATGTTTTCTTAGAACGTATTACTCCTCGGGCTGTCGTGGCCCAGAGAACCCAGCACTGCCAACAGCAATGGCACATGTTTTGCGTGAAGCAAATGAGCAGGGACTTTTCCTCCCTAGGCCAGGGAGGGAAGTGCCATCCCTATCTTATGAAGTTGGCGCTGCCGGAAACTTAGACGCGAATTCCATGATGCTGGAGAGAGAATGCCTCTGTCCCCATCTCAGACCCAACAATGAATGACTGTCACGTGGGGCAAGTCACTTAACCTCCCCAGGTTACCATTTTCTCTTCTGTAAATGGTGACGAGAACATGATAACCCAGCAGGTTCTCGTGATACAAGTCCTGGCCCACTGAGGAGCAGCCGAGAACATCCAGACCAGCTCTGCTGAGAGGTCAGGGGAGCAAGTCGGTCCCGTCTCCTGTGAGCACCGACATAAACGCCAATCAAGAGGCTGGGAGGCTGGAGGGGCCTGTAGACGCGATTTGTTTCCTTAAATAGTTTTCACTCCTCATTTGCTTAGTAAACTCTTTTTAAATAGAACTGGCGCTTCCTCCCCAGGGTTCCTGAACACCTGGCTCTGTCATCAGCGCTCAGTCCCATTGGCTGACACCGTGCGATGGTGCTCTCTTCCCTGTAGGCTGCAGGCTGCAAAGGAGGCTTGGCCCTACCCACCTCTGTCCCTGGGACCTGGCCCAGTCCCTGACCGAGACTCAGTAACTGTCTGTTGAAAGAAGGGACTTTGGTATGTTGTATAAGGTGACTGGATCCCACTTGGCCAACTGTGCAGTTTGAGTCCTAGATCTGGCAGCTTAACCTACAAGGTATGTATGTGTGTGTGCCCAAAATCCTGAAAGGAGGGAGACATGGAGAATGGACCCCCCCCCCCCCCCGTAGGGTGCTTTCTCTCTCTCTTTCTCTCTCCAGTAAGTGCATGCATCCTCTACCCCAAAAAAGAGAGAGGGGGGGGAGGGGGAGAGGGAGAGGGAGACGGAGGGAGGGAGGAAGGAGGGAGGGAGAAGAAAGAAAGAAAAAGAAAGAGAGAGAGAGAGAGAGAGAGAGAGAGAGAGAAGAAGGAGGGAGGGAGAAGAAAGAAAGAAAAAGAAAGAGAGAGAGAGAGAGAGAGAGAGAGAAAATGAATGAATGAATGGACTTTGAATCTCTGTTCTGACCAATTCCAAATTACTTGAGTCCGAAGGAATGAGGTTTCAGTGTAATTAACAGATTCAGATTCAGGTATCTTGTTTCTTTCTTTGCACCATCAAGAAAGTTAAAATACAACTGACAAAAAGGGAGAACATATATGCAAACTATATGAATGATAAAGGACTTTTATCTAGAATATATAAAGAATTCTTACAGCTTAATCATAAAAAGATAAATAACCCAATTTTTAAAAATGGGGGAAAAAAACCTGAAAAGACATTTCTCCAAAGAAGATATATGAATACTCGATAAGCGCATGAAAGGATGCTCAGCACCATTAGCCCTTAGGGAAATACAAATCGAAACCATAGGAGGGACCAGATTCTGGACCAGCCGGTGGCGTGGTGTGAAGATGGCTGGACTCCACATGGTGAACTGTGCGATAGCTTGGAAAACATGCTGAGCACATGTGTGTGCATGTCCATAATCCCGAGGAGAATGAGGAAAAGGGATTGTAGCATGGCCATCCACCCAGGGGTATTTCCTCATTATTTCCCTTTCTCTCTCTCTCTCTTTCTCTCTAGCAAAGTCACATGCCCTGTAGCAAATTAAGAAAAAAGAAAGAAAGAAAGAAAGAAAGAAAAAAACAACTCGATATTCTGTGAGACAATCCTACATGGGAAGGTTCCTGGTTCAAGACCAAAGATCTTCCTGAAGATGGCAGACATGGACTTGCCCATGATCAGGGCTGACTGAAAGCTATGGGTAGATTGTGACATTGAGACATTGTCTGTCTGCCTGTCTGTCTCTGTGTGTCTCTCACCCATGAAATAATAAACTTAAGAAAAAAGAAGTTGTGACTTCCTAGGAGTAATACTTAGTAATATTTAAATAAATATTTTAAAAACCCACATGAGACAGGATCTAGAGAAATGAGAACCCTATACATTGCTAGTGAGGATGTAAAATGGTACAGTGACTATGAAAACCAGTCTGGCGTTCCTCATATGATTAACCACAGAGTTACCACATGAGCTAGTAATTCTACTCCTAGGTACACACCCAGGGGAACTGAAAACACATGTTCAGATAAAACTTGTATGTACATGTTCATAGTAGCAACACATATGATAGCCAAAAGGTGTGTGTGTGTGGGGGGGGGGGGGAGGAAACCTGATGTTTTTGACCTAGTGAATGAATACAATGTGGTATATCCATACAGTTTCATATTCTGCAGCCACAGAAAGGAACGAGGTACTAACGTGCTACCATATGAATGAGTCTTGAAAACATGATGCTAAGTGAAGAAAACCAGACCCAAAAGACCACATATCATATGCTTCCATTTAGACGAAATGTCTGAAATTGGTAAATCTATGGACACAGAAAGGACATTAGTGGTTGCCAACGGCTGGGAGGGATACGGGTATCGAGGAGTGACGCTGAAGAGGATGACTTTTTGGGGTGACAAAAATGTTCTGTAAGTGCTTATGCTGACACACAACTATGAATATGCTCAAAGCCATTTAATCATGCATTTTCTTTTTTTTTTTAAGAATTATTTTATTTAACTTTATTTATTTATTTATTTATTTTAATTTGACCGGAGAGGGACAGAGCGAGCAAGACAGAGGTGAGAAAGCAAGCCACCAGGTCCAGGACTTGAACTGCAGTCGGCCATGTGGGAGTCCACTGCCGTTAACCATCACTCTACCTACCGGTTCCGAATCATGTATTTTCAATGAGTGAATTGTATAGCATGTGAATTCATTGTGGCAAAGCTGTTTAAAAAAAAAATAAACAATAGGGGCTGGTAGGTAGCATGGTGGTTAAAGGCACTTGACTCCCACATGGCTGACTGTGGTTCGAGTCCCAAACCTGGTTGCTTGCTTTCTCACTTTTTCTCTCTCTCTGGTCAAATTAAAAAAAAAAAAAAATCAATAAATAATTCTTTACTTAAATAATTATTAGTTTAATTTTATTTATTCATTCCTTTATTTTAATTTGACCAGAGAGAGCAAGAAAGTGAAAAAGCAAGCCACCAGGTTCAGGACTCAAACCATGGTTGGCCATGTGGGAGTGTCCAGCACCTTACCCACCATGTTACCTGCTGGTCTCTAAATAAATATTTTAAAAAAAATAAAGCAATAAGAAATAAAGTCTTCATTTTTCTTAAGCCTCTAATTTTGGAAAAGAAGGGCCTAGTTGTCTCTTACGCATTGTGTCCCCCACATGCACCTAAAGCAGGGAAAGATGTAGACAACTACTCAGTAAATATTTATTAAATTGAAGATGATGGCAGTTCAGCCAAAAAAGAAAGCAGGGTTTGCAGTGTCTCATTCCAATTCAGTACCATCAGAGAAATAGTCTCTGGATACCTGGATGGCACTTGCTCACCTATTTTATTTTTGTCTAGCCATAAGCGCTTAGGATGGGTGTGATGCCAATTTTACAGAAAAGGAAATTGAAGGCCAGTGAAATTACATCGCTTGCCCAAGGTTACACAGCTCACTTATGGCAAAGGCGGGACTTGGTTCTGATATTGCCCGACCCATATGCTTTTCTGTTTCCTAAGCAAAGCCTCCCCGACTTACTCCCCCCAACTCCATCTCTCTCTTCTCTTTCCCTCTCTCTCTCTCTCTCTTTCACACACACACACACACACACACACACACTCCCCACAAGTTGTCCGATTGCCCACTGGCTAGTCCAAGGTTCTGCATCTGCCTCTGCTCCTCAGCTTGGTCCGGAAACCCCTCAGGTCCCGTGGTCCTCCCCTAGCCAGGATTCCTGGGTTCAGCTCAGCAGGCTGAATGCAGGGCGGGCCTTGCACGAAACATCTCTGTTCTGCTCTGGGGACTGCTGGGCAGAGCTCCAGAGCTTTCTCATCCTCTCCAAACCAGCCAGCCTGTTCCCAGCTGCTCCCCTGCCAAGGACAAGATGGGGTGCACAGTGACACCTCACTCACCAGCCCCCGCCCAGCTGAGCATCCTGCTTCCTCAAGACCACGCCCCTGGAGGCTGCAAGATGGAAACAGTGCAGGGAGTGGTGGGTGGTGGTGGTGAGCAGAACCTAGGAGGCGGCAGCTGGAGGGTCTTTCAGGGATGCTGGGAGATCTCATGCCTCAGACCCATCACCAGCAGGCGCCTACCCTGACCCCACCATTGGGCAGTGTGGACGAGATCAGAAGCCTGCTGTGGGCCACAGACCATTCAGCTCCTTGCCTTAGCTCTGCAAACAGGGACGACAGGTGGCCCTTGAGCAGCACAAAGAAGAAGCAGGGCCAGGAAAGATACCCCGGCCCTCTGAAAGGCTGTGTGCACCCTGAGGGCTGCAGGGGGTGTAAAGAATACCACCAATGAATGAAGGTGGGGCTGCCGAAAGAAAAGAAAGAACTTAAACCTGGTGACTGTTAGGGGTCAGCAGGCCAACACTCAAATGATCTGAGTACAGAAGATATGCTGGGCTCAAGGAGATGGGACCCAGAGGCTGGCAGATGACATGGTGCTTACGGTGCTGGACTCCCATATGGCCAACTGCAGTTCAAGTCCCAGACCTGGTGGGCTGCTTTCTCACTTTCCCTCTCTATCTCACTGGCAAAATTTAAAAATAATTAATATATATATATATATATATATATATATATATATATAGAGAGAGAGAGAGAGAGAGAGAGAGAGAGAGAGAGAGACAGAGAGAGAGACAGAGAGAGAGAGAGAGAGAGAGAGAGAGTTTTTTGCCATAGGGCGTGTGCGCTTACCAGATAGACAGAGAGACAGAAAGCGAGAAGTCACCCCCCAGGGGGGATGGCCACACCGCAATCCCTTCTCCTTTCTCCTCTTGGGATCTTGGGCACGCAGGCACACGCTCCCGGCATGAGTTTTAAGTCACCGGGTTTGGGATGCGAACCACAGTCGACTACATTGGGAGTCCAGCGACATAGCCATAACTGCTGGTCCCTAAAATAATTTTTTTTAAGAAAAGATGTGATTCCCCCTCTCCCCACCCACTGGGGTTACTTCAGCTTTTGCAACAACTCTGAGATGGGGGCCTGGCCACCCGGGTGGGCTGCGTGACTCTGCCTGGCCCTGCCTCCTAGACCTCAGTATCAGATAGCGTGGGAGGGGGCTCTGCTGAGACAACACCCCTAGCGAGGAAAAATCCTCTGTCCCCTCCCACTACCGTGAAAATCCACCAGTTTGGTAGTGGCTTCATTGCAAGGACTTCTTACTAAAACTGAGTGGGATTTTGAGTCTGAAGACCCCACTTTTTTGTTGTGGTTGTCTTCGAGATTTTTACTATAAGGCACATGCACTTGCTGGAGAGACAAAGACAGAAATTGAGAAATCACTCCCCAGGGGGCATGGCTGTGCCACAATTCCTTCTCCTCCATTCTCCTCCCACTCCTTCATTCTCTTCTTGGGGTCTTGGGCATGCCTGCACACGCGCCTGGCATAAGCTTGAAGCCACTGTGTCCAGCACTTGAACAGCAGTCAAACACGTGGGAGTCCATCACCTTAACCACTATGCCACCTGCTGGTCCCAAGATCTAGATTTTAAATCAAACTCTTCTGCTTCCTGCCTGAGTGACCTTGGGAGGATCCTGGTGGGCCAGGCGCCTTCTCCTCATTGGCCAGGGAAAGTTGGTCATCTGGTCTTCACAGGTGGTGGGAAGGCTGCACAGAGACCTTGGTGTGAGGGCTAGGGCTTGGGGTGGGGTGTGCAGCTGTCCTGTCCCCCTGCAATAAATGCTCGGCATCTTTCCAGCTCTTGCAGCCTTAAAGCAGAGGGACAGGGCAGTTTCCCAGTCCCCACTGGTTGCTGGGCCCCACTCCAAACACTACAGCAATCTCTGCAAGGGGACTCAGGGACCTTCACGGCGACAGGACTCTGAGGACAGTCCCTCTCACTTGACACTGGGCATCGCTGTTCAGGGAAGCCCAGAAGCCAGCCCGGAAGCCCAGTAGGGAGGGGAGGAAAGAGAAGGTCCTTTAAAGAAGACTGCTGACTTCAAGACAGCACCAAAAGCCTGGAGAAATCAGCAGCCCTGTCCTGGTGGGAACATGGTCTGCCTTTATTGTGCCTAGGAGGCTGCTTGACCTGCCCGCCTCCTCCAGAGCCAGTGCCCTGAGATCTGCCCACTCACCAGCCTGCCAAGCACCTGGCATTGAGGGGCTCTTAGAGATTTGAAGGGGACCCAGACAAAGCAATCATCTCCCCCTTCAGAGCACAGGCTTTGGGAGTCTGCTTGGCAGCCTCATCAGCCCATTCATTTTATTTATTTTATTTCATAAAGCAACCAATAGGACTTCCTATGCAAATGACTCCCAGATGAAATGCAAATTGCAATTCACAGCCAAAAAACTACCCTGGCTTTCTTCTTCATCGTCTTCTCCTTTTCTCTCTTAATCGTTCATGGCACCGTAGCACCTCCCGCCTGGACCTCAGCAGTTCCCCTGCCACGTGCTGCCTGCTGCCAACCATGGGCAGGGCTGTGCTTGTTCCTGCCACGCATGGACCCCAGCTCTCCCAGGAGGGATGGTTAATTACACTTAAAGAAGGGGGCCCATGTAGTGAGCAAGCCCTGGGGTGCCTGCCATGGTGAAAACCTCTCCGTCTCCACTGAGAGTCCCACCCCACGTGTCCTCTGCACACAGGTCGAATTCAATGCAGGTATGTTGCCAGGAACTCTCCCCGATTAACTTCCACGTTGCAAGGGCCGTCACTGTACATGCCCTTCTTTGCACCTAACAGATTCAAATCCTGCCATAAGCACTAACCAGTTGTGCAATTTGGGTAGATGATTCCATTCCTCTGGGCTTCCATTCCCTCATCTGTGATGAGGTTAACATCATCTCCTCCTTGATCGGTGAAGATTACACGGAGTAATTTACCTCAAGTACTCAGTACAATGTCCATTACAGGACAGCTCACCAATAGGTTATTACTCTATTAGTTTAATAAAATAGAACATACAGTACCTCATTTAGGGGCGCTTATGTTCTGTAATAGATGAGGATGATAGAAACAGTGGTTTCTATGACCCTTCTATAACCAGGGCAGGGCAGGCTGGACTAAGATCTCTCAACAAATTTTTTTTTAAGTCAATTAACATGTTCTTTTTTTCTTCCGTGACAGAGATTATGTGCACATGCATGTTAGAAAACTAGAAAGAAAGAGAGAAAGAAGACAGCAGATTTCTATTTCATACCACAATCCCCACTCTCCAGCCCTCCAGCTTCTCAGGATCCTGTGCGCCCGTGTGCATGCCTGGCTGTTTTCAGGCAGACCAGGGGACTGGAACTCATAGTCAACCATATGGCTTCCAGCCTTGCAGGGCATGGCATTACCACTATGTCATGGAGGCAGGCCATCCATGAGTATGTTTTAATGACCACCACTGTGCGGGAACCACCACGTGGGACACAAAGAGGCCCCACCCTGGTGCTCAAGTAGCTTCACCCCTCTTAGAGTTATCTTGGGAGCTGAAAGTCTCGGGTCCGGGCCTCAACTCTGCCATATAACGGCCTGTGAACTCCAGCAAGTCACATTCCTTCTCTGCCTCCATTTCCCCACCTGCAACACGGGGAGGCGGTACCAGGACCTTGGAGGCTCCTTCCCAGGTTAGCGTTGTGCTAGTCTCCCCTCCAGGCCGCCAGCACTAAGAAAGCACGTCAGAACCGCTCTCACCACCGGACCACCGCCCCAACTCGGGGCCTCGCTGAGTTCTCTTTCGAGTCTGTCAGCAAAAACTTGATAGACTAAAAGTATCATTTAAAATGATTCTAAAGCTCTCCCCACCCCCACCGGAGACCATCGGCCATCCCATGGAGTCCCAAAAGGCCGAGGGCCGGCTGCATCGGGGGCTTCTTCTTTGCAACGTGTCTCCGTGGGAAGCCCCACTGCAAAGCAATGTGGGCCAATCTCCCCTTCCTGCTGTCCTCCTCTCGGGCTGTGCTTGTTGAGCTTGGCCATGCCCTTGGATCTCAGCCAGATGCACGCAGGCTTTCAGGATCTCAGCATGATTCCTTCTGGGGAGCTCCTGCTCTGTCTCGCATCCCTCTTTCTGTCTGGAATGCTCTGAGACCAGCAGCCAAATGGCTCTCCCAGAACCGGGTGGCATGGGGATAGAAGCAGGACCGTGTGCCTCCCTGTAGGTCCCTGACACCGCTCGTGAGCTGGGCACACAGAGGCTCTGGCCTTATCGGCCTCCCCTTCCCCAACTGATGCCCACAGCACCCCAGCCAAAGGAGGGGAGAGGGTTACATCTACCAGGCACCTCAGCTGTCCAGAGGACAGCTGGTCTGGAGTTCTGGAGTGTCTATGATCAGCAGAAGACTCGGGGATCACAGAGGGTGGAGGTGGGGTATCGGCCGAACTCCCCTGGAGCAAAAAAAAATTATTACAGGGCCTAGACAGACCTGACTGCCTACAAATCCCAAACCCCTCCTGCTTAAGAATACCCTCCTCGGCCTAGGGCCAATTTCTTTTTCTTTTTTTTTCTTTTTTCGGAGAGGTTTTTGCTATAGGGCACGTGCGCTTGCCAGACAGACAGAGAGAGACAGAGAGACAGAAAGCGAGAAATCACCCCCCTGGGGGGACTGCCACGCCGCAATCCCTTCTCCTCCATTCTCCTCTAGGGATCTTGGGCACGTACGCACATGCGCCCGGCGTGAGTTTAAGCCACCGGGTCCGGGACTCGAACCACAGTCAACTACGTGGGAGTCAAGCGACATAGTCATTACGCTAACTGCTGGTCCCGTAGGGCCAATTTCTGTTCCTCACGGGTCAGTAAAGGGAGGAGATAGTGGTTTAAATAACTTAAAATGAGCTGGAAAACCAAGACAAATAAATGAGAAATGAGAATCCACTTTTTGATCCAGATGATGAATGGTCATTACCATATATGAGGGGGTCTTCAAAAAGTTCATGGAAAATGCATATTATTACAAAACCATACATGGACTTCAAGCATTTTTTTGGCACCAAAATAAATTTGTACTTTAACTCTATTTTTCCCACAAACTTTTTTTTTTTTTTTTAAGAGAGAGATTTTTGATACAGGGTGCTTGCCAGAAAGACAGAAAGTGAGAAATCACTCCCCAGGGGGTATGGCCATGCTGTGGTCTCAGCTCCTCCATTCTCCTCTTGGGATTTTGTGCACACATGCACATGGGCCTGGTATGAATTTCAAGCTGCTGGATCTGGGACTTGAACCTCAGTCGGTCACGTGGGAGTCCATTAACTTAACCGCTATGCCACCTGTTGCCCCCACCCCCACATAAAAACTTCTTGAAGTCCCCTCAACAAGGATGCTTTGATACAGAGGTTCTGGCGCGCTTCCGGTCTCAAGTTCCCAGCCTCTTCCTAACTCAGGCAACAATGATATTAATGACTCAGAATTTGGCCAGAGGGCATCAGCGCTTTTCTGAGAAAGATGGGGAGGCTTCGTAAGAGCTACTGGGGAAAGAAAGCTGATTTCTATTTCAATCTTAGGCAGAAGGAAGGCTCACTCAGCCTCTACTCCAACTCTCAAGGTGGTTTCAACTGACACCTGATCTTTTTCATGCAAAGAGCTAATGGTGACCAGGGAAGGTTTTACAGAGCAAACAGGGTTTTCAATCCTCTTATGAACGGGGGACTAGGTGGACTAGGTGCAGGGCAGGGCATGCACCAGCAGGCAACAAGATAGTTGCAAAGCCAGAGCCAGGGAGACACAAACCACACTTCATTAATTCATTCCTCACTCTCTTCTACACCGTTTGCTATTCTCCTACATGCCCAGGGCTTTCTAGACCCAGGGGCACAGCCATGAGGTCACTGGTGCAGGGCAGAGAAGGAAACTGATTTCAGGACCAGAGGAGCCTCACCCACCTGCCTGCACATAGCAGCCAATGACAGGTACCCAACTCCGTCTTCCCACAGACACCAGGGCCTGCTTCCATCAAGGAGAGGTTCGAAGGTGATAAATAAGAGCAAGGAGAAATGAGGTGCAAGAAGAAGACAGAATCAATTATTCCAAGCAAATTAAAAGTGCTCAGCAGGGGGTGAGGGAGAAGGGAGGAGGCAAAGGGATGCTGGGGAAGGTTTTCAATGGACTTGACAGCCAAGCACTTGAGGAGGGAGAGGAGAGAGGAAGGATTAACCTGTCAGACCACCTCGGGAGACAAACAAACACCCAAACAGGCTCTTGGTGGTGAGTGGAGAGGCTGAAGCCTGCTTCTCAGAGCCGAATCACATTCCCCGACGGTGCTTCTTAGAGAGGATATTGAATTAGCTACATTAATCCACTGAGACGCCTGGCTCAGGGTAGCAGTGATAAGCGTAATTAAACCACTTAGTTACTGGATCATGGGCTTGGGTTGCAAACAGTAAAATTCACACCTCCTGTTAGGGATTCTAACCCACATGGCCCTCACCTTGAGTCTTACTTACTTACTTGGAGATGGTGAGGCTTGAGGTCTGTGTGTGTGTACATGTGTGTTCACGTGTGCATGTGTGTGTGTGTGTGTGTGTTGCATGCCATCTATGTGAAGGCATGAAGATTTTGCACCTGGTCCTGAGTCCACTTCTAGACACCTTGATACAATTCTCAGACGACAATAATGTTCACATAACCCGCAACACTAAAAATATTAACAATAATTTTGAGCTGTGCTTAAAATAAACCACTAAGCCAAAAATAAAAAACACAGCGAAGAACCAGGAATGCTGGCCGCCTGCACCCTCTGCTCACCCCCGACCTCACATACTATTGCAAAGACTTCTAAGGCAATTTTGAAAGCCTTTGCTACGTATCTAAGTTTTCCGTCAGTCTCCAGCCACCTGAACGCTCCTGACTTTACATCGAGATAACCCGTTTATGAGGTCTGGGACATTTTCCATCCCTCCCTGGCTTCCTTCCAGACTTCGTCACCAGCCCAAACACCACCACTAATATCGCCTGGGTTTGTCACAGACCCCAGGAGGCAAGGAGACTGCAGCAAGTCGAGACAGGCTGGGGATGCCAGGTCTCGCTCAGAACGGAAGTTGCCCAGTGCCTGTTGAGACACGCAGTTAATCGGCTTCCAACTAATGCGACCTAATGACTACCAGATTAATAGAATGTGCTGAGGAAGAGCCTTCTGCCTGCCTACTAATTGCTTATTTAACTGATGATCACAGTGCTCATTAGGGGTTGTTAGCACATGGAGGCAGGCATGTCTGCTGATCCTAGGAAAGCAGAGTTTGTGACATTCATTACTTGTTAGAGTTCAGCAATAGCACAGCCATTGTTATATGGGGGGGGGGGGGAGGACGCTACCTCAGGGTCACCATTCATTGAGCACTTACTATGTCCCAGGCATTCATCTCACTTAATTCTCACAAAAAGCACGTGAGACAAGCATTATTATCCCTGTTATAGAAATGAGACAAACCTTGGGACCAGCAGGTGGCATAATGGTTACATCAATGGACTCCTATGTAGTGGACCACGGTTCAAATCCCAGACCCGGTGGCTTAAAACTCACACCAGGCACATGTGCGTGCATGCCGAAAATCCCAAGAGAAGAATGGAGGAGAAGGGACTGTAGCATGGTCATCCCTCCTGGGGGGTGATTTCTCACTTTCTGTCTCTCTGGAAAGCACACAAGCCCTATAGCAAAAGTCTCTCTAAAAGAAAAAAAAAAAAAAGAAATGAGGCAACCTTGGCTCAGAGATGTTAGTGATCTGAATAATGTCACACAGCTTAGCAGAGGTGGAGCTGGTAAGCTAGGATTCCAACTTCACAGTCTTCTTTTTTTTTTTTTTTTTTTTTTTTTTTTGAGAGTTTTTCGCTATACGGCACGTGAGCTCGCCAGACAGACAGAGAGAGATAGAGAGATGGAAAGCGAGAAATCACCCACCAGGGGGGACGACCATGCCGCAATCCCTTCTCCTCCATTCTCCTCTTGGGATCTTGGGCACACACACACACACACGCCCGGCGTGAGTTTAAGCCACCGGGTCCGGGACTCGAACCACGGTCGACTACGTGGGAGTCCAGCCACGTAGCCATGACACCAACTGCTGGTCCCCAACTTCACAGTCTTGACCACTCTGTTGAACTGTCCGCATCCTCTGACCTCGGCCCCTACAAAGAATGACTTCATGAAGTCAAAACACTCTGTGTTTGAAGTGCTGTTGAGTGGTGCTCTAAGGGAAGGTGAGTGAATCTGTGCTTGCCCACCCTGCTCTGGGCAATCCGGGCATTCCTGATGACATCTGACCCCACCCAATGCTTGCTACGTGCGAGTATTTATTTCTCTGGGGTTGGGTATGACAGGATAAGAATTGAGCTTCATAGCCCTGTAGGTAGGCAATAGCTCCTCCCTGTCCACCCTCTGGGACAGTTCTTTGACTCCTAAGGCATCTCCAATGTCACCATTCCATGTTCTGTGTCCTGGGGCTTGGAGGTCACAAAGCCCTTTCTCCTGGCTAGGTGGTTCACTCCTTTCAACCTGCTTCCATGCCCTATTGACTTGTCCTCCCTACCTATCTACATATCTACCTGTCTGTCCCACTTACCTATCAACCTGCCCACTACCACTGCCTACCTAACTGTCCCACTTACTTACTACCTACCCACACACCCATCTACAGATCTACCTGTCCATATTCATGTGACTTACCTAAATACTACCTGTCCTACCTATTTATCTACATATTCTATCTACCCAATATCCCATGATCTATCTAAAAGCCAGCAGAACACCCCTGCTTGGTTATACCAAACTACTGGGCTGTCAGAAAAGTCATGATGCATTTTTATATAGAAAAACAAAAAAATACATCATGACTTTTCCAATGACCCAATACATGGGTGTTCCCTGGCTAAAGATGCTGTGACCCCCACAGGGCTGAGCCTCTTACATAACTGTGTCTCCGTCAAGTTTTCAGAAAGGGAAATTCTGACTTAGAGATGTTTAATAACTTTCCTCAGGTCAGACAGCAAAGAGGAGAATCATATATGTGTTCTTTAGGTCCCGGGTCTCTTAGCACTATAGTGGAGGTAGGGGTGGGGGCTGGCAGGGAGAAATACTTTGGTGAGTTTTATATAAGCCTCATGTTCATTATTCATAAAGAAACTAACATCTAAGCAGCACTTTATACTTTACAAAACCACATGACAAGAATGATTACATTTAACACTCACAGTAATTCTGTAAGGCATGTGTGGTGCCCCCATCTCGCCTGGGAAGAAGTTAAAAACACACTCAGCCCTGAACCCATTAAAAGCAGGGCTGGATCCTTACTTAGGCTGGACAGCAAGTTCCCAGTACATCATGCATTGCCAGGGCTCAGCAGACGCTGTTATTATCACCAGCTGAGGTAGCCAAGAGGTTCGCCATTACTCTCTTGAATGCCTTCTGAGTCACACCACCGATAACCTCAGTAGGGATAAGCTAAACATCTTCTGTTTCCAAACTAGCTCCAACTCTTTCTCAACCTTTACCCTGATCCTCAATAAGCAAAATCAGCCATTTACTGAAATATCTTTCACAGTTGGCCCAGTGGTCTGACATCATGAGAATGCATTTGACCTAGAGGACAAAGGTTGTCAGATCTCGTTTTTAGAGTCAACAACATTCAGTTGATTCTAATTTAAAATGCTCACAGCCTTTGACCCAGATCTCTCACTTCTAGGAATTACTCTCTAAAAACATTCCTGCAAACGAAGACTCGAGAACAAGGAAGGAATCAACCCTAATGTCCATTGAATGGGGATCAATTACTTAAATGCTGGTATGGCCATATAAAGGACGAGCACACAGCTTGTTAGAAGGAGGAGGGAGGTGTATACACATTGATACAGAAAGCTATACATAATACAGTAAAAAGGACAAATTGCAATATAGTATGTATGGCATCATCCCCAATTTCCTCTCTCTCTTTTTAAAAAACAAACATATAGATTTTGTATAAATAGGAAAAAAAAATCCAAAAGAATGTCAACCCTTGGTGGTTAACTGGGTAGGCAGAATAAAAGCAGAATTGCTAGAGCAGGAAGTAAGTTTCCAGAAGATGCTCCTGAACTCTGGCAGGAGTGACCTTCTCTGCCCCCACTGTTTTCCCTCCAGCTGTGGCCAGGATGAAAACTACAGGCCCCCACCAGCGGTCGTATTTGAACATCAACAAGGGTACACTAGGAAGGTCATTCCCATTTACATCCCCACTCAATTCCCTTCAGTCATCAAGTCCCATCAGATTCAGAATGAAATCAAATCATGAAAATGAAACACAAATATATTTACCACCGTGGAAGGAATGGACCATTTTTTTCTATCAATTTCCAAGCCCAGAAATTGCCTTTTAAATGGATAATGATGATTCTGAGAGTCCAGTTATTACCTTGAAACCTCACATTTTGATATATCCAACGCTGTTCTCTTATATAAATAACAGTTATTACTGCAAAGCGATTTTTTTTCCCCTGCACTTCCAAACTGTTCCTGCAGGAGATGGCAAGAAAATGGATTCCATTAATATTCCACTTAGAACTGTTGCTTTTTCCAGCACCAACTTCCACATAAATCTCCTTTTAAGTCTTTTTATACAAATGTCATCCCTTCTATTCCATGCTGCCCTCATCCTTCCAGCCACCTCCTCTCCTCAGGAAGAACACACCCATCCTTTGCTTGGTTGGTCAGTTGCTGGAACTCTGAGCTACCTGTCCTGCTCAGGTCTCGCACAGAGAGCAAATGGTCCTGGCATCATTCTTGTCGTGGTGTTTACGGTCCCACACCCCCCACCAGCCAGAGAACAAGCCCTTCAGCTTTTTATCCCTGCCAATTTAGTTATTAATTATTGACAAAATCCCAAAGTAGGGCCAGACAGTGGTATGGTGGTAACACAACCGGACCCATATGGACAAGGCCCTGGGTTCCCATCTCGGGGTCTCCCTGAGCATACCACACATGTGCACACATTCCCATGATCCAAAGCAACTGAGATCGGGGGTGAGTCATGGCAGGAGGACCCTCTTGGGAGTACCTGTCTGCATGTGTGTCTCTCTCATGGGAGAAGTATATAAACAAACTTAAAAAAAAAGAACCCAAAGTAAAGTGCATACGCCACAAAAAGCTGAACTGAGGCCAGCAGGTGCATGGTGGTTAAGGTGCTGGATCCCACAGAGCTGACTCCACATAGGTGGGTATGCCCAAAACCCTGAGAGGAGAATGGAGGAGGATAGAGAAGGCTACCCCCTGTGGGGGGGTGGGGAGGGAGATTCTCACTTTTCCCCTCTCATCTCTTATCTCTCTAGGGAGCATACATGCCCTGGCAAAAAAAAAAAAAAAAAAAAAAAATCAAAAAACAAAACACACTGAACTGATTGACAGTGATGAGCAAAGATGGTGTCAGGGGTCGGGCTGTGCCCTCCATCCAGGCCCAGGGAGAGGAGGAGCCTGCACCCCACACAGCTCCCTGAACATTCCTCAAGTTCCAGGGGCTGATCTCCCGAGTCAGATGGAGCTGGGCTTCACAGACACCCCACAGCCTTGTTAACGTTCCCATCATGCCTGCTCCCCAGAAACCTTGTAGGTTGTTGTTATTAGAAAGCGTTTATGAAGGACTGCCACGGCAAAGTGGTTTACAGTCATTTCGCAGGAGGGAGCGGGAGCCGGGAGAATTGCACTTGACTTTGCTGCTGTCTCCAGGGTCTTTCAGCAGAGCCCTTCAAGGACCAGTTCTGTCACTCACGCCCTGACAGAGATCCTGGCTTCCCCACGTACCACCCCAACACTGGCCTCACTGTGCTAGTCATTACGACGATGTTGCAAGTTGATATTTTAAAACCTTTCCAACCACAGTAAATGTTTTTGTCCTTACCACTGTAATTAAAAGTGACAAGAGGGACTGGACTCCCATGTACTCAACCACGGTTTGAGTCCCGGACCTGGTGGCTTAAATTCATGCCGGGTGCATGTGCGTGCATGCCCAAGATCCCGGGAGGAGAATGGAGGAGAAGGGATTGCGGCATGGCCATCCCCCCCGGGGGGTGATTTCTTGCTTTCTGTCTGTCTCTATCTTTCTGGTGAGCACACACGCTGTACCAGAAACATCTTAAAAAAAAAAAAAAAAAAAAAAAGTGACAAGAAGGGGGCGGTGAGCATTGGAAGGGGAGCACAGCAGGTGGCATGGTAGTTAAGGTGCTGGAGTTCCACACAGCTGACTGCGGTTCAAGTCCTGGACCCAGTGGCTTGAAAATCACTCTGGGAGCATTTGTGCGTGTGTGCTCAAAATCCCGAGCCGGGGATGGAGGAGAAGGGATTGCAGCATGACCATCCCCCCAGGGGGTGATTTCTCACTTTCCCTCTCTCTGTTTCTCTCCGGTGAGCGCATGCATCCTATGGTAAAAACAAAAACAAAAAGTGACAAGACGGATACCATTGATCCCATTTTATAAAGTAAGGCCCAGGGCGGTTAGCTGACTTAGTCATAAAGCTAGGGAGTATGAAAAAACAGATTCAAGAAGCATTTGCAGGCGCTCATAGAAGCTGCCCTGTGTGCTGGGCCCTCTGAGATCTCGCCTATGCAACAGCTCCTTGACCAGAGAGGCAGAGCCAGCATGTGAGCCCAGGCCTTCCTATGCTAACTCCAAGAGTCTGCCCTGCCAGCCTTCTCAGGCCCTGGGATGAGATTCCCAACTCCTGCTTCCCAGATCGTCTTCCTCCCGGTGTCCCCAGGACAGCTTGCACACACCTCTATAGCCAAGCCTCTCCTAGAGACATTGCCTGTTTGCAGGCCGAGGTCTCCTCTCAGCCGGGAGCTTCCACGAGGAAGGGGCTGCATCTTACTCCTCTCTGGAAGACCGCACCTGCCACATGCTCACTGGGGCCCAAAGGGCTTGGCGGCTTGAATGAACGAACGAATGGAGAGTGGGTAACAATGATCTGTGGTACTTGTGTGTGCGCGCGCTCGCCTCTGCTTGTGGGTACATGGGGATGCTGACACCTCGACAGCAGGAAGCACTGTATGTGTGGGACCAGCAGTTGGCGTAATGGCTATGTCACTGGACTCCCATGTAGAAAACGAGTCCCGGACCTAGTGGCTTAAACTCATGCTGGGCGTGTGTGCATGCGTGCCCAAGATCCCCAGAGGAGAAAGGAGGAGAAGGGATTGTGGTGTGGCCATCCTCCCTGGGGGGTGATTTCTCGCTTTCTGTCTCTCATCTCTGTGTCTTTCTGGCGAGCACACGCGCCCTATAGCAAAAACCTCTCAAAAAAAAAAAAAAAAGAAAGCATTTTATGTGACCTGAAAGGCTCAGGTCCCCTTCAAGGCACTTAGCATGTCGGTTATTTGCAGAAAGGCAGGAATGCACAATGGTTGCGTGCACACTGCCTGCTCTGCCGTCTCCTGCTTGTGACAGTGGGGCCAGTTTCTGAATTCTCTTTGCCTCCGATTCCTTGGCTGTAAAATGGAGGCTGCTGCGAGTGCGAAACGAACCAACACGTACAGATGCTCAGAGCAGCACCTGGTGCCTGGGAGCTCGGTACTCACGGCCACATGGGGGACAGGGGGAGCACAGCACGGGGATTCTGGAGAGTTGACCTGCCCTTGGGAACATGCCTGGGTGTGGACCTCACGTACCCACGGCTCTACCGTGGATGGTTAGGTTCTCGGCCCTGCTGGAACACCCTGATTATGAGGGAGGGGCCGGCCCAGCTGTGCTGCACACGCTAAAACTGCTCACAGGCCGGGTCTGCAAGGGAGGATGGGGTCAATGCTAGGTCCATCTGAAGGTTGGGGGTGTGGCTGTAATCCCAGCACTTGTGGGATACTGAGGCTGAAGAAACAAGGGTTTGAGGCTGCCCTAGGCCACACTGCAAGACCCTGTCTTACAAAAGACAGGGTGCATGCCCGCACTGCCAGCTGGGAGGCTGGGGCAGGAGGGTCACTGATGTCAACTGCCATGGCAAGAGCCTGTCTCTAAAAATCAGAAAAAAAAGAAACAGGAAGCAGGTCTGGGCACTCAATGCAGCCCAGCCCTCGGACCGACATAACATTAAAGAAAGGTGCTGTCTGGATAGCAAGGCAAGAGGGAACCAGAAAAGGGCTCGTAATCAAAGTGTTTGCAGAACACACGGCCAGGAGGAGGGTAGGGAGGCACTCACACAGGTGGGCCAGGGGCAGAGGGACAGTGCTCCCATTCTACACTGGTCACCAGCTCCATAGGAGCACAATGGCTGGGACAAGCTCCCCGGATCAACCCGAGAGGCCAGGATCCCAAGCAGATCCCAGAGTTCCTCCCAGGGGAGCAGACCTGTTGGACACGCCTGGCAGTTCACCCACCCTTCCGGCTGGAGCTCTTGTGGGTGGAGGGTATGGTCGGGCAAGATGCCCGAGTTCCAGGTGGGGCAGGGCCATGGTGGGCTCTGGGAAATGTGGGGTTCCTGTGGAGACGCCCCAGTCCCTGCCCTTACTCTGGAGGCTCTGTCACTCATGTGGGGTCAGGGGGAGGCTGGGGTTGAGAGCTCCTGCCACTAGGAAAGGCCACTATGATAGTCCTCGGTCACCTTGGTCTTAAACTCAAAGGTAGATGCACAGACAGCATAATTCAGCCCATTCGAACCCATTTCCCAGCGGCTTAACTACAACCTCACGCTATGCTTGAGTCTAACAGCTGCAGATTCTCAAGCCCAGACAGGCGCAGGCATTCTTTTAAAATTCCCTAGGACCGAGTGTAGGTTCAGAGGAGAGGGGAGACCATCTATACCCATGTGGTGCCAAACATCTGGCTGGATCTGCAAAAGTTCAGCCAATGGTCCACATCGTCTGGATGCCAAGCTGTTCCATGTCATGCAAACCAGCCATCTGCATTCCCAAGTGCAGGCCTTGGTCACCAGATGGGCTGCTTTTGGGGACAAGGTTGGAGCACATGCGGGGTCAGTGGGCTGGCACACAGTCCTATAGCAAGGGGAATGGGTTTGTGCTGTATGATCTGTCAGCATGACTCTGCTTATAGCGACAAAAAGCACCTCAGCGTTAGACTGCCCCTTGGATATTACACAGGCATGGGATTGAGCCAGTTGAGTGTAAATTCACAAAATAAGCTAGAAAACAATTGTATATGGATAACTGATCCTGAGCACTGGAACCTGAGGACAGAAAGGCTAGTGACAGACTCACGGCCGCCCGTATCTATTTAGTCTTCCAACAGGCAATGCAGAATTTTTTTTAAGAATTATTTTATTTTTATTCACTGTCAGTATTTTTTTTTAATTTACTTTGAAGTTGACCAGAAAGAGACAGAGAGAGAGAGAGAAAGAGAAGGAAAATGAGAAAGTAATCTGCCAGGTCTGGGACTTGAACCATGGTCAGCCATGTGGGAGTCCAGTCGCCTTAACCACCACAACTGCTGGCCCTGCAATGCAGAATTTTATCTCCAAAAAGTATATATTAAAAGAAGAGATGTCTAAATATTTCATCTAAGATACCAGAATGGGAGCAAAAACTCTAGAAGCAGTAGAAGAGGATTTATCCCCTGGACCTCAATTGTGTTGTCCAGAAAATCGTCTCTGGGGTCCCATGCACCCCTAGCCTCCTACCCTGAAGGGCAGCCCTACAGAAGCTCTGCTCTACTAAGCAAGGTCCGGAGAAGGCCCAGGCTCAGATATGCAAGAACATCTTTTAAGCTCCTGACACAAAGCACAGTAAAGAGGCAGAACCTTTGGGAAGCTTAAGGAGCCAGACCAGTTAAGGCTGACCCCACCTGCACAGCAAGCTCTGTCCTCAGATGTGAGCAAAATGTAACTCATTTCTGACAGTAATTCTTTTTTTTTTTTTTTCTTTTTTTGGAGAGGTTTTTGCTATAGGGCGCGTGCGCTCGCCAGACAGACAGAGAGAGACAGAGAGATAGAAAGCAGGAAATCACCCCCCAGGGGGGATGGCCACGCCGCAATCCCTTCTCCTCCATTCTCCTCTCGGGATCTTGGGCACGCACGCACACGCGCCCGGCGTGAGTTTAAGCCGCCGGGTCCGGGACTCGAACCGCGGTCGACTACGTGGGAGTCCAGCGACATAGCCATTACGCTAACTGCTGGTCCCCTAATTCTTGAGGTGGGTACTGGTGCTGTCCCCACATAGACAACAAGGAGACAAGGTCTGGCTCTTCACGCCATGGGCAGGCGTGTGGCCATGGGTCAGGGCTAACCACACTGAGAGGGGAGAGAACACAAGCCCAGTGAGGACCGAGGGCTAAGAATGCTCCTTTGAACTGCCAGGCTGCTCTGAAGAGGTCCCAGCTGCAAAAGTGCTCAACCTCAGCTTTTGGGCTCTGATCGTTCAGTGAAAAAAGGGCTCCTCTGCTCTAAGCTGACAAGTCAGAGGGTGCCCCAACAGCCCTGGGCCATCTCATCTTCAGGGGCCAGGCCCTCCTGTGTCCCTGGGCTGAGAAAAAGTCATGGCTGAGCTTCAGAAAGCATTCAGAATAGATTCTCTTGCTTTGCCAAAGCAGGTGCTGATGGAAACCAGAAACTCCAATTGATGGCTTTTTTTTTTTTTTTTTTTTTTTTTTTTTTTTTTTTTTTTTTTTTTTAAGGTTTTTGCCATAGGGCACATGAACTTGTCAAAAGGCACAGTGACCGAAAGTTAGAAATCACTCTACGGTAGGATGGCATGCCACAATCCCATCTCCTCCATTCTCCTCCTGAGATTTTGGGCATGCACACACACACACCCAGTGTGATTTTCAAGCTACTGGGTCCGGATTCACACCATGGTCGACTATGTGGGAGTCCAGTGCCTTGACCACTACGCCACCTGCTAGCCCTAGTTGATGGCTTTGATCTGACTGGCATCGTTTCTTAACAGTTGGCTGCTGTTGCCCACAGCATGGTGCCTCCTGCTTTGTAGGCCCTGCTTATGGGGCACGTGGAACACCAGCTGGCTGCCAGGGGCTTAGCTGTGAGTCTGTCTCAGCGTCCTCCATTGAGGCTGGAGCAGGACAGGGCTGGGGTGAAGAGCAGGTGGTGGTAAGCTCCCGAAGAACAGACCGGAGAGCACATCTCTGAGCAGAGCCCCCTGGCCATCAGGGCTGAGGAGGTTTCCTGTTGCACCTGGCACTCAGACGGTCCAGGACCGTCCTACCCATCCGTCACACTCCCTTGTCTATCATTCAAGGTCTCCATGAAACTGTTGTCTTCACTCACTCTCCCCACCTCACTTCCCATTCTCACCTCCCCCCACCCCACCGACCTTCCAGCTCCACTACTCAAAGACAGGGCTCACAGGCGGTGCCAGTCACCTGGGTCGTGCCGAAGCCCTGGGGTGGCCTGCTATGCTCACTCATCTAACCTCCCTGCCACGCTGAGCAGTGACAGCACTCACTCCACTGGAAGACGTCCTGTTCCTGGCTTCTCTGTGATCTCATTCATCTGGTTTGCATGGCTGTCGCTTTGTTTTCATGGCTTCGGGGCAGTTCCTTCTCTATCTTTCCTTCAAAGCAGAACCTCAAGTGTTGGGGTGCCCCTTGGCTCAGTCCTGGGCTGCTCTCTTTCTCAAATGAACTCATCCCTTCCCATGGTTTTATATTCCAATTATATCTGCATGACTTTTGGTTATGTTTTCTTTTCTTTTTTTTTTTAAGTTGTTTATTGTAAATGAAAGACCCACATAAACGAACAGGCAAGTTCACCTTTCAGGGTGAACACTCTCATAATAACCATGCAGGTTAAGATAGAAATTTGCTGGCTACCCAGAAGGCTCTCCATGCCCCCAATCCAACCAAGCCCATCCTCCCCTCCAAAAGCAATCACATTCCTGACTTGCAGAAGAATCACTTCCATGTGTGTGTTGGTGTGCGAGTAGTATGTGTGTGTGTGTATAATTTTATCACCCAAATGCCTCCCCAGACAATGTAGTTGAGTCTTGCCCATTTTTTGAAATGGTATGTCCTCTCTTGTAATTCTTGTAAGGTATGGATTCCTTTTTCATCTTCTCCCTATCCTTTCAGTTTATCTGTCCCTTTGCCCCGAGGAGTCTCCCACAGTCTGGATTCGACTGCCCGCATATTCATGTACAGCTCAGCCACTCCTCCTCCTCTGCATTCCTGAGCTTGGCAGATGAATCCCGAGGCAAGATCAGATTCGAGTTCAATCCCGTTAGCCAAGACCTCAGCAATGTTATGCTCTTTCATCAGGAGGCACGTAACGTCTGCTTTTTGCTCATTTTTTATCATGAGCAGCTATTAGTGCTCGATGTCCAAAATCTAGATCTCAGATCCATAATTCACTTGGTTTTTAAATATCAGCTAGAATAATTTTATAAGATGTTGCCCTTCATCTCTGATTTGGTTACCCAGAGGGACAGTTCAGATAGGAATGACAAGATAAATGCTTAGTTCCTTTTATTTACCCAGTTTTGAAGATAATAAGTTGGTTTCTTGTCATCCTCAGAAGATGATCAATTAGCTTATGTTTTAAATGTCATTACGAACTCGTGCATGTAAATGTATTAAACCCTTGTTTAAACATGGGTTTTAATCCTCTGTAATTACTATCCTTATTGAAACTCAAATTGTCATCTTGTGCCACTGGGAGACTCTTTCAGGTGGCTCCTAAGTTCTTTCGACATGACCTATTCTCGGCTCATCTCATAGGCTTCCTACTCAGACCTCGGATGAGTCATTTTTCCAAGAAGCCCTGATTTCTGTTTCTTTCAATGGAAAGTGGTATCTCACAACCATAAGCTGGGCATACTCTGCCTCTCTTGGTCAACCTTTTAGATCTTTTTCAGTGGATAGACCTGGGGGTGGAATGAGGAGTGTGTGTGTGTATGTGTGTGTGTGTATACAATTAAAAATCAAATTCAAGTTTAGAGCCCCAAATTTATCACTTCTAGACTACTCTGTATCCTTTTGAACTGAGAATCCTGGTCCTTAAGGACATAGAGATAAAAGATTTAGGGGCTAGCAGGTGGCATAGTGGTTAGATTGCTGGACTCCCACATGACCGACCGCCGTTTGAGTCTCAGACCTGGTGACTTGAATATTATGCTGGGCACATGTGCGTGTGTGCCCAAGATCCCGGGAGGAGGATGGAGGAGAAGGGATGGTGGTGAGGCCATCCCCCCCAGGGGGTAGTGATTTCTCACTTTCTCTTTCGCCACTTCTGCCTCGCTCTCTCTCCAGCACGCTCACGCACCCTATGACAAAAACCTCTAAAAAGAAAAAGGGAAAAGAAAGAAACGAAAGATTTAGAGTAACCCATGATCATTTATTCACTTTATTCCACATTATACACACAACCGTCTCAGAATAGTAACAACCCTAACACTAGTACCAGCAAATTAGGACTACTTGAAAAGTTTAAAATGTTTTATATAGACTGACCATCTCTATTCTCCCATTTTTTTCTTTTTCTTAGATTTTATTTTTAAGGTTTTTTGCCATAGGCTGCGTGTGCTCACCAGAGAGAGACAGAGAGAAGGAAAATGAGAAATCACCACCCCGGGAGGGATGGCCACGCTGCAATCCCTTCTCTTCCATTCAACTCCTGGGATTTGGGGAATGCACGCACACACATTTGGCGTGATTTTTAGCCACCAGATCCAGTATCCTAAACTGCAGTCAGCCAAAGCGGAGTCCAGTGACTTAACCACTATGCCACCTGCTGGCCCCTCTCCCCATTTTTAATACTTTATCTGCACTGTGAGATCATATGGCCATTGCATAACGTAACAGCTCCCTTTTAACCCTTAGTCTTGGTTCAACAAGTAACTGTATGTTTAATGCTTGCCCCCAGTTTGACACCTGCTCTAGACATTTGGTTGTGTGAGATTCATTCTCTAGCAGATTCCTGAAGAGGGGCTCTTGGAATCAGTATCAGTCTGAGTCCTTCCATACTATGAGTATGAGTTCTAGCAGTCAATATCCTCTGTGCTACTGGGTCGTCAGAAAATTCATGACACATTTCACATAGAAAAACACATCATGACTTTTCTGGTGACCCAATTCATACGATGTTAATAACAGCTCATGCTCTTTATACTTGAAGGTCAGTTCTGCTGGATAGGAAATCCTCAGCCCAGGCTCACATTTGCTTTTTCAAGTACCTTTAGTGTATTATTTCATTTTCTTATGTCACAACATATGGCTAGAGAACAGCCTGACAACCATATTACTTTCTCATATAAGTCAGTTACTCTTTGTTGAGGTGTGCAAAGGATTTTTTGTTTTGCTTTTCTAAAAGCCCAGTAATTTTACCGGTATTATGTCTTAGTCCTGTCAGCCAATATTCTCAGGAACACACTATGTCCTTTCAATATACCAATTTAATATATACGTATGTATGTATGTATGTATGTATATAATTTTAATTCTGTGAGGCTTTTTTGAATGATGCTTTTTAGAATTTAATTTGTTATTTAGCTTTCGTTTTCTTCTTTAGGAATATCTATTATCCATGTATTGGATCTTCTTTGCCTAACTTCAATATCAATCATTTTTCTCAAATGATTTTTATCTCATTCTTAATTTCTTTTTGATTCGAAAAATGATCTTCCTTTATGATTTAAAAAAATTTTTTTGGAGAGGTTTTTGCTATAGGGCGTGTGCGCTCGCCATAAAGACAGAAAGAGACAGAAAGTGAGAAATCACCCCTCAGGGGGGATGGCCACACCATAATCCCTTCTCCTCCATTCTCCTCTCAAGATCTTCGGCACGCACGCACATGCACCCAGCGTGAATTTAAGCCACAGGGCCTGGGACTCAAACCGCAGTTGACTACATGGGAGTCTAGCGACATAGCCATTACGCCAACTACTGGTTCCAATGTTTTGTTTTGTTTTTGTTTTTTTTTATTTCTCATAGGTATTATTCATAGGTCTTATTTGTTCTTGTGTGCCTTGTAGTTTAGTTTTCATTTATAAAATGATGTATTTTTTCCTACTTCTAATTATTTTTTAGAGGTTTTAGCTATAGGGCATGCACGCTCACCATAAAGACAGAGAGAGACATAGAGAGAGAAAGCGAAAAATCACCCCCCAGGGGGATAGCCACGCCGCAATCCCTTCTCCTCCATTCTCCTCTCGGGATCTTGGGCATGCACACTCACGCGCCCAGCGTGAGTTTGAGCCACTGGGCCCGGGACTCGAACTGCAGTTGACTACATGAGAGTCCAACGACATAGCCATTACACTAACTGCTAGTCCCTCTAATTATTTCTTTAGCTCTCTCATCTCATTCCTATGTTTTTCAACTTCTCATTTTTTTAACCTCTTGTGTCTTGTATCTGTTTAAAATGTCTTTGAGCTCACTGTGAAATAGTATATTCTAGGGTTTTTTTTTTTTTTGGTTTATTTTCTGTTTCTTTATGTCTTTCTAGTATGCTTTCATTGTCTGTAGGAATCTTATTCTCCTCATTACTTCCTTCCAAATTCCATAAAAATAGTCATTTTTATGACTATATTTTTATGGAGTTTGTAACCAATCAATTTTTAATGTGAAATAAATTTTCCTGAACTTTTAGAACTTTTAGAATGGAGCTTCATTCACGTAATCTTTCTAATGCCACAGAGCTCTCACTTCTACTGTTTTATGTAGCATTAAAATAATAATAGTGTGGGCCAGGAGGTGGTAGAGTGGTTAAGACACTGGACTCTCACATGGCCAACCGCAGTTCAAGTCTCAGACCCAGCAGCTTAAAAGTCATGCCAACAGCTTGGAAACCACACTGGGCACATGTGCGTCTGTGTCCAAAATCCCAGTAGGAGAGTGGGGGAGAAGGGATTGCAGTATGGGCAATCCCCCCTCATCAGTGATTTCTCGCTTTCTCTCTTGCTGTCTCTCTCTGTCTCTCTCCGGTAAGCACACATGCCCTATGGCAAAAACCTTTAAAAAAATAAATAATAGTGTCTTATTTTCTTAGTCTTCATGGTTCTGTTAATTTTTTATATTAACTTTTCAAAAACTTTCATTTGGTGTCTGCTCAGTGGGAACCCTGGGAGGAATGGCCCAGCCCCAGGGTCCATTGCGGAGCTCCTTGCACTCATTTACTACTGGAATGAGCAGAACCTAATCAGTACCGGCTGCTTTTCTTAAACTGACCCGGGAATGTCCATCGCTACCTTGAGGTTCTGTTCTCAGGCCTATCTTTCCTCTGTTTTGCTCGGCTTTTCATGCAAGAACAGCAATACAAGTATTTGTTAATGACTTACCCCCATCTTATATTTTGGCGTTCACAGGAATACTCTTTCGCCCTTGTCTGTTGTTAATGTTGCCTATGGGTTTTTGGTTTTGTTACCTCATTGTTATGTCTTTTTTTTTTTTTTTTACTTTAGTTTTTATTCATTTTGCTATAGGATACATGCACTTGGCGGGGAGGGGGGTGGAGAGGGAGGGAGGGAGAGAGAGAGAGAGAGAAAGAGAGAGAGAGAGGAGCAAGCTACCAGGTCCAGGACTTGAATAGTGGTTAACCATGTGGAAGTTCAACACCCCAACCACCACACACCACCTGCTGGCCCCTATTCTGTCTGTTTCATGTGGGAATTTGGAAAGATTAAAAGAAAAAAAAAACTATTGCCATTGCCACTACCATCCCCAGATCTCTTCTGATAATGACAATAATGACTTTCCAACATCTGTCTTTAGCCTGTAGCTCTCACTTGACCAGTACACCCAACCATTACTTGACATCTCCATGGTGATGTCTAACAACTGTCCCAAACTTAACTTGGCCAAAAGAAGCCCTCCAATCTACTATCTGTGTTCATCTTCCCCATCTCAATAAAAGGCACCACTGGCCAGCCCCACTGACAGAATGCTCCGTGATGGTGGGGCATGAGCAGGTCTCATGTTTGCACCATATGTTCTCCCTGTATACGACAGCACATGCACCTAGGTCTGTGATCCGGGACGGCTGAGGCTGGGGGTGGGTCGTGGCATGAAGACTCTGTTAAGGGTACAGGCTCTTTCTGACTCTTCCTCTGTGTGTCTCTCTCTCGTGGAAGAAGTAAATAAACTTAAGAAGTGGTTGGGGTTTTTTTTGTAATTAATATCACCACTTTCTTCCAAATGGCTCAGGCTAAAAACTTAGGAGTCATCATGCCAGAATTAATTATTCAGTTGTTGGAAAAGTCATGGTACATTTTTGTATAGAAAAAAATATGTCGTGACTTTTTTGACAACCTAATATATCAATAGGCCCTGGCCATTTTACCTCCAAAATATATTCCTAATTCAACGATTTTTTTTTTTTTTTTTTTTTACTAATTTTCACTGTTTTCTAGGCTCTCCACTGTTTTAACTCACACATCCTAAAGGTTTTCCACAGCAAATAATGACACTCTAACACCTAATCACAGCCTCCAACACCATACATAATCTGGACTGTGATGTCCTGTCTCCCCAGCTCCCTGTATCCGCCACATTCCAGCATCAGGTCCTCTTTGAGCCCCTAAGATGTGTCCAAATGCTTCTCATCTCTGGGCACTGCCCTTGCTTTTGCCTGTAGCTGGGTTTTTCGTAGGTCTTTGCCCCACTGCCTCACCATCAGCTTTTTCTCAGAAAGGCCTTCCTGGGGACCCCACATAAACCTGTCATCTCTTTTGTCTCTGTCCTAGCAGTTGGCAGTGCCTAAATTTTCTTTTCCACTTCCAAATGCCTCTGAATATGGACAAGGGAATTAAGTCCTGTGCCATGGCAAGCTCTGGAATACGAATATTTTCCTGAAATTGTCAGTTGGCAATTCAGACCTTCCACGCAGGACATTGGCCCGGCCTATGCTGCTGGATACGGTGGCCTGACCGCCTAACTCCCATAAAGAGTTCTCCTCCAAAACTGGAAAATTATCTGTTGATGACAATGTGAATGGTAATACCCTTGACTGGACTAACATATAATGTATTCATGCTGAGAAAGTTCATTTTGTATGTAGTAAAGATGTACAGTGTTTGAATGTAAAAAAAGAAAAAATAAAATAGTAGTGCGCCTTACTTCTATGAGAATATGAGAATCAACACTCCTTTTCTCTTCTTTCTTTTTTTTTTTAAGAGTTTTTTTTTTTGTTTTTTTTTGTTTTTTTTTTTTTTTTTTTTTTTTTTGCTATAGGGTGCACGTACTCGCCAGAGAGACAGAAAGAGAGAAACCAACTCCCAGAAGGATGACCATACAGCAATCCCTTCCCCATTCTCCTTTCGGGATTTTGGGGGTGCATGCACACATACCCGGCATGAGTTTCAAGCCACTGGGTCCAAAACTTGACCCACAGTCTACATGTGGGAGCCCAGCACCTTAACCACTATGCCACCTGCTGGCGTAATGATTTCATAATACTCCTTTTCTATTCTGAAATAAAACTTACATATAACTGTATACATAGTTGTTTTTAAAATTCTACATAATTCCCTACCTATGAATATGAAAGAGTAATAAAAAGAAAGTCATTTGTAACAAAATCAGCATTTCATTATGCAAGTGTTTGACCAAGTCGGAACTAGAAGACTTAACGCAACAGTCAGAAGCTTATGCCGTTATGTAGAGTGGCCACGAACACAGCAACCAGACGTTGATGGACATGGAAGCGTGTTGGCAACTCAAATACCACAAACCGAGTTAGCGAGCACGATAAAGGATGAAGAGGTTTTCCAAAACAGTGCAAGACTTCTGGTAAAATTCCAAACAAAACTAAAAATAGTCTTCTATACTTCATAGGTACATAAATGAGGAATTCAATGCATACTAATATTTTGACAAAATTTTAGTATTTGCAAATCAAATGCAGTTCATTTCTAGGTTTAGATATCTATAAGTGGATTTATTGCTTACATGAATATCCAGTAAACACCTTAAAACATTTCAGGAAGCAGGAAATACCTTCACTATGTTGGGCTATCCTGATTTTTTTTCCTTTAAGGGGTATGTGTGTGCTAGTGAGAGAGAGAATGAGAAATCACCCTCCCTAGAGGGGGTGACCATGCCTCAAACCCTTCTCCTCCTCAGTTCTCTTCTTGGGATTTTGGGCACGTACACACATGTGCCCAGCGTGATTCTCAAAGTTCAGGATTTGAACCACTTAGTCAGCCATGTGGAATCCATCTGCTTTAACCTCTACAGCACCTTTTGGCCCAGGTTATCCTGTATCTTGAAGGATATCCCAGGCCTGGCCCATTAAATGCCAGTAGCATTCCCTCCCCACTCATAAAAGCCAAACTTGACCTAACGGTTTTACAGAATGCCCCTCACTTGGTATTAGTATGAAATAGCAGCCTAGTCTTGGTCACCCAACCTGGCAACAACACAAATGTTCTCCAGCTGGTGATGGGCCCGGACACGAGGGACACCCACATAATGAAATACTATTCCATAGAACTTTTATTTTTTTAATTATTTTACTTTATTTATTATTATTTTAAAGTTTGGTATAGGGCATGTGTGCTCACTAGAAAGAGAAAGAGAGAGAGAAGGTTAGAAAGCCACCAGATCCTGGACTTGAACCACGGTTGACCATGTGGGGAGTCCAGCACCTTAACCCCTGCAACCACCTGCTAGCCCCCCCCCCCCCGACAATGAACTTCTGACATAGGTCACCACATGGGATTCTCATATGTGTTGTGCTAGGTGCAAAGAACCCAGATGGAAAAGCTACCTAGTGATTCCACTTTTACAACATCGCGAAAAAAGCAAAACTAAAGAGAGAAGCCGTAGCAGGGGTTGCCAGGAGCTAGGGTGGGGAAAGGGACTCGCAGGATCACGAGGGAATGCTCAGAGTTGACACAACTCTTCTCTATCTCCAGAGTGGGTGGCTACGTGCTTGGATATGCTCTCATAGAGCTGTACACTTATAAAAAACAAATTTTACTATATGTAAATGATGCGTCTAATTTTAAAGTATATAAAAAAATAGGCAGCGCCCCCGCCTCGACGCTCTGGCGCTGCCTCTCAAGCGTCTGAGGCGCTCTCCAAGGTCCTGCGCGCTGTGAGGAAGGCCTGGCCAGACTTATCAGCTGGCTCTGGGGACAGACACAGCAGGTGGGAAACCTTGCCCAGGACCTCCTGGGGGAAGCCAATACTCTGCTGAAGGTCTGGTTCCAAGGTCTGGAATTCACCCCTCGGGGACACTTGTATGACCTGGCACAATGAGCTTTGATTCAGCTCTTTGCCTGAGGCCACAGAGCTGGTTAGTGGCAGATTGGGGCCAGGAGACAGTGCTCCTTGATCCGGACCATCACCCATTATCCCTGCTGTACTGACACCTGGGCTGGGTCCCACTGGTGGGCAAGGCACGAGGAGGCCCATCAGTTGTCCATCCTTTTGCTGAGAGGACAGGGGCTGGGAGTGAGTGCCGGAAGAGCCACTGTAAAGGCCACTAGGAAAGGAGACCAGCAGGTGGTGTAGGGGTTAAGGCACTGGACTCCCATGTGGCTGACTGTGGGTCAAGTCCAGACCGGGTGACTTAAAACACACTGGGCACGTACGTGTGTGTGTGTGTGTGTGTGTGTGTGTGTGCCCAAAACCCCAAGAGGGGAATGCGGAAGGGGGGGAAGGGGTGGGGAAGGGTGATTTCTCACTTTCTGTCTCTCTGTCTCTCCAGTGAGTGCACATGTCCTGTAACAAAAAGAAACAAACAAATACTCTAAAAAGAAAAAAATACAAACAAACAAAAAAACCACTAGGAATGGACCATGGAGAGAAGTCCCTACCACAGGGAGGCCAGGAAGCTCAGATGACAGTAAGTCTGGGCAAGACAACTTGGGGACAGAGTGGAAGTCAAGGCTATTCTTGCTGCAAATGGTCCCAACCTTTACAAATTCATCTTTCTGTCCTTATTTTTGTAATTTTCCAGAGCATTTGCACTGACCAGAGAGAGAGAGAGAGAGAGAGAAAGAGAGAGAGGGAAAAGGCAACTCCCCAATAAGACATGGTCATACCACATCCCTTTGCCTCCATTTCTCCATCCTTTGAAATTTGGGGTACACTCATGTACTCAGCATGTTTTTCAAGCCTCCGGGATCAGAATTCGAACCAATCAGTTGGCCGTGTGGGATCTAGGTCCTTCACCACTAGGCTATGGGGCCAGCCCCAAGGTCATCTTTCTAATGGTTAGAGGTGTAGAGATTCCTAAGTTCTGTTTTTCCTTCTGTCTCTGTCTTCATCCATTCAGGCTTCTATAACAAAATACCAGGGATAAGGTGACTTAAGCAACCAGATTTGTTTCTCACGGTTCTAAAGTCTGGGAAGTCCCAGATCAAGGTGCCAGGTCGCGTCTGCTGCCTGGTGAGTGCTCATCTCCTAGTTCCTAGATGGCCACCTCCTCATTGTATCTTCAGCTGGCCGAGAACAGAGAACGCTCTAGGGTCCCTTCTATAAGGGCACTGATCTCATTCAGGAGGTTCCCCCTGCATGACCTAATCATCCCCCAAAGACCCTATAAATACCATAACACTGGGGATTCGAATTTTGACATGAGAGGGGCAGCAGGTGGCATAGTGGTTAAGGCGCTGGGCTCCCACATGGCCAACCATGGTTTGAGCCCTGTACCTGGAGGCTTGAAATTCATGCCTGGCATGAGTGCATGTGTGCCCAAAATCCCAGGAGGAGAATGGAGGAGCAGGGATTGCATGGCCATCCTGCCAGTAGGTAATTTCTCACTTTCTTCCTCTGTCTTGCTCGAGAGCATACACTCCCTACAGCAAAAAATTCTCTAAAAAAAAAATGCAACCACAATTTTGACATAGGAATTTTCAGGGAAGCACATCTAATCCATTATAGTTTCCTCCTGAGGACACTTCCCCTTGCCTCCACCCTCTGCTACCTCACTTACAGTACATCTAAGGCTTAGTCTTCCCCAGTGGTAGCTGTCCAATCACCTTTAAGGGGTAATAGTAGACATGTTGCCCCACAGACCCAGAGGCCTTCCCAGGCTTGGGGCTGAGTGTAGACTCCCAGGGAGACTCCCACAGTCCTTTTAAGAGGAGTTAATGCCAAGTGAAGCCTTTTACACACCCTGAAACCTCAACATACCCTGACGCCCCAACCACTAGCACTGAGGAGGAAAAGCCAGTTATTGGAGGTCGGGAGATACCCCCCCAAACTTCAGTACTTCGTTTCTCTCTGCAGCTCACTGTAGAGAATGTGAACCCTTCAAAATCTTCTATGATTCTGCTATGAACACCATTACTGATGAAAAATGGCTGGTGTCTGCGTGAAGCCGTGTTAGTTACTGCCCCCTTTAAATTTCATTAAGGAAACCATAATTACCAAGTAAATCTCATTTGGGTTGACGCCATGCTCCAAAAGCCCCAGCACAGACTGTTCTTTGCCCCATCTTTATAGAAAGAACAGCACGCAGCTTGCAAAGGATTCCTTGAAACCTGGAGATGCCGGTGTGCATGCAAATGAAGACAGCAAGGTTTGGAGGCCTGCTGGTGCACCCCGAGAGAGGAAGCCTGCGAGTCGCTTCCAGGAGGGAGCCGGTCTGTGTCTCTTTGGAAAAGCCTCCAAAATCTTTCTGATCCTCAGTGAATCTTACTGCAAAATGCCATTACTTCCACCATGGCAGAAGTAGTAAGACCAAATGGAGAGTTTTAAAGGGAAAAGTGCCACGTATAAATACAAGGAAGCTTTAACTTTCATGAAAACAGTCATTTTGAAGGAGGGATCTACACGCTTGGCTTTACTTGCTCACCACGTGGTGCAGAGGCGGCAGGGCATAATGACTGCCAGCCAGGTGCTAGTGTGCTGGCTCAGGCCCCAGGCCTCGCCACTTCCCAGCTGTGCAATCTACCTAAAGTCACTGAACCTCTCTGAACTTACCTATCTTCATCTGTAAAGCAGTACCAACCCCTGACGATACTGGGGAAATTGACTTAAACTATCTAAATGATAGAGGCTGGCAGGTGGCATGGTGGTTAAGGAAGCTGGATCCCACATCGCCAACTCTGACGTTTGAGTCCCAGACTCTGCAGCTTGAAAACACTCCAGGCACCTAGGCATGTGTGCCCCAAAATCCTGGATTTCTCACTTTGCCTCTCTATCAGTCTCTCTCCAGTGAACACATGCACTCAAATAACAACTAAATTATTAGTAAGAATGCCCAATGCACAGTGTTCAATAAATACAATATTATCCTTCAGTAGTCCCTTAACTGCTTGCATTAAACCATCTTTTACTTTCTGTTTGATGCCTTGACATCCTGGGGCCTTGGTGACTCTGGAAAGAACGCCCCTACCAAAGTCAGTCAACTCCCAGAGACACTTCGCCCAAGAGGGTACTTTTCAAATACAAACCTACCAGTCCAGAACTTACAGTCCAACTTCTTTCATGTTTAGCTCTCACACTCTGGGCCCACTGTCCACTCACCCTAATTACCCCAGAGTCAGGATCCAAACTAGGGACATCCGCTATCCCCCAGAGCCCATGGAGACGATAGAAACCAGTCACGCCTACACCTGTGTGCCCTGCCTTTGCCTGTTCCTCCGGCAGGAACCCTGCGATAGGCCTGTGCTCACACTCCCCCTGCTCCTAACCAATCCCAGTGGTTCCCAGGGAGCCCCCCAGGGGAACTGTGAGTATCAAACCATCTGGGTATTTCATGGAAATCAGCTCCTGATCTGTTTGGTTCACTGCATCTCAACTTTTCTATTAATATGCCATATTTAATCAAGACCAGGTGGTGGGACAACGGTGATGTAACTGGGCTTGCATGTGAAAGGTCCTGAGTTCACCTCCCGGGACCTGGTCACACACCAGGTACCTGCACACGCCTGTATGTGCCACCTAGGCTGATTTAGACTGGAAGTAAATCATGGTGTGAAGGCCCTGTTGCAGGGCTTACCTCTTGGTAAGAAAGAGAAAAATGGAAGAAAAAGCACTGCTTCTGCCTCTGCTTCATCAGCGTTCCTGAAACTGTCCCCAGAAGGTCATCAAGGAGGCTCTGACTGCCAACCAGATGGCCCATTCCACCCACATCTTTCCTTGTCTTATTTCAGTATTCAGCTTTGTCAAGTAGCTCACAGCTGAAAGGTCATCTGTTCCAAAAAGTCTTCCCAACGCCCTCCCCCTGAACTCCCAACCGGTGCCCCCTACCTGCTCCCACGGCTGTCGGACTTGCCCGTGTTTGTGTCTAGAAACCTTCCGTTCGTCCACCAACGCTGCAAGAGCATGCTTTCCTTCCTGCTTGGAGCACCCTCCTGATGCTGCTCTATAACTGTGAATGGATAAATGGGGCCAGCAGGTGATGCAGTGGTTATGTTGCTGGACTTCCATATGGCCGACTGTGGTTCGAGTCTCAGACCTGGTGGCTTGAAAATCACACCAGGCACATATGCATGCATGCCCAAGATTCCAGGATGAGAATGGAGGAGAAGGGATTACTGTGTGGCCATCCCTCCTAGGGGGTGATTTCTCACTTTCTCTCTTTCTCTCTCTCCCTGGCGAGTACACACATGTTAAGGCAAAAACTTCTTTAAAAAAAAAAAAAAAAAAAAGAATGGATGAACAGCTACATGAATGAATACACGCATCCAATTTCTGTAACTCAGCATCGTGTGAACTACTCGCCTCTCTCTTCGGCCCTCCCATTCTTCTTTCTTTCTTTTTTCTTTCCATCATCACTCTTCACTCCTCCATCCTTTCCAACACAAACTGAAATACAGCAATGACCTCACTTTCGTATAATAATTGCTGTAGGTGCGTTCACTCACCAGAGAGAGAGAGGGAGAGGAAGATGTCACCCTCTAATGGGGTGTGGTCAGGCCCCAATCCCTTCTCCTCCATTCCTCCATCCTGCCAGGATTTGGCATACACCTACACAGGGTGTTTTTTGAGCCATCAGAGCTGGGATTTGAACTGCAGTTGGTTATGTGGGATCTGATTCCCTTAAACACCAGGCCATGGGCTGGCCTGAGCAATGATTTTTTAATTCATTTCCTTTATTTCAGTATCTCCTCCCTTCAACCTATATTGCACCCTGACTTCTTTTTAAAAATTATTTATTTATTATTATTTTAATTTTTATTTGCTATAGGGCACATGAGCTCACCAGGGAGAGAGAGGGAAAGTGAGAGAGTAAGCTGCCAAGTGCAGGACTCGAACCATAGTCAGCCATGTGGGAGTCCAGCGCCTTAACCACTACAACCCCCGCTGGCCCCGATTCCCTGACTTCTTAAAATAAAGTAAATTCTTCAATCTACCTCCCTCCCTGCTCGCCCTGCAGTTTTCTCTGCCCCTTCTCCAACTGCTGGAGGCTGTGCCCCCGAATCTCTCATCTAAAAGCTTGGTCCTTCCTTGGCCCTGAGCTAATCCTGACTAAAGCAGGACACACCAACACTCTTGGCACCTTCCTCCCACGGTGCCCAGGCCTGGGTGAGGGCCCAGGGACTATCCCAAACAGTGCTTTGGCCTCTGCCCCCGTAGGTGTGGGGCTGCAGGGTCGCCAGCCTGGAGACTTGGAATGTGGCAGGGAAATCTGTATTCGTTTGCCCACTGTCAAAGGCACAGCAGAGGATGTCTGGAGAAAACAGTCTACGACAACCCAGAGTCCAACACGAAATGCAGTGCTGATGGATTTCACGACCAATCCGCCTCGGCAGGCCGTAATGTGCTGTGACTGTGACCAGTCCGACGGCCAAGCCAGTGAGCCCTCGCTCCCCGTCCCTCCCTCCCACCTTTCCCTTCTCTCTCTCCACATACATGCACACACATGCACACACACATGTGCACACACACCATGTGTTCCACATTCCAGATACAAGAGCAGTCAGGGCTCCTCGATGGAGGGGGCTTTTGCTTTAGTATCAAAGCTGTTTCCTGGCCCAGCTCTTGTGCTGCAGCAGGAACCCAAGTGTCCTGCAAGACTGGAAGCCATATGACTGGCCGCGGGTTCAGATCCCTGGATTGGCGTGAAACACGTGGGGTGCACATGTGGACATCTAGGATCCTGAGAAACTGGAGGGGGGGATAACTATGTGACAAGATCCTGTCAAGGGTGCTTCTCTCTCTCCATTTCTCTCTCTCTCCTTGCTCACTCAGGTACAGAAGCACACGCTTTCCATCATTAGAAAAGAAAGCCCGGGGGACCAACAGTTGGCATAATGGTTACATTGCTGGGCTCCCATGTAGTCCACCACGGTTAGAGTCCCAGACCTGGTGGCTTAAACTCACACCGTGCACGTGTGCGTGCATGCCCAAGATCCCAAGAGGAAAACGGAGGAGAAGGGATTGCAACGTGGCCATCCCCCCTGAGGGGTGATTTCTCACTTTATGTCTCTCTGTCTCTCTGTCTTTCTGGCGTGTGCACGTGCCCTATAGCAAAAACCTCTCTCAAAAAAGAAAAGAAAAGAAAGCCCGGGAGAGCCAAACAGTGCACAGCAGTAAAAGGCAATGTTCTGCAAGGCAGTCCCACACAGGGAGGTTGCTGGTTCAAGTCTGGAGGATGCAGGACATACACAGGCCCATAATCCAGGGCCACTTGAAGGCTGAGAGTATGGGGACCCTGTCGGGGTGGTCCTTCTCTCTCTGTCTCATGCATGAAATCAATAAAAAACTTTGGGGGAAAAAACTTGTTTCCTGCAACAACTTGAATTTTTATAAATCAAATCTATCACTGGGACCAGCAGTTAGCGTAATGGCTATGTCACTGGACTCCCACATAGTCGACCGCGGTTCGCGTCCCGGACCCGGTGGCTTAAAACCCACACCAGGCGTGTGTGCGTGTGTACCCAAGATCCCGAGAGGAGAGTGGAGGAGAAGGGATTGTGGCATGGCCATCCCCTCTCGGGGGTGATTTCTCGCTTTCTGTCTCTCTGTCTTTCTCTGTCTGTCTGGCAAGCACACACACCCTACAGCAAAAACCTCTCCAAAAAAAAAAAAAAATCAAATCTATCACTAGCCCCCCCATATCTGAACTTTTTCTTTTAATTCTGTACAGTGTGATTTTTCAGTATATGAATATAACGTGTTAAGATCAGCTCAATGTAGTCAATATATTCATTACCTCAAACATCAGTACTTTGTGTTGAGAACATTCAAAATCCTCCTTTTTTAGCTATGCTGAAATATACAGCAAATGATTGTTAGCTATAATTACCCTCCTGTGCTACAGGACGGGAGGACTTATTCCTCTAACTCATGAAAGCTTACTTTTCACCTCTATTTTTTTTTTTTAGAATTATTTTGATCTAATTTTATTTATTATTATTATTGATTAATTTTGCTATGAGGCACATGTGCTCACCAGAGAGAAACAGAAAGAGAGAGAAGGTGAGAAAGTGAACTGCCAGGTCTGGGACTCAAACTGTGGTGGGTCATGTGGGAGTCCAGCGCCTCAACCACCACCATGTGTTCACATTTTATCTTATCTCTTCCTCAAAGTGATCTTTAGGAAACAAAGGTTCCTGATATTTTAGCCTTTAGCTTGCAGCCTCCATTCTCAGCTTTTCTGTCAAAGGGATAAGAGCACCCGAACGGCGGACTGAAACGCTCGGTACGAAAGTCTGTTAGCAAATATTTTTATGCAAAAAGAAGGATCCTTCTGTGATAATTCTAGTCACTGTCCCTTCATTTTCCATTTGATAAATTCTGGTTTTGAATAGGACGTGGGACCGAAGCTTATATAACGCTTTTGTTTCAGATGCAATGCCTTTTCGGTATGAGGAGAGTGTACGAACACCTCTGGACGCCAGAGCCCTGAAGGGAAAGGTGAAGGCAAGCAGGAGGGAGGGGTGACACGTGCCAGTGCATGCCAGGCCTCTAGGAGACGGGCTTCGTGGACTGCATCCCAGCCACGCTCACGAGAGCGAGGAGGTCGGGGTCATTAGCAGCCTGGCTTTACCAGGAGAGACAGCACTCAGGCTCCAAGGGGGAAGGAGCTGCGCAAGGTTATGGGGCAGGGAGTCTCAGAGCTGGCCTGCATGTAGATCTGACCCAAAAACCTTCAGCTTCCCAGGTTACTGCTGGAAGGAAGCCCTCTGGTCAGCACGCGTGCACGCTCACACAGACGCCACTCTACCTAGGCCAGACAGCTCACGGGAAATAACGCTCCATGTGTGGCCATGGAAGTAGCTACAGCCTTTCTATTTTTGTTGTTGTTGTTGTTTGTTTGTTTTTAAGGTTTTTGCCATAGGGAGCATGTGCTCACTAGAGAGAGACACAGAGAGACAGAGGGAAAGTAAGAAATCACACCCCACCCCCCAAGGGATAGCCATGCTGCAATCCCTTCTCCATTTTCCTCCTGGTACTTGGAGCATACATGCACACATGCCTGGTTGATTTTCAAGCCACTAGGTCCAGGACTCAAACCATGGTCAGCCATGTGGAGTCTAGTACCTTAACCACTATACCACCCTCTAGCCCCAACCTTTCTATAATCTTAAAAACCTATTTTTAATTAGTCTCATCCAAGCACACAGAAAATGCTATTAAATTATTAATGGTGGTTCTTTAGGAGTATGTGTGGTCTCTGATTTATTGGATTTCTTAAAAATCTTATTTTATTTAAAATTCAAAATATTCACTGTACACTTGGGGGAAAACAAAAAACAACTCATTTATGCATCTTACCAACATAGTTCATTCACATTAAAAACACACACACACACACACACACACACACAAACCTATTGTTTTACCTCCTCAAGCATCACTGATAGAGGATTGGAGGGAGTCACTTTCTTTTTCAGTCACTCCCTTGGTTAACAGCTCGTTGTGAAAATCAAGGCTCAGCCAGTTGTAAAGCCATCAGACCAGAGTCTGGCATGAACGGGAACCAGGCTGGATGCAGAGGAGGGGCAGGCTCCAGCGGCCTGTGGGGAAGGGCCCAGGCAAAGAGACTAAGTAGAAGCCGGACCACGGTGGGTGCTAGCAGACCCTGGGACGGGAGACAGGCCACAGCAGCCAGGCTGGCCACTGAGGCAGCAGGACCCCCCGCCCTGGACATCTGGATTGGTCTGACTCTGCCCACCCAAGGTGAGAGGCATCCTGGGTGCGAGGTGCTTCGCTCAGCACAAGCAGACAGATGGTGCTCGGTACGTGAGACTCTCCGTCCTCCTCCCAGCTCAGGACAGGATTAATCCCACGCTAGGACAAGGCCATACTTGCAGCTGGAGGCTAAGTGTCCCCAGCTTAGAACACTAGAAAGGACGGTAGCGAGGAGCCAGGCAAATCATTCCATTCAGCGTCACCAAGCTCCCCTTTGACCCCGGCCTAAATCCAGCTCGCGGCTGCCAAAGCCTATTTCTTCTCACCCTGTCCTCAAGAAAATGAAAACTGGCTTGCATCCGCTCCTGAATATGGATGCTTGGTCTCTTAGCCATAATAGTCACGTCGCTCTTCAGTCTGCTGGGGATTGGAGGTTTTCCTGTGGTTTCCAGAATGGCTGGGTGAGACAGGGAGAGGAGAGAAGGGCTGAGAGACCCCGAGCTGACTTAGACACACAGGCAGGGGTTAGGGAAGTACATCTGGCAGGAGCAGGCTTCCTTAGGAATGCCAAGGGCAGCGTTGGAGCCCCAGGGTCCAGTCTGGGCTGTCCTGGATGAGGTCAGGGAGGAAGGCAGGGGTTAGGATAGCAGGGAGGTGGCAGGAGGGGGTTCGGGCTTCTCAGCACCCAAAGCAGCAGTGACTCTGGAATCAGGTGTGTGTGTCTAGACAGACATGTAAGTGGGGAAAGCTGCACTGGCATAAATTCTATTCCAAATTTCCTCCAGCCCTCTTGCCATAGACAACCATGTCAGTTCAGAAAGGGCAGAGCTGGTGCTGGGGAGGTGCCCCCGTTCCAGTCATTATCCACCCAGCAAGGCACAGAGCCCTCCATGGGCCCAGAGGCTTGGCTTCCGACAGGGGCAGAGCGGGAGCCTCTGCTCACTGCCCAGGGTGGAAGGCTGAGAGGGGCTGGGCTTTCCCAGTAGGGACCCCACACACAGCCCCAGGGTTTCCCCACACTCTTCACTGCCCCACTTAGCTTCCTCACGTCATCTCAGTGAGACTAGAAGCAAGAGCCTTCTTACTGCCCTTCTGCTTTTTTTCAAATGCATTTATTTATCTTCTATGAGAGAGAGAGAGAGAGAGAGAGCGCAACGAAGAGACAGCACCTCCAATAAGGTGTGCACACCGACGTCTACTCGCTTCGGTCAACCTGGATCACAGGCACATGCCTGCTGCATGCAGGGAGGTCTCTGGATGCGAACCCAAGCCCTTCCCACTTGTGACAGCCCTGCAGAGCACTGCATACTCTCTGCACCACCATCTGGCCCTCTTACTGCCCCCCTTTTTAAAATAATTATTTATTCAACTTTATTTATTTATTTGTTCATTTTTTTGTTTGTTTTTGTTTTTTGGAGAGGTTTTCGCTATAGGGCACGTGCGCTCGCCAGACAGACAGAAAGAGACATAGAGACAGAAAGCAAGAAATCACCCCCCAGGGGGGATGGTCACGCCGCAATCCCTTCTCCTCCATTCTCCTCTCGGGATCTTGGGCACGCATGCACACGTGCCTGGCGTGGGTTTTAAGCCACTGGGTCCGGGACACGAACCGCGGTCCACTATGTGGGAGTCCAGCGACATAGCCATTACGCTAACTGCTGGTTCCCTATTTGTTCATTTTAATTTAACCAGAGACACACAGAGAGAGAGAGAGAGAGGGAAAGAGAAAGTGAGAAAGCAAGCCACCAGGTCCAGGACTTGAACTATGGTTGACAATGTGGGAATGTCCAGCACCTTAACCACCACGCCACCTGCTGGTCCACATCTCCCCCCCCACCTTTTAAAGAAAGATTTTTGCTATAGGGTGCGTGCACTCACCAGAGAGACAGAAAGCAAGAAATCATCCCCCCCAGGGGGATGGCCACGCTGCAATCCTTTCTCCTCCATTCTCTCAGGATCTTGGGCACACACGCATGCCCAGCATGAGTTTTAAGTCGCCAGGTCTGGGACTCAATCGCGGACTACGTGGGAGTCTAGAGACATAACCCTACACCACCTGCTGGTCCCTTTATTGCCCTTCTTATACGAAGGAAGTGGGATCTACAGAGAGCAGCTGATAAAGCCCAAGTCATGCGTCAAATTCTGGAGCCTGGTTTTTGACTTTCAGGGCTCACAGTTTCTGGCCCTACCCTCTACTTCTGAACAGGCTGTGAGGTTGGGGTGCAGAGCAGCAAAGCAGAAAAGAGGCCCCACCCTTCTCCACCATTGTTGCATTCCCAGATCCTTGGCATGCACCCCATAGCCACAAGCAAGTTCGGCTGACAGGACAAGTGGCAAGACGCAGTGAGGTCTTGGCCCGCTGACAGTGCCAGCATTTCCAGCTGTCCCTAATGGCCTGGAAGTGTCTGTTCCTGCAGCATTGCCCACCACCCGGGGGACTGCAGCAGCTTCATCCTTCCCATCCTCACACTGCATCAGTCCAGCCAGGGGATCCCAGCTCAGGGCTCACACTGAGGCCAGCAGGCCTGCAACCAGCCAAGCATCTGGCCTCCAGGCGAAGGTCATCCAGGCAGCAGGAGCAAGCGCCCTGCTGGGCCCCAGACTAATGTCAGGGCATCCAGGAGCCATGGCCTCGGCATCTTTTCCCCCTTAGGTATGAAGAGGTCCCCACAGCAAATATTTAGAGGATTTGGAACCTAATCCCTGTGCATATCCTTTCTAACTCCCCGAGCTAAAATCTCTGCCTAGGGCTGTGCAAATAGGCTTTTTAACCAGGGCCCTGAGACTTTACATGATGTTCGGGGATGATCGTGCTGCAGAACGCCCTCCCTGTGACTCCATCCTAGGGCTCCATTCCAGTCAAGGTGGAGCAGTCAGGGAAGGCGTTCTGTCCTGGAGCCTCACGGTGGAAGGATTCCTGTGCCCATCAGGTGATGCCAGGCGAGGGTGAGGAGGCCTGAGCTTCCCCTGCATCTGCTTGTCACACCGTTTCCATTTCCCTGGTCAGGCTGCCAGCACTTTGAAGGCAGGGACTGCATCTTATTTCTCGCTGCGTCTCTTGCATGAAGGCTCTGAGCCTGCACCGAGCGGTCACGCGAGTCACGCAGGGGAAGGTAATGAGCTTTGTATGTACCGTAGGAATCCAGGTTGGGTGTCTACAGGTCAGGTTCTGGCTCCTTGTCTTCCATTCTGATATGGTCACTTCCATGTGAAAGACCGTGGCCATGTGACCAGACGGTGGCACAGCAGTAACACAATACTCTGTTCTTTTTTCTTTTCTTTTCTTTTCTTTTCTTTTCTTTTTTTTTTTTTTTTTTTTTTTTTTTTTTTTTTTTTTTTTTTTTTGACAGGTTTTTGCTATAGGGCGCATGTGCTCTCCAGAAAGTGAGAAATCACACCCCCCCCCCCCCTGCCAAGGGGTGATGGCCACGCCACAATCCTTTCTCCTTCATCCTCCTTTCGGGATCTTGGGCACACATGCACATGCGCCCAGTGTGAGTTTCAGCCACCGGGTCCAGGACTCAAACCATGGTCGACTACATGGGAGTCCAGCAACATAGCCATTACGCCAACTGCTGGTCCCTCAATACTCTGAGATGCTGGAGCCACAGGGGAGGGTCTTGGGTTCAAGACCTGAGGCCTCCCTGTACACACCAGGCATGCGTGTGCTGTAACCCAGGCTGGCTGAGGCTGGGAGAGCACTGCCTCGTGAAGACCTATGGAAGTACCCACCCCTCTCCTGAGAAATAAATACATTTAAAAAAAAAAAAAAAGTAAAAAACGAAAACTTTGGCCAGCTCTCACTGCCTACAGACCAGTACCGGCTCCTCACTCTGCTTAGGTTCAGGCCCGCCGTCACTGGGCTCGTCCCTCAGCCTCATCCCCACACTGTGGCAATTTCTCACGCACCTGACCTTGAAGTTCACGGAAGCCCTTGTCTGCTCCGGACGGCTCCGCCTCTGTGCCTTCGCTTGAGTGACTCCCCCCACCTGGAGTCACTGTGTTCTCCACAAAGAAGGCGCTCGCTCGGGAAGAAAGCATGTAACACATCCCAATTAAATCAAAGCCGGAAACCAGAGGAGGCTACGTCCTATTTTCTGCTTCAGTCTCCCCAGCTCCATCTCAGAAGTGGGAATAAGTGTCCCGAGTCCACCAGGCCCACCAAAGGGAGCTGGTGAGATGCCCATGGGCCTGTGTGAAACAAAGCCATGACTGCATGACGCGTCCTTCCCAGAGGCTCCGGGCCGCTGGGACCCCGGGATCCCGGAGCCTTTGCAAATGCCATTCTCTATACCTGGCTGGGAAGGCAAGGCATGGGTGGGGGAAACAAACATCCAGAGAAGGAAATGTGGAAGGAGGAGGGGAGAGAGGGAGGAGGGGAGAGAGTGAGCGTTGGAATCTGACAGGAGACGGGGAGGAACAGAGAGGAGAGCAGACACCTACGGTCAGGGGTCCTGCCCTGAGTCCACGTATCTACCTCTGGGGCTCGTGAGCTTCCCATCTCTTTTTTGGAAGTTTATTTTACTCATTTCTTATTCATTCATTCATTCATTCATTCATTCAGTTATTGGAGAGGTTTTTGCTATAGGGCACATGCGCTCACCAGAGAGACAGAGAGACAGAAAGTGAGAAATCACTCCCCAGGGGGTATGGCCACGCCGCAATCCCTTCTCCTCCAGTCTCCTCTTGGGATCTTGGGCATGCACGCACATGCGCCCAGCATGAGTTTAAGCAGCCAGGTCCAAGACTCGAACCACAGTCGACTACATGGGAGTCCAGCGACATAGCCATTATACTAACTGCTGGTCCCTCATTTATTTATTTTTAAATTTTTGCCTTAGGGTGCATGCACTCCCCTGAGAGAGACAGAGAGAGGGAAAGTGCAAAAGCACTCCCTGGTGGGGGATGGCCAACATATAATTCCCTCCTCCTGCATTCTCCTCTCAGGATTTTAGGCACTATTGCACATGTACCCAGCGTGATTTTCAAGCTGCCAGGTCCAAGACTGGAACCTCAGTCAGCCATGTAGGATCCAGCTATCTTATCACCACACCACATGCTGGCCCTATTTTATTCATTTCTTCCATGAGAGAGAGAGAGAGCACTCCTAGCAGGGTCTTCAGACAGCCAGACTATGGGCACACACACACCCAGTGTGTACACGGAGTCTCAGGACACGAACCCTGGACTCACCCATGTGGGTCCAGCATCATAGAGCATGCTACCACCAGCTGGCCTGTTTGGGGAGTTTTGTTTTCTCTCTCTCTCTTTTTTTATTTTTTTTTTTTTTTTTTGGACATAAGATCCAGCTTTCACTGGATTCTTGAGGCAGTCTGTGATTCCCAAAAGGAGCTTCTTTTCCCCGGGTGATGTGCTGGCTCGACTCCCCTGCTTGCCCTCGTAGTCTGGGGTGCCTTTGCACATCCAGACACTCCTCCCCTCCTACGACAGCATCTGTATCCACAGCTTCAATTACTGCTCCGTAAGCAGACTTTCGGCAGCTGGCCCAGTCTTAAGAGTTAGCAGAGACACAGAGGATTCCTATTTGCAGCCTGTACCTCTTTTCTGAGCTCCAGACCCATGCACCGAGCTAGTTACCTACTGGATGGATAGTACCACGGGGAAGCCCAGAGGCTCTTCAAAGTCTGCGGCCCCAGCACCACACACCTGCCCCCGCCCACGGGCCATCCACGGGCCTCGCTGTAGCTGGAGAAATCTCTTCAAAACAGAAACCTGGTCGTGCTCCTCCCTGTATATAACTCTTCAGTAGCTCTCCCCTGTGTGAGGACAAAATCCAATCCTCCTTAACAGGACTCCTCGGCCCTTTACGATCAGACCCCTGCCTATTTCTCCAGGCTCATCTCTTCCTACTCTCCCCACCTTATGTTTCAAAAAAAGATCGTGTCCCCTCTCTTCCCCTGGGCCTCTGAATGTGCCTTCCCCTCTAACTCAGCACCCTTTCATGCCCCTCCATCCAGGCTAATGCCCACCTTCTAGTTACACTTCAGGTCTCAGCATGAGTCATGATTTCCCCTGGGAAGCCGGCCCGAACTCCCAGACCAGGTCTCAGGGCCGTGAGATGTGACCTTATAGCATGAGGGTCCTCCATGCTTCCCACAGCAGCATGAACTCAACACTTTTCAATAAGCATTTAGCTCTCTGCATCCCCGGCCCCCTAACGCCTACCCTCAACATGTGAGTTCCAAGAGGACAGAAGCAGTTTATACCTGTTCACTGCTGTGCCCACAGAGCCCGGCTCAGTGCCTGGCACACGGCTGCTGCTCAATAAATACTTGCTGATAGGAAAAGTAAATAGGAGAGATGGAGGCAGGAAAAAATCCTTTCCTTCTGAAAGTCCCTCTTTTTTTTTTTTTCTTAAATTTTCTATAGGGTGGGTGCACTTGTCAGAGAGAGACAGAGAAAGTAAGAAATCATCCTCGGGGGCAGATGGCCACGCCACAATCCCTTACCCTGCATTCTCCTCTCAAGAGTTTAGGCATGCACACACACACTCCCAGAGTGTTTTGATCCAGTACTCAAAGCACACAGTATGCCGTGTGGGATCCCACACTGTAACCCGCACCACAGGCAGGCCCCACGTCCCTAGTCTTTACTCTGGACTGCAACAGACTCACGCACTAGCACGTTCGCTTTTGATGAGCGTCCGGGCTGGGTGAGCTCCTGACATTACTAAAATCACTCCTGTTGAAAAGCCAGGGGAGTGTATCATACACTTTCATGTCCACGTGGTGCCCAGCGTGGTGCCTTGCACACAGCAAGCAGGCCCTCGGCCACAACAACGGTCACCGTGGAGAGCACCCCAGCTCCGGTGTACAAGGCATGCTATCGGCATTCGCTCTTAAATAATGATGCAAGGGAAATGAACGAGAAGCAGAGATGCTATCTCGCCCATGACGCTGGAGGGGCCGGTGCTCTGAGAAGATCACAGCCAGATTCCACCCCGATTGTGTTCGTGACTTTCCACGGGGCTCTCCATCGGCAGCAAATCCATTCTCGACTCAGTGTCTCCCTCTGTAAAATGGAGAATTGAGCTCTCCTTTCTCAATCTTCCAAGGCTGCTGCGGAAAGATAAGGCTAGAAAGCAGCGACGGGAACAGAACCATGAATATTCATGTTGCACATTTCTTAGGCGACCTGGCAGCTGCAGCTAGTCAAGTCACTTGCAGCCACCTCCTAGTTTCCTAGTTCCAGTCCCCCTTGTCTTTCCTCCTCCCTTAAAGATCCTCTGTGACGAGAGAGGAAGAACGAGACACATCTATTACGTCCTGCAAGCCACGGTCATAAATCCCATAGCAATTAAACCTTGCCTGGTAAGAGGCTCTAAACACGGGTGCTTTCTGCATTTGCCAATTACAACATGACATTGATTGAACAGCTTGGTGTCAGTGACGCAAGCGGCCGTCTCTTCCTCCCACTGCCATAAGGAGTTCACCAGCCAGGGCCAGGTGGGCTGACTGAAATTGCAGAGGGCACGAAACTGGGATGGGGCCACGCTTAGCATGTCGGGGGGCAGACCCAAACGCACAATGACCATTATAGTAGAACGTGGAGGGAAACCACAGGCAGGAAATCTCGGATGGAAAGTGTAAAGTCTTGCATTTAGAGTCAAGAAATCAATAGTGGACATTTAAACAGGGGACACTTGGCTTGGACAAGTTTATTAAAAGAGGAAGACATGGGCTTTGCTTATTTGTTTTCGGAACCACAGGCTTGACATGCACCAATGGTGACAAAGCACTGCTTATAAAAGTGCAGCCTTGGGCTGTATAAATAACGACAGAGCGTCTGGAACAAAGGAAGGGACTGTCTCTAGGTTCGCTGCTCTGGCCAGACTAATGCCAACCAGTAGGACTGGTATGATCCCCCCTTTCAGAAGGACAATGACAAATTAGAACAAGAAGGGGTTCGGGCTAGTGACAGACAGATACCCAATCACCTGAGTAGTGACCGAAGGGGAAGGAAGTAGACAGTCGGGGAGCGAGAAGACACGTGGGAATGTGGTTGCTGACGTCTAGTGTCCAAAGGGCCCTCGTGAAGGGATCAGGCGTGCACCTTCCCTGGACCCCTGGCAGCCAAATCCGGGCGCAGAGGAAGCGGTAGGCTGAGATCCGGACTTGATGGTGGTAAAAACAGGTTGACATCCCGCCCGCTGCTTCAAGAGGCAGTGAGCTCCCTATCTCTGGCAGGATGTAAGCAGAGGACGCCCCGCCCCCGTCCCTGCGTCCGACCCCCATCCCAGCATACCATACGGCTGGGCATCTGGACTCAACTTCTCCATCGCCTCTTCTGAGAGGACTCCTGCCACCCCCACGAGCAGGCTGGGGCCCTTGCACCCCAGGTTCTTTGTGTACTTGGACAGCATCAGCCCACCTCACGCCTTCTGCTTATTGACAGTTTACTCCCCTGTGGGCTGTGAGCTGGGTAAGGCAGAGACTCACCTGCTGGGCTCACTCTGGCACTGGGGGACACTTTGCACACACGGCACAGTGCAAGCACGAGCTATTCCCCGAGCACGTGAGTGTGTGCGCACGTTAGAGTCTGTGAAGCTCGATCGGACTGCGGAGCGGGCAGGAACCGGTCACGGGAACCTCCACGCTCCTCATCCCTTACAGAAGCCACCTCCTGTCTCCTCTGGGTTGCACGACAGCCTTGACACGTTTCTGTCCTTGCCTCATGGCCCTGGGGAGGAAGCCTGGGCCTTCTCCCAGCCCACAAGGCCTTCTGCAGCTTTGAGGTGCACTAGTGACAGTCCTGTAAGGGGCATTGTGGAAAGTCCTTTCCTGGAAAACACTAAGGAGCCTGTTTTGTCTGGTTTGCTGAATGGCTAGAGATTGGAAAAGATGGCTTTGGATAGCCAATGGTGGCTGGGCCATCCTGGAGGACAAATATGTCCTGTTTCAGGGAATGACTCAGTGATGTCCCCAGAGGGACCTGCAGCCTTTCAGGCCCAGAGAGAGAAGTCCAGGAGGCTGGGTCTGTGCCTTCCTCTCCCTGCACCCCATGGGCTGTGGAGACAGGCGAGGGCTGCCTGGAGGCCTCTGCTTTGGAATAGCCGATACAGTGCAGACCACCTGGCCCCCACCTGGCTGCCCAGGGAGCAAGCTAAGGCCACGGGGTTCGATACCTTTGCTCTTCTCTCAGAACGCTCCTTCTACTCTCACCCACTCCAGTTAGCACCGCTCCTCTCAAAATGAGCATTCGTAACCGGCTTTTGTTTACTCTCTGCCTCTATTGCTGCCATTAATATTTAATGTCTCTCGAGGAAGGCACACTTCCCCGACATAACGAGCCCACCCTGGTGCAGTATCAATCAGAGACTGACTGGGAGCTCACCGTCTCCTGCAGCTCAGCTCGGCCCTAAGTGGGCCCGAATGGGAAACAGGGCCCTGCAGAGGCCGACACGCCTTCCCCCATCACAGGGGCCTACTATGCTTGGTCCAGAAGCTGGGAATACCGGGTCTACCCTGCCCTCCAGAGAAAGACAGTCCTGGAGTCTGCAAAAGGCGCCCAGTTTATTGATTTGCCCACTTCCTTACTCCCTGGGCCTCTGGCAAAGAGGCCTCTGGGCACACAAACAGATTTTAAAATAATACAAATCATTAACATTTAAAACAGTCAAGCATCAACCGTTCATCCTACTTTCTCAGAAGTGACAGAGCAGCTCAGACAGGAGTTGGGGTGAACGTGCAGGACTCCATCTTTCAGCCTCTGATCCACGGGGGACAGAGTCTGGAGGCGAGCTCTTCCATGGAGAGAGGGCTCCTGGCTCCTGTTGGATCCCTGCACACAGAAACCACCCAGCACATTCCAGTTTCTAAAGACAGACTCTCTACCATGGATTGCAGTGCCCAGGACAAAGGCCCAGAAAGCTGATGCCTCGCGTGGCTGGAATTGGGACCGTTTTCCATGCAGAAGGCAGGTCTCAGCCAGTGAGAGGCCAGGAGAGGTGATGCCGTTTATTACCAGGTCTGCAGGGAGAGGGCCAGAAGGCCTCAGTGGCATCTTGACATTTGTCATAAATGAACCGTGTGGTCTGAGCCAGCCCTCTTAACCTCCCACTGCCTCCGCTCAGTTCGACTCAGTTTTCTCATCTGGCAAATCACAGAATTATTTAATTTCAGAGCTGGAAGAGGCCCCAGAAAGTATCTAGTCCAATCTCCTCACTGTACAGATCACATCTGTCCTACCTACTTCCAAGTTGCTAGAAGGATTCATTAGCACACAGGAAGCCTTCTGTATTTGTGGACTCAGAATGTAAGATGAGACATGAGGTCAATCATTGCGTTTTGTTTCTCGCTGACCGCTACTCTGCTGGGACCTATAAACCACGGCATGAGTTTTCGGAACGAATCGGAATGCTCTGCTGTGAACCTGTGCTTCTCGATTTCCCGAGCACCTGGCCTGCTTTACGTGCTAATCGCTGTGAGGCAGACAGGGTCTTCCAGACTGAATAGCCCTTAATGGAAGTGCTCAGAATGAGTGGTGTTTCTGATTTGGGATCTTTTTGGATTTCGGAATATGTGCACCTGCATAAAGAGCTATCCTGGGAATGGGATCCAAATCTGCACACAGAACTGTGTTGCATATACACCTTACGCACATGGCCTGCACGTAGTTTATACAAGCTTCATGTATTGCAGATTTTTGACCCACCACCGGGAGTTGAGTGTAGAATTTCCCACTTAACGATACTCGGTTGGTGCTCAAAAGGTTTCGGGTTTCGAACTATGGGGTCAGCAGCTGTGGTGCAGCAGTAACGACGCTGGTCAAGGCTGGACCTGCATGGGGTGGCCCCAGGTCTCCTGTGCTCATGTGTGCATGCCTGTGATCCTGTCTGGCTGAGGCTGGGGATGGGTGGTGCATGAGGACCCTGATGGGATGCCTGTTTCTCTCTCTCACTTTACTCTCTCTCCCTCTTTCTGGCTTTTTATCTCCCAAGAAAGAAATAAAAAATAAACTTCAGAGCCACAGGTGATGTGTTGGTTAAGGGCCTGGACTCCCACACGACTGTGATTCAAGTTCCCGGACCTGGAGATTTGAAACTCACACTGGGCGCGTGTGTGTGCATGCTGAAAATCCCAGGAAGAGAATGGAGGAGAAGGGATTGCAGTGTGGCCATCTCCCCGGGGAGTTGATGTCTCACTTTCCCTCTCACTGTCTCTCTCTCTCTCTCTGTCTCTCTAGTGAATGCATGTGCCTATGGCAAAAACCTTAAAAAAAAAAAAAAACTTAAAAAAAGTTTCATATTTAGGACAACAGATGGTGTAGTGGTTACTGGCTCCCACAAGGCTGACCACAGTTGGAGTCCCAGACCCAGTAGTTTGAAAATCACACCAAGCACGAGTGCGTGTCTGCTCAAGGTCCCGCGGGGTGAATGCAGAAGGAACTGCAGCGTAGCCGCACCCCCAGAGGGTGATTCCTCACTTTCTCTCGTACTGTGCTTCTTTCTCTCTGATGATCACACGCGCCCCAAGGCAAAAACCTCTTAAAAACAATGAAAAAGTTTTACATTTGGGCACTGGCCCCGTGGCTTACTGGTTAAGGAAGCCACTACCCACATGACCAACTGTGGTTTGAATCCTGGTCCTGGAGGCTTGAAAAACACACCAATTGTATGTGCATAGGTGCCCCAAATTCCAACAGGATGGAAAATGGACAAGAAGGAATTGTGGCATGAACACACCACACTGGGGGACCCGCTCTCCCTCTTTATCTCTGTTTCTCTCTGGCGAGTGTATGCTCCCTCTGGCAATTACAAAAAGAAAAGTTTCTAGTTTGGGAGCATTTTCATTTTCAGACTTTGGAGGTAGAAACGTTAAACCAGGCCGATGGGAAAGCAGAGACAGAATGGAACAGTCTAGGTCACATGGGAAAATAAGAGGTGTCTTGAATTCTGCTTCCTTGACTCCTTGTCCAAAACTCTTTCTTCTACATAACTCTGCTTTTTTGTTATGAAGACTGAGATTCTCTTCGGTATAAACAGGAAACTTAATGGAGCCTCAAAAAGAAGAGCTTTGGGAAATGAGCGAACAGCTGTCCAAAGCAGTCCGTGTTTGGAACAAACACTTCTCGGTTGTTTGCAGGGACCGTCACAGGTGTCATATAAAAGTACAGTGTGGTTATTAATAAAATCTCACATTGCAAAACCACATGGCATCAATTCCCCAAGATGCCTATCAAACTGGCCTTTGCTTTCTAGAAGTGTTTGCAAAGTATTCCTAGGAAATAATTCCAAAATCCTGGTAGGAGGTGAGGAGAACTGTCAGGAAAGTGAACCCCTATTTTTAGATATAATATTTAGTCCAGGAATTTCTAGAAATTATTACCCCCTCCCTGGCAGGTACCATATGTTATTTATCCTCATTTCTCTGCAGGACAGAACAGGTCCTAAAGAGAAGTGAAGGGGTTGTGGGTAAGGACTGTCTCTACAGCATTCTAGATTAGAGGTTGGGACAAGGACTGGGTCTCAAACTTCAGAATTTCCATGAATTGCCAGGATTCCTATTAAAATGCAGATGCCTGATTCAGATGGGCAATATTCCATAGGTCTGAAGTCTACATTTTAAATAAGTTCTCCAGGCAAGATTCAAACGAGGTGATCCTTGGCCCTCCTTTTGAAAAACAGCATTTAAAAAAGACCGAATTCCTGAGCTGGCAGGTTCCCCCGAGAACTATTTATACATCTCATGTCCACACAGTTTGTCCCTAAGCTCTTGGGTTTTATAAATGTCCCCAGGCCAGACCAGGTAAAGGTTGTGGCCTGACTTTGCTCCAGCTCTGGGTCTTAGCAAGGAGCCAGCTGGCTGCCTGCGCCCCAGAAGCCAACTTCCCATAGTCGGGGAGAGGCCAGGGTGGAAGGAGGGAGGAGGGCCTCTGCAGAGGCGGTCACAGCAGTCCTGGCCGCCCCACAAGGAGACCCTGCGCCGAGGCAAAGGAGAGGTTTCCACCTGCCTCGGGGACAGAGAATCTCAGCAACTGCTTGAGCAACTGGCCCAATACAGCCGAGGGTAATTAACCTTTAGAGGGGCAGCTTCTCTTCTGGAACAAGCAGCTGCCTCTGTCCCCTGGAGCCCTTTCTCATTCCCTGAAGGAGAGCCAGGCTGGGGTCGTCTCCCTGGACTTGGCTGTGTTCCAAGGCCCAGAGGTTCCAAAGGAAAAAAACCATCCCACTAGCCTGCCAACCCCAGCTGCTGAAGCCAGCTTTTCAGAGACCCTCGAGCCCCAGCGCGCCCCCGCTGCTGCCGGGCGGTTACATAGGGAGAAATTTCTGGTCTCTCCCTGGCGAGGATTATTCATCAGGATTTCTGTTGAGCTGGGTCAGAAGTGGGAGGGGATGGGGAGACTCAACATGCATGAATCCAACTAGGCACGTCTCATGAAGGGTCTCTCATGCACATCAAAGAGCCCAAGCAAAAGCCTTGCTCCCTGTCCTGACACTGGAGCAGAAGCAGATGAGTCACCATGGTTAGGACCAGGCTCCCTAATGCCTGGCAAGTGTCTGGTCCCGGAGCCATTACCACTGCATCCAGTTACTTAGGGTTCTGCATACGTGGTAATGTCCAAAATGGCCAGTCGTTCCCTGGGGCTTATATGGAGGCTGTACGTTCCATAAATGTCCACAACACTATCTCCCATCCCACATGCCCCTCTTACAATGGGTCTCTGATGCACCTCCCATGGAGAGGTGGGGGTCTATGCTCTCTCTTCTTGAATTTAGGGGAGCCTGTGACCACAATGCAAGTGACACTGTATGACTTAGGTAAGTCACGTAAGACAAAAAGGCTTCTCTGTGGTTCTTTTGGGTAGTGCAGGTGGAAACTCAGCCACCATGTTGTGAGGAAGCTCAAAGTAGCCTGCAAAGGGAGCCACGTGGAGAGGTCCATGTGCAGAGGGGCAGAGACCCCCACCCTCGGTTCTGACAGAGCCCCCAGCCTGAAGCCAGTCACATAACTGGACCCTCTTGAAGCAGACCTTCCAGCTGTCCCAGATGTTGCTACACGGAGCAGAGACGAGAGAACCTTCCCCACTGAGCCTGGCCCCAGGCGGTATTTGTGATACCGTGCTAAGCCACTGTACTGGGAGATGCTCGGTTCCGCAGGAGAAGATCACCAGAAAGCGGAGGAGCCCAGCCTCTGGGTCACCCGTCCTCATCCTTGCCAGTCCGTCACCAGAAGGAGGCGCTGGGGTTACAGAGCCATCGAGCCACGTAGAGAGACAAATGTGTGGGTCTGGAGGGGACGGAATTCAGAGCCTGTTCGGCCCACATTAGCAGGTGCTTCCTCAGGCCCTCCCCCTGATGTTCTTCCTGAGCAGAGATGGTGGCCCTGCCGACCAGGACCATGAGTCTCAGTCAGTGAAATGACACATCGAGACCCAGTGGCTCCAACTCCCGGGACACGTGGTTCTGGCTCATGTACTTCGTCGCCCACCAGTGGCTCCCTAGGGTTCTTGTCTCATATTCTCCCTCCCCTTGTCTCCAGGCCTCTGCAGATAGGCCACGTCCTCCTGAGAAATCCTCCCTGGCAGGCTCAGCCATGCCTGGTGGCTCAATATTGAAACGGACAAAAATGTCCCCTCAGCTGTCCCAGGAGATCTGAGGGGCTCCAGGATATTTGCCAGAGTCTGAGGATCTGTGACCAATTATTTCTTTCATGATGTCTGACACAGCATCAAGCCACAGCACAGTAGGGACTGTCAGCGCCTAGCATGTCACCACAGTGATTACAAGAAACAAGAGAGGTACTTGCAGAGACAAGGCCCCTAAGTAGCAATCATTTGCAGGCCAGGGACCCGAAATCAGGCTTGCTGGGCTGGCAGTGGCAGATAGTGTGGGGGCCAGGTGCTATCCCCAGTCCAAACTTCTCAGGGTCTTGTCTCACGTGTTTCTCTCGGCATCCTCTACTGTGACCATTGCATGGAGAGACTACTTTTCTTCCATGTGTGATAAAGATCCCAGCAGGGTGAGCATTCCCTGGGCCAGATACCAACCCCCGCGCATTAAGAGCCCCCGTGTTCCTACCACCTCAGAGCACACACAACACACAACAGCCCCTGCCCCGGCAGGCCAGCTGTCTGTCCCATTCCCTACCATGACTTACCCTCGAGCTCCATGCAAGGAGAAGGGGCCAGGGCCAGGCCTGGACAGAGACTCACACGATGCCACCACATGCCCACACCTGCATGTGCACGTCCACACTCACAGAGCCCGAGCAAGTGGGAAGCTGGGAAATGAGCGTCAAACACACACTCACCAAATCAGCCCAGAGACCCGGAGAAAAAGGGTCTGAATGTCAACAGGACAAGAAATCTGCTCTACACAGAGCAGCTAGAGGGGTGGGGTAGGTGGTGAAAACAAGTTAAAAGGAATTATCGCCCGACATTGGGTCAGTTTCAAGAACCCTCAGAGTCTTCCTGAGAGAGGTGTAGATTTCAGGACAGATCACCAAATCCTGCACATGTGCAGGAAGAGGCTCGTGAGTCTCGCCTGAGTACAGACCACACGGACTTAGGACGGCTGCCCAGTTCCACGGCACTCTAGAAGCTTAAGCCCACACTGGACCCTGGGAAGCATCACAAGGTGCAGAGGGATGTCCTGGTGGCCTTGCTGTGGGTAAAGGAGGATACAGACAGCGACCCGAGGCACTAGGATCCCAGGGAGATGAGTGCACAACACAGATTTGCTTTAGACTTTGCCGTGAGAGCTGACCAGCAGACAGGCAGCCGGACAATGGAAAGGGGCTTTCAAGCTTTATTAAGCATGATCCACATCACATCATTAACCAAGACCCACGTGTGTGTGTGTCTGTGTGCCTGTGTGTGTGTGTGTGTGTGTACTGCAGCAAACATGTTGTGACATGACCCACTTTACCATCCATGATGCCACTCACACATTCTTACGCCATTCTTTCTCACGTGTCTAACATCCCTGGTTTTGACCCACTGAACTGCTTTCCCGACCCACTCATGGGTCTTGAGCTACAGTTTGAAAAACACTGCTCTTGGGGCTAAGTAGTGGCACGGTGGTGGTGTGACTGGACCCACGTGGGGAGTATCTTGGGTTCGCATCTCAGGACTTCCCTAAACATGCTATATCCAGACTGGCTGGGACTAGGGGTGGGCTGCAGAAGGGAACGTTGCTAGGGGTGCCTCTGTCTGTCTGACCATTACTGTCTCTGATGAAAAAAATAAGTGAATAAGCTTAAAAAAATACGACATTCTTCTTGATCAAGGGTCAACAAACTAGTGCCCACAAGCCAATCTTGTCACCTGTATTTTTTTTTCAGCTAAAGTAAAATTCATGTAATTCATGCATTCCAGACCTACATCTTAAAGTGTATAATCCAGTGGTATTTACTAGGTTGTCAGGAAAGTCATAATGCATTTTTACATAGAAAAACAGAAAAACACGCCATGACTTTCCCAATAACCTAATAGTACATTCACCATATTGGGCAAATACCATCTCTCTCCAGTTTGAAAACTTCTCCGTCACCCCAGAACACCCCATGCCCTTTAAATGATCATGACCCATTCCCTCCTCCCCTCTTCCCGACAACCACTCGCCTGCTTTTGGTCTCTATCAATTTACCTATTCTGGATATTGGCTTTCAAAGCATCACACCACATCTGCCCTTTTGTATCTGGCTTTTCTCACTCAACATATTTCCAAGGCTCTTCTAAGTTCTAGTGCTTATCAACAATTCATTCCTTTTAATGGCTAACTAATATTCCATTGTAAGTACATGCCATAATTTATGTGTTCATCTGCTGATCAACACTGGGGTTATTTCCAACTTTTGCTTAAAGAAATTTATAAAAATAATGTTATAAACATTCCTGTATACGTTTCTATGCAGATACATGGCTTCATTTCTCTTGAGCAAGGAGTGGAACGGCTCATTTTTTAAATGTGTATTTATTTATTGAGGGAGAGAGAGACAAGGACTCCCAACAAAGTCAGCTCAGTCATTATTTCCCTGCTTCCAGCCAGTCAGAATCATAGATCCACTGCAGGTGTGCCCAGCATGTTCAGGTTGATCTGGGAACTGAACCAGGGCCTTCCTGGGTGGCTCCAGTATGCACAGCAGCACCCTACAGCCTGCACCACCGTAGCTGAACCTGCTTGACATTTTGAGGAACTGCCAAACTGCCTTTCGCAGTGACTACCATACCAGCAATACACATACATTCCTGTTTCTCCACAAGCTTGTCAGCACTTGCTATTGTCTGGGTGTTTCACTTTTCATTTGTATTAATGATGTATAGTCATTCTAGTGAGTATGAAGTGGTATTTCATTGTGGTTCTGATATGCATTTACTTCATGATCAATGAAGTTGAACACCTTTTTATGTGTGAGTAATAAAGATGAACACCTTTTTGATGTGTTTCTTGGCCATTCATATATCTTTTTTGGAGAAATGTCTACTCAGATCTATTGCCCATTTTTTAATTGGGTTGTCTTTTTGCTGTTGAGTCGTAAGAGTTCTTTATATATTCTGGATATTAAAATTTGATTTGCAAATATGTTCTTTATTCTATAGGTTTATTTTCCTTTTCCTGATAATGTCCTATGATATACACGTTTCTAAGTTTTTTTTTTTTTACACTTTTTTTTTTTTTATTAATTGCCAGAGGGGAACATATACTTGCCAGAGAAAGAAAAAAAGACAGAGGTAAGAAAGCACCCCCCAGTGGGGCATGATCTCACTACAATCCCTCTCCCTGCATTTCTCCATCCCATGAGGATTAGAGGCACAGATGTACACACACCCAGCATGTTTCTCAAACTGCCAGGGCCAGGATTTGAACCATGGTCAGCCGTGTGGGATTCTTCATACAGCATTTAACTACTGTACGATGGGTCAGCCAAAAAGATTTTAATTTTGATTAAGTCCAACTTATCTCTTTTTGCTTTTGTTGTTTGTGTTTTAGGTGTCAAATCTAAGAATTCACTGGCCATCCAAGGTCATGAAGACTCACCCTTGTTTTCATCTAAGAGTTTTATAGTTTTAGTTCTTTTATTGAGATTTTTATCCATTTTCGAGTTAATTTTTGTATATGATGTGAGGTAAGAGTCCAATTTCATCCTTTTGCAGATGAAATTTTTCTATATGTAGAAAATCCTGAAGAATCCCCAAGAGATTACTGGAGTGAATGAAACAAATTTCAGCCAGGTTGCAGGGCATAAGGTCAACATGCAAAATCAGTAGAGTTTCTAGACGCCAGCAGTGAAAAAAATCTGAAAAGGAAACTAAGAAAACACCTCCACTTATGATGACATTAAAAAGAATATACCTAGAATTAAATTAAACTAGGGAGTTGAAACATTTATGCACTAAGAACGACAAAATACTGGTAAGAGAAATTAAAGAAGACTTTATTCAATGGGGAGAAGCCTGATATTCACGAATAAGATGACTTAATATTGTCAAGATAGCGATGCTCCCCAGGGTGATCTGCTGATTCAATGTAATCTCTGTCAGAATCCCAATGGCTTTTTTTTTTATAGAGTTAGAAAAACTGATCCTCAGATTCATACAAAATTACAAGGAACTCTGAATAGCCAAAATAATACTGAAAAAGAAAAACTAAGTTGGAGGACTCACACTTTCTGATTTCAAAACTAATTCTAATGTTACAGCAATCAAAACAGTGTGGTAGTAGCAGTCAGATACACAGATCAATGGAATAGAACAGAGACCAGAATAAACTCAAATGTCTGTGGCCAACTGATTTTGACTAGTGTGCCAAGACTATTCAATGATGGAAAGAAGTCTTCTCAATAAATGGTGTTGGGACAACTATAAAATCACATGCCACATTACAATCTATTGAAATATAGCACTACTCACCTGCTTACGTGTTGTTTACGGTTATTTATTTATTCATTCTCTTCTTGAGAGAGACAGAGAGACCATATCCTCAACAGGGTCTTCATGATCCAGCCTCAGCCGGCCTGGATCACGGGCACACACCTCCCACCACCTCGCATGCTTGCACACACAGAGAGACCTCCAGACATAAACCGAGGTCCCTTCCCTGTGGACCCAGCATAACACAGAGCTCTGTTACCCCTGTGCCACCACTGCCAGTGCTATGGCTGCCTTGGAGCTACCATAGCTGATAAACCACAACAGAGACAGTATAACCCACAAGTCTGAAATTCCTATTTCTACCAAAGGGACTCCTTGTCCCTTTACGAGAAGCGTGTGCAAATTCCTGTTCTAAAATATTGCTTCTCATGCTCACCTGCAGACATTCCTTCCCTCAGCCAACACTTACTGAGCACCTACCATGTACCAGGCTCTGCTCTAGGCACAACAGAGAACAAAACAGACAGAAATTTTTGTCCCTGAGAAGGTGAGCAGGGGGAACCAGCAGTTAGCGTAATGGCTATGTCGCTGGACTCCCACGTAGTTGACCGCGGTTCGCATCCCGGACCTGGTGGCTTAAAACTCACGCCGGACGCGTGTGCGTGCGTGCCCAAGATCCTGAGAGGAGAATGGAGAAGGGATTGCGGCGTGGCCATCCCCCCTGGGGAGTGATTTCTCGCTTTCTGTCTCTATGTCTCTCTCTGTCCGTCTGGCGAGCACACGCGCCCTATAGCGAAAACCTCTCCAAAAAAAAAAAAAAAAAAGGTGAGCAGGTGGTGTGGTGGTTAAGGGCCCTGGACTCCCACATGGCTGACTTTGGTTTGAGTCCCAGACCTGGTGGCTTAGTTTCTCACTTTCTTTCTCTCTCTCTCTCTCACTCACTCTGTCCCTTTCTGGTCAAATTAAAATAAATACATATATAAATAAATTACATATATATCATTTATATAATTTATATATTTTATATATATCTGTCCCTGTGGGGCTTCCATCCTAACAGGGGAACCAGGATGCCTTAAGACCTCAAGAAAGTCTATGGCTCTTGGGGTGGAGAAGCGGCAAGACTGTAAATTTTCAGCAGGCTTCTGAGCTGAGAGAGACGGTGACTCCTCCATGCTCAGGTGCCCCGAATGCTCTCTCCTGGCCCTGGGTCACGTCTCATTTGGCTGCATCTCCTGAGTAGGGCCACGGGTATTGGGCAAGCATGAATCTGGTGGCTCTTCCTAAGAAGCTAAGACGTTCAGGGCACCGTGTACATGCTATAAAGGGTATCGGTGAGCAGAGAGTCCTCCCTATAGAAGATCACAGTCTCGCGAGGAACAGACCAAACACCTGTCATCGTCGGGGAAGTAAAGAAGCCGACACCGAACGAGCACCTGCGAGGTGCCAGGCACGGTGCAAAAACGCCGACGGTTATTATCTCGTGCGGTCCTCGTGCCACCCTCACAGGAACACACAGCGTTTGATGGATGAACAGACTGGGTTTCAAAGAACTTAGTATTTTGCCCTTGGCCACAAAGCTAGTGGGTGGAAATTCAGAAATATGCCCTGATCTGAGATCCTCTGATTCTAAGTTTAGCCACTCAACGATCAGACAGACATGTATCCAGGCCCCGTAATTGTCAAGGCCTCCTCCCAGACTCCAGTGTTACAAAGAGGATCACGACCTGTGCTCTGTATTCCACCTCGTCCTGGACTCACTGTGCACAGGGGACAGGATGTGGCCTCCCTGAGTTCACAGAGTGAGTGCTTCAGGAGGCAGACATAGACACACTGAATAGTGGCGTAAAGCCAAGTACCATCTACGCGTCCCCAAATAGGTTTAAATGACAGTGTTTCAGAGGATTTGAAAAGCATAGGGACAGGACGGGCAGGGAAAGCTTCACTAAGGAGACAGGGCGGGATTTAGAAGTGGTCACAGACGCGAGGTATACCCTCCCTGCCACTCCCTCACTCCACAGAGCCTGGCTGGGCTGACCACTGAGGAACATGGCTTCGGGACATCTCGGAGAGCTTGGGGACTGACTGACAAACTGGAGAGCTTTATCTTTACCTCCTGCTCCTTCTCTGCTCTCCCCCAACTCATCAACTCAAGCCAACCAGCGCCCCCCGGAACCTCCCACCACCTCGCTGGAAAGCGGAGGGTAGATTGGAAGAGCTGAGGCCTTGGGCCAGAAGTCCTGGGTTTAAACAGAGGTTTAGGGGCCGGCAGGTGGTGCTGGACTCCCACATGGCTGACTGTGGTTCGAGTCCTGGATCCAGTGGCTTGAAACTCATGTTGGGCATGTGTGCGTGCATGCACAAAATTCTGAGAAGGGAATGGAGGAGAAGGGATTGCAGCATGGCCATCTCCCCTCGGAGGTGATTTCTCTTCTGGCTACTTTTTCTCTCTGTCTCTCTGGCAAGCACACATGCCCTATAGCAATAAATAAATAAATAAATAAATAAATAAATATAGGTTTAACCACTTAGAGTTTCCGTGCCCATTAAGGCAGCCACTAGCCACAGGTGGCTCTGTAGATTAAAATTTAAACTGTCCAACGTGATGAAGGAGTCATCCCGGCTGCACTGGCCACATTTCAAAGACTCGGCACTCACGTGTGGCCCAGAGCCACACCGTGCAACGCCGATGCAGGAGCGACCGCCATCACAGGAAGTTCAACCAGCTAGTGCCACTCAAACACCCCGGCCTAAACCTTCCAATGGGAGCAACGCCCTGTTGAAGCCATGCTGAATCGATACAGAAGACCGCAGGTTCGGTTCCTCAGCTGGGCTGTATACACCAGGTGCCCATGCCCATGATCCTGGCTGGTTGGCAATGCCAGGGGCAGGGGAGAGTAGATTATGGAATGAGAACCCCTTGAGCATGTTTGTCTTTCTTTTTAAAAAATTATTTATTTAATTTTATTTATTCATTCATTTATTTTAATTTGATGAGAGAGAGAGAGAGAGAGAGAGAGAAAGTGAGAAAGCAAGCCACCAGGTCCGGGACTTGAACCATGGTCGGCCATGTGGAAGTGTCCAGCGCCTTAACCATCATGCCACCTGCTGGTCCCTGCATGTTTGTCTTTCTCTCTCTGCATGTCTCTCACTCTCATGAAATAAAGAAACTATTTTTTAAAAAAGAGCTCAAATAGACATAGAAAACACAGCCACTGTTGGGTGTGGGGAGGGTGAGGCGATGGAGGTCAAAGGGTACAAAGTAGCAGATACTTAGGCTGTGCAGGTGGGTGCGGGGAGGGTGAGGCGATGGAGGTCAAAGGGTACAAAGTAGCAGATACTTAGGCTGAGCGTCCGAGATCTGAGGTGCACAATGAGAGCTGAAGTTAATGAAACTGCATTGTACGAGGGATTTTGTCCCATAAGCGGATTTTATCTGTGCTGATCACAAAAGACAGTAACTATGAGATGAAAGATACGTTAATCTGCTTCGCTACAGTAGCCACCACACTGTCCACGGGTATCCTAACATTGTGCTGGAGACTTCAACATTTATTCATTTATTTATAAAATCTATGTCAGATCATGACCTTACTTGCTCAAAACCCTCTGCTTCCCAGTTCACTCTAAAGAACCCCTGGGGTTCAGTTTGGGGCCAGCCAGTGGTGCGGTGGTTAAGGTGCTGGATCCCACATGACTGACTTTGCAGTTCAAATCCTGGAGCCAGCAGTGTGAAAATCACTCAGGGCACATGTGCACGTGGGCCCAAAATCCCAAGAAGAAAATGGAGGGAAATCACCCCGGGGAAAGAAGGGGGTGTGATTTCTGACTTTCCTTGTCTCTCTCTCTCTCTCTCTCTCTCTCTCTCTCTCTCTCTCTCTCTCCAGCAAGCGTATGCACCCTACGGTAAAAAGCTTAAAAAAAAAAAAAAAAAAAAAAAGAGAGAGAGAGAGACAGAGCCCCTGCATTTTGGTGCCCACACCTCAGCTCTGCCCACATCTGCTGCTCGGCCCCGACCCTGCCAGGCCCACAGCTGCCTCTGGGTCTCTGCACCCCTGCAGTTGCTGTTCCCACTCTCTGACGTGCTCTTCCTCAGACAGCTCATGGCTCCTTCCCTCACTTCTTTTCAGTCTTTTCTCAAATGTCACTCTCTCAGCAAGGCTTTCTCTGGCCACCCTGTCTAAAACTGTAACGCCTTCTCCCTTAGGCCTGCCCTACCCTTCCCTGCATCTCCTCCCTGATACCCATCACCAGAAGACTGCACAGACACACTCCTGACTGTTCGTATTCCTCCTGAGGCAGGGATGCCTGCTTACGTAACTCACCCATTCACGCCTGGCGCCTAGAACACTGCCTGGCCCACAGCACACACTGCATGCTAATTTCTGGGAAGAATGAATGAGTGAGCCAAAGGCTGGAGGCGACGGAAGCTACCGGCATGGTCACAGCCAATGTCCTTGACATTCAAGGACCAGACTCCTGGAGGGCCATTCTGATCTTTCCTTAAAGCAGACGATTGATCCAGGCTCTACAGGAGTGAGACTGGGGAGTGTGAGCCACCAAGGGGAGACGGGCATCTGGCAGGGCACGGTTCTTGCCTCCCCACCCAGTCAGAGGGCTGCACACAGAGGGCTGCACACTGACGCAGTGGGTTCTAGCGGCGAGGGGAACAGGAAGAGTGAGGCACGGTACGGGCTCAGGCTGTCCACGGGGCAAGCAGACGTAGGTCCTTCCCATGCCAGCACTTTCTCCCCGTTTGGCTATGGCGGTGGGGTGATGCAGGACTGATGAGGGACTCCTACCTGCAGCCAGGCCTCAATGATCGATTCACACAGTGTACTGGCAAACAGACGCACACATGCACTCCGGGAGGGGTACACGGGCCTGAGATCCACTCCCCCAACCCCTCCTGTCCAGGCAGTGAAGCTGACTAAGCCTGAGGAGCGGCAGAGGCTCAGGGCCATCCGGGAGGACCAAGGGGTTGGTGGGCGGCAGGAACTGGGTTGCTGAGCTGGCAGCCCAGGGAGCCGCGGATCCGGGAAGGGACTGGCCGGCCACAATGGCGCCGTGAGGGCAGAACTACTTTCTTTTTTTTTTTTCAATTTTTTTTTTTTTTTTTCCCAGAGGATTTGGCTGTAGGGCACGTGTGCTCCCCAGAGAGACAGAGAGAGACAGAGAGACAGCGAGAAATCACCCGTCATGGGGGATGGCCACGCTGCAATCCCTTCTCCATTCTTCTCTCAGGATCTTGGGCACGCACGCACACGCGCCCAGCGTGGGTTTAAGCCACCGGGTCCAGGACTCAAACCACCATCGACTACATGGGAGTTCAGCGACATAGCCATTACGCCAACTGCTGGTCCCAGGGCAGAACTGCCTTCTAAGGGGAAGCACAGACAAAGGTGAGGCACCAGGACGTGGGGCATATGACAGGAGAGGGCAGTGGGAGCGGGGAACCAGCCCTGCACGGAGAGCTTTCCCTGCCGCAGTGCATTAACACGTCTCACCCATCCAGGGCAGCCACAGCTACATGCAATTTACACAGGAGGAGCCCGGGGCTCAGAGAGGCTAACTCACTCGCCCAAGGTCACACAGCCATAGGTAGCTACAGACAGAATTCGAACCCAAGCTTCTCTCACTCTTAAACCAGTGGTTCTTTTTAAAAACATTTTAAAAGATTTTTGCCATAGCAGGCATGCGTTCACCGGAGACAGACAGAGAGAGACAGTGAGAAGGAAAGTGAGAAATCATCCCCCAATAGGGATGGCTACACGGCAGTCCCTTCTCTTTCATTCTCCTCCAGGGAGTCTGGGCACAAGTGTACATGTGCCCTGCATGAGTTTCAAACCACCAGATCTGGACTTGAACCACTCGGCCATGTGGGAGTCCAGAACCTCAACCACCATGCGCCTGCTGGCCCCAAGACAGTGGCTCTTAAGAGGAGCCCTAGGGGTCTTTCTGAAAACTCAGGGTACAGTCTGTCCTCTGAGCGTAGTAATGTCCAAGCACTTACACAATGAATACATTGGATCGGGCTGTTTCCTTTTTCACTCATCTCTCTATACTGTTTGGGACTTCATATATTTTTAATTCCCGTGTAGACTTATCTCTGAATTTTAGTTTAGAATAGTCAAGTGGGCTTTTTCAAAGTACGTGTTAAAAAAAATAGATTAGATAGAGTTGAGAAACATCATACCACACAAAGCAAAGAAGTGCAAATGATGTCACCTTAGCTTGGGCCAAACCATCCCCTTTGCCCCAGGGACACTGGAGGCGGGAGGCGCCAGCTTGGAGAAGGAGTACCTGGGAGGAGTGCGACCATGACACGGCAGGGCAGGGCAGGGCAGGAGCCAAGACTGCGAAGACCACTTCAGGCTCCCTTTCCTCACTGCCAGCCTTTCCCAGAAAGGACCAGCCTGGCCCGCCAGCACCACAACAGCCTCCACCCCCAAAGTGCTCTGGAGGCTTGGATAAGCCCCACTTCCTCCGTGAGCCTCAGTCTCCTCATTGGTACAATGAATGGACAGGACCTGAGGGGGCTGAGGCACCAGGCTGGGGTGGCCCTGACCCCGGTGGCCCTGGCACATGGAGCGGGACTCGTGTGTGGTGTGAAGCCTGCTGTGCAGGGCACGTCTCCTCCCCTGCTCGCCACTGGGGCAGACGCTCGGGCACAGATGTGCCGCCAATCACGCAGCCCCCGCAGGGGCTCCTTCCACTTGTTCTGCGATCCCAGGTTAATTAGCCCGCGGCATCTACGGGCCGCTTTCTTCTTTAATAGCCAATTAGATCTTGTTAGCGCTGTTGTCATTTATAGGACAAACCATAGAGGTGGTCCCAGGGCCCCTGCCCCATCTTGCAAAGGGGGGCAGCCCCAATCCCTAGGCCGGAGAGGGGGAGCTGCAGGCCTGCTCCTGCAAGGGCGTCCTCTCTGGTGGAGGCATGTGACAGGCAGGGCTCTGTTCCTGCTCTCCATGGAGCAGGGCTCGGTGAGTGCAGTGAGGCCCCTGGGCCCACTCTGGTCTCCTCACCTCACAGTGGTCCTTCTGGTGGCTGCGCTCAGCTGTCGCGGACAGTGACCTGCACGGCAGCTCCATCTGCCATCCCGCCAGGCATCTATGGGGCTGATCAATATCCAGCCAGGCCGCCCTGCTAATGACACTGCATCTCGCCCTGGTCACGAGGAGCGGCGACCTGCTGCCACGTCAGCTCAAGACAGGGCCTCAGCCACACTAACGAGGCCGAGACAGCCGGTCCGCCCCTGCCTCTCACCCCTGGCGGCCTTCCAGGGCTGGGTGGCAATGGGCAGGCCTGCCCTGGCCGGCTGACCTCTCTTCTCTTCTGCATAAACGGAAGTTCTGACAAGCATGGCCTCCTGCGCCCTTGGCAAGGAATGGCTGACGTCCTGCTGTGAGCGAAGGGAGCTCCCTTGCCCTCCACAGTGAGAACGGGCGAGTCTTTCTCCCAGGGCTTGGGTGAAACGTGTGTCTTCAGAACAGTCCTTTGCAAGCCGCAGAAGGCCTTCATGGCTGGGAATGGCAGCCATGTGGGCAGAGGGAGGGCTAGGGCCGAGTGGGCTGGAAGGGCGCGGGCGCATCATGGCTCTGGGCATTGGCCTAGGTCCGTGGGGGGCTGCAGTGTCCTGGGGGGCTTCAGAGCCATGGGGGACTGAAGGGCCACCATCCTGGGGTGATCCACTGGCAGACCCCCAGCTAAAGACCCAGCCCACTCGTGGGAGTGAACACACCCCTCGCGCCGGGGCCTGAGACACCCATCTCCAGGCAGGAGGAGGAGGGCTGGGGCATTTCTGGGTCCCCTTCTTTGGGAGGGTTGACCATAAATAGCACAGGCCTTCGCAGGGATGAAAACGCAGCAGGACTGGCTGAGGCTCGGGTTCGAAATGTGCTTAGAGAGGAATAAGGAATCATCGGGCTCCTCAGATGAAGCCTGGAGAGGAGGAGCGAAGGAGGCTGGAGCTGCCAGAGCGAAGGGGAAGATCGGGTACAGAGATTCAAGGTCTGTATGCTCATCTGTCTCACCCTTTCTTTTTTTTTTTTTTTTTTTTTTTTCTTTTTCTTTTTTTTTTTTTTTTAGCAAAACAAATTAAACAGCTTGGATTTTAATTAGGCTGCTAAGAGACAAAAATGAGCCAGAGTATTTGAGGGTCCAACAGGCTCCAGGCAGCCCCTACTCCCCAGACACCCCCTGGGCCTACTGTCCTCCCGAGGCTAAAGGCATAGCCTCCCCCTCCCGCCCCAAGCCAGCCTGTGGATCAGCTCTGAGGGTGTGCTGCTGGGGCTAAGGGGGAGAATGGAGCCCGATTTCCAAGTCTCTGACCTGCTCCCCTCAGAGCAGCTCAACTCTGACTTGCGGAGATGCGATGTGTGATTTTTATTTCAACAAGATTTAACCACTCAGGCTAAGTTTGGAGACCACTGGTCTGTTCTGATCATCTCATTTTACAGATGAAGGCCTCCGAGCCGGGGAAGGGGAAGAGCCCGTCTTAGGTCACGCTGCACGCACGGCGAGTCGAAGGCGCACACCGACGAGGCGCAGTGACATTTAGTCCAGGGTTCCGTTCCCTGCTCTGAGCTTCCCACAGTCACTTCATCTGCTCGCACGGCGTCTTCTGCTGACCCTGGCGAGGCCATTCCTCTAGCCCAGAGTCCTCCCTCATGCTGCAGACACGTGTGTCTGCTTATCTCCTGGATATGCCGCCCAGAAGTCTGTGGGCACCTGCAGGCCACCACGACTACAACCGCTCTGCCCTCTGCTGAGTGCTCGCCTCTGTTAGTGACCCTCCTGGCCACCCGGCAGCTGCAGGTGTTTACAGGAAGAAATAAGAGGCCGTGGAGCTGGGAGGGTTAGGCCCTAGGTGGTCCACACTGCCTTCCCTATCGCCCCTGCTCACTGAGGTGCTCAAGCTGGTAAGGAAAGACCTTCCCAGACGCAGCATTGCAGTCGGCCTCGACGCGAAACAGCAGATACCCTGGGCTCCTCCTTCAGGCTCAGCCCCCACCGCCAAACAATGATCACACCTTTAAGCGGACTAAATGAAAATGATTTTTCACCTCATTTTCCTTTCTCTATCTGCCCTAAAAGAGAGACCCAGGCCTTTTTACCCCTCCTAGGTCAGCTTTGGAGAGCACAGATTGTGTTTCCTGTCCGTCTCTATCTTCCCAGCGCTCTCTGGCACCCAACACATCCTAGGTAGTCAGGAAACAGCCATGAAAGCATTCATGGGTAGACGGATGGACGGATGGATGGACGGACAGACAGACTACTGCAACAACCTCTTAAGTGGTTTCTCTTTTAAAAGTTTTTATTGCCTTCAAATATGCCCTTTGTCTTACTTCCGGGCTGAGTTATCTGAAATGTACATTGCCACAGCACTCTCCACTTAAAACCCCTCTTTCAGTGTCCCCTGTTATTACAAAACAAAGTTCGAATTTCCCACTATGACACACAGAGTCTCCATGGCTTGGACCAGACTCCTCCCTAGTCTCCCAGTTGTCCTCCTATCTGTCCTACTTTCATTTCTCCTTTTCCTTCCTTTGACCAACATTCACTCCTTTTAAACTCAGCTCCAGGAACAGCTCCCTCAGAAACCTTTCTGTCTCTGCTGCTCAGGCTCCTGGCTGCCCAGCGCCTTGCTGCTGGGACCCCCAGTGTGAAGCCCCATCCCTGCAATCACACACTGAGTTATCACGGTCCATGTGTGTGTCATCTCCCCGCTGGGCAGCTCGCTCCTTGACCCTAAGTTCCATGTCTCAATCATCTCTGGATCCCCAGGGCCCAGCACAAAGCCCAGTACAATGTCAATAGTTTGGTTTTTTAATGAGTAAATGTGCCCCAGAGGCACTGATTCTGAGAAGCAAAGCCTTGGAAATCTTCCTGGCAGCTGAGTGTGCTCTGGTGAGGTCAGGTCAGCTTTTCTCGGGCTCACCCCAGGCGATCTTGGGCACTGGCCACCTCCACTGTGGGAGAGCCCAGGTTTCCCCTTGACACCTTCTGAGGGGAGACATCTTTAATATGTTGCTCACATGCCCGAGTGGGGCAGGGGTGACAACACGGTGGTAGATCCCTCCTGCTCCCAACGAGTACGAGGAAGACAACAGTCATGCCGGGTTCCATGGAAGCTCACGTACTCTGCCATGTTGGGCTAGGCAGCCATCATGTCCTCCCTCTTCAGGCTGGCTGGGCACGGGGACAGATGGGGTGGCAGGGGAACTGTCACAACTGTGCTGCTAAGCAAAAATACCTGAGACTGGGTGATTAGAGGTTTATTTGACTCATGATTCTGGAAGCTGGAAAGTCCAAAGATATGGGACCTGCATTTGGCTGGCTTTTGGTGCCGTATCAGAAACAGAAAGGAGGGCAGACTTGTGCCAAGAGAGAGGAGCCAAAATTCTCCACTTCCTCTGTTCATCACTCCTGTGCCCCTAGCTGATTGGATAGTGCTCTCTCATTAGCCGCCTCTTGAAGGGCCTACCACCTCCCAGTTATACTGAAGTCCAAGCTTTCAGAATAGGAACCTTCAGAGGACAAACCATTATCCATACCATAGCAGGAGGCCACCGAAGGAGGGGCCATGGTCAGCACAGTCTAACCACACACATACCATAAAAAAGTGCCTCTCGTGGAAGCCCTAATGAGGAGCAGGAAAGGAGAGTACACCATCAACCAGAAGAGAAACCTCCCCAAATGCCAGGCTAGAGAGTGTTCTCTATAAAACTCAGGAGTAGGAAACAGCACAGAATGAATTCCACAGGACCCTTCAGGCCACTGGCCAGGAATCTGAGGGCACATGGGTCCCTTGCACATGAGAAAGAAATAAGTGGAGTTCAGGATAAAGGGAGAGAGATTTGGACCAAAGCAAGTGAGATATTTTTATATCATGCCACGCCACTGGTCTCCAGGATCTGGACTCAAAGAGGACAAAAATACGTAAGAGTCCTCAGCCTTATGCTGCTCTGAGTTACCCAGTCCTGTTACAAACTTGCTCCTACTTTCTTTAAAGGAGGTGATATAGAGCTGAAAGAGAAGACTTCCCGGGATCATCCCATAGCCCATGTTCAAATCCTAGGTGCGCCATTCATGCAAGGAGAGGGCAATAATGTAAATCTAGGTATGCTTTATGCAAGGATTCACCAAAATAACACATAGAAGGTGTCTTCCGCAATGTTTGTCACATCACAGGTGCACGACATCTGTGGGTTCCCTCCTCCTTCCACCTGGATCTGCCCAAACTGAACTTCCAGGCTCTCAGTGTCTCCTAAGCCCCCAACCTAAGAATCGGGCCATAGCGAGAAGACCTTTCCAGGAGAAGGTGACATTGAGGGTGGAAAACTTGGCGTGGTGGATGCCAGGGTGAAATGAGAAACCCACAAGAGCTTCCTGAGAGGGAAAAAGGCAATGTCCTCAAAACAGGGGCCCCTGACTGTCACCTTATTTGAGTGATTCTTGAAACCCATTCTGAAGCTTGGGCCTTCTTGCTCTTAAAAGAAGCCAAGGAGGGAGACTGGATACAAAAGAAAGTAATAAAAATGATTAAAGGAATTAGAAGTCTTGACCTATAAAGGGAGGTTAAAGGAACATAATATTTGAAACCCAGAGAACCAAGGCCTACGAGGACATGATAACTTCCCATAAATATGCGAGACAGACCACATAAAAGAAGGGCAAGAATTATTTCAGGCAGCTTGGGACACCATTAAAAGAAGAAATGGCCTGAAACTAAAATAAGGGAAAGTTAAATCTGGGCCTTGGGAACATTGGCTGGTGGGAGGGTCAGGGATAAGACACCTGGCTGGTGGTGCAAAGTCGTGAGGAAGCCACAGCCACAAGTCCCAGGGTTGCTGTCCCCGTTTGAGACAAGTGGCCCCTTTGGGGCCTGGCTGCTTGTGCAGTCCCACCGTGCACAGCGCACGGCTGTTCCTGGCCCTGGGTCCAGCTGCCTGGCTGCCCACGCTCTCCTTTACTCCGGAAATAAACACAGACAGGTGCAGCCGGTTCCGGGTGGCTCGGCTGGCCAGAGCCTGAGATCAGGAGGCCACGGTCACAGGTTAGAGCCCCACGCAGGCTTTGCCAAGGCTTGCATGAAAGAATGTGGCTGCCCCAGTAAAATGCAGTCACCACGGTGCAAGTGTGCCCAGGTGCACAAGCCCGCACAGAAAGCTCGTTCTCAAATCCAGGACTGCACTGCGTTATATGTGAGTGCCACCCATAAACATCTTGGCACATCTCAGGAGTCTGTGTTTCCATCCAGTCCATCAACGGCACACGCTAAGGCAGTCACATGCAGGAGGGCGGAGGAGGAGGGCAAAGACTGCCGAGGGTCGCTGTGCTTCCGAGTTTAGGGTCCGGAGTGATGGAAGGAGCAGGTGGAAACTGACGGAGAGCGTGTTCCCAACCTGTTTGCACAGATCTCCTGCTTGAACATAAATCATTTTTACTGTCCTTCTCAAACCTTACATAAAATTTATCTTGCATTTTGCCTGAAATGACTTTAAAAAAAAAAGGCTTTAATTACAATATAAGAGGCACCTTGAGCAAAACACATGGAAAGCCCATTCAATACTCATTTATTCATTCGATCAATAAATATTTATTGAGTGCTGGGAATGCACAAGGCACCAAAGGAGCTGTGACGTAGATGGCAGAGACACAGTGGTGCTCTCCCTGCCTGTAAGGAGTTTTCCCCGCTATGTGCAGGGACAGCCGCCCACAGACAGAGACACGAAAAGCCACGAGACAGGCAGAGCATGAGTTATTTCCACAGAGGGGTAACACTACTAGGTAAATGGGAGGAGAAGTGGCTCCTGACTACTAGAATCAGGGAAGTTTCCAGAAAGGAGGTGATAGGCAATCTGGGTCTTGAGCAAACGGTAGCTGTGTATTAGGTAAAGATGGTGGAGAAGGCCATTTCCGGTATCAGGAATACCATGAATGAAGCCATGGGGGTAGGAAAGTGCTGGGTGTCTACAGGAAAAGCAGGTGGTCCAATGGAGTGAGATAACAGGGGTCAGGACAGGGTTGGGAAGGGTATAGATGCAGGTGAAGGAAAGGAAGGAGGATGGAAACACTGGATGCACAGTACAGAATTTGTACTTTTTTATGAACAGGAGGAACCCTAAGAAGTTGCTGGGCTGTGAACAACAGTGGCTAGGTCTTCCTTGTGGAAAGAAAACCTGGGTTCCACATGCAGAAGGGGTGCATGTGAGGGAGGAGAAGCAGGTAGGAGGCTCCTACCTGGCAAAAGGTCATGAGGGCTCACCCAGGGCAATGGCAGAGGCCATGAAGCTCTGGGTCTCTGCAGAATGACATGCGTGTTACTGCAAGGTGGTAGTGGTATGTTCTCTCAACCTGTTCCTTCTGCCTACACCATGCTCTCCGCCCGTATGGCTCACTTTCCTGGCTCACCCAGCCCTGTCTCTGCTTGGTGCTCCCAATATGGTAGGAGACTTCTTCTAGCCTGTTTTTATGAATTATCCAGTTACTTGGCAAGCCTTCACCATCAGACTGTAAGGGCCTGAAAGAGAGGACTTTTGACTTCTTTATCTCTGTGTTCCCACCTGGTCCAGATGGGGCATACAGAAAGGGCTCTGGGATGGAAAGGGGTGCCCTCTCTGTGCATACAATTTCTCTCGCATACCCACACACATCAGGACACTCCATTTTGGCACACATATGGGCCAGTCCCGTGTCCAGCGTCCTCCCCACATCCTGCTCCCATTCTGAGCCCCATCCCCCAATTTCCAATGTAAATCAGCCTTTCTCAACCCCATTAAAATGTGATGAATTATTCTCAGCTCTCATGCAAGACTCCATATTGGGTTATCTGGACTGAAACACAATCTGTTTGCTGATATCAAAATGCTGCTGCTCACCCGGGGGATTAACACTCTGACAAAATCATTAGAAACCTGATGGAGTAGCGAGGCCTCCTGAGCCTGCCGAACACTCATTCCTCAGCCTAATGAATGTCTTCCTCCCGGCACGCAGTTACACCGCCATCCATTTCCCTGCCTTCTTCCTGGCTGGGCAGCCCAGGGACTCTGGTAAATGCCTTGAAAACTAGCCCCTCGTTGGCTTGGCCACCCACCAAGACCCCCAGATAAGAACTGTCCTGTAACCCTGTGGCCTTTTTATGTTAATAATAAGCATCTGACTTCCGCTTCCGGGTCAGATAAGATAGTTTATGGTAGATCAATAATTCCATGGAGGTTAACAAGTGATAGGTAAAAATACAAAATTCATCTGTTTCAAGACACTATAGACCTGTTGGAGCAAAGAAGATCAAAGGATACAATTACAGAGTGGGGGAAAGTGAGGCGAGATGAACTGATGCTCTGTAATGCTTTTACCTTGGGGTATTTGTCATCTCTGGGCACGAGATGGAGCTGAGAATTCAGGCTGTGCACAGGACGATGGCAGAGCTTAGGGACTTAAGGGTCCTCAAAGAATATGGCCAGTTTTCCCCTAAAGTTATTTATAGACTCTGACACTCAATAGAGCAGAAAGCCAAAAATAGCTATGCAGAAAGTCTCTATAAGACACAGAGGTTTTGGGGACCAACAGTTAGCGTAATGGCTATGTCGCTGGACTCCCATGTAGTCGACGGTGGTTCGAGTCCTGGACCCGGTGGCTTAAACTCACACTGGGCACATGTGCGTGCGTGCGTGCCCAAGATCCCGAGAGGAGAATGGAGGAGAAGGGATTGCGGCGTGGCCATCCCCCCTGGAGGGTGATTTCTCGCTTTCTGTCTCTCTGTCTCTCTCTCTTTCTGGCGAGCACACGTGCCCTAGAGCAAAATCCTCTTCAAAAGTAAATAAATAAATAAAATAAGGCACAGAGGTTTTTTGGCTGTCTTGAGGCACTGAGGAGGCAAAACTAGAACTCAGAATCTGTCTGTGAGGAGATCCAGCAAGCAGGCCAGGCTCCCTGTTAATGCCCTGGGAAAGGAGTGACCCAGACCCAAACTAACCTTACCAATATGCAACCGAGCATGGCCTCCGTTCGGTCTTCGATTGCATTAAGATCACTGGCCTCACTACCAATAAGTAGCAAAGAAGAAACACGGTCCTGAGCAAGACCACAGCAGCTACAGCCAAGCATTCGATCAGAAGAGTATTAAGCATATCCAAAGACAGAATCATACGAGCAAAATCCATCAGAGAAAACCAAGCCAAACCAAAGCAAACAGATGATAAAAACAGACCCACAAGTGATCCAGAGAGCAGAGTTACCAGAAAAAGTCTTTAAGTCTTTTTTTAAACTTTGTTTCAAAAAAGTGAAAAGAAATATCATATGAAAGAAAATGAAGAATGTTAAGAGAAAGTTGGAAACAATAAAGAGTCACCTGGAAAGTCTAAAAGTGAATAATAAACATTTTCAATGTAGGTTTATTTATTGATTGGGTCATCGGAAAAGCCATGATACATTTTCGCATAGAAAAAATATGTCATGACTTTTCCGATGACCCAACATTTTAGTTCGTGTTAGGGTGCATGCATTTGCCTTTGAGAGAGAGAGTGAGAGGGCACCTCTCAGGGGAATGGCCACGTCACAATCCCTTCTCCTCCATTCTCCTCTAAGGATTTTAGGTATGCACACACACACACACGCACGTGCCCAGCATAATTTTCAAGTCACAGGGTCCAGGACAGATCTGGGAAGTAGGTGATGTGGGATCCAGCCATCTTAACCTCCACACCAACTGCTGGCTCAAGAGCGAGAAGTTTATTAAAGGAACATGATAAATTAGAAACTAGAGAGAGAAAAATCAAAGAAGTCATCCCCAGTTCTGTGTTTAATAAGAGAGCCTAGGAAAGTCACTTCACTTCTCTGAGCCTTGGTTTTCACAGCTGTCAAGTGGGAAAACAAGACCAAAATTAAATAACATAGGTAAAAGCTCTCCATACATTACTAATCAGCACACACATACAAGGCATCATTACTATAATAGTCTGGCATCAATTCAAAACACGGTGCTTCTGTTCCATCACCAGAAGTATTTGAAGTCAATAGCAGGTGATTAGCATGCCTTTAACTAATTGCTATAAACCGCTTTGACCAGAGAAGAGGAAAGCTAAGTGAACGCAACCACCAATTTGGTTATGTTGGGGCTGATTGTTCACTTTATGAATGATCCCCGGACAACTGAAAGTCCTAAGCTAGCTTCTCTTTCTGCTCAGCTTGCTTTTGGATCACCTCCGCGGGGTTCCCAGATGGTGTACGCTCATGGAATGCAGATTCATATTAATGTGTGCCTGGTAAAACATAATCAGCAAGGTAGATCTGAAGCAGAAATACCAAAATGCCTTCCAAAGTCAACAGCAATAATGCTGGAGCAGTCTGCTCTTTGATTCTCCACATCACTGCGCCCTCACTAGCCGGTATAATGGAGACTGCTGTGTGCACATTCACGTGTAGAAATGATGCAGCCCAGTCACAAGTCAGACATTCAAGCTCCCCTGGCATGGCACACAGGCACCCTGCTAGGCTCTTTGGAACAGAAAACTACCAGAAGGTCATAATCTGGTCTGAATGGACCTTTTAGTCTTGTAGAGAAGTTGCCATATGTTTAATTATAACACAAGACAGAAAGTGATTTGGGTACCACCCGAGTCTCAGTTAAAGAAGAACATGAATTGGGATCAGCGGTTAGTGTAATAGCTATGTCGCTGAATTCCCATAGAGTCGACAGCGGTTCGAGTCCCAGACCCGGTGGCTTAAACTCACGCCGGGCATGTGTGCATGCGTGCTCAAGATCCCAAGAGGAGAATGGGGGAGAATGGATTGTGGCATGACCATCCCCTCTGGGGGGTGATTTCTCACTTACTCTCTCTCTTTCTGGTGAGCGCACGCACCCTATAGCAGAAACCTCCCCCTCCTCCCCCAAAAAAGGAAGGACATGAATTGTGTGAAAAGTTGATTTGGGGTTGGGTTGCTCATAGGTTTCATGGCTGAGGGAGTAACCAGAGTTTGGCCTTGAAAAATAAAAAAAATATTTTTTTTTAAAAATGAGTATTCCAAGCAGAGGAAAGGGTATGAACAAAGACAGGAAAAATATGGAGGAGGAGTAGAAGAAATTGAATTATATTTGATAGGTGTATCATGAAGAATTTTTTTAAAAAAAGAACGAACTTTTACTATGCACCATGCATTATCCTATTTAGTGTGCAAAGTAATACTCTGAAGCAGATATGATTAGTCTCACTTTAGAGGTAAATTGAGATGCAAAAGTAAGGTAATTTACCCTAGATCCCTTGGCTGCCAAGTGGAGAGCTGGGTTCAAATCCAAGTGGGTTTGGTTCTAAAGCTCATATTCTTGCTGCTCGGAGGGCAACACCACGGTCTGCAGCCTGACTGGCAATCAGCACACGTGGGAAACTGGCACGTGCGGGGCTGGAGAGAGGCAGGGCTGCGGAGGGTATGGAGGCCGTTTATAGAGGTGGAGAACACAGCTGAGGAGAGGGCAAGTCTGCCGGGCTTCACAGAAGGGAAGCAAACAGAAAAAGAGACAAGGAAGGGGCAATAGGAAGAGAAGGCTTGAGAACACCCTGGTCTCATGGAAACCAAGGTCAAGAGAAGTGAAGGGGGGTGGGAGGATGAAAACCGAGACCAAGGCCGAATGATGGTTGCTTGGTGGTCTTCAGAAGACAGATTTCAATGGAGAGAAGATACCTGCAGCCATGCATCTTCATGGTGACAAAGCTGGGCGGACCCAGGGACATGAGGCACAGCTGTGGAACTGTCTACAGCAGAAGCTTTCAAAACTATGGTGATGAGCACTTATTCTAACTAGGAATTTGCAGGTCCCACCCTAGTCCCGCCAGTCAGAATTTCCATAGGCGAGGGCCTGAACAGCATCCCCCAAAGTGTCCTACGTCACCAGGGCTACACCGCTGTTCTTCACACTTTTTTTCTTTTCCTTTCTTTTCTTTTTTTCCTTTCTTTTCTTTTTTCTTTTCTTTTCTTTTCTTTTTAGGTTTTTGCCATAGGGCATGTGCACTCACCAGAAACAGATAGTGAGAGACAATGAGAGGGAAAGTGAGAAATAACCCCTCAGGAAGGATGGCTACACCACAGTCCCTTCTCCTCTATTCTCCTCTCAGGAGTTTGGGCATGCAAACACATGCGCCTGGCATGATTTTCAAGCCACTAGGTCTGGGACTCAAACTGGGGTTAGCCATGTGAGAGTCCAGTACTTTAACTACCACACCACCTGCTAGCCCCTTTTCTTCAGACTTTAATAAACCTGAGAATCACCTGGGGATTTGGTGCCAATGCAGACACTGACTTAGTAGGTCCGGGGTAGGGCTTTTTTTTGTTGTTGTTTTTTGAAAGGTTTTTGCTATAAGGGCGTGTGTGCTCGCCATAAAGACAGAGAGAGACAGAGAGATAGAAAGTGAGAAATCACCCCCCAGGGGGTATGGCCACACTACAATCCCTTCTCCTCCATTCTCCTCTCGGGATCTTGGGCACGCACGCACACACACCCAGCATGAGTTTAAGCCGCCAGGTCTGGGACTCGAACCATGGTCGACTACATCGGAGTCCAGCGACATAGCCATTACGCCAACTGCTGGTCCCAGGCATTTTAACACTCTCCTGAGTGATGTCAATGCTCTGGCTTCAGAGCCATATCTAATGATAATAAACTGGGTCAAAGCTCACTTGGTCCAGTGAGGTAGGTATGAACAACTGGCTCTTCACGGTTCTTTTTCACTACCTGAGGAAGCTCCCGGCTCCCTTCCACACTCACCAACAGGTGGCAGCAGATCTAACCGTCATCTTCCACAGACCAGCTCAGAGATCCATTCCAAGTGACTTCTCTTAAAGCCCAGAAGCACCCTTTATTCATGCCTCCGACATAAATCACTAGACCAGGGGAGGACAGAAAAGGCTTTCCTTGCCTACTTTGGTACAGATAAAGTGAGGCTCTCGCACTGCATACTGTCTGCGCCATGCATGGGCACTTAAATGTTTTGTCTTGCTATAGTTATAACATTATTTTTCACTCAATTTTTATTAAAATTGAGTGCTGGTATTGTCTCCACAAGCTCTTAGAGGTCAGGAGCCAAATACTATACTTCTTTTCTTCTTATTATTTTCTCTCTTTTTTTTTTTTTTTTTAAGGTTTTTGCCATAGGGCATGTCTGCTCACCAGAAAGACAGTGAGAGAGGAAATGAGAAATCAACCAGCTCAGAGATCCATTCCAAGTGACTTCTCTTAGAGCCCCAGAAGCATCCCCCTGGGGGAGGGGGGATGGCCACACTGTAATCCCTTCTCTTCTATTCTCCTCCTGGGATTTGGGGGCACTCATGCACACATGCTGGGTATGATTTTCAAGCTGCCAGATCCAGGACTCAAACCACGGTCAGCAGTGTGGGAATCAAGCACCATAATCACCACACCACCCGTTGGCCCCTTGTTTCTTAACCTTGACTTATGGTATTGAGTATGAATGAGTGAATGGACCAATAAAATCAAATGCATATTCCATCTGCTTCACTTTGTTTTTTTCCTAGGGGATGGGAGGGCGGAAGGAAGAAGGTTTTCCAGAAAATTCTCACAAGAGGAAAAGGTTCTACCCTTATCTACAAGGCTGTATTCATGTATTATCCCTGGAGAAACTTCCGGCATATCACTAGGCATAACTTCTCCTAGCCTCGCAAATGGACACTGCAGCATTACCGTTCCCTTACCTAGGACAGGGTGTGAGGACACACTGGCACAGCAAGATGCCAGCTGGTCTACCCAGAGGCATGCTGGCCTCTCAAAGCCGTTCTCTACTTTCCACGGATAGCTTGCTATCATTGGCCAATACCCCTCACCCCACTCCTGAACACAAAATTCACAGCTTTCCACTCTTCCCTGCTGGTTAAAATATGTTAGCTAGTTAAATTCGGCATATACTTTAGTGCAGAAGTTTATAATGGATTCACTAGACTACGTCAATTTTGTAAAATGGCCCAAAAGCTTCTGATCACCTTTCTCTTTTGAGTAAATGCTTCGATTGCTCAGTCCTGGGTCCTCCGTACTATTCTCTACCAGAGAACACTCTTCCAAAGAGACTTCCTAGCCCCATAGACCTGAATACCATCTATGTGTCAATGACTCTCCTGTCGATATTTCCACCTGTGACCTCTCTTCTGAGGTCCGATATATCCTGTGCATTTGACTCCATGGCATCTCTATTACAAGGATCTCCAATGTAACATTTGCAGGTGGAATTCTTTTCTTCTTTTTTGCCCCTTTGTATTTTTAGGTTTTTGCCACAGGGCATATGTACTCATCAGAGACAGAGAGAAGGAAAGTGAAAAATCACCCCTCCAGGGGGAATGAATGCCCATGCCACAATCTCTTCTCCACTCTTCCCTCAGGATTTTGGGCACACAGACACACACACACACACACACACACACACACACACGTGTCCTGAATGATTTTCATGGTGCCAGGCCCAGGACCCACATCATGGATGACCATATGGGAGACCAGAGTCTTAACCACCACACCACCTGCTGGCTCAGCAAAAGGAATTCCTAATCTCCCTGCCTCAACTCCAAGATTGCTCCTCTTCTCAATAAATGATACCTATGATTACCTAGCTGGTAATTTTTTTAAATTAATTCATTTCTTCCATGAGTGAGAGAGACAGAGAAAGACAAAGAGATAGCCTCATGACACCACCATCAACCCCCAGCTTCAGCCAGCCCCAGATCAAGAGCGAGCACACGCACGACATCGCCGGAGATCTCTGGACACCTCTGGACACCAACCGAGAACTTTCCCACGTGGGTCAGCCCTTGCAGAGTGCCGTGTTTTACTGCACCACTGCCCGGTTCCATGCTGGTCATTCTCAAGAGTTCCTTCATCCTCTATATCCAATCTACATCCAAGACTGGTCAATTCAGATTCAGAAAGATCTGTTTACTTCTCACCATCAGCGCTGTCACCATCCTAACGCAACATCATCTCTTTGATTATCTAAGCGTATTAAACAGTACCTAAAAATATTTTTTGAACTTTACACTTGCTCCTTCATTTGTTCACTCAACAACTTACGGGGTACCCATTCTGTTAGGCAAAGTTCTCAAATGAGCGCAGGAAGTACACTCATAAGCAAAATTACTATAATAAAGGTATTTACGGAGCACGACGATGCAGAAGGAGGGAGTGAGCAATCAAAGGGAAGAACACGTCCCGGAGAACATGACGCTTACACTGGGATTTAGATATATAAGGACTCACCTAGCAGACTATGTGGTAACAGGTGGAACAGTCTGGAATGTTTGGAGAGCTGAGAGCGGATGCAGTTGTTGAGTTAGGAAGGGCTAGATCATCTGGAGTTCCACACACCCCATGTTTGGACCTCACCCTGTAGGCAGGGTGGGCATGGGGAAGGGTCTCTGCAAGGAAGAGACCATTTATCAACCATCCTCAGTCCCTATGGTCAACTTGGGGACTGTGCCAGGCCCCAGGAATATGGTCCAAAGAAAGTTTATCTGAAGAAATAACATTTTACCTTGAAGGAAAAATAGGAGTTGATTGGATTGGGGTATAAAATGGGAGTGGGTTGGCCTCATAGCCTGGTGGCCCCACATGGCCGACCACAGTTCAAATCCTAACCCTGGCAGCTTGAAAAAAATGCCTGGTGCATGTGTTGTGTGATCAAAATCCCTACAGGATGGAAAAAGGAAGAGAAGGGATTACACTGTGATCATGCCCCATTGGGGGACGCGCTCTCTATCTCTCTGTCTCTCTCTGGCAAATACACACTCCTTCTGGCAACTAAAAAAAGGAGAGGGGAAAAATATTACGAACAGAACAGTATGATAAGGCCCTAAACCAGGAAGGTTCTTGTACACTCGTGACACTGACGCTGGATCAGTGTAGGAGGACCTTGGTGAAAGAAGAGAAAAACATCAAGAGTTGCAGATGGAGGAGGTCAAGGCCAGGCCACGCCACAGGTCAAATAAAGCAGCAGGACTCTCTGCAGAGAATTCTCCAGCAGGCCTGGGCAAACTCACTGCTGGAGGTCAGCTGGAGTTTCTGCGGCTGTCTGCCGCCATCTTGCCTTCCCGGGAGCAGCAGGGAAGGCCTCTCCGCCCCGCTGCCCCGTCTGCCTGCCCACCAGCCAACAAGGTGACACCACCAAATGCATTTCCTCCCAGCCTGGTACTCTGAGAGACACCAAGATTTGCATTTCAATTTGACTCCTTTAGATGATTCCAGCCAAAGCTTGGAAATCACTCCCCCTGTCATTCTCACACCAGCTCTGCTTTCCTCTTCCCCTCCCTCCATCCCTGTGGAGGGCTGTTTTTCCTTGACATCCCGCTCCTTGATGCAGAGAAAAGTCATCCTTAACAGCAGTTTTATTGCCCGGTGATATTAACACAATGAAGGAAATCACTGCTAATTTTTATGAATTATCTCATCATCTGCAACTAATTAACAGCTGCCGAAAGAGCAGGAATTATGCTTCCCTTCGGAGAGCCTTCACTTTCAGCACTTGCACGGAGTCCTACCCTGGCCATCAAGAGGGATCCTCTGCTTGAGACCTGAGACAGGTGTTTCTTCTCCAGCAAGACTCCCGGCCTCCCTGCCCCCCAGCCCCACTTCTGTGGAGAATGGCCTGTCCCCAGCCCGGGAGGCAGCTTGGAGCTGACCCGCACGCGCAGCGGCTGGGCCGCCTGCGACGGAGATGATTTAGGTTAGCTGGAAACTTTATTAAAATCCCATCTAAGTGGGCCGCCGCTGCTCTCTGTCCTCATTACCCTCCCGCTCCAAAATCAGGGCCTGGCCTCTGTGCCTCACTAACTGTGTCTATAACACAGAGCAAACCGGCAGCCGACAGCGAAACAGCACTTAATCAGGGGGTCACAGGGACCTGGGTGGATAATGATGCCGAGAGGGCCTGAAGGAAGGCAAGAGGGAGAGAAAACGACAGAGGCGGAGGACAACAGGGAGGCTCACAGGCACCTGCTGCTGCCTCTAGAGACAGGAGCTGCACAGACACGCCGCCTCGGCCTGGCTGGGGCTGCAGAGACGGAGACCATGACATAGCAAACAGGCCCAGAGTGGTGACATGAGCCCTGCAGCTCAACAGTCCACAAAGCCTGGGGCTCGTCCCATCCTGTGCCCGGAGCTCACCTGTCACCCCTCTTGGTCCTTCCTGATCCCTCCCCCAATCCGTCTCACCCTTCCTCCCTGGGTCCCTTCCTATGACTGCCTGAGGGTCCTCTCTGCATGCCTGCTGGCATCTGGCTAAACCCCAGGCAGCCGCTGGTGGAATCTCAGAGATGAAAGGAAGGCCATGGAGGGATGGGTGAGAAGTGAAAAGCCCTGAGGTCAGCCCAGCCCGCTAGAAGGCAGCCTTCCGCGGACCAGGCCGTCAGAGCCAGAAGTGACGCTGGGCCTAGCACACACAGGCGCCCCTGTGACGCTGGGCCTAGCACACACAACCCTCCTGCCACTGGCCAGATGCTCCGCACCATGCACTCGGCTATCACTGAAAAGGCCGGAGAGTTGGCATTGGTGTCGCAAGGAGGAGCGGGACAGGGAGGAAAGTACCTGAAACCCTCCTCTTGCTCCTCCCTCCCAAACTCAACCCAAACAGCTCCCCTCCCTCCCCCAAGCAGAATGTTCCAGACGCTTTGCTGTTCTATTTCAGGATGTGTAACTTAGCTCAGCCAGCCCTGCTTCAGGCCCCAATGTCCCCATTTCCAAAGCAGTGGGTACGTGACCGGATAAGAGCGAGTCATTCACATGCTCACTCACCGATGCCGCCTGAAGACCACCGGGGTTCAGGGTGCAGCTCCCCAGGGTACGGCAGCCTGGCATGCTGAATACTTGGAACTGAAGGAGAACGGGAGGCCTCAGATGAGAGGCCTTCCTGACCTCCTGACCTCCCATCTCCCAATCCTCCTCCTCCCCACACACAAGGGGTAGAAACCAGAATTCTTCTTCTCCAAGGCCCCTCTTCCCTAAAATAAGCCCTGAAACCTAGGAAGTTCACTTCTCCGTTCCTCCTTGAAAACTCTCATTCCAGAGGGGTTCTGCCCTACCCCAGGGGGAAAGGAAAACTGCCCAGAGCAGCCAAGAAGCATCAGGATAGCCAGGCCTCTCTGGGTCCCTCTCCTCTATCACCAGGAGACCCCACCCTTTAGTCCAATTTCATGTCTACATAACTATTCATTCTCCATCCAACTGGAGCATAAAAACAGATGGTTTTTAGGACCAGCAGGTGGCAAGGTGGTTAAGGCACTGGACTCATACATGGCCGACCGTTGTTTGAATCCTGGACTCATTGGCTTGAAAGATCACCCCAGGTATGTGTGCATGCATGCCCAAAATCCCAAGAGAAGAATGGAGGAGACAGGATTACAACACGGCCAGCCCCTCCCCCCCATTCTCACTTTCCCTCTCTCTCTCTTTCTCTCTGTCTCCAGCAAGTGCATGCACCCTGTGGTAAAAGCCTTTAAAAAAAAAAAGATGGTTTTTGGTCTTCAATTCAGAAGGCTCCTGTACCATATAAACTTTTGATTCAAAGCATTTCTGCTTTTCCCTCATTCACCTGTCTTTTGCTATAGGAGGAGTATTGGCTGTGACCCCAGTGATGGGTGAGGCAAGGTATCACCCCCTCTGCCCCTAACACTGCTGTGAGGCAGATTGGGGTGGTGAAGGGTCACGAGATGCACCCCTTGCCTAAGAGACCAATGGCAAGACTCGCATCCCAGTGCCATGTGGGCTGCCTGTGGGCCGATGGCGGCCTGGGAGCACGGAGAAGGAGAGGTTCTTTCTGAGCAGGGGTAGAAAGGACCGAGGAGGAGGTTCCTTAGCCGAGGCTGAGTAGCAGCAAGGCCTTGACTGGTGAGTGGAAGTCTGCTGGGAGGAACGTTCAGGCAGAGGGGGCACAGCCCAAGCCATGGAGGGCATGGATGGTTGACAGGACAGAGGGCACAGGGTGAGCACTGATGGGGTGGGGAGGAGCGGGGGAGCCATGTTGAACGATGAAGCCACCTCAATCACCTGCTGCTGCCTACGAAGGCTTTCGATGCCCTGGAAAGCCCTGGAACATTTGCGCTTTCTCCTGGGAAGACAAGCTGGGGGCTGGACAGAGGTGCAGCGAGGCTGAGCCACGTGGGAGGTTCTGCATTCGCAACTGCAGACCTCCCTGAGTACACCAGCCACGCTTGTACCGTGACGCAGGGTGGCTGAGGCTGGGGGAGGACACGGCCTCACGACCCTGTGAAAAGATGCTGTCTCTTCTCTCTTGATCTCTCTTTCTCTCCCTCTCAAGGAAGAAATCAGTAGATTTTTTTTAAAAAGACAAAACTGGGAAAGAGTTGGAGAGTGGAAGAGATAAGAGACCGCTCAGGGGCTTGGAAGAGGAAGCTCAGTGAGTCGAGTTCTGCTTGTAAGGAGGATCCCTGCTGCCCTCAGAGGGCCAGACAGGGGAGACACTGCAGCTTCCAGGCGCCTCCCCCGACCCTACCTACCCACTCCCCATCTCCAGCAGAGGCCCAGCTGCCATGCTGGCTGCTGGCATGGGTAGGGAGGTCCTTTTGACTCCGAATCTTTTACTCAGCCACCAGGATCTTGCCCTATCTGCCCCATGCCAGTAGCCCACCCAGGTTTGCATTAGGTGGCGCCCGTGGGCTCTGTTGACAGCTCATCCCAAGAGGGTTGCAATGCATCATGGGAAAGAAGAGAAGAAGCCAGAATTCCATTCTCCACACTCTTTCCAGGGCTCCAAGGACAAGTTTTCCATTCTTTTCCGGGGCTTTTACTAAAAAAATTAAACTTTAAAAAATAAATAAATAAACGTAACCAAAAGAGAAGAGCATTGAATTTGAAGCGGGGCAGGGAAGATAATGGGCCTATCGTCTGCAGTTAGACAAGGCTCCGGCCTCCCACCAGCTGTGTGACCTTGAGTAAGTCACTTCTCGTCTCTGGGCCTCAGCTTTCTGATCTGTAACATGGAGCTGGTGTACGATGAACTAATTTTGAACAGCATTTAGTATAATGCCTGGCACATAATAAAATAGCCTATAAATGCTACTGCTATAAGGCTAGCTCTTTTAGGCTCCAAAAGCCCCAACTCTCATCTCAGACTCTCTCCACTCCCACCTCCACTTCCTCCATTTCTTTTTGTCTGTTTGTTGTTGTTTTATTTTATTTTTTGTTTTGTTTTGTTTTTGGAGATTTTTGTGACATGGCACGTATGCTTGTGGAGAGACAGAGAGGAAGTGAGAAATAACCCGCCCACAGGGGGCTGGTCACACTGCAATCCCTTCTCCTCCAATGACCTCTCAGGATTTTGGAAATGTACCCACACACACCCAGTATGACTTTAAGCTGCCAGGTCTGAGACTCGAACCTCAATCAACCACGTGAGAGTCTGGTGCCTTAACCATTACACCACCTGCTAGCCCCCAATTTCTAAGGATGAGTCCTTTGGGGGAAAAAAGAAACCTGGTGGAGCCCCTCGCCGGGTCTGGGGGACCCCCTGCCAAGCCGCCAAGCCACTGCTCTGGGCCCCATTCCTCAGTGCCTTCGTGGGGGAGAAGCACCCGGTACATTTAGCAGGCTGAATAAACAGCAATAATAATATATGTTCAGCCATTAGCCGCATAAGTAATCAAAGATCACTGCCATATGATTCCTGGTTAAACATCATTTGGAATCTAATAAATAAGCAGCTATAAATAAAGCCGGCATGCAGACCGGGCCCCTCGAGCGCCACAGCCATTGTGCCTATTTTTAGCCTAAAGGTGCCTTTGGCCCTACTCTGTGGTTCAATTTTGAGTTAATTTCTCTTTCTCAAATGTTGGCAAAGGAAGCCTGCAGGGCAGGGGGCAGGGGGAGGCAGGGATAGGAACTGGGTCTGCCCTTCTGTGTCTCTGAAGAAACCAAGGTGTCACATAGGTCTTGGGTGGACCCATTCATGCCCACCTTCCTCCGCACCCCCAGTCCACCCACAGGGCACTGGCCAGAGGCCTCAGGGTCTCCACCTACAGGAGCACAGCAGGAACGTGCCCAGTATAGAATGAGTGCCCGCGGAATCTGGTTCAAACTGGAGACGGATCCACAGGGATCCACACTCTGGTCTCTCCAAGCTTTGGTTTCCATACCCAAATATCAGGCATCATCAAACCCACCTGAGAGGTTGTAAAAATTATACAACTTCCAGGAAGCGATGGGCACAGAGTAGGTGCTCAGTAAACACGAATGCTACGTGTTTACTGTGACACAGCCTTTCAAAGTGATGCTCCACTATGCTCTCATTCCACTCGAAGTTTCAACTGGACAAACACCAAGAAGAAAGAAAGAAGCCCCAAAAGGCAACGTGCCCAGGGCTGCCAGATCACCACAGCCATGACTGCTTAGCTCTGGAGCGCATACCTTAGCACCCAAGGCTCCCTGGTCTTCATTACCTCTAGTTCCTTCATGCCTGAGGGTCTTAGTTTTCATATTTAGAAACCAACAAAATATCCCTTTTTCTTTTCTTTTTTTTTTTTTTTTTTTTTTTTTTTTTTTTTTTGTCCTAGGGCATGTGCATTTGCCAGAGAGAGACAGACAAAGGGATAGTAAGAAATCACCCCCCTGGGGGGGATAGCCATGCCAAAACCCCTTCTCCTCCATTCCCCTCTTGGGATTTTGGGCATGTACACACTTGCACCTAGTGTGATTTTCAAGCTCTGGGTATGGGACTCGAACCATGGTTGGCCATATGGTAATCCAGCACCTTAACCACCACGCAACCTCCTGGTCCCCTAATGTCCCCTTTCTTTGTGTCTTCACAGAGCCTCAGCTGTAATAGGGCAGTGTCAGTACTAAGTAGCAGAGGATAGAGGAACAGGCTGAACCAGCTTTAGACCCTCTGCCCCCCAATTCCTCACTCACAGCAGTGCACTCCTGAGTCACGTTGCTTTTTACAACCGGCGTGGGTCTGTGCCCTGCTGGGAGGATGCCAGGCAGAGTAGGAGAGTCTGCTGGGACTCTGGGGGCACGTTATTCCCTCTAGATCTCATGCTAGGAAATAAACATATCACTCCAAGCCGAGCTCAGCAAAGCCCACGTTACACAGCCTCAGATAACACTCAGCACGTAGGCGCCTGCTTTCACACCCAACGTGCAAGAGGGGTGCGATTATTAAATCAACACGATAAAGTACTTTCTGTGACACAGCCCCTTCCTGGCTGTCTCTCCCCTGGTGACACAATCATGGCTGCAGTAAAGTGGTCGACACATCCAGTTACTAGCTTTCCAGGGACTCAGCCTCTCACCGTGGAGGCCATCCCAACAGAGGAACAAGAGCTGTAGGCAGAGTAACGATCTTCAAGAGGTCCAGGCCCGACAGCCTGGACCCCACGAACATATGACCTTCCATGGCAAAAGGGACTTTGCAGACATAATAAAAGTGGTAGACCTTGGGGTGGAGAAAGGATCCTAGATGATCCCTGTGGGCTCAATCTAATTCCATGAGTCCTGAAGGTCGGAGAACCTTTCCCAGCCGAGGCCAGTTAGCTGCAAGGTGACTATGACCCCACCGCGGTGCTGGTTGAGAATGGAAGAAGAGGGCCGCGAGCCAAGGAACATGACAGAGTCTAGGAGCTGAGAAGGCGCTCAGCTGACGGCCAGCAGGAAATGGGAACCTGTTCTCCCCTGGAACCTTTGGAAAAGGAGCACAGTCCTGCCAACATTTTTGTGGTAACTCAGCAAGACTTCTGAGCTAAGGCTGTGAACAAATGAATTGGTTTCGTGTAAGCCACTAAATCTGTGGAAATGTACAGCAGCAATAGAAAAACTATAGTAATACTAATTATGGTAGAAATACTGGTAACTGTTCTTGGAGACTCTCTTGTTATAGCTATTATTTCAGAGAGGACCAGTCCCTCAGCCTAGTGGTGAAGGGAACTGGATCCCACATGGCCACCCATGGTTCAAATCATGGGCCCGGAGGCTTGAAAAACACTGGGCATATGTGCCTGTGTGCTCAAAATCCCAGATGGACAAGTGGAGGAGAAGGAATTATGGCATGCCCATGTCCCATTGTGGGGTGCTTTTTCCTACTCTCTCTCTCCGGCAGGCACATGTGCCTTTCTGGGGGGGGGGGGGAGTTAACAAAAAAATGACTCCTTGGTCATTGTCCACACACCTCAACAATTCTATAAGGTGAATGAAAAAAAAAAATTAGTGGCTTTTAAAACTTCTTGCACCAAAGTAAACATGTACGTGAATTCCATTGTCCACAGACTTTGTGAGATCCCCTCATATTTACCGACTCACAGTAGGGACTGACCGTCAGGCACTGAGCTGGTCATTTTCTGGACACCTCAACAATTTTGTAAGGTGAATGCTATTATGTCCGTCTTACAGAGGGAAATGGAAGCCGAGTAACGTGCCCCAGGTCACATGCTGGAACTGTGCCTCCGTCTCAGGTCTGTGTGTCAGGGAACACACACCCGCCCACTACCGTGATCCTATTCACGTGCCAACGCTGTTGTGCAAACTACTATTTTTTAAAGCAAACAAAAGAGCAGGTATGGATACTTATTAAATATCACGATACAGCACACCCTGTGCACGGTACTCTACACATCTCCTCTCAATTAATACAGTAATTAATGATAAGCTCTGTTATCTCCAGTTTACAGATGGGAAATCGAGTGAGGGAAAGGTTGAGTAATTTGCCTACAGGTTTTCCATGAAGCCTGGGATGTGAAGGCTTGAACGTGAACTTCAAGCTGTCCCAGATGGCCGTCCTCATGACCCCATGGTATGTCAGGCACTCACCTGAGACCCAGAAGAGACCCTGGGCCAGGCTGCAAACCAACAGTGGCTCTCCAGGAGAGGGTGACCACACTGCCCGCTTGCTCGGGACCCCCCAGAGGCCAACCTGCTCTCTGGGGCGAGTGAGGAAGTAGCTGATTTAATGGAGAAGATCTGAAGAGGACAATCCACAGATAACGTCCCTCATTTTCACCCTATTTCCTCTCTACCACCTCCTCTTTCCACTCACCAGTCTCATTGCATTAGGGCGCTAGGCTTTCCAAATTGACTCTAAAGGGGAAATTGGCATTCAGCCACCATTTCCTGATAAAGGTCCCTTTAATTTCAGAAATGCCACCAGCTCCCGGAATACAGGGAGAATTCCTTACAGATCAGCCTTCATGAAGCTCTTCCTCTTCTCCAGCCCAATGGCCTGAGATTTCAGGGTGACTGCCCAAAGGTCTGGGGCACCCTCTAAATCCTCCTCCAGGACCATCTTGTGACTGGTACCTCCTTGGAGCAACTCCTTCACAGAGCTTCCTGCAAGGCCCCCAGGGCTGTCTGCTTCCCCTCTCTGTCATCTCCGGGAAAATCCCTGCTCTTTCTGCTCTTTCATCTGTGAGCAGAAAGCTCAAAGTCTCATGTTGTTAGATTCCTGCCGCTGGGAGAAATTTATGAGTGTTGCCAGCAAAGTGGCATTCCCTCCCCTGCCTGTGTCACTCTGTGCTCAGAAGACCATGCCCTAGAAAGGATGGAGAAAGCACAGCAAGGAGGGGTCACAGGTGAGTCGACTTAGGGAACCCCCCAGCACCAGGCCTCTTAATACAGACCTCACGCAGGCTTCGGAGGCCACTTGCTGCAGCAGGGGCCCCCGGCGCAGCCTCAGCTCTGGGTACTGAGAGTGAAGATCACCTGTGGAGAGCCAGGGGTGCTGTATTTCACAGGCAAGGCTGAGACTCAGGTTGGCTCTTTACCCCCAACGTCTGGTCAGCCAGGGCTGGGTGCAAAAGCCCTCCGAGAGGCTCATAACCAGAGACCAGACCCTCAGCAGCTCAAGCAGGTGCCTTTGGGGGATCAGCTGTAGATGAGGGGAGCACCTGCCTCTGGTTTGGGAAACCATGTCCTATTGAGGAAAGAGAACAAAGAAAACCCTTTTGGAGGAAGGTGGCCAGAGCGGTAAGTGGAATGCAAATGCCAAGACAGAACAGATCGAACCTGTCAAAGGTAAAAATGGAGAGGAGACGCTGGGGGCTGGGGAGTGACAGTGCTTCAGGAAGCGCCCTGGCCTGTTCTCTATGGCCCCAGGGGACAGGCAGAGCTAGGACAGTAGATGCAGAGAGACAGATTTGGGAGCAGCAGAAAGAAAAACCAATGGTCAGAACTACTCTAGGGCGGATCAGCTACGATACTGAGGTCCACGCTGCCATCTCAGCGTGCGTCTAAGTGCAAGATGGAAGCTAAGTCTTCAGGAAAGGGCGGGAAGCAGGTGGCTGGGACGCTGGGTCTGGGTTCAGGTCTCCAGGCTCTGGAAAGACAGAGATAAATAAAGCCTGACCGTGACTCTAGAGGAGCCCAGGCATGGCCAGAATGTCATAGTGAGCTTTCAGACTTGACAAGACAGCGACCTGGGCTCGGCAGGGGCAATGGAAGTGGGGGTGGATGACGAGCAGAAGCCTGGGTTCAACCTAAGGGACGAAGTAAGACCAGCAGGCAAGATGCATGTGGATGCTGAGTCATTAAACTCCTGGCTTGGCTTTCCTCCAAACCAAAGCAAGGTTTGCCTTGAGCCCCGGGGTTTGGCTGCAGGATCAGAGCGCATGGGGAAGGAGGCCAGCAGCATCCCTACACGGCAGAGGGCATTTCTACTCAGTAAGAGCCCCCTCGGTGTCCAGCGAGACCACCAGTCTCTGCCTTCCGAAGGCTCTCAGATTCAAAGCTCCTTGGGATCTACCTCGGGTCTGCACCAGTCAGTGATTGAACAGGTGCTGTGAGCACTTACAATCTGCCAGGTACAGAGAAGACCGCAGAACGGAAAAAGGACTTTTCCTCCTTGGGGGACTCAGGCAATAAAGTGGAACCAGTATGTCAACACTTTCCGTAGCAGAGTAAAACAAGGAAGGCTAGAAAGTGCTAGGGAAGGGGCATGGGACAGTCGGGTCATAGTCTACAGGGTGTGAATGGTGAACCATGCCAGTATCTGGTGACAGACTTGTGGGCAGAGTGAACTGCACGTGCAAAGGCCCTGCTTGGCGTGTTTAGGGACAAGCAAAGAAGTTAATGGGGCTGGGGCTGATCTAGTGTGAACAAGAGGCAGAGTGGGAAGAGATGAGAACGAACAGTAATAGAACAGGGGTCAGATCAGGGAAGGCCCTGAGGGTCCCTGGGAGCATTTTGTCTTTTACTCTGATGAGAAAGCCAGTGAAGGACAGCCATGGTGCAACTCACATTAAGAAGAATTGCTCTTGCTGCCATTTTGAGCATGAAAAGTGATTTGAGGCAAGAAAGAGGCAGGGAAACTGGCAGAAAAGCTTTGTGATAATCCGGGGGAGAGAGGACACAGGCTTGGAACAAGAAAACAACTGCTGAGGTGGTAAGAGGCGTCTGGGTTAAACCATGTACTGGGAAGGCAGGGCCAAGGCGATTGCTGACCAAGAGGGTATGAGTTGTCAGAGAAAGGTGGGATCAAAGATGACTCCAAGGACCAGGTGGTGGTGCAGCAGGAGCATAAGTGCACCCACACCAGAAAGGTGCTGGGTTCACATCCCAGGACCACCCTAAGCATGTCCGGTGCATGTGCCCCTAATCCAAGCCAGCCAAGGCTGGGGGTGGATCGCAGCATGAAGACTGTGTTGGGGGTGACTCTCTGTAAGTCTTTGCAGACTGTCTCTCTGTCTCTGATTCCAATGCTTAGAGCCTAAATCCAAACAGACAGGGTGGCATTACCATGGCAGTAGGAAAGAAGGCATGGAGAGGAAAACTGAGAACTTGATTTTGGACATGGCAAGTTTGAGAGGTCAGAGCTGGCGATGAGATGAGGGATTAGAGTGTAAAGACACACTTTAAGCCAGGAGACTAAATGAGATCCCCAAGGGAGTGGCTGTGGACAGAAAAGGATCTAAGGACAGAGCCTTGGATGAGGGGAATCAGCAGAGGAAATGGAGGAGTAGACAGTGAGGTGGGGTAATGTCTAGCAGCTGAGTGAAAAAGTGCTTCAAGGAAGAGGGAATGAAAGACAACCTCAAATGCTACTGCCAAGCCCAGTAAGATGAGTCCTGGGGATAGGACTAGATTCGGCAATGTGGGCTTTAATGGGGCCAAATGTCTGATTGGAAAGAGTCTTATTGATGGAGAAAGAGAGGACAGAAAATGGAGACAACATGAATAGACAATATTTTTGTAGAGCTTTACCAAAAGGAGAGGAAAAAAATAGGAAGTTATTCGAAGAAGAACAGGAACAAAGAAAGGTATTTAAGATGGGGGATCATTAAGACTCCTTAGCCATTACTTGGGACAATGACTCCAGTGGGGAGAGTCTGACACTGTAAGGGAAAAATGAAACTGTTCTCTCAGAATGCTGTCAGGCTCATGAAAAAGAGAGAATTTGATATATTTTTTAAGTGTTTGCATATAACAGGTGGTAAGTGCCCGTGAAAACCAACATGTGCCTGAGTACAAGGGCATGCACACACTTGCACCCTGAGAACTCTGGAAACAAGAGCTCCCCAAATCAGGCAGAGATTTTTGTCTCCTAGAACAAGATGAGTTGAAGAAGGGTTTAGAAAAAGGGAAGAGACAGGATTTGGTGGCAGAAGAAGGACGGTTGCCCAGGCAGGAGGAGACTAAGAAATAGAGATGTGCTAGCCTAGTAGTAGTTAAGGGACCACAGCTTAGTGGTTAAGGGACCACAGCTTAGTGGTTAAGGGACTCAGACTGCAATTCAGATCCCAGCCTCAGTGACTTGAAAAACATGTTGGGAGCATGTGATGCCTGCTCAGAATCCCACTCTAAAGGAGAAATGGAGGAGAAGGGATGACCACACAACATTGGATTGGGGAGTGTTTTGTTCCCACTCTCTATCTGACTATCTCTAGACAATGCATTCAGCCTCTGACAATTAAGAAAAAAAAAATTATAATAGATGTCACTTTCAGAGCATTTACTTTAGGTCCAACACTATCCTATGTGCTTTTTCTGAGAGAGAGAGAGAGATTGCTGCTATAGAGTGCATACGCTCGCCAGAGAGACAGAGAAACAGAAACCAAGAAATCACCCCCCAGGGTGGATGGCCACACTGCAGTCCCTTCTCCTCCACTCTCTTTTCAAGATTCTGGGTATGCATGCACATGCGCCTGGTGTGAGTTTTAAGTCACTGAGTCCAGGACTCAAACCATGGTCGACTATGTGGGAGTCCAGCAACATAACCATTACACCATTTGTTGGTCTCCCTCAGTGCTTTCAATATAGGAATTTATTGAATTATCATAAAAACATGAAGTAGTGATTACTATTATTCCATGTTATGGATTTAAAAAAAATTAGGCACTGAGAAATGGAATTCTTGCCCAAGGTCAGACAACTAGTAAAAGGTGAAGCTCAGATTCATACCCCGGCAAGCTCATTCCAGAGCCCATGCCCTGGGCTACACTATTCTGGAGTCTTCTAGGAGCCATCCATAACACACCCAACCCAGCTCTCCCTTACTCGCCAGATCCCAGTCATTATGGATAGTTACTGAGGGCACCTGACAAAGTCAGGGCAGAGGGACTCTTCGGTGGGCTGCCCCGGATGACTGGTCGACCCTGTTGACATGGATTTCCCCGTCTGAAACACAGGGAGCGTGGGGTGCTGAAAAAGCTGCGGCTAATATCTGCTCTTGGGCTAGGGCATCTCCTCTAAAGGGGTCATGCCAACAGACCAATCAGAGCTGGGCATCGGACTCACCTGCAGTGCCACCCAAGTCCAGCACAGCAGCACTGCCTGCCCAGCTAGAGGGCTACCCATGCCCACGTGTGCAAATCCGGTCCAAGCTCTCCTCATCAGTGTGGGCCCAATGGGCCTTGCCAGCCCAGTCCACCAAGATCTCACTGGGCAGATAATTCAGCTCAACAGGAAGAAATGCACCGAGAAGACATGCAAGGGCTGCCGGGTGGCCGACAGCTGTCTGCAGCATCCCGAGGCCCAGTGCTCCCCACCAGCCAAGCCGCAGCCTCCACAAGCCGGCAGGGAATACGTGCCTGTTTATGCAGACTAATGAGAGCTAAGTGTGACCACTGTCTTGCCTGCAGCTGAGCTGCGAGGCTGCGAGTGGGATGTGCTGGCTCTGGCGAGGCACACGAGTGCACCTCGCCCACTCAGGCTCACATGCGCAGGCGCTCGGCTGGGATCTGGCAGCGGCTCCCATCGCTGCTCCTGTTCCTCTGAATTCTCGTCCGTGGTCACAGGGAGCATGGACGTAGCTAGGCAGGCCAGGTCTACACCAACACAACAGAAGAATTACTAGGGTTATTCTGTCATACCTGGCTTATCCGAGTAATTGGAGCCAAACAGGTCATGGCTTAAATTAGGCAGATGATTGCCCCAATTCTAAGCTCGGGTTAATGGTTATTAATAGGAACACAGTGATACTGGAATGTCTCCCTGTGAGAGTCTGAGAAGAGACCAACGGCGACAATATGATATCACAGAATCCCAAGCTGTAAGGAGTCCTACAGGTAACAGGTGCAATCCCCCACTTGATGCTGAAACCCCATCCGACCTATCAGTGCCAACCTCTGGCATGGAGACCTTGGTATCCAAAAGAGCCCATTCTGTCTGCCTGGTAAGCACTGTTTTCACATGAAGCTAAAATCTCTCTCCATATTTCCACCTCCCCCCTCCCCAAAATAGAGCTAGCTAATGACTCACTGCATATTCCAAGACTTTTTGTAGACCATTTCACAGAGCTGGAGACAGATTTTTGAAATTCTGACAACAAGGCCCATCGCTCTTCTCCCAATACCACACTCATCTCCGCCCAAGACACCTACCAGGCTGGGCCAGGCCCTTCCCCTCCAACCAGGGAGTAGATCCCACCAGGCCATAACATGTGTTGAAGGCCAAAACAAGAACCTGGGTGAAACCAGGCCATTCCAGCACAAATGAACACGAGCAGCCACATCCCCTAAGGCCATGGAGCCCCATCCGTTCAGCTCTGGCCCTAAGCCCCTCTGGTTTCCTCCCAGAGACCAATCATGACAAAAGAAAATAAAGAAATAAAGAGACAAGCCTTGATTGTGTTCACCACCATTCTTGTCTGTTCCTTTATTTTTTTTTTTTTTTTTTTTGAGATTTTTGCTATAGGGTGCTTGTACTCACTGGAGAGACAGAGATAGAGAGATAGGAGATAGAACATGAGAAATCACCCCCCAGGAGGGACAGCCACATTGCAATCCCTTCTCCTCCATTATCCTCTTGGATTTGGGCATGCATGCACACGGGCCCGGAGTGCGTTTCAAGCCACCAGGTTCAGCACTTGAACTGTGGTCAACCATATGGGAGTCCAGCGCTTTAACCACTATGCCACCTGCTGGCCCCCCTTGCCTGTTCTCTTTAGGCCAGTCTCATTTTCTGAGGCCCCAGGCATAGCACGCTGGCCCTGGTGGCTTTTGGATGTCACCCGTCAACAGCTATTCAGGACTCTGTCACCAGGGATGTCCTCAGTCTCTACTCAGCTCATTCCTTCGATGTGACGCTTTTCCCTGTGACATGAGCATTCGCCCTGCACAAGTCTGGGCTAGTCACTCACCCCCTGAGCCCTAGGGTTCTCTCCACACGATGTGCTCACCTCTGCCTGCCTCGCAGGTTGCTGGGAAAATTAAATTAATGTGTGTAAGCACTCGTTGTAACACTGCAAACCACGCATATCCCCAGGGCACTGGCAGTCAGGGGTCCTGTCACTGGCAAAGGGCTTCACATTTTGGAATCCCAGTGTTTCTAATCTGCAAAGTGGAGTGTCTGGGCCTACTTCACTCCTAACTGTTTACCAGAAGAGACTGCGGCCTGAGGCTGCAGTTCACACATGGGTTCTGGAAAGGTGGAGAAGGAAGGAGAACATTCTGGGTATTTGATTTGTTTGTTTTTTTTTAGAGAGAGACTTTTTCTATAGGGTACACATGCTCACCAGAGACAGACAGAGAGACAGACAGACAGAAAGCAAGAAATCAGCCCCTAGGGAGATGGTCATGCCGCAATCCTCCATTCTCCTCTCAGGATTTTGGGCATACACACATACGTGGCCAGGATGAATTTTAAGTCACCAAGTCTGGGACCACAAACTGTGGTCAACTACATGGGAGTGCAGTGACATAATCCCTAGGCCAGGCCATTTGCTGGTCCTGAGAAGGTGCACATTCGGAAAGCACCCTGTAGAATGTCCCCAAGATCCAGTACAGATGGATGACACACAGCAGGTGCCTGGGCACCTCTCTCACTAGAGCTAGGCTCCCTCCTCCACCCAGAAAATGGGACAGCAGCAGGGGTGAAGCAGGGAGGAGTGGGGAGGTCACTTTATGCAAGCCCACACAACGAGAACTTTCCTTTTTTGCAAACTTTTTGGTTTCCTAATTATTCAGTTTGTGGGTTGACAATAAAATTGCTTGGTATTTTTGAGCATTGACTAATTCTTGGAGTAAGAGAAGTTTGAAAACGGCGTGCCAGTTCAAGATTTAAAACTCACCACGGATAACTCAGGTTGCAAACATTTACTAAGCCTTTACCACTAAGGACCAGGCCCTGTGTTAGATCCGGGAATACAGTTATGAAGAAGAAAGACATGGACTCCCCAAGCGCTCACCCACAGAGATTGATGTCCCAGAAATCTCTCTGTGTTCCCTCTCTAGGTGACAGATGAAGGAGAAAGTCATCAATTTCTATTTGTCACCAGTGTGAAAGACCAATTGATTGTTTATATGGGTGACTCAATTTGGAACAAAGAAGAAAAGTTACAAGTTGATCAAAATGTCATAAATCAAATCATGTGGTAACATTACTGGGGGGGGGGGGGAGTACAACTCAAACACCCCCGGTGAGCCCTCTGCAAGGCCAAGCATCTAGTTGGTACAGTGGAATCCGGGGTATCAGATCGTTTCAAACACAGCAGACCAGAAGAACCCAGTGTTTTTCATTCTCCTTTGCCTCCCCCAGTTCTCCTGTTATCTTCATGTTTATCCCATTTGAATGTGCGATGTTGAACGTCCCCTGTATGGGGTTGGAGCTCACTGGGGGAAACCAGCGAAGTTAAAAACGGTCACTGTGAAGTGCTTGGGCGTCCTGGTAAGGCAGAGTGTCAGATAAATCCAAGCCCTTGCTGCATCTCCATCTAGGAAAACTTTAAACTGGAAAGAAATTCAACTGCTACGACACCTGCCGACCTATTAGGGCCACCCACGCTGAGCAGGGCTCCTCTCCCACCGTGACTGAGCCTCCACAACCCCCGAGCCTCAGTTTCCTCATCTGTCAGGTAGATTTTGTGCCCTAGGGAAATTCTTTGGGGGTAAAAGTGTCCAAGAAAAACCAGAATCTGTATTAGCAATAATGATTCTATCTTTCAAGTTCTTCACCAGACAGAATGTGATCGGTTTCATGTGATTGCCGTGATCATGGGAAATTCCAGAAGTCTCCAGGGGGGTCACAAGCAGCAGTAAGCAGAAAAAGAAAGTGTTGGAGCTAGACAAGTTCAAATTTCAGTACCTGTACGACCTTAGGTGTGTTAGTTAAGCTCCCCGAACCTCCATTTCCTCACCTATAACATGGGATCATTACTTCCAACATGAAGATTGACTGAGATGAAAAATACCTAGCCAGGTGCTTGGCAGAGGGTGGCCTCTTTCCGAGTGAGAGCTATTATTTTCATTATAATTATTGAGCACCGTATCCACAGTGCTTGGCACCCAGCATTCAATAAGTATCTGATGGGTGAATTAGTGAATGAATGATTCAACCACTGTACCAAAGATCACAGTCAAACTTTCATTAGAACACAGTATCTTCAGCCCATTCCTATTCTCCCTCTCTCTCTTTTTAGAGTTTTTTTCATAAAGTGCATGTGCTTGCCAGAGAGAGACAGAAAGAGGGAAAATGAGAAATCGCCCCCTGGGGTGATAACCACACCACAAACTCTTCTCCTCTATTCTCTTGGGATTTGGGGCATGCTTGCACACACGCCCAGTGTGATTTTTCAAACCACTGAGTCCAGGATTTGAACAGTGATCAGCCATTTGAGATCCGGTGCCTTAACCACCATGCCACCTGCTGGCCCCCCTATTTTTTATTTTTTAAGAGAGATTTTTGCTATAGGTCATGTGCACTCGCCAGAGAGAGAGAGAGAGAGAAAGCCAGAAATCATCCCCCAGGAATTGGCCATGCCGCAACTCCTTCTCCTCATTCTCCTCTCGTGATTTTGACCACACATGCACACACACCCAGAGTGAGTTTCAAGCCACCAGGTTGGGGACCCAAATCACTATGCCACCTGCTGGCCACCTATTCTCTTTTTTAAGTAAAATAAGGAGTTAGACATTTTCCTCTTCTCCTCTTTTTCTTTTTCCTTCAACTTTCTTCCTTCTGACAGGGGAAGAAAACACACACACACACACACACACACACACACACACACGGGTTTCTCCTATCTCTTTATGAATAGGCAAAACCAAGAGAAAGCATTTTAAACCCTCAGGACTGCTATAATTTGTGTCCCACAAAAACTTCATGTGTTGAGGTTTGGTTGTGAAGACAGTAAGAGGAAACTTAATACCTTCATGGTGTCCAAAGGTGGGAGGCTTTGGAACTGATTAGGGTGGGTCTCCTAGGCTTGAGTTCTCCCTAAGGAGAGGGACAGAGACCAGGGCAGAGACTGATGGACACAGCTGCTCTGCTCTGCCCTCATCCTCGGAATGTGATCAAGACTCTGCAAACCTCCACCAGCAGTGGCCCTTGGACCACTAAACCATGGACTGAATTAACCTTTTGTTTATTTATTTGTTTTAAGATTTTTGCTATAGGACACATGCACTCACCAGAGACAGAGAGACAGAAAGTAAGAAATCACCCCCCTTGTGAGGATGGCCATGCCGCAACCCCATCTCTTCCATTCTCCTATTGGGATTTGGGGCACACATGCACATGTGCCCACCGTGAGTCTCAAGCCACTGGGTCCAGGATTCAAACCACAGTCAACCATGTGGGAGTCCAGAGACTTAACCACCACACCATCTGCTGGCCCCTAACCTCTGTTTTCATAAAGCAGACAGTTTCAGGTGTTTTCTGTTATTAGCGATAAAATGGACCAGGACAGGGACCACACATATGATCCAGGAAGCAGGTCTGTGAGGTCTGGCCATGGCAATCACTGAGCTGGAGCAAACCACTTGTCCACACCACGTGCTAAGCTCTCGTGTTGGGTGGTGGCTTTCCCATGGAGCTTGGTGTCTGGTAGGACCATGCAGGGAATCAGAGTGTAATGAAGGTGCGGAACAGATGCACCTGCCGGATGAAGGGAAGGACGGCACGAAAAGATGAGGGAGGGACAGGATGCAACAGGGAAAGGACTTTTCAGAGGAAGTGCCATTCAAGCCAACAGTGATAGAGAAGGAAGAAAAAGGAGAGAAGGGGGGTGAGTTGTAGAAGTTGTTTTCCAGGCAGAAAAGACGGCATGGAAAGGAGGGCATGAGGGCCAGAGTGAGGGGAGTGGGCGACCCTGGTTCACTGGGGTTAAAATGTGTTTCACAGGGGCCGGGGCAGGAGACACAAAGGCAGGCCAGCGAGCCTCTCTGTCCAGTTGACAAACCTTACTGAGCATCTCATGTGCTAGGGGCAAGGGTAACTCTCGCTCATGTCTGAAAACTGTTCTGAACACGACTGCGAGGACGACACGAGAAAATGACCTTCACACAGCATTGAAGGGGATTCTGCTTCCCAGGGGCTAAGGGAGCCATCCGTGGGTGGTGACGAGAGCCCTGGAGGAAGGCAGGGCACTGGCCGCCACTAGCCAGCCACCTACTTGCCATGGGACGACCCTGGCCAAATCACTGTCGCCTTGGGCCTGTGTCCTCATTTGCAAAGTGAGCTGATTGGATAATGGATGCTTACAATCGTCTATGGCCCTAGGATATGTATCAGGAGACAGGCTCTGGTAACGGTAGCTGCAGAGGTGGGGTGGGGTCTTCTCAGAGCATTTATGAACTTGTAGCTCCTCAGTCATTTCTCAGAGGGCCCAGAGGGACAGAAGCAAAATCAAAAAACATTTTCAGAAGATAGATGACCGACGGTGGCTGACATATATGGGAGAGTTTGGGGAATTTATGCAGGCAGCCTCGGAGCCATAAATAAAATCCCTTTCTTTTACCCAAAACCTCATTCGGGGGTAAACGCCGGACACTGTAATAGACAATTTGGTGCTATCTCCCACCCCGTGCCTCACTTGAATGAAAAACAGCTGTCACGAGGCAGGGTAATGGGTTCGACCGCCTCTTTACAAACATCCATATTGTCACAGCATAGAGTAGGGAGCAGGCGGGGCCATTTATCTCTCAGATTCCCGGTCCCTTCCTGCAGTCTCGCTCTGACAGCCATCCATCATGAGGCTAGGGGGAGCTGGGGGAAGCCCCAGAAAAAGCCAAATGCAGGGAGAAGCAGCCCCTAGGCCAGAGAAGGAGCAGCTGCCCTTCTGTCTCCCATGAGCCTCTCAAGGACCCCAGAGACCCCAGCACCAACACCAGCCCTGCCCGTCTGTGTGTAAGGCTCCAGTTGCTAAGAACAGCTATGTGTGTTGACTTGGCCTACTCCTCCTCCCACCCCTGCCCTATCCACCGCCCCTCGGGAGTCCACGTAATTAGCACCTTCCCATCTATAAGGACTGGACTCTGAAAAAGCCCCCAGCACCCAGAATAACCAAGGAAACAGGAAAACAGGTCCTGGCATTGCTGTTTCAGCTTTTCTTTTCTTCTCTCCCTCTCGGTTGACATACTCTGCTTCCTGATCCCTGCAGGAGATCAGGCCTGGCTTGCCCCTGCCAGCCAGCAGGGCCCCTGGCCGGCAGTCAGCAGCAAGTGGCCTGGCAGGAGCCAAAACTGCAGGCCGACAGAAGCTGGGCCTAGCGGGACAAGCATTCGGAGTGTGAGTCTGGGAGCAGGGGGGTCCCTCTGAAGCCCTCTGTTGTTGGCTTAGTAACCAAGAGCAGGATCTGTCAGCTACTCTTCCTGCTTCCCTCCGGGGAACGAGAGTCGGGAGAGCCGAGGGGCCGAGGTTGGCTCAGTCCCTTTCCACCTTCCGTTCCGACAAATGGAAATTGATGGGTTACCACTTTATCCGCTCATGGGGGGCGGGGGGAGCTCACAGCAAACACCGGATAACTGTAGGCATCTTATAAATTAAGCATCTTAAGGATATGAACCGTTTTGCATTGCCGCTAAGCAGAATTAAATTAGGTTTTGAAGTTTCTGTAGAAATGAATGAAGAAGAGGGAGGGAAGATTTTGTTTTTAATTCCTTTTTTAAGCATGCAGAGTGGTGAGCTGAGGGCGAAATGAGGGGTAGAAAGGGGTCACCTGTCCGTGCTGCTGATTCTGATCAGCTATCACAGCACAGGCTCAGAGACGTGCCCACAGAGTCTCACCAGCAGGAGCCCCGTGAGCTTACGGACCTGCAGGCCTGGCCTCCGGCCTGTGATGCTGTGCTTGGCCAGGGTCTTGGCTATGGGGTCACCTCGCCCCACCCCGGGGCCTCCTGACCACCACCAGCATGGCGGCCTCACTGTGATCACAACAGCAGGAACTGGGAGCTGTAAGTCATGTCCCTGGGATTCAGAGTCATCCTAATTCTAAGTCAGCTTTGAACCCTTTTCGTTCTGGGTTTAGAATCTAGGAGATCCTGCCTTGTTCAGAGTATCCACTTGGCTCCCTCCTCACTGTAGTCTGGAAGAGGGGTCTCTTGTGTTTTTCTTGATAACCTGCCTGGTGTTTGAGTCCCCCCAAGGCAGTCGCCTAATCTTGACCCTAGGGTCCTGCTATTGGGTAGTTCTTGTTGTGGCCAATAACTTGCCTGCCTTGGTTTCTCGCGGCTCTGCCCACCCACCCGATCCCACCACTCCCTGCCCCACGTACACACAGACACTCTGAACCCGATGTCCCACATCTGGCCTGACTCCCTGGGTGCCCTGTGCCGGGCCATCAGATGACCACACCAGGTCACGCACTGGACTGTGGCCTCGTCCCTGCAGATGAGGCTGTGACCCCAGGACCAGCCTCTGGTATGCCTCAGCCTGAAGCCAACAGGCCTTATTCAGCCCTGGCAGGGGAGGAGGCCCCTGCTCTCCCAGACCCTCCCCTGCAGGATGGGAGTGTGGATGTGCACGCAGCAGCCCTGCCACTCTGAGCCGGGCCGCAGCAGACAGACACGAAGGCAAGGGCCCTTCCGATCTGCCAGGCCAGGGTCACCACACAGACGCCCGGCTTCACCCAAACCACCGTGGGCACAGCTTCCTGTCGGGGAGCCATCTCAGGCAGATCGGTCAAGAGACCTCTGCTCTTATCTTCATCCCCGAAGCTGTTATCCCCACGGCTTTCTCGCCTTCCTGCTGTATTAACGGCTAGCCCCCAGTGTGCTAGGCTGGATCCACCGCAGCCCTTCCAGAGGTTGTAACGAGCTCCAGGTGAGTCTGGCCGGTTGACCAGCCAGGAGCTGTCAGCATGTCTTGCTCCCTGACACCCCACCATACTTCCACCTCCACCCCCGCCAAGCTCAGACATCCCCTGTGGACACCCGGGGCAGTAGGGTGGGGCAGCGCCCAGAGCGGCTGCACTTACCGATCCTCAGGGAGTGCGGGCTGCAGGCGACCATCACGAGCCACGCAGGAAGCAGCACCAAAGGCGCCGAGACGCGGGGCATCTTCCATAAATCCTCATGGAGCCCTCTCCTGGCCTGGGCATGACATAACTCTGTAAGAGAGCGGGAGGGCCACGTGAGTCCTACACCGGGTCAGGAAGCCACTCCCTCATACCAGAGACCGGGGCTGCCAGGGAGTGCCCGGAGAACCCCCAGAAAACATCCCGCAGTGCTCGTAATAGAGATCAGGGAAAGCTCTGGGGAACACCCCAGAGTTGGGGAGACCCTCTGTCTTTCTTGCCACTTCCCAGGATCAGAGGAGACTTAGGTTCCAACTCCTTCCCCGGGTCTACGTGAGGCAGACTGCTGTAACCGCGGGTGGATGGTTCACGGCACCTGGTTTTGCCTCTCAAGTTTCTAGCTGGGGTGAAGACTTCAGCTGCTCTTAGGAATCGGATGCATGGGTAAGAGGAGGGAAAGGGTGAGCATTGGTGTGAGGAGGGCTGAGTCTAAGTCCAGCTTCCCTACTTGAGAGCTGTGTGGTCTTCAGGGGGGCCCTCTATGGGCAGCTCCATGTCCGCCTCCCCAAAGTGCCTGCCAACCCCACCTGACGCAATAGAACTGAGAACTACTCAGGATAACGCAGGAGAAGCTGCCATGCTCAGGGCCCGGCCTCCATGACATACAAACGTCAGCCCCCCTCAGCCCAGAGGACAGAGGTCTATACCCCGCAAATACTGAGAGCAGGGTCACACCCATTTTCCACACTGCTCTTTCCACTGATGAAAACTATCCCCCACCCCCAACCCTTCCTCCACCAACCCCTCTCTTCCTTCCTGAGGTGCCTGGGCCTGTGGTGTCAAATCCAGAACCTCAGCAGGGCTGTCTCTCCTAGGGCAGCCTGGGCATCATACCCCAACTGAGACCTCTTAGACACCTTGTGACCAAGAGTCTGCCCTCATCACTGGGGTGAAGGTGGACTGGCTATCAGCCAGCTATGCTAATTCCAGATGCCCATGGTTAGAAGAACAGTATTAAAATGTTTCCTCCTCCCACTCCCTAGAGTGACATTCTGACAGAAAAATGGGCACAGGACTTGAACAGATACTCCACTAAAGAATATTGGGACCAGCAGGTAGTATAGTGGCTAAAAATGCTGGACTCCCATGTAGCTAATTGCAGTTCAAGCCCTGGACCCGGCAGCCTGAAATATCATACCAGGCATGTGTGCGTGCAGGCCCAAAATCCCAAGAGGAGAATGGAGGAGAAGGGATTGTGGCATGGTCATCCCCCCTGAGGGGGGTGGTGATTTCTCACTTTCCCTCTCTCTGTCTCTGTCTCTCTCTGATGAGTGTGTGCACCTTCTGGCAAAAACCTTAAAAAAAAAAAGCACACACACACATATATATTAAAAATATATGGGAACCAGCAGTTAGCGTAATGGCTATGTCGCTGGACTCCCACATAGTCGACCGCGGTTCGCGTCCCGGACCCGGTGGCTTAAAACACGCCGGGCACGTGTGCATGCGTGCCCAGGATCCTGAGAGGAGAATGGAGGAGAAGGGATTGCGGCGTGACCATCCCCCCTGGGGGGTGATTTCTCGCTTTCTGTCTCTATGTCTCTCTCTGTCTGTCTGGCGAGCACACGCGCCCTATAGCGAAAAAACCTCTCAAAAAAAAAAAAAAAAATATATATATATATATGGCATATAAACATTTTAAAAGGTGCTCTACTTTACCAGGCATCAGGAAAATGCAATTTCAAATGATATAATATGCCACTATCCACCCAACAGGATAGCTTAAAAAAGACAGTACCAAGTGTAAATAATGACATGGAGCAACTGGAATTCTCATACAGTGTTGGCAGAAATGTACATAGATATGACTGTTTTGGAGAACTGGTTGACTGCAGCTTTATGCTTACCCTAATGACCCAGCAACTCCAGTCCTAGGTATATATCCAACAGAAATATGTATGTATATTCATCAGAAACACCTACAGGGATGTTCACAGAAGCACTCTCTGGATTTCTCCAAACTGGAAACTATTCCAATGTCCACCCACAGAACAGAGAAATCAATTGTATGTACATACACTAGCGTGTTAGACAAAAGTGAAGATGAATAATCAATTACTGCGTGCAACACCATAGATGACTCTCATTAATACAACATTGAGCAAAAGAAACCAGGTACACAAGAGTAGGTGTAGTATGGTTTGATCCATATAAAGTCCAAACACAGATGAAGCTATTCCGTGCTGCTGCAAGTCCAGTTGGTGGTTGGGAAGATTGGCAAGGGACATGAGGGACTTCTAGGGTGCTGGTGATGTTCCGTTTCTCACCCTGGGTGTGTTCAATGGTGAAAACTCGCTGAGCTATAGACTTACAATATGAACACTTTTCAGTCATGCTTCAGAAAATGGTTTAGTGGCGCCCCACCTCCCCAGCATGTGGTCAATGGTCCAGATACCAACACCTGGAGTTCTCCTGTGCTTACCATGTTCTGCCTGCAGCATGCTCCTCTACTCCCCCTGCTGTTGGCCAGAACTGGGTCCCCTCTGCAGCCTACTGGGGCTGAGACAGCTGAGCTTTCCCCTCTCTGGCTGCTGCCTTTATGTGTCTACACCTGGGTTCACCATAGTCTTTAAGGATCATTTCCAGTTTCCTGTCATACCCCCAGAGTCTACTTAGGCACAACAGGTGCACGGTACATATTTGTTCAATGAATGGAAGGCCTCAAGCAGTTGCCTGCTAGAGAGAAACAGGGGAAGACAAAGGGTAAAGGATTGGGCTAAAGACAACTCTGCTGTTGGCAAATCTGGCCCGGAATCTTTGTTCTTTAATTCATGGGTGTTGGTACAGGAGGAGATGAAAGCAAACACGGTCTCAAGGGGAGCTAGACGTTCTTACTCATTATGGATAAAGCTGATTATTCAGTGATTGTCGACCTCCCCAGCAGAATATAAACTCCACAGAGGTGAGGCAGGGGCAGAGATCTTGTTTGACTGTATCCCTGGGGTCTAGAACAGTGCCTGGCATATATTACAGTCTCAATAAATATTTGGTAAATGGATAAATGAATGAACTGTCAAAAAGGAAAAAAAAAAAAACATAAAACGTGGGTTAGGCTATATAAAAATAATACTAAATACAATCATCTATATCAAATGCCTTTCATTTATGCCCGATCAGCACGCTGCACAGTAATTACGATGCAGATCACTAAATACATGTCACATTAACCCGTGTAAATTTTATTTGATGATAGAACTATACTCAGTTCATGCAAACCTGACTTCTGTCATTCGTAGCCCCAAAGCATGGCTGATCTTGGAGACCAGTTTTTTTTTTTTTTTTTTAAGTTTATGTATTTACTTCTTTCATGAGAGAGAAAGACAGATGGAGAGGCAGCCAGGGAGGAGAGGTCTTGGTGCCATGGCCCACCCCCAGTTTTAGCAAGCCCCAGATAATGGCCATAAGTGTGCCCGGCATACTCAGGAAGGTTTCTGAATGTGAACTTAGAAACTTCCTTGAAACTGCATTTAAGGACAATAACTGAGATCCTGGGGTGCTTTTGGACATGATGGTGAGAAATAATCTCCTCCCAAACCTTACGAGAATAAAAAGAACCATAATATTACTTGTTCGTGATGCTCAAGAGTTTGCAGAATTCTTTACACGGTCTTTATCGTGTTTACTCCACAGGAAAGGCTCTTTTACGGATGAGTAAGCTGTACCCAAGAAAAGAGAAGGGCCTGGCTGAAGGTCACACAGCTGTCAGGAAGCAGAGCTGGGGCTAGCTGGGTCTCTGACTCTCCTGGCTTTTCTTTTACATCTTAACTGTTACAGAAAGAAGATGAAGCTTTTAGATTCTTTACCAAAAAAAAAAAAAAAACACAAAGAAGTTGGAGGTCTTATTTTCAATTTAACGGTCGATGAATCCAGTCTGAGAACCTAAGAGTGTGTAGCCTTCATTCACTGAAAATATTTTAATAATTTAGACCTCAAAAGAAATGATCCTGAAAAAAATACAATAATAATATTAACATTTTTAAATGATCCTGAAAATAGACCAAGACGCTATTTCCACTAACATTACTGCTCCTTGGTGGTGGTGGTGGTGGTGGGAGGGCGGGAGGGGAAGTTTCCACCCTCACCGTATTATTAGCACCCACATGCTGTGGTGTCTACACTGGCATCTCAAGTCCAGAACACCTCCACTCACACACCTGCCTCCTAAAATCTCCACCTGATGTCCTACAGCATCTCAGACCACCTCAGCCTAAAGAGACGGCATCATCTCAGCCCTGCCACTTGCTTCTCTGCCTACTTCTTATTCTTGGGAGGTGGCTCCCAATCTACCAGCCGATAAGCCGGAAAGTTGCAAGCCACATAAACTTCCTGCACCTCCACATCTCATTGGTCACCAAGTCCTGCCAGCTCTGCCTCCTTAAAATCACCTTCTCTCCATCACCACCAACCACCCACGTCCAGACACCTGCCAGGAACAGCATCCTTCCCGGCCTCCCGCCCTCTGGTATTCCTGCAGACGGTTCTCCACACTGGGGTTCCAACTAACAGGCAAACCTGGTAATGGCCCATCCCCACGCCCAAGTCCCAGTGGCTCTCCACTGCACAGGGGAGCCAAGCCAACTCCTCACTCCAATGGGAAAACCTCCTATATATAATACAGGCCCCGCTCACCTGTCCCTACCACTGACCCCCTGACAACTAACGGTCCAGCAGAGCTGAAGCCCTCACATCAGCAAACACACCACATCTGCCCATGCTTCTACCTGGGATGCTGTCCCACCCACACATGGCATCTGCATGCCGTGTCTTCCAGGCCCAGCTCGTCCTGCCCCTCGGAGGCCTTCTGTGATCCCTGCCACACCACACCTGGCACACTCCCCCCAACGCCCACCCTGCTCCAGGCAAGGGTGCTGCCCGTCTCCCCACGGCACAGTGAGCTGTAACGGCAGGGACGGTGCCCAGCACGTGGCACACTATCTGGCACACAGTAGGTGCACTATTGATATTGGCCGAGTGGATAAATGAACAGATGGTGTCAGAAGACATTTTCTGAGCTTACAGCAGTACGAAACAAATCGCCAGTCCAGCACGTACATTTGTGTATTTGCTGCAGTTTAGACAAACGACCTAAGCGGACAGAATGCTGCACTCCAGGACAAGGGGGCCACCCCAATACGGGCTGAGAAGGGGAGCGAGGCAAACGTGCACTGCCCTTTCCTTCTGTGCCCAGGGCTTGAGCTGGCGGTCACAGGGCAGAACTCGGGTTCGAGTCCCACCCTGCCCTCATTCACTGTACACCTTGAGCAAGTTAGTTAACGTCTCTGACTTTATTTCTTCATCTGTAAGGTAGGGACAGTAAAAGTATCCTCATAAAATGACTAGGAGAGTTAAATGACATAATGTGATTGGAGTGACTGGATTTCACGTGGCTGACTGCATGGTTCAGGTGCTGGACCCGATGGCCTGAGAAACATGCCAAGCATTAGGTTTATGGTAAGGGTTAAGGTTAAGGTTTGTGAGGGGGAGAAGAAAAATAATAATAAGAAGAAGAAACAAACAAAAAAAAGAAAAAAGAAAAAAATAGAATCAGACAGGGTGCATGTACAGGCATGCCCAAAATCCCAAGGGGAGAACAGAGGAGGTGGGGTTGGAATATGGCTGTCCCAAGGGAGTGCTTTCTCACTTTCTCTGTCTCACCAGTGAGTACACACACCTTACAGCAAACTAAAACAAAAGGATGTGATGCTTGCTGCTCATATAAATGACCCACTTGACCACGACATGAGCCATTAGGAAAAGCTGCATCCCCGTGTCACACACGCAGAAGCTGAGGCTTAGGAAGGCTCCATAACTTAGCCAAGCTCATGCAACTACAGCAGGCCTCGTGTGCAAGGTTGGCTTCTGCCTTCTGGGGGTCTCTGACGGCCCCCACCTACCCAGAGCTGGGCCTCAGTCCTGTCATGTAGGTAACTTGGAAGACAGAGTTACCTAAAGGTATCCACGTGACTGGGGACACTGTCCTAGACAGCTAGGGCAGCCAGGCCCACCAGAAGATTGCAAGCAGAGTTAGGGCCGGCCCTGGACAGCAGCCAGGCTGGCTCTGGCTCAGGCCCTTAGTACATGAGCATTTTTGTGTGGCTGTATGCCTCGGAGCCCGTTTCCTCGTCCACCTGTAACAGGGAAGGGAATGCGGACACCGGGAGAGCAGGGAACAAGTCTGACCTTCCACCTGTGTCCCCTGTGCCTCGCACAGGCTGGCACATGGCAGGCACTTAAAAATGCCGGCTGTAGTAATGGAAGAATCCGATGAGAGGCCCTGTGCGGAAAGTGCGACCGGCTGCAAAGCATTTACTGGTGAGTTACCTTCCCCGTCCTTGCCCACAGGAATTTATAACCCAGGGAATTTATCCATTCACGCAAGCTCTCCTCCTCTGACCCTCCACTCTCACTGCCCACAGCTCGAGGGCACCATGCAATCACACACTGCCCGAAGGAGTCGGAAAGGAAGCCATGGGGCACTGGTCTGGGAGCCGAGGTTTCCAAATTCTCTTTTTCCTTCCTTTCCTCATGATACAGAGTGTATGTGTACAATAGACAGAGACACACAGAGAGAAACCCAGAGTCTTGTCACGCTGCGATCCTCTTTCCTAGTCTACCAGCTGCTCAGGATTTGGGGCACCTGCATGTGCACCCGGCATGGTGTCAGGACCAACCCAGGGATTCAAACCTGCAGATAGCCATATGGCTTCCAGCAATGCAGTCCAGTACACTACCTACTGTACCTCCTGGCTGGGCCAAGGCTGCTTTACCACTACCTGCCCAGGACTTTTTCTTACCATGACACCAAAAACCAGACATCTCATTCTTTCCAGGAAGGGAACCTAATTTTCCTTTTTATTTTTGGAGATATTTTTGCTATAAGGCGTGTGCATTCACCAGAGAGACCCAGAGAGACAGAAAGCAAGAAATCACCCTCCATGGGGAATGGCCATGCCACAATCCCTTCTCCATTCTCCTCTCAGGATCTTGGGCACGCGCATACACACACGCCTGGTGTGAGTTTTAAGCCGTCGGATCCGGGATTTGAACAGTAATCGACTACGTGGAGTCTAGCAATGTAACCATTACGCCATCTGCTGGTTCCCTGGGAACCTAATTTTCACAACAGTAAGACCAATCAGCTTCCTCAAGCTGGATGATCGAATTGGATGGACTCTGATCCCATAGCCTATCTGATTTTTGTCTTTTTTGTTTGTTTGGTTTTTGCTATGGGGCATTGTATGCTCACCAGAGACAGAGGTAGAGGGACAGTAAGAAATCACCTCCCAGGAGCAAATGTCCACACCATAATCCCTTCTCCTCCATTCTCCTCTCAAGATTTTGGGCACATGCACACACATGCACCCAGTGTGTTTTTTCCAGCTGCCAAGTCTGGGACTGAAACCACGCACTTTTCTATGTGGAATCCAGCTGCCTTAACCTCCACACCATCTGCTGCCCCTCCCCGCCATCTTTGCCATCTGAATGCAAGCTGCAGGAGGGCAGAGGCTTTAGCCCTCTTACTATGGCTCCTTCAGAGCCTTGGGCAGTCATGCCAGGAGATAGCGACAAAGGAGTATTGTCAAATGTGTGCGTGGACAAATGGCTCTTTACCTACGCCACGGCAGGCAGGGGAACAGCTCTTTCGGGCCTGTGTCCACCTGACACACTCTCCGTGGTGCCTGTACTGAGTAGCAGCTCAATAAATGTGTGCTGATGCACGACCCGCAGCCAGCTCCTAAGTGCAGACAGACGCCGCCTGCAACAGCTCGCTGCATCCCGGTGGCGCACACGCTGTCTGGACTCCCGCAGCCCGGCGGTGTTAAATGGCCTCTCCTCTCCAGATACGTCAGCAGTCCCTCCACTGGTCTCTCTCATCCTCACAGGGCTCCTACACCATTAATCGTGATTCTCCGGGGCGGGTCAGAGGAGAGGCTGACAGCTGCCAGACGGTGTTTGTGGCGGGGAGGACAGAGGAAACCAGGGGGGCAGCAGATTAATTACAGACTTTCTCTGGGCTGTGGGCAACAAGATCTTGATTACTCCTCCTGACGCTCTGGGCTCCTCAAGACAAATGGACGTGGGCTTCTCCACTCTCCTCTGACTCCCCCTGGCTGGAGAAACTCCAGGCAGCAGCCTGGATGACGTGTGCAAGTGCAGTGGCCAGGGCAGGGGATGGGCCGCACCTCCACACCACATCGATTCAGCCTGGGGCCCCGGGATCTGCTCGAAGGACGGTCAACCCCCTCAAAATCAGTTGGGCTGCACATAGTGGGCATCCTACCCGCTGGCAATGAGTGGAGCGATGCCAGGATGCAGGACTGTCCTGGGAAGCAGGGACTGGTACTCACTCCCTCAGGGATCCAACACTCTGAAACTCGGTTTCTTATTCTGTCAAATGCTGGAATTAGGCTGGATGGCCTCTAAAGTTCTTTGAAGCTCTGAAACCCTGCCGTTCTGCGATCTGACCTCCCAGATAACCATAGGTACCACGTGCTCCAGGCAGAGGATGGAGGCAGACATGTCTGCTCCTCGGAAACCTTCCAGGTAGCCGTTCTCACTGAGCCCTACTGCAGAGGTGGAACCTGAAGGCAGAGGGTCACACAGCTGGGGGTGCAGGGGCGGACCACAGGCTCCAGGACTCCGTTCTCACCCAGCACTTGTCCCTCCGTGTTCCAGATCCTCCTCGCACACACTGAGCCCTCGAGGAAATGGGATGTGACTATGATGGTTACAAGGAGGTTGGGACCAAGACGAGTTCCACGCAACCCCTTGGTCACGTTGGGGGAGCTGAGACAGGAGCTGGCAGCACCCTTCAGTCACAGGAGCCACCCAGGTGTTCTCCGCCATTAGGATTCACCACAAGGAAACGCTCCCAAGGGTTGTGCCGGGTCACGTGTGGTAGCTGCCCCGGGGTGGGTGACATCAGCATGGTGGCAGGACCGCTCTCACTCATTACGATGAACTGAGGCCAGGGACCAGACTGACTGCTGGCCCAGGCCAGCTGGAGAGGAGGCTCCCAGTAATCCAGCAGGTACCTGGTAGTATCCAGGCCAGCGCTAGGATGGCCGAACTTGCAGGCGCTCATGAGCCAGAGGAAGGAGAGATCTCCGGTCTTCTATGCCCTCTTCGGAGATTTTGGACCAAGTACCTAACACACCTCTAAACAAGCCTCCTAGAAGCTAGAGCAGATGCTTCTGGCTCCCAATCTGAGCTGCCACTGTGTCCTTAAGCTGCTCCTTAACCTCTAAGAGCTTCATTTCCACAACTATAAAACAGCTGGATCAAAGCCCCCCTGGGAAGTCACTGCCAGAGATCTCAGGAATAATGCAATCCGTACCTGTAAACTTCCTCCCACCGTCTCCCTATCCCCACTCTGCACCTCCCTGTGGCCTGACACAGGCACCCTGGATCGTGGCCACACCTCCTCCCCACAAGACAGCTGCCCAGCCTGCTTGCTAGTTCAGTCCCCAGCCTCTCACCTCCAAAATGCTGCTCCCAATCAACCCACCCTGAGAGCTTTCTCCGAAGAAGTCAGGTCTCCTTCCTTACTCAGACCTGGCCTGGCAAGGGAGAAACATCAGTGCACTGGAAGGGGAGACCTGAGTGACCTTGGGCCGGGCAGCATCCATTTCCTCTTCCATAATGTAGAGAAATGACATTCACACCCTCCAGGGCTGCTAAGAGGATCAAATGAGATAATGGATGGAGAAGTGTTTTGCAGATGAGAGGAGGGATTCCGAAGCAAAATGGAGCACGGCATGCCCATGGCCTAGCTGGGCCGACGCAAGCACGTGCACTTAACACGGCCGGCCGTGGCACCGATGCCTCATTTACTCAGCAACTGTTTCTACCGAGTGTCTACCGGGTGGCAGGCAGTCTCCAGGCCCTGGGACACAGTCCCTGCCCTAGGGAGATTACAACTTGGGACAGAGACAGCCATCAGACACTCAGAGAACCAGATGCCGTAATTCCAGACAGCTACGGGAACGAACAGGTGCAATCAAGAGTGGCCAAGAGGGATGCATGCCTGAGAGTGGCCAAGAGGGATGTCCAACTTGGGTTATCCTGGTCCTTTGAAGGGGCAGGAGGGAGCAAGGAGGAGAGAGGAGATAGGGACAGAGAAAGCAACCCATGGGGAGACCAGTGGCCTCTGATGGGACACAGCTCAAAGAGCTTCAGCAGCAGCAGGGACTGCTATTCTGAAACTGGAAGACCAGGGAGCCAGTGGGTGGGGTAGTGACTGAGGTGCTGGACTCCCACACGGTTTGAATCCCAGACCCAGCCGCTTGAAACTCAAGCTGGGCATGTGTGCATGCATGCCCAAAATCCAAGAGGAGAATGCAGGAGAAGGGATTGCAGCATGGCCACGCCCCTGGGGGATGATTTCTCGCTTTCTGTCTCTCTGTCTCCCACTGACTCTCCAGCCAGTGTACATGCCCTATAGCAAAAATCCCTCAAACAACAACAACAAAAACTGGAAAGCTGGAGCTCCCTTCCTGTGTATCTGCTGTCCTGTGTCCCGTCTCCCTCATTAGGCTTGGTGTCTCCAGGCACACAAGCCTGTCCCCTCTCTCTCTCTGCACCCCTAGGTATAGGATAGGGCCGTGCATCTGGGACCAGCAGTTGGTGTAATGGCTATGTCACTGGACTCCCATGTAGTCGACCGTGCTTTGAGTCCCAGACCTGGTGGCTTAACCAAACGCCAGGCACATGTGCGTGCGTGCCCAAGATTCCCAGAGGAGAATGGAGGAGAAAGGATTAGAAAGGATTACAGCGTGGTCATCCTCCAGGGGGGTGATTTCTCACTTTCTGTCTCTCTGTCTCTTTCTGTCTTTCTGGCGAGCGCATGCACCCGATAGAAAAAAAAAAAAAAAAAACTCTCTCAAAAAAAAAAAAAAAAAAAAAAAGGATAGGGCCCTGCATTGAAAGCCAGTTTCTCCATTAACCTTGTGTGCTAGACCCAAGCCTCAGCATCCAGATCTTCCCACTGAAAGGCAGGTGGTGAGAGGCGAGAAGATGGAGAGCTGATCACAGTCACAGCAAGCCGGGGGGAGTGGGAGATGTGGACCCCAGGGTCAGAAGGGAAAGGCAGGACTGGCTCTGAATGGTGACAAATGTCCCTGGCATTTATCCGAGGCCACCAGGCTGAGCCTCAGGGGAGCTGAGCTCCTGGCAGAGAGCACGTGAGCTCAGGCTTTGAAATCAAATGGCCCAGTGCTGGAGCCATTTATAACCCATGCAGAACAGAAAGCCCTCGCAGGAGGAGTGTCCGCAGAGGAACCCAGTGGGCAGGGAGACGCGGGGAGAACAGCTTTTAGGGACAGCATTTTAATTACCTCCCAACACACATGGCCCTCTCTCTTCTGCTAAGAATGTCTCCGGTGGCCAGGAGGAGAGGCGCTTCCTGCAGAAGCTTGTGCTGTGGACAGAGCTTTAGTGAGGAAATCCGAGGGTGTCTGCCTAGAGAAGGGGCTGGGGAGGGGCAGTGGCCGTGGGATGGGCAATGCAGAGTCCCACCATTTGTGCTCAGAGGGGAGCTACTCCAGACTCAGAGAACAGCACGTAGGCCAAAGCCAGAAGAAGCCCCTCAACTAACGTCAGTGATAAAGGAGTCCTGAGGCTGACAGCAGCAAGGGAGTGCAGACGTGGGCTCCTGCCCCCTGGCCTGGCTCCAGCACGCCCAAGTGGAGACCTCATACATTTTCCTGTCCACAGCCAGGTGGCTGTGTGGTTTTCACACCACAATCCAGCCCCAGGTTCCAAATCCAGAACCTTCCCAGATGGGTCAGCCTCAGAGTGCCTCGGTTCACTGCAGCGCCACTATCTGCTCCCCACCACGTTTTTTATTTTTAATTTTATTTTAAGAATTATTTATTTAATTTTATTATTATTATTCAATTTGAGCAGAAAGAGAAAGAGAGAGAGGGAGAGTGAGAAAGCAAACTGCCAGCTCCAGGACTCGAACTGTGGTTGGCCATGTGGGAGTCCAGCACCTTAACCACCACACCACCTTCCGGGGGCTCCGGTCTCCCACTTTTTGTAAAGTTCTTGACAGAGTAGATAAGGAAGCAGCTAGCCCTGGACCCACACATTCCTCAGAGAACCCAGGATCAGCCCCTCTGCTGCCCCAGAGGTGTGAGGTGAGAAGATAGGCAAGCTAGATACTTGAAAAGAAAGGGCCACGCAAAGTAAGTCGCAAAGTAAGTCATGGCTGCTTCTCAGCTCAGAGGCAGAGGGCCTGACCCTAGGACGCCAGATCACACCTGACCAACCAGGGTTGGAGTTCTGGCCCAGCAGCTTCCACAGCAGGCTCGCATGCATATGTCCCAAAGGATGGGGAATTAGAGGAAAAAGAATTGCAGGTGGAGGGTATGCTCATTCTCTTTCTCTCATGCACTCTCTGGTATAATAAAAGAATAAAACAAACAAAAACTTCAGTGATAGATGTATTCTACTGGTGTCTTTCCAGCTCAGACAACACACAGCGTTGCCTAGGAGCACATGCGTGGCACACCCCACCCCTCCCCTCCACCCAGCCCAGCCAGCACTGACGGTCATCCCTCAGGGTAAGGCCTGGCACCGGCTCCCTGCGGAGCCCAGAGAGCAGCAGCCTGTGGCTGACCACAGGCCAAGCCTGAGGCACTTCATAGAAAAGGCTCCTGTTCAAACCCCTGTTGTCATGGGCATTCCTGTGCAACCACAGCCAGGTCCTAGGCCTCTCTGTGCCTTAGTCTCCCATGAAATGGAAGACATACCACCTGTCCCTCTCCTTCACAGGCCTGTCCAAAGACCAAAGAGGATAAAACATGTGAAAACACTTTGATCGTGTATCAGACGGCCAGAACTTCTGCTTCTGAATCAGAGCTCCCTGGTTGGTTACGTTGGTTAGTTCCTGGCTTTACCTCTTCACATTTCACTCACCATTCACTCTCTCGCTCACGTTCTAGAGCATGGGTCTCAGTCCCTGTCTCTCAAATCCACTGATTGGATGAATGATTTACTTTTGTCTTCAATAAAACACCTAGAACAATATTTTCCACCTAGTTGGAGTTCAATAAATGTATGACTGATTCATTGATAAAATCGAGCCCATGGAGGATGTTTAATCCTGTGCACCTTTCCCCTACTCAGTGGCTTATCTTAATATCAGTGCTAACAACAACAAAAAAACACACACAATGGGTTAGGATGGCAAATTGAAGCTCTCCCCCACCTCCTCTATCCACAACCATTACAAGATCCCCAGAGGGAGGAGGTATAATATAGTGGTTATCAGCACAAACTCTGCATTTCCATTATAAATTAATCTTTTTACATTTTATTTTTATTTGCCAGAGGGCTTGTAAACTGTCTGGAGAGAGACTGAGAGAGAGAGAGAGAGAGAGAACGTGAGAAAGCACTCCCTCCAACGGGGCATGGTCACACTGCAATCCATTCTCCTCGTTGTTTCCTTCTTTTCAGGATTTTGGGCTCACAGGGACACGCACCAGCCTGCTTTTCAAGTCACCTTGTCCAGGACTAGAACCACACTGTTGGCCATGTGGGATATAGTCACCTTAATCACCATTGCACCAAGGCCCTGCATTTACTTTTCAACAAAGCTTCCTGAATCTGGGTTCTACTACCTAGCTAGCTATGTGACTTTGGGCAAGTGATTAACCTCACCAAACCTCAGTTTCCCTATCCATTAAATGGAGGAAAATGTTAGCTAGTCCTAAAGTTGCTTTCAAAGATTAGCTGGATCTTAGCAGCAGGCCTGCAAATAGCAAGCACTCGATGCTCAACAGCTGTTATTGTGATTATTGCTATTATTGTCCGGAGCCGAATCACCATGATTTGGGGGGAATTGGTATTTGGGTACATATTTGCCATTAACGTGGATGACCGGAGCGCTCTGTGGCAGCCAGTGGATTAAGCCTCTCATTGCTCTAGACTGGAGAAGTGGTTGCACCCCTAAAGCCAACTATAGTCCCTGTCTGGAATGGCATCTGGGGCTGGGGGCATTGAATGGAGCCCTTGCCCTGACGTGCTAACCCAGCGTTAATGGTGCGAGTGAATTACAAACAAGGCCCACCTGCTGTGCCCAGCTACAAAACCCGGCAGGAGGGTAATTGCGCGGAACTTGAGCACAGGGGGACGCAGCGGGCACGGAACACATTAACCACCGGGAAGAGCAACTTCCCAGCACAGACCCAAGGAGAAGCCGGCGGCGGGACCATGACGCAAGCGCCAGATGGAACTCTGGCTCTGGAACTGCAGGAGGATGACGCTTTCATAGGACCACAGCTGTCCAGCCCTGCCCCTCCAGAGCTGAGAGCAGGGGGAGAGGGAGCACCTAGGAGGGCCACACCCAGCCTGCAGTCACCTGCGTGGGTGCCGAGACTGTCCAGCACCTCCCCAAGTCCCGTCAGGTGGCCCGTGCCGTGGGAGGAATGACTGTTGGATCACCAGGCTGGTGCAGGCAGTGGCGGCCTGGAGGTCACACGTTTGCTCCTTCCCTGGTTCAACAACGTGCACGCATTAGGAAACCATGCATGTGAAAGGAAAGCTGATATGACATGGGCTGCTCTCTCGGGGGCTCACTACCTGTAGGGAACATGGCGCAGGCCTCAGTCACCCAGCACTCAGTCACGGCGTCACCTGCGATCACATGGCCCAGACACCATGCAGGGCTGGCACCAGACAGAGAGCTTTAGCACTGTCCAGAGAAAGCTGCGCTGGTCTGGAAGGAGAAACACACAGACACGCATGCACGCACACATACACATACACGATGACACACCCTAAACAAATACACACATACATATATGCACTGACATCACACATACCAGGCATGCATATACACATGCATACAGACATATACATGGACACCATACATACACAGAGGGGTCTTCAGAAAGCTCATGGAAAATGCATATCATGAAAAAACTATATATGGATTTCCAAATTTTTGCATCAAAAGAAACTCACACTTTAATTACATTTTTATGAACTTCCTGAAGTTTCCTCATATCTACAGACATTGACGTAGACGCATATGTACCACGGATACATGCATGTACACAGGCCCACGTGAATACATGCGTGCATACGAATGCACCACAGACATGTGAACATGTACACACACACATGCAGGCATCTACACGCCCTCAGGTTTTAGGCTTTATGCACAAGGTCCAGGGCTCTCCTGTCACCACCAAGTCCCTAACATGCTCTGAGATCAGGAAGGCAAGGACAAGGTCAGGTTCGCAGAAAGAGCAACCCACATCCTGCCTAGCTTCATGGTCTGTCCTAAGTGAGGAAATTTTGGCCACACCTTCGCCTCCTCTTCCACTGGAAGGTTCGCTGCTAGCCCAAGAGGAGTGACCTGACAGGCCAGATGTTCCTCCTGGCCTACCAATGACAGCTTTCCTCCTACTCATGAGAGGTCAGGCCAGGAAGGCCAGGCCAGGCCACTGCCCAGAGTACGGGAACGCGTTCCTTCCCAGAGGCTCACTGACTAGCTGCCACCAGGCACTAACCTCTCTGAGCCTCAGCTGCCGCGTCTGTGAAATGGAGCTAATGACAGCCCCGACCTCATCGTTGGCGTCTCAGAGGAGAAATCATGCAACGCACTTACTACGAGGGTGCTTCAAAAGCTCACAGAAGATGCGTCTTATGAACAAACTACGCATGCGTTTCAAAAATGTTTTGCATCGAAATGAATTTTAATCCCATTATTCCATAAAGTGCTGGACGTATCCTCCTATAACTTGCTGTGGAACCCCCTCCCTGCAGACTGGAAGCAGACAGCTCTACTGATTCTGATCCCTGTGTTTAGTCCACTGAAGAGCATTTTCATCCCTGCTATTTCATTCACTGGCCAAAGATCTGCTTGGCCCTAATATGCGTGAGGCCTCAGACTTTGTACCAAAAGGTAGTGTCCTTGTCCTTGAAGTGTTCATGAAATTTTAAAAACCACCTATATCCTGCAGAACTATACACACAAAATCATGGATGTGGATACACATGCACACACATATGGCCATGTACATGTGTGCACACGTAGGCACACACATTTCCTGCCCCTAGAAACTTGTCATCTCTATATAAGGTATTACTGCCTACACTGTGGAACTTGAATTTATGTCCAGGCAGTAGGCGGCACAAGGATTTTTTTTTTGGAGAGGTTTTTGCTATAGGGTACGTGCACTTGCCAGAAAGACAGAGAGAGACAGACAGAAAGAGAGAAATCACCCCCCAAGGAGGATGGCCATGCCGCAATCCCTTCTCCTCCATTCTCCTCTCGGGATCGTGCCCGGCGTGAGTTTAAGCCACTGGATCCGGGACTCAAACCATGGTCGACTACATGGAAGTCCAGCAATGTAACCATTATGCCACCTGCTGGTCCCCATGGGGATTGTTTCACTTTATTTTCTGAAAGAGGAAACAGGTTCAGAGAACATAAACGTCTTGTCCAAAGATAAGGCGGAGGGACGCACCAGGAGCTAACATTACTAGGTGCCCACTCTGCACACACGTTGAATTAGCCACTTCCATGGTCTCTGCAGCAAACCCCACAAAGATAAAGACATGGGAACTCCGAGAGGAGGGTAATCGTCAAGGGTCACACAGCTAGGTAGCATGAGCCAGTTGTGAGCCGTCCCACCTGCCTCGGTCAGACCTGTCAGCTCCTCCCACGGGACTTCACAAGTGGCGCTGCAGGCAGTGCTGGGGTGGCCTGCTAGGCTCCGGGCATTGTGCTCCAGTAGCACCCTGGCACGCAGGCGCTACGAGCAGCACCGGGTCTAGGTGCACACCCTGCAGGGCCCTCCGCAGGGCCTTCGCTGGCTTTGCCCTTTCCCCAGAAGAGCTGGCACATTCCCATCCTCTTCCAGACCCTGACTCAAATCTGTAACTCTCAGGAGGCCTTTAACTTCTAGCCCTCTCTTCTAGCGTTCGAGAGCACTAATCACCTCTATAATCAGCTTATAGTATACTTTACTTATTCACAACAGTTCGTATTTATATGGGGTTCCCACACCATTTACTACAACCGGAGCTCCTGAGAGCAGAGCTTTGGTCTGCGTGGTTACTTGTCTTTCTGTGTCCCAAGCACCTAGCACGAAGCCTCCACGAGTGGTAGGTGCTCAGGAGGCACGCTTGATGTGTCACCTTCCTGTCAATTACTGGGACGAAGCAGAGGCAGCGTGAGACGTCTACTGTTTGTTCCGACAGCAACAAGATGAGGTGAGGAGGACACCAGAGGACTTCTAGGAGCTCTAGTCCTGAATACGAGGAGACTCTGAGGCCACCCGGGCAGTGTCTGAGCATGGCTGGAGGCAGGACACCAGGCCCCACTTGCTGTACACCCTGACGGGACAGGAAGGCCAGGGAGAGGCTCTGCGTGGGTCCTCACAGCCTAGAAGGTCAAGACAGACCTAGAGAGCGATCCCTTGGCTCTGAAGGCAGATCCCAGGATCTCAGAGCTGCAAGGGGCCTCGGAGATCACCTAGCAAGGGCTCCCCACCTCGCAGATACAAGAGCCAGGCGCCGAGAGGCTCAATGGCATAATTGAGGCCAAGAGTTTGAATCAGGACAGGTGCTAAGACCTGAGTCCTCCAGGAGCCCCCACAACATCCTTTCCATGGAAGTACCTGGGCACCCCAGGACTGCACCCGGTGCTGGGGACACAGCTGTGTGCAAGAGACGTAACATGTGCTGGGAAGTCACACACATAACCGTCAGATCCAGACACAAATCCAAAGTGAATGCACAGTGTTATCATAGCAGAAGCGCTTCCTGGTTGCCATGGGAACCTGGGCCAGAGCACCAACCAGGCCTGGGGGTCAGGGAAGATTCCGCAGAAGAAAGAACACTGAAGTGGGAGCCCGAAGGATGCGCAGGAATCAGCCACAGGGAAGGGGAGCGGTGGGAGGAGGGAACAGTCCACACCTAGAAGAGGAGAGAGACGGGTCTTTAGACACCCAAAAAGGAACTGTGGGTGGCTGCAATGCCCAGAGGGAGCAGGGCCCGGATCACCTGACGGTGCCAAAGCAGCCACGCAAAGAGGTCAGAATTGTCCTAAGGATATTGTGGAGACATCGGACGGTTTTAAGCTAAGGGGGTGGGGGGGAGTGGTGACGTGATCAGAATTTTTTGTTTTAATTTTTTTTTTGAGAGAGATTTTTGCTATATGACAGGTGTGCTCACTGGAGAGACAGAGAGAGACAGAGAGAGAAAGTGAGAAATCACCCCTGGCGGTGGGGACATGGCCATGCTGCAACCCTTTCTCCTCCATTGTCTTCTCAGAATCTCAGGCACACGCGCACATGTACCCAGCGTGACTTCTAAGCTGCCAGGTCCAGGACTCGAACTGCAGTTGACTACATGGGAGTCCAGCAACGTAACCATTACACCATCTGCTGGTTTCCACAATTTCTTATAGAAAGATCACTGAGTGCAATGTGGGAATTGTTTCGAGGGGTTAAGTCTAGAGTCTTTTTTTTGGTTTGTTTTGATTTTTTTCAGAGGATTTTAGCTTTAGGGCACATGTGCTTTCTGGAAAGAAAGAGAGACAGAGGCAGTGAGAGAAAAAGAGAGAAATCACCCTCCAAGGGGATGGCCACACAGCAATCCCTTCTCTTCCATTCTCCTCCTGGGATCTTTGGCATGCACGGATACCTGCCCCAACATGATTTTCAAGCCACTGGGTCTGGGACTCGAACCACGGTCAGCCACGTGAGTGTCTGAGAGATCAACTAGGCAGCTCAAGAAGTTCGAGGAAGAGCAAAGAGCAATGTGAGTAAGACAGAGGCGAGGGGGGACAGGCCTCTTCCACTTTGCACTGACGGCCTTCTAAGGAGGTAGAGTCGACCTGAGGACACCTCCAGGCTTCCGGATGGAGCCGCTGCCCGGGGTGGTGTCACTTACTGAACCAGAGACCCCCAGGGATGCTGGAGAAGGGGCGAACTCCCCAAGACAACAGAGGGAGGAGAAGCAGGAGAAAGGGCGGTGAGCTCCGAGGTAGGAACGAGGCGTGGAGAGCAGCAGGCCCTCGGGAGTTCTCCACCCAGGGTTCGGAACCTCTACTCCCACCCCGCCCACGGTGCCCCGACACAGCTGCGCCCTTGGGCGGGTGTGTGCTTCACAGACTCTGACCATGTGCCCAGGCGCTGACCCGCTGCTCAAGGTCAAGGGCCACCGTGGGTAGAAATGGTGTTTGGAGAGGCCAGAAAAGCCCTAAGCCCAGGAAAGGGCCAGTGCCTGCTCGCCCGTCCACGCCACTCTGGAAGATACCACCGAGAGGCCGGGAGTGGGATGAGAAAGAGTACAGATCTGGTACAGAAGCCACGTGGGAAGCTCCCGAGTTCACATCCTGGGTCTCCCTGTACACATCAGCCATGTGCCTGATGATCCGGCCGGCTGGGCTGGGGTTGGCTCACAGAGCAAGACCCTCTCCCCTCTCCCACTCTCTTTCTCATTAAATAAATAAATAAACTTCGAATTTTAGAATCTGGAGGCAAATTCCAGCTCCTCCACCAACTAGCTGTGTGATCTCCCACAGATTACTTAACCTCTCTGTGCCTCTCTCACTCAGAAAATTGGAATACTAATTAGTACCTCTTCATAGTTCTGCAAGAGTGAAGTGAGTGGGTATTTGTTGAAGAGCTTTGAAGAATGCCATGTAATCATTAAATTAATACACGCATACGATGGAGGTTTAGACGCCATTGCAAGGAATAAGACACCTGGGGGTGGAAAGGTCTGGCCTGTGGTTAGAAGGGCACCGCACTCCATGGCGTGTGTCTTCAGCACGCTGGCACGCATCACTAGGGAAAAGAAGGCACAGATTCGACCTGCTTTCCCCTCAGATCACCCTAAGAAATAATGACCCGGGTACGGATCTTGTCCACGAAGTCATGTCCAGCACGCCCAGCGCCCGAGTGGCCTCGACGTCTGCGGAGTCCAACCGGCCTCTGCTTTTCTAGGGGAGGTGGTCAGCACGGTGGTTCAGGTCTCTGGACAGCCCTGAAATCTACAAGCACGTTTGCTACGCGGCTCAGCCAAAGGTGTATGAATAAAGAATCGACCACTCAATTGACACTGCTGGCCGGAGAGGAGAGGCGGGAAGACGCACTCTGCCTGAGAATGGGATTTGCCAAGTGCCAGGGGATTAAAAAAAAAAAAAAAAGCCTGTCCCTCCAGGGCACCCTGACATTGTGTTTCCACAGGCTCCTGTTCCGGCTTCCCCCTTGTCACTTGCTGGTGGAAAATACAACACGAGGATACCGGCTCCCCCCCCCCCCCCCGAGCAGCAGCCCGCTGCCTGCCAGGCTCTCCCCAGCCTTATTTAAGAAAGGAGGGGAGGAGGACGTATTCTCGGGTTCGCGCTCCCTCTTGCCTCCCCTTTCTCTATTTTTTACAAACTATATTCACGTCAGGGTGATGAGTGTAGCCTCGTCTCACCCATTTGTGGAAACTGAGTGTTGGGAACATTCAAAACCCTCTTTCAGTTACTCTCAGATACAAGGGGTCTTCAAAAAGCTCATGAAAGAGGCTTATTATGAACAAACTATGTATGTATTCAGAAATGCTTCCTACCAGAATAAATCATACTATTTTTTTAAGGTTTTTGCCATAGGGTGCATGTGCTCATCAGAGAGAGACACAGAGAGGAAAAGTGAGAAATCACCCCCCGGGGAGCTGGACATGCTGCGATCCCTTCTCTTCCATTCTCCTCCTGAGATTTTGGGTGCACACGCACCTGGCAGGACTTTCAAGCCACCAGGAGGAGACCTGAACCGAGGTCATCCATCTCAAAGTCCAGCGCCTTAATCACCATGCCACCTGCTGGCCCCATACTATTTTTTTTTTTTTAAGTTTTGCTCTACAGCATGTGTGCATGCCAGAGAGAGACAGCTGCAATACAGAGTGGTAAATCACCCCCCCACACACACAGGGGGTGGCCACGCAGCAAGCCCCTCTCTTCCAGTCTCTTCTTCGGATTTTGGGCAGACACACACATGCACCCAGCATGATTTTCAAACCACCAGGTTCAGGACTCAAACCATGCGGCCATGTGGGATCCAGCACCTTATCCTCTGCACCCCCTACTGGCCCAATAACTCAGACTGTTTTGCTTTTGTTTCTGTTTTCGTTTTTGTTTTTAGGTTTTTGCAACAAGGTGTGTGCACTCACTGGAGAGAGATAGAAAGAGACAGTGAGAGGGGAAGTGAGAAATCACCCCCCCCAGTGGGGATGGCCATGCTGCAATCCCTTTTCCTCCCAGGGATTTTGGGCATGTACACACACACGTGCAGTGTGGTCTGGGGTATGGGACTCAAACCCTGGTCGGCCGGGTGGGAGTCCACGCCCTTAGCCACCACACACCCGTCGGCCCCTGTGCCACATTTTCTTTTGCATTAATCTGCTGATGGACACTTAGGCAGGTACCATGGCCTGGCCACGTGGACCAGAGCTGACGCGGGCTGCAGCACACACGGGCGTGCAGACATGGCTACCACACGCTGATTTCCCTTCCTCTGGACACACGCCCAGGAGGGACGGCTGGATCACACGGTGGTTCTACTTTCGGTTTGTGGAGGAACCTCCATACTGAGTGCTGTGACCGCTGTACTAATTTACATCCCACCACAGTGTCAGGGAGCCCCCTTTCTCCCACGCTCCCCTACACTCGTTACATTCGTTCTTGTCCCTCCCTCCTTCCTCTGCTCTTCTGTTCTTCACGATGCCCCTCCCGGCTGGCCACCCACGCCTACCTCTAGGGAGTCCTGTGGTGCTCAGAGACACAAGGGGCAGGAGCTGGTTTTGCATCAGCTTTTCTCCAGGGACACCCTGTGAAAGGCAGAAAGGCTGCTCCTGCCAGCCCGATGCCTCTGGCCGTGGTCCTGAACGCCAGCCCTACCAGGACGCAGGTAAAGCCCAGAGAGCAACACTCTAGGGAACACTGCACAGCAAGGAAAATGCACAAATGCTAACAGCACGGATGAGTTCCACAGACAGAAACATTGACAAAAGCAAGCCACAGCCCCGCCACGGGGCACGGGCAGTAGGCGTGCTGCTACCTGGAGGCCACAGGGAGGCTCTGGGATGTACCCTGGGTGCATCTGAGCATGCCAGACACGTCCGCAGTCATGCCTGTTACAGGACTTGGGGGAGGACTGCTGCATGAAAGCCCTTTCAGGTGTCTTCACATACAAAGAAAATCAACAAGAAGTACAGAAGGGACGCAAAAGAAATCTACTGAATTATTCCTGGTTCACAGAATTCACAAACAGGCAGAACTTATCTATGGCGTTGGAAGTTAGCATACTGAGGGCCAGCAGGTGGCGTGGTGATTAAGGCAGCTGGATCCCGCACAGCTGACTGCGTGGTTCTAGTCCTGGACCCAGCGGCTTGAAAAACACACCAGGTGGGTGTGCATGCATGCGTACCCAAAATCCCTAGAGAACTGGGAAGGGACTGCAGCATGGCTATCCCCCTGGGAGGTGCTTTCTCACTTTCTCTCTGTGTGTGTCTCAGGTGAGTGCACATTCCCTATAACAAATTTTTTTAAAAAGTCAGGATACTGAACCCCTGGGTGTCATGGTGACTGATTTCATGCTCACTGTGAAAATGTAAACGTGTACATCTACGACTGGTGCATTTTGATTTGATATACTTCTATTTAAAAAAAAAAAAAGTTTGTAGTTAAACAATGTTTAGGACCAGTACGAGATAACCAGGGAAAGAAAGGGATCGCACTTGTCCTGCACCCTCGGCTTCCCTCCCTCACTGTCTCCCCATAATCACCCACACCCTTGCCAATCACTCACCACACCCTCTCGCTCTGCAGCCAACAGGAAAGCATGGGATTAATTAATTCACACTAAATTGTCCATGACTGATAGTGGTTCAAAAGTATTACCCCTCCCCGGGGGACTTCTTTTCTAATCAAGCAGAATTGCTTTAACTAGAAATAGTAGCTGTTAGCAGGCATTGGGAGAGAGAGCCGGGAGAGACATGGTGGGGGAGGGGCATCTCTTACACCCCTCAACTCACTCAGCACCCCGAGGGCCCCGTGCAGCTCTGCAGAGCTTCTCCCCTCCCCCTGCAGAATGCACACTGGCATCCAGACTGAACCATGTACAGCCCCGATCTGCCAGGCAGGCCTGCCTGAAAGCAGAGCAGCCAGGCTTCAGGGTCAGCTCCGAGGGAGCAGAGGCAACAGAGAAGTCCAAACGCTCGGCAGAGAGGGTGCTGTGCACTCGGGTGTGCGGTGTGAGGCTGGGACCACGCCATCATGCCGCCCAATGCTTGGGACTCGGACTCCGTCTCTTGACTGGCCTACCTGATGGAGCACACCTTGGGCAGTTCTAGCATATTTCCAAGAATTACGCAAATATGCCCGCCCTTCTCAGCAGGGGAGGATTGCTTGTTCATAACTCACAGCCAGACCGTCTCCGAGAAGAATGCAGAGTGTCATGCTTTTGCGGGGACTCTTGGACCACACCTGTCACCTACTGCTATCTGCTCTGGCCTGGCATGGAATGCAGGGACGGGAAATAGACCCCATGGCAGCTTAAGGTGCCCTGGCCTTTTGGTCTATTTTCTCCTGGGCTTTGATCCCCGCTGTCAAGGCAGAGCGCAGCCAAAGTGCAGGGGCCTCTTGTCTGGCAGCCCAGGCAGCAGAGATGAAAGGCCGCCAATCTGGCCACCTGCTCCTGCAGGCAGGTGGGTCACACACTTGGTGGCTCCATGAGCTGAGCAGGAGACTGGCTGGGAGGAGGGAAGAGATAAGCCCTGGCAGGGGAAGCCCCCCCTACTTCCTCTTGAGGGTCTCCTGAGAGCCCCTGTAACAAACCCCTCAGTGTCTCCCTGTCTCTCTCCGGTTGCCAAGCCTGCTGCCTGGAGACTATGTTTTCCAGACAGAGCCCCAGGTCTCGCGTCTGACAGGCGCAACCCCGACTGGGTCCCTCCAGGAGCTAAGACTCCCTGGGGAGAGTCTCTGGGGAAGGCAAACTGGCAGGCGGGGGGAGTCATGGTGCCGGGAAGGCTCCTTCCAGAAATGCCAGGGCAAGGCCCTGCAGACACACCTTGTAGGGAGCTAACCAGGGCAGACCATCAGGAAGGGGCACTTGGTGTTACAAGCACAGGCCTTTCCAGACTTCCACTGCTGTAACCTGAGAAGCATCACTGAATGGTGGGGAGAAAAAAAGGCTTCGGAATCAGGAAATCTGGATTCAAATCCCAGCTCCACCCTCTATAGGCTGCAAACCTCCAGCACAGCCACGGCACATCGCGGGGTCTCGGCACACATTGGTTCGACAATGAATACTCCAGCTACATTAGTGTGACAGAGAGCACCATGAAACACAGGGCACCGCGTCCCCCTTTTGCCATTTATTAGGTGGCTTACAACATGTCAGGCATGACGCCAGGCACTTTGCATACATTATCGCTCTTAATCCGCATGCAAACTGAAAGGCAGGTCTAAAGAGCCCCATTTTAGAGACAAGGTTCAGAAAGGTGCAGCCACGTTTCCGTGGTACACAGCCTGTAAGTGGAAGCATTACAATTCTTTCTTAAGGTTTTTGCCATAGGGCGCGTGGGCTAGCCAGAAAGAGAGAGAGACAGTGAGAGGAAAAGTGAGAAATCACCCCACAGGAGGATGGCCACGCAGCAATGCTTTTGTCCTCCATTCTCCTAGAATTTGGGGCTCATGCACACGTGCACCTGGTATGATTTTCAAGCTGCCAGGTCTGGGACTTGAACCACGGCCAGCCATGTGGGAGTCCAGCAACTTAACCATCCGTTAGCCCCCAGAATTTACCTTTGTTAATAAACGGTAAGAGTTAAGAGCATCTCAGGCCCCTACGTGAACACCATCAGTGGCAAACACAGCGGCTAACTTCAGGCGGAGGTCACCAGCTGCAGACCTGGAAGTCGCAGGATGTTAAGACAGATGCCTGCAGGCATGCACCTAGGCGCAGGTGCACAGAAGGCGGGGGCCATCCAGGGAGGGACGCCACGATGGGGGAGCCCTCTGCATCCCAGGAAAGGCTCTCTCCCTGCTGAGAAGGGTGGAGACTCCCAGGAGGACTGGCCCGGACTCAGTGTCTCTGATTTAGAGAGCTGTAAGAACTTGACATGACTGCAGACACTTACACACTTTAAATAAACTCGTAATGATAATTACCTTGCCGATGAAGCTCTAGGCCAAGAAGACTCGGAAATCAATGTCACTGAGCATACATCGTTCGTGGTTGACTCTAATCATCCCCATTGTGCTCGTGGTTCTGCGGGCAACTGCCACCCACAGCCAAGGGCACTGAGCTGGGGCCAGGGGGGCAAGGTGCTGCCATCTGATTGTGTCCCTGGGTGGGCCACGGGACTCCCCAGTCTCCTCTTCTGTAGAATGAGGATGATGAAATGACCTATCCACCTCATGATGTGAGGGCCAAAGGGTGATGCCGGAACTCCTGGGCAGGCTACGATACGCTGTTAACAAGCCATTACCACTGATGCCCTGCGCCACACGACAGCACGCTCCACTGCCCCAGTCCCAGCTCACAACCAAGACTCCAGAGTCCCTGGAGAAAGGCTTGCTCACTCTGAACACAGACGCCTCTGGGCGGGGCAAGGGTGGGGTGCTAGTGGTCGTGCAGGGGGCTACGGGGGAGCCTCAGAATCACGAATCCTGATCGCAGTGGCTGCTCTTCCACCCCAGGACTGTCTCACTCACCCCAGGACTGACTGGGTAGTGTGACTCGAATGCTTTTCCTGAAAGAGCAAAGTTTTCAGGGAGATAAATAAGCAGGCAAGAGGGAGAAGGGGGTGACTGGGGAAAAGGGGAGCAAGCATTTGGCCTTTACTAAGGCACAGGCTGGAGCTAACCCGCGGAAGGACTGGCCAGCATTGTGGAGCCCCTGGATCTCCAGGAGTACGGAGTCCTAAGTGGCTCCAGGGTTCCAAGATGGCAACTTTAGCTCAAGAATGCAGAAGAGGGAGGAAGGGCAGGGTCAGGAGGGGAAGGGGAGCTGTCCCATGCGGAACCCAAGCTTTCAGCGGGGCCTTTACCCAGCTATCTCAAGTAAGCCTGATACATCTAGGAGGTGGGAGTCTTCGTTCCCGCTGCTGTCACAAAGAGCTAGAGCCAGTGGTGGCTCCTGAACAATGTCACATGCTTCTCTCGGTCTGGAGGCTGGCACTAGGAGCTCAGGGTGCCGCAGGGTCAGCTCCAGGGAGGGCCGGCTCCTGGGCTGAGTGAGACAGCCGACTTCTGTGCTCACGTAGCGCAAGGAGGGAGCAAGCTCCCGGGGCCTCTTTTATAAGGACACTAATCCACCAGGAGGCGCTGTGCTCATGACCCAATCACCTCCCAGAAGCCCCATCTCCAAATAAGCAAAGCAAGCCAGACTGAAAGACAAGCCTTGTACTGGGTCATCAAAAAAGTCATGATGCTTTTTTTTTTTTTTTTTTTTTTTTTTTTTTTGAGAGGTTTTTGCTATAGGGCGCATACGCTCACCAGAAAGACAGCAAGCAAGAAATCACCCCCGGGGGGATGGCCACACCCTTCTCCTCCATTCTCTTCTCAGGATCTTGGGCACGCACGCACACACACACGCCCGGCATGAGTTTAAGCCACTAGGTCCAGGACTAGAACCACGGTTGACTACATGGGAATCCAGCAACATAGCCATTACGCTAACTGCTGGCCCCAGACAAATAAAAATTTTTTTAAATTCTTTAAAAAATTATATTGACTTTAAGGCGGTTTGAAATCATTTGTAGAGTTTTACTTGGTTTAGCCGACTCTGACAGGGTTATGAAGGATTTCCTTGTAATCCATACAAAGGACTTGCTCTGACGAGACAGAGGCCAGCCAGTATGCCTTGAAGGGCTGCAAGTAACTTTCAGCATGTGAGTCAGTGAGCCTTGTGGAGGAATGAGGGAGGAGAAATTTGAGAAACGGGCTTTCCAAAAATCCAAGGACTGCAGAGACCCACACAGAAAACTACTCATGAAAGCAGCAGCAAGACAAGGACTTAACAAAGCAGGATTTGTGCTTTGGAAAAAGGGCACCGGTTGCTGGCAGGAGGTCACGGCAAGTGAGCCGAAGGCTCGAGCATTGGGGACCATTTGGAAAGTTACTACGTAGCATCGTATTTTGGAATGTGAGGGACCGTGAGGAGTTAGAAATTTCAGCTATCAGAGATGTTTATATACACAACTTAAATTCATGTTTCTGAAGTACTCTAGGGTGCCCCAAAATCTGGACAGATGAGTTTGGTATAGTGTTATGTATTTACAGAATAGTGTGAACATGGTCACATAAGAGAATTTGGGAGAAGAAAGAAATGTATGTCTATGCATATTTTTAGAGAATTCCCATGTGAAAGACATAGTAATATCTAATTTTAAAAACACGGCTCGGGACCAGCAGATGGTATAGTGGTTACGTTGCTGGACTTCCATATGGCCAACTGTGGTTTGAGTCCTATCATGTCAAGTGTGTGCGCATGTGTGCCCAAGATCCCAGAAGGAGAATGAAGGAAAAGGGATTGTGGTGTGGCCATCCCCCTGAGGGGGAGATTTATTTTATTTTATTTTATTTTTATTTTTTTGGAGAGGTTTTGCTATAGGGTGCATGCACAGGCCAGAAAGACACAGAGACAGAAAGCAAGAAATCACCCCCCACGGGGGATGGCCATGCCGCAATCCCTTCTCCTCCATTCTCCTCTCAGGATCTTGGGCACACACACACATGACCCAGCGTGAGTTTATGCCACTGGTCTGGGACTCGAATCACGGTCGACTACATGGGAGTCCAGCAACATAGCCATTACACCATCTGCTGGTCCCCATGATGCATTTTTGCATGTAGAAAAACATGAAAAAATACACCATGACTTTTCCAATTACCCATATGTCCCCATTCAATATATACCGATGTCTGTCTGCACTCTACAGAAACGGAAAGATCGTTAGGTATAATAGCAGGGAGGGCAACTGTAGTTACTAGAGATAGGATAGGAGGGGATAGGTAGTAAGGGGTGTGTATTAGGGGGTGGAAAGGAGGGGATGGGGGACAAAACAAACAAAACATTTAAGAGACACAAAAAAGAGAAGTTATCTCTGGATGATAATGTACACAGTAATGTCTCCACCTTGACTACTATGCACTGCATTCATGCTGGGAAAATCATGCTTACACTGTAAAGATGCACATTGATTAAATGTAAATAAAAATACAAAAAATAGAGCCAGCAGGTGGAGTGGTGGTTGGAAAGCTGGACTCTCGCAAGGCTAACAGCAGTTCAAGTCCCAGATCCAGCAGCTGCTTTCTCACTTAAGCTCGCTCTCTCTCTCTCTCTCTCTCTCTGGTGAGCATACATGCTCTATAGTAAATTTTTTAAATAACAATAATAAGAGACCAGCAGATGGCATAATGGTTACGTCACTGGACTCCCCCAGTTCACAGTGGTTCAAGTCAGACCTGGTGGCTTAAAACTCATGCCAGGTGCATCTGCATGTGTGCCTAGGATCTTGAGAGAAAAATGGCGGAAAAGGGATTGAGATGTGGCCATCCCCCCAGGGGGCGATTTCCTACTTTCTGTCTCTCTGGCCAACATATATACCCTATAACAAAAATCTTAAATATAATAATAATAATAAATAAAAGTAAATAAATAATTCTTTAAAAAATAAATAAATGTGGGGGACCAGCAGGTGGCGAGGTGGTTAAGGCACTGAACACTCCCACATGGCTAACCATGGTTTGGGTTCCAGACCTGTTGGCTTGCTTTCTCACTTCCTCTCTCTCTTTCTCTCTCTCTCTCTCTCTCTGTCTCTCTGGTCAAATTAAAATAAATAAATTTAAACATTAAATAAATAATTCTTTTTAAAAATAAATAAATTTTAAAAATAAAGAAAAATCTAAAAAGAAATGGTACAAAGAAAACAACAAAACAAACGTCATCAGTTTGGGGGGGGTTGGATTTCAACACATGACTTTTGAGGGGACACGAGCCTTCAGTCCACAGCCATAGATGCCATCCTTGTCTCCCGAGGAGGAAGCTCGGCGAGGTTAAGAATCATGTCCCAGACTGACGGGACAGTACCTGACGGTTCTGGGTTTCAAACTGGGAGCCCCTGATCCCCAGTCTCATCCCCACACCCCACCAAGCGTCAAGGCTGAGCTCCTGTGCAGACAGACCCACATGCCTCTGGCAAGGCCAGAACCAACCCAGCGCTCTGGGGTGAAGAGGAGCTTGAGACAAGACCCTTGTCCTTGAAGACTTTTCCGCGTAATGAGAGGGACCAGCCCCAAACTCACAAGGCCATCGTGAGAATCAGCCCCACATTATGAGACGAGGAGTTCAAGGAGATGACCATCTTCCATTCCCCAGACATCAGCTGGGAAGGTCCTCCTGACCTCTCTGGCCCCTCAGGCCTCTGCCCCCTCAGTCCTCTCCAAAGAAGCGACTGTGCCCAGGCTCCTGGCAAGCTGCTGAACTCACCAGGCTTGTCACTCCCTCCTTGAACTCTGAAAGACCCCCACACACTCAGAGGCCGGCCCTGGAGGACACAGCCACACACGATGGCCTGGCTGCTCAGAGTGTGGCCCGCGGGAGCCTGTGAGAAACACAGAGCCCCAGGCCCCACCAGCCCCCACTGAGTCTGACCCTGCCTCTGTCAAGATCCTCAAATGCGGCACATATAGATTACAGTTTGTAAAACACTCAAAAATCCCCAACCAGGCCAGCCTATGGCGTGGCGGTTGGGGTGGCTGCATCCCTCATGGCCGACTGCATAGTTCAGGTCCCAGACTCAGCAGCTTGAAAAACATGTGGAACACATTTGCATGCCCAAAATCCCAAAAGGAGGGAGAAATGAAGAAGAGACTGCAGTGTGGCCATGCCCTAATTGAGTTGGCAAGAGCTTTCTCAGTCTTCCTCTGTCTCTGTCTCTGTCTCTCTCTCTCCAGCAAGCTCTCTGACAAATTTTAAAAATAAAAATAACTTTTGTTTTTTAAATCCCCAACTGGCCCCTTACCTAAGCCTATCAGAACTGGGGTAGATGGGATCAACACATGGCACAGATGGTAAGGCAGCTGGATCCCACATGGCAGACTGAGTTCAGGTCCCAGACCCAGCAGCTTTGAAAATATGCTGTGGTGAGACCATCACGTGGTGTAATGGCTACGTCACTGGACTCCCATGTAGTCGACCACAGTTCGAGTCCCAAACTCAGTGGCTTAAACTCATGCCGGACTCGTGTGCGTGCATGCCCAAGATCCTGAGAGGAGAATGGAGGAGGAGACTGCAGTGTGACCAGCCGCCCCCCACCCCCACCCCAGGGAAGGGTGGTATGATTTCTCACTCCCTCTCTTTGCCTATCTACCTCTCTGTTTCTCTCTAGCGGCCACAGGTGCCCTATAGCGAAACTTTAAAAAGGAGTTGGAAGGGACGAGGAAATAGCAGCGAGGGCAGTATTACCATGGACGCACACAGAGCAGCCGATGGGCGTCGCCGTCTGACGGAGCCCGCTCAGTGCAGTGTGTGCGTCCGTGAACTCTCACCATAGCCCCGGGGCAGACGCTGCGATCGTTCCCATTCTGCATCTAAGAGACCTGAGGCTGAGACACGTCACCCCGCTCGTAGGAGACAGAGCTGGAACCCAGAGCCAGGACCATCGATGCTACGGAGCCATATTCCTATCCACTCGGTGGTGCTTCTCGGAGAACCCAAAGATTGCCCAGGCACAATTTCTCATTTTACAAATGAAGACACCGGTCTGACAAGAGCAGGGGCCTTGCCGGCACCAGAGCGGGGCCCCATCGACCCAGGAGGGTACTTTCCAATCTAGCCCACTGCCCCTCACAGCAGCAAATGATACTGTACCAAAGAGACAAAAGAGAGGCCAATAGGTGCTGTGGTGGTTAAGGCACTGGTCTCTCACTCGGTTAACTGCGGTTCGAGTCCTGGACCTGGCAACTTGAAAATCACACCAGGCCCGTGTACACATATGCCCTAAATCTGAGAGGAGAACAGAGAAGGGATGGCGTGGCCATCTCCCCAGAGGGATGACTTCCTACTTTCCCTCTCTCTGTCTCTCGGTCTCTTTTTGGCAAGTGCACGGCCCTATAGCAAAAAACTAAAACAAAGGGGGGGGGAGTGCAAAAGAAGTAACATTTTAAAATAGGCTATGCTAATTTTCAATCATTTGCTCATTTTGCCCAAAACAATGTGGATTCCTGGCCCATCACAGAGGCTCTCTCCCTAGAGATCCCCCTTACCTGGCAGCTCCCGAAACAGGGTTCCAGTCACCAGAGCCCAGAGAACACCCCTGGAAAAGGAGTCAGGAGCCCACTCTGCCTGGCTTTCACGTTTTCCTGGCAAAGCAGGAAAGGCTGGAGAGGGATGCCAGCTCAGACCATCAGCAGAAGCCTGCCCTGCCTCCTCTTCCCAGCGGGCTTCCAGGAGCAAGCGCTGCCCAGGGGGTTCTTCTCCAAGCATGTTTTGATTTGTTTCAGAAATGCACACAAAGTGGTCAGGCGTCTTTTGTCTGAGCTAAAGAGCAAGTCACTAGAGGCCTGGCTTGTCTCAGGCCCCAGGGGCTTAGTTTCGAGCCAGGGCCACAGGGGCTCCGCTTTGGTGCTGGGGCGGGCTGCAGGACCTTCTGCGCACCCCAGATGCTGACAGGTGAGCGCAGGTGAGCACCTGTAAAGGGCAGAGCAGATGAAGTCTGGGCAGCCTGCTGCTGGGCAGGGAGAGAGGCACTCCCGCAGCCACTTCACGTGCAGAATGAGCTCCACAGGGCTCCTAGACCCTAGCAGGGATGGGATGCTCTCTGCCCTGTGCCCAGAGGGCCCTGCCCCAGCACAAATGCCAGGTGCCTTTCATCTCTAAAGTAGGCACTGTATCAAAGCTTTGTCAGCCCAAATGCCCGCTCAATGCGATTGGATTAGCACCAGGACAGCCGGGACAGGCCCAATTAGCACAGAGGCCTCTGCCCTGGTGCAGAGAAAATGTCAGGCTCCCGAGGGGGCAGGCAGACGCTGCCTCTGAGGGCATCACGTCCCCCTCTCCCAACAAAAGGCCAGCTCCCAGGCCGCCCAGCATGGGGAAGTGCTGAGAGCAGAAAGTGGCTGGGGCTGTCAATACAAACAGCAGCCGGCCTGGCAGGGAAACTTTCTGCTCCCGAGGACGGTTGGAATGGTGCAGGAGGGAGGCTGGGTTTAATTCACACCTGCTGGAGGGCTCTGGCCTCCTCTGCCAGGGGAGGGGATTGGCTAGCATCCTAAGCACACAAGCAGGTGCACGCTGGCCCGGAGGGGAGCCCCAGGTGCCTTCACACTGCAGCGTATGGAGGGGGAAGAGGACGTAAAGAGGACCGAAGGGAAGCAGCCGACACAGGGCAGGCAGCAGCCGTAGGAATGACAACGGCTGCCATTGTTGGAACACGCGGGATGCTGGAATAGGCTTGACCCTAAGGCATTGATACTGTATCCCCCTCAGTCCTCAAACCACCTGGTGAGGGTGAGCCTGTTAATGTCTCCATTTTCCAAATCAGCAAGTAAACCTCAGTAAGGAAGGTGACTTGTCCATGGCCACATAGCTATTTAGTGGCATAAACAGGATTCAAAGTCGGATCATCACCCATTGTCCTGCCCCAGTTACACCCTCATTTGCTTCTTTTCTCCTTCTCCACCTCTCTGACTCTTCCCCATCCTCCATGGCCCAGCTCTAGGCCACCTCCTCTATGCTACCCGCCTTGACTACACCGGGCTTTACCATGCTTGCCAAGTCTCAATGGCCTTGCTGCTCGGTCAGCACCTGTGTGGCTGCTTCTGCCACCTCGTTCACTATTTATTTCATCTTCCCAATGAGACTGTGAGCTTCCAAGAGGGCAGAGGCATGCCCCTCACTTTCCATGTCCAAGCCCAGCATAATACATACACTGCTTGCTCAATAAATATTTAAAGAAAGAAGGAGGGAGGGAAGAAGGCTGGATCTTTTCCCAGAACCCTCTTTACTTCACATTTATTTTTCATCGTATTAGGAAAAAAAAAAAAGGCAACAACAACAGAGAGAACCGAGTGGGGTTTCTCACTCTCACCAGAAAAGTCCCTTTGCTCAGGACTGACACCATGGCCAAGGCTGCAGGACCACCAGGAGGGTCCTAAGCACAGTTCCCTCAGGCCTATTTGGAGCCGATCTCCCGTGCCCTCCTCCACCCAACCGTGAAAGGGACCAGGACCCCAGGGTGCAGCGGACAACCCTTGCATTATCACAAGCACCGGCCTTTCTAAGTCCTCCTCTGCGGGAGGTACGCTGCCTGGGGATCCTGCAAGGCACAGCTCCTTGGGGAGCTGCCATTTCCAGAGGGTGTGCAGGGGTCAGAGAGGCCCCAGGAACACAGAGAGGCAGGTTAAGAGTTGCAACCCACATTGCAGCCAAGGGAGAGGGCAGCTAAGAGGTAGTGGTGGTGGGGTGGTGGGGTCTCTGGTACCAGGGCCTGAGGGTGTGCTTCTGGGCCAAATAGATGACTTCTCCAAAGGGAAGCAGCCCTCGAATCTGCAGCCCAGCTGGTGACGGCAGAGGAAGAGCCAAGAGGACAGAGTCCACCCGGCCTGCCTCCACCGAGCAGCCTGCCAAGCCTGAGTCTCTCTGCACCAGAGCCCTCTGTGTAACAACCCCCTGGGGACCATGTCCTCAGCCCAAGGTCCCTCAGCACCCTGGTGCAGGCTGCTTCCTCTCCCCAGAGGCTGCTTTCAAGGGCCTCATATACAATGCATTGCCTCTTCCGGGCATGCTACCAGCGTGCATTCTCAGGCCCGTCTAACAGAGGAGGAGCCGGAGGCCGAGGGGAAGTAAGGGAACAGCCCACTGCTGGCAGCCTGCAGACCTCAGCTCCGGAGTTTCCTGTGAGGTTCGCCTTGGTCTCTGTCCCTCAGGGAGCAATGTCATGCTGGCCTAGGGTGTGTGCAGCCAGGTGGGTGGCTCTTGAGGACCCCTCTCTGCTGTCTCGCTCAGGCAGTCCAGACAAGACTCTGCACAGCTGCAGCAGCCCCCGGGCACCCTCGCCCTGTGCCGTAAGGCTGAGGAGCTGTGCTCCAGCAGCCCCCTCCCTCTGCACAGGCAGCTGTCTGTCCAGGACGGTTAAAGGAGGGGCTGTGTGGGCCAGGTGGTGACGCAACGGTAACACACCCTGACCCGCCTGGGAGAAGAGCCGGGTTTGCTCCCAGGTCCTCCTAGGGCTCACCGGGCTCATGAGCCCATGACCGAGGGCGGATCTTGAAATGAAGACCATGTCGGGAGTGGCCGTCTCTCTGACTCTGTCTCTCTCATGGAAGAAGTGAGTGAATAAACTTAAGAAAAATAAAATTTTAAAAAAGAAAAAGGAGGGTCAAGAAGAACAGGGCTTCGGTTCCACAGACGGGTGGGAGGAGGGCACAGGCGGGAGGAGGCTCAGGGCAGATCATCCTCCAGGCCTTGTTCTGCCTCCGAGCCTGGCACGTCTGGGAGGCCCGAGGTCAAACAGGGAAGGGGAAGGAGAAGGAGAGGGACCTTGGAACTGGACGGCCCTCATGAAGCCCACCTGCCTCCCCCCACCCCCCACCGCACAGAGCAGCAGGGGGGCCTCCAAGACGGGATGCCCCCGTTCACAGAGCCCTGTGAGGCAGGGCTGCTTGGAGCGAGGTTCACAGCACCGCAGATGGCTCCTCCTTTGGGGGAGACCAGGAGAGCCAAGGCTCCTCTAAAATCAGCTCTGTGAGCAAACAGCCAGAGCCCTGCTCTCCCGGAGAACCAGGTAAGCCCGGGCTCCGTAATGTTGATTCATCAAGCCATATTACCAAGACAGGCCCTCTGCGCCAGCCCCAGGGACCCGACAGCAGAACGGTGGACTGTGACATGGATGGACACAGCTGTACCCCCGGTGTGGGCTGACCCAGGCTCACCCACACTGGCACCCGCGTCAGCTTCTCCCATGCAGTGTGTCCAGGTCATTGGCTCCGTGGCGTCGGCTGTCACATAAGGAGCTGTGTGTTGACCAGTGGGGCTGACCGCCATGAGGGATGACTCTGTCAGTCACATCAGCCATGTTTCTTCAGGGCAGACCATCAGACCACTGTCAAGCCCCACGAAATGCCAGCCCTGTGCCCCTCCAGCCTCCTAATGAGCCCTGAACAAGACGGAACGGACTAGAAGCCCAGAACGGCGGTTTCCAGACTGTGTGCGTGCAGAACATGGACAGAGAGCAGCTTGGGAGTCCGTGAGATCTGAGCCAAGGGGAGTGTTCGGGCAGCAGGACTAACACTGACTTTGGGGTCTTTGGGACCCTGGAGCTCCCTGGGCAAAGGCTGGATCATGGTGGGCTGAAGAGCCGAGCACGCCCTGGGAGCAGCAGTGAAAAGATGGCAAAGCCAAAGACAGTGGGTCCTGGAACCCGCCCACGTGGCCTCGAGACAGCACCGCCTCTCGGAGGGTTCGCATGTCCTCCAGAAGACATGCCAGTCTCTTCCACGCAAACCCTGACCATGCTTCCAGGGAAGCACCGAGTAGTTACAGCAGGGAAGTTTCATTCCTTCCTGGTGTCTACTCGAAGTCATTGAAACCATCTTCCCTGCTCCGGCCTTCAGTCCCCTGGGGGCGGGGCCTCGTCTCACCTGTCCCCAGCAAACCTGGCCGGGCCGGGGGACTAGGGATGGAAGCCCCCTTTCTCGGGCTGCCAGAAGCTCTCCAGATCCATAGCAGCCGGAAAGACTTGAAGAGACACACGTATGTAATTTTTTAAATGTGATTCCCCAGATGAATTTTTTTTAATGCATTTTTTTGGGGGGACACTTTGAAATAATTAGTCTTCCAGCAAATCATCCTGGAGATCGCTTTCCATGAAAAGCCTTTAACTTCATCCTCCTTAATATAATTCTATCCCAGCAGATGAACTCGGCTTTTTATATTTCTTTAAATATTGTGTCAGAGCCCTTAATCAGAGGGAGGATCTGAACGGGAAGAGGGACTGGGCAGCCTCAGATCATCAGAGCCACAGGTGGGGCAGGGAGTGACTACCACTGACACCCCCCTCACTCCTTCTGCCACTGTCCCCACCCCCGATGAATCCACCTGCCAACAGCCCACTTTGACCTGGAAGTACTGACTCACCCACCATCCAGCCGTCCTCCCACCCCCCACAGAGTCCAGCCTCCCACCAACAAAGGCCATCCACGCTGCTTGGAACAGGGGATAAGAAGAGAGGACCTTACAAGCCAGCTGTGGCTCCTGTCCACTGAGGGTGAAACCCAAATGCTTCCTCTGCTGGACAGATGGCACTGTCCCTATTGAAAGAGGATGCAGAGGCCCAGCCACGGTGACGTGTGCTGCTAAGACACTGTGCTCCACAGGCTGGGTGGCTCAGGAGACTGAGGCAGGAGCTAGCTCGAGATAATGGCGAGACCCCGTCTAAAAAAGAGCTGGTGGGGCAGCCCTGTGGTACAGAGGGTAAGTGCTATGCATAGATAGCCGGATCCCACAGGGCCTACGGCAGTTCAAATCCTGGTCCCAATGGCTTGTAAAACAAACCAAACACATGTGCTACGTGTCCAAAACCCTGAGGGGATGGAGAAGTGGAGGAGAGGGGATCATGACATGGCCACACCCCACTGAGGGGCTCTCTCTCTCTCACCTCTCTCTCACCCGATGGTGAGTACACACACCCTCTAGCCCTTTAAGAAAAAAGAGCCCAGCATGGTGGCACCTGTCTGTAGTCCCAAAAGGACCTGAATCAGGATGACTAGGACAGGGAAAACCCTTCAGGAAAAGGGGGTGGGGGCAGAAAGACCAAAGGAGAATCAGGAGTTGAAGAGCTGACGAATCAGCATCTCGGATGTCAGCGACGAGACGACAACTTGGAGCCCCGAAACTCAAACACTGTGGGGAGTGAGTAACCTGCTCCCCATCCGCACCCCGCTCCTGCACCGTGTGGCCCTCTCGCTCGCCTCCCTGCCCGGCTCTTTCTCTGCATCCCTTCTCTGGACTGCTGCTCGTTGTCCTCCCTCTTTCCCACTGTCCCTCTCTCCCAACTGTCATGGCCACACGACATGAAACCAAAGTTCATTTTTACATGTGTACTCTTTTTAAGAATTATTTCTTTAATTTTATTTATTTATTTTTTTAATTTACCCAGAGAGAGAGAGAGAGAGATAAGGAAAGTAAGAAAGCAAGCTGACAGGTCCAGGACTTGAACCGCAGTCAGCCATGTGGGAATTCAGTGCCTTAAGTACCATGCCACCTGCTGGCCACTTTACATATGTATTTTAAATGAGGCTTCTGGTCTGCTAGTCCTCCCGTCACTTCCTCTTTTCTAGCCTGCTTAGGTCTGCCGGCTGCCCTCCCTGGGGTGACTAGGACAGGTGTCTCACTGCTGGGCTGCTTCCTGCGCTTTCTCCCCCAGGGCAGCAGGAGGGGCGAGGACCAGAGGGCCTAGGGGAGATGGGAGCTGCCTCATAGCCCAGGGGGAGAAAGGAGGCTTTGTTCTCACCACAGTGGGGAGGTTGAGGCTGGGAGCAGTTGCTGAGGTGCTCCACCCTATGGAGGGGCAGGGGTCAAGGGGCATCCTGCAGCAATGCCGGGGAAGGGCTTTCCCAGCTCACCCTTGTCTGCGTCTGTGCCCACTGACTCCAGAGAGGTGCCGGGAGACTTGGGGTCCTGGAAGCCGGGTGGCCAGCAAGGGGGACGCGCAGGATAAGCCCTCTGGGAGCACCTACGGGTCAGGTAGAGGTGGCCGGGCTGGGACAAGGACCTGCCAAGGGAGGACCCGACGTTGCCCGAGATGCCAGCCTTGTGGCCCCACGCCGGAGGGACACAACTGGGCAGCCAGCTCTCAGCCTCTCCATCGGTGTCATCCACAGCAAACCCCCAGGGGCCTCGGAAGCCCCAGACGAGAGGCTGAAGCAGCGCGTTGAGGGGATGTTTGGATCTGGGCGTCATTATCGCAGTAACAATTTAATCATTTAAAAACACTATCTTGTGTTGCTCTAATGAAGAGAGGCTCTTTTCCATATTGTTTGTGCCATCTGTGAGCAATTTTCACATTAGTCTCTTAGAACGGCAAAGCACAGGCCAGGCAGTGATGGAGAGGGGTAGGGGGGCGGGGAGAGAGGAGGGACCAGGAGGAGGGAGGAGGGGAGGAGGAGGGGAGGAGGGAGACAGAGACGAGGGGGAGGAGCCCAGGCGAAGCAGGTTCCGGGGGGGTTAAGTAGAGGCAGGAGGTCAGCAGGTGGGATCGGGCAGCGCCAGCCCCCTGGGCAGACTCCATCCGGCCACGCAGACCTGGCCTTGCCCTGGGGGTACTTCCCTTTCCACGGAAATCCCCCCATTTGTGAAGCAGGTACAGAATGGAAGGCCAGCCCAATACGTGGTTTTCAAACTGTGGGTCCCGAGCCATAAGTAGATCCTGAGTCAGTCTAGAACATAATCAATATTCTCCTTTGATGAAATAGAAGACTGGAAAATACAGACTTCCATTCTCGACTGGGAGAAGTCAGGGTGACCTGGAGGAACTCCAGGTAGGGGGCGAGAAACCCACAAGGGGAGCCAGGGGCACATGGCGTCAGAGAGGAAGGACTCGCTCGCGGCTAACGAGTCATGTGACAGAGCCCGGAGTCGGCTGCAAGGGGCTCCCAGTGGCCAAGAGTGGGACACCCAGAGCAGCAGGAAGAAGAGGAAGGATGGTGACTGCAATATGCAGAGATTCATGAGCTCATAACCACAGGAGGCTAGAAGACGGTCCCCAAACCAATGGGGCCCCACCCTAAACCCCAGGACCTGTGGCGGGAGATGGAGCCAACAAACCCTTGAGAGGAGAGCGTGTCCTGGATTACCAGGTGGGCCCTAAATGCCACTGTATGTGTCTTTGTGGGACAGACACGCCCAGGAGAGACACAGAGAGGACAAGGGGGCAGAGACTGGAGAAGTGTCATCAGAGCAGGAAGAGGCACGGGATGGGTTCTCCCCAGAGCCTTGGAGGGGGTGCCGCCCTGCTGACGCCTAGACTCCAGCCTTCTGGCCGCTCCACCTGGGAGGAAGGAAGTTCCTGCTGTATCAGCCTCCCAGTTTGTGGCCACTTGTCCAGGCGGTCACAGGAAAACGTGATGACACCAACAAGGACTAGTTCCTGTTAAACTAGTGCAGCAGGCAGCATGGAGCATGCCCATTCATACACGTACGTCCATGGGCAATCTGGGGTGGGCTCCGAAAGGCACTTTTTGCTGTAAGTTGTGGCCAAAACACGATGCAAATACTCTGACCTGGTGGTTATAGGCCTGACCTTCAGAGTCCAACCACCAGACAAGGTTCTCGCTTCTGCCCCCTACAAGTCATGTAGCCCGGGAAAAGTGACTTACCCCTCTGAGCCTGGTGCCTTTGTCTGACAAAGGGGCTGGTTACAACACCTAACTCAAGAGTCGTTGTGAGGATTAAATGGAATAACGCACCTGCCACAGTACCGGCCTAACGTGCAGACAGTCCCTGGCTGAGGATGGTTGCACTCAGCAATTGTGCGACTTTACCCTTGGGTGAGAGTGATATATTCAGTAGAAATCGTCCTTTGGGGGCCAGCTAGTGGTGTGGTGGTTAAAGTAGCTGGATCCCACAAGGCCAACTGAGTGGTTTGAGTCCTGGACCTGGTGACTTGAAAAATATGCTGGGCATGTGTGAGGACATGCCCAAAATCCCAAGAGGAGAACAGAGGAGAGGAGAGTGTAGTTGGACAACCCCCCCAGGGGTGATTTCACCCCCTTTTCTCCCTGGCAAGCACATATACCCTATAGCAAAACTGAAAAAAAAGAAAAAGAAAAAGGAAAGGAAACTAGAGAAATGAAACGGAACTGCCCTTCGAATACCATATGACCTGGTTTTCACCATCAGCACAGCACTCGATAAAGCAGGCGAGACATTCAGCACTTCGTTATAAAATAGGTTTGCCCAGCTGCGGGCTAATGTGAGCGTTCCGAGCACGGCTGCGCCCAGGAGGCCAGGTGTGTTGAATGGATTTTCGAATTACGATATTTCCAACTTCCTGTGGTTTGTCAGGACAAAGCCCAGACAAAGAAGAGGAAGGAGGAGTGACTTCAGAAGTTGAAGAACACTGACGCTGGAGTTGGTGTTGGTTTAGGAAAGATTAAATGATAGGAGCCATGTGGCCCTGGGATGGGACATCTGCACGAAAAGCTTTCCCCATTCGTGAGCCATCATTCCTCTTCATCAACTATTCATCCAATGATAAATGAATTAATTCTGACACCAGGGGGTGTGTGCACTCTCCAGAAAGACATAGGTGGTTGAGAAACCACCCCAAAGAGGGCGTAGTCATACCACAGTCCCTTCTCCCTTTCTCCATCCTAATAGGGTTAGGACCCACATGCACATGTACCCAGTGTATTTTTCTTTTTGTTTGTTTGTTTGTTTGAGAGAGGTTTTTGCTATAGGGCACGTGCGCTCACCGGAAATTCAGAGAGAGACAGAGAGACAGAAAGCGAGAAATCACCCCCCAGGGGGGATGGACACGCCACAATCCCTCTCCTCCATTCTCCTCTCGGGATCTTGGGCACGCACACACGGGCGCCCGGTGTGAGTTTAAGCCACTGGATCTGAGACTTGAATCGCAGCCAACTACATGTGAGTCCAGTGACATAGCCATTACGCCAACTGCTGGTCCCAACCCAGTGTGATTTTCAGAGTCAGGATTTGGGCCATAATGGGCCGTAGGAATCCTATTCCCTTAACTGCTCGACTGTAGGGCGGCCCACAGAAATGATTTATCAAGCACCTTCCAGGAGCCAGGCACTGGGCTTGGAAGCAGAGCACAAGTAGCCATGCTGTCACGGAGTTTACCAGGCTCCTGAACCTGAACTTCTGGGGACAAAAGGCCATTTTGAAAATCTGAGTGACAGTTTTAAACTCTTCTCCAGGAAAACACGTATCACTACATACATGCGACACTTTGCCGACACGTGGGAGCTGGGAGAAGGTTCTCAGAAAGAACCTCTGTCCCTAGTTAGCATTCTGCTTTCATCACAACTGTCCACTGTCACTCCTGGAACCCTCGCGGGCCATTGTAGCAGAGGCTGGAGAGCCTCTAAAAACTCGAGGAAGGACTAGCCAGTGGTGTGGTGGTTAAGGCACTGAGCTCCCACATGGACGACCACAGTTCAAGTCCCAAGAACTGGAGGCTTGAAAATCACATTTGGCATGTGTGCATGTGTGCCCAAAATCCTGAGAGGAGAATGGAGAAGGGACTGCAGCATGGCCATCCCCCTGCAGAGTGATCTCTCTCTCTCTCTCTCTCTTTCTTTCTCTCTGGCAAGCACATGTACCTCATGGCAAACAAAAAGGAAAAAGAAAACCAGGCAAACGCCCAATGACGTGAGGACTACCTCATGATGCAAAGAGAGTCTTAGGTCACCTGGACAGGTAGGTTGTTTAGTGCAAAGAAAGCTCAGAGGTTCCTTGCCTGAGACAGAAAGGTACACAGGATCTTCAGAAAAATTCACGGAAAATGTGCTATACTATTAAAAACTATGGGGCTAGTTGGTCATGAAGGCAGCTGGATCCCACATGGCCAACTGCACAGTTATAGTACTGAACCTGGCTGAAAAACATACCAGGCACGTGTGCATGCAGGCCCAAAATGCAAGAGGAGAATGAGGAAAAAAATATTACAGCATGAACACCCTCCCTGGAAAGTGCTGTTTCATTCTCTCTCTCTCTCTCTCTCTCTCTCTCTCTCTCTCTCTGTGTGTGTGTGTGTGTGTGTGTGTGTGTGTATGTGTGTCTCTCTCTCTGGCAAGTGTACATATCATACAGCAAATTAAAAAAAAAAAAAAACTATGCATGGATTTCAAAAATTGTGCCCAAATAAATCTGTACTTTAATTTCATTTTCCACGAATGCTTTGAAGGCCCCAATGTATCTGGGGAAGTCTGATGGGTCTGCCCCCACGTCTGAGATCTGTGTGCTCCCTTGGAGTCTCAGCTTGGCTTCAGCATGCCGACTGCCTCTGGAGGTGCCTGGCACATCATGCCTGCCCACATGCCACTCCCCTACTGCCCACTGGATACTCCGCTGCTCTCCTTGGTCACGGCCCAGTCTACTCTAGCTGCTGCTGCAATCTAGCCACACTCTCCCACACCCTCCCTGCTGAGCAGGGCTGCAATCCAGCCAGCACATCTTCACCTGTGCAGTTGACGGCATCCTCCTTCTCTGGGAAATTTTCAACTAGTTCCCAGCCCATGGCACTCTCTCCTCTTCTGTATGCATCTTCCACAGACACCCAGAAGTCTCCTGCATGTCCTGGATCTGCCATGGGTTCTAAGCCCCTGCAGGGAAGGGCCTCTGTCGTAGTCATCTTTGACTCCCCAAGATCCTAGCACAGTGCCTGGTGCACACTGGGTGCTAGGTCTATGTTGCCATCTTCTTTAGGAAAACAGAGGCTATGGCCAAGCGCTTTGGGGTGAGGGAGGCTGGGAGGCTGATGAACAGGACCAGGCGTGGCTAGCTGAACTTACTGCCCTCGGCCTTGATGCCCTACGCTGGCTGAACAGCTTAGAGTCCAACCCTCTAGACCAAAATAGCCAGGAGCTGTCTGCTGAGAGACTAAAATAGCTTCTTTTTATTTTAACTAATTAATCAATTAAATTTTTAAGGTTTTTTCATAGGGCGTGTGCACTTGCCAGAGAGAGGGAGAGAAAGGGAAAATTCACCCCCCAGGGGAGATGGCCACACTGCAATCCCCTCTCCTCCACTCTCAGGATTCTGTGCATGATTTCCAAGCTACCAAGTCTAGGACTCAAACTGCGGTCAGCCACATAGGAGTCCAGCACCTCAAACACCACGCCACCTACTGGCCCCAATAATGGCATCTTGAGGGACGTGGCTATCAAGGCCAATTCCAAAGAGCAATCTAATAGGCTCTTCCCAGGACCCTTAGGAAAGCTCTGGTCTCCCCCGTCTTCGTGATGGCGCTCCAGCTACAATGCTCCTGGGAATCCCTGAGTGATGGCTGGTCGATTCATCACAGCCTGGTCTGTTCCACAGGCCCCTCTGTTGCATGGGAGCCAAGCTGGTAGTCCACAGCCCTCCCCCTGCCACCATCGCCACGTTCTCCCCTCCGCCCCAGCCCCAGCCCCAGCCCCAGCCCCAGCCCCATGAGATCTAAGGAACTGCAGTTTCTAGAAGCTCCTAGGACTGGCAGGGCCCCGGGTCTCTGGGCTGTTCTAACAGATCAGAACTGGGAGCTTGGATGGGCAGCAGGTGGACAGCGGTCCCAGAGGAGCCCAGCCTCTGAGGTCAGTTGTTAGCCCTCTGCCCTCTTCCTCGCCCAACGTCTGCACCCCTGCTCCTGGGACTCCGGACCCGGAAGAGATACCAGATTCCGTCAGCAGATGGGAAAAGCGGGCCCGGAGGACTGAAACAAGGACACAAGAGCAACCGGGGACCAGCATCGAGCGCCCCTGACCCCTGCTGCAGGGCTCTTCAGCTGCAGGATTAAAATGCAAACTGGACACCCAGTTTAGGAGGACCAGGGTCCCCTGCCCATCAGTGACAGGCCAGATGGCGGTGACTGAAGCAAGCCCTAGGGGTGGTGAAGCACCTGCCAGGCCCAACAGGTAGACTGTGTTACCGTGAGGTCTCCAGGGACTACCTGGGACAAAGAGAGTGGCAAGCAGGCACTGGCATGGTCAGGCTTCCTGGAAGAGAGGAGAAGGGAGGGCCCAGGCAGCTGCCAGGCCCTTCCAGACAGAGAAAATTTTTCCAAGGGCCAGAGGCTGGACATTCCTGAGTCAGACTTAAAGGCAGCTTCCAGCTATTGAGGCCCACGTATCCATCAGTCCATAATCCAAAGGTGTAATTAACAGGTGACAGGTGGATTGATTCTCATTCTAGTGTCTGTCTACACAGCAGGGCCACAAGGTAGCCCACCAGCCTGAACCATGCCTGTGCCACTGCCATGTGACATAAGCAAGTTCCCGGATGCTGAGACCAGGCAGGAGTGCGGGTCCACTGTGGGGCAAAGGCCAGGGTGAGAGTCCCCCATCTGCCCCTTATGACCTGTGTAAACTGGGCCGACCACTTACCCCCCCTGCCTCAGATGCCTGAAATGAAGACTAAGACTAACAGGATGTATTTGTGAGCTAGCGAGAGACCGAACACGAGATGTGTAAGGGAAGCACTGAGCATGGTGCCCGGCCTGACTCTGGGCTCTTTTTTTTTTTTTTTTTTTGAAGAGGTTTTTGTTACAGGGCGTGTGCGTTTGCTAGACAGAGACAGAGAGACAGAAAGCGAGACATCACCCCCCGGGGGGATGGCCACGCCGCAATCCCTTCTCCTCCGTTCTCCTCTCGGGATCTTGGGCACGCACGCACATGCGCCCGGCATGAGTTTAAGCCACCGGGTCCAGGACTCGAACCGCAGTCGACCACGTGGGAGTCCAGCAACACAGCCATTATGCTAACTGCTGGTCCCGACTCTGGGCTCTTAAATCCTTCCCATGGGCCACTCAGACACTCATTCAGAGCACAGGGGCTTCCCTGCCCCGGGACCTAGGGTGTCCTTCCATCCAGTAACAGAACCTTAGCATTTCTGTGATACAATACGCCCCACCTGCTTCATCGATCCCTACCCCCAGCCTCCGCGGCACCCTCGAGAGGAGCATAAACAGTGTGTGCACGTGTGCGGCGCGCCCTCCCGGCCCATCCCCCAGCTGCCAGCCTGGCCTCTCACACCCCCATACAACCCTACACAGATCATGGGGATTAGATGTTATGGAGAGCTTTCCCTCTCCAGAGCTCTTACCAACGTCAGCTAATTAAACAGACAGCCTCCCCACCCGCCACGGCAATATACAGAAGAAGAATTGACAAGATCGGGGCTTCAGTCCCAGGTTGGGGGCCACGTCTCCTTGTACAAGATGCAGAGGAGTAGGGACATGATTCCCCATGTGAGAGAGGAAGACACAGAGAGTGTGGCCAACTCACCCACCATAGGACCAGCAGATGGTATAATGGTTACATTGCTGGACTCCCATGTAGTCAACCATGGATCAAGTCCCAGACCCGGTGGCTTAAAATCATGCCAGGTACCTATGCAGGACTACCCAAGATCCCAAGAGGAGAATGGAGAAGAAAGGATTGCAGTGTGGCCATCCCCCCTGGGTGGGGGGTGATTTCTCGCTTTCCGTCTCTCTCTGTCTGTCCAGCGAGTGCACTTGCCCTATAGCAAAAAAATCTCTCTCAAAAACAAACAAACAAACAAAAAACAAAAAGCAACTCACCCACTGCCAGCCAGCTGGGAAGTGGCTGACCCCAGCTGCATGTGGGTCCTCCACAGCTCTGCTACCTAAGCTCTTAATCTCTACTCACTACAGAGGACAGCTGGCCTCTTCGTTCTTTTGCCATTAATATTATTATTTTGCCAGAGAGCATGTGCACTCACCAAAGAGAGACAGAGAGACAGAGAGAAGAAAGCAATCCCCATGGGGGATGGTCACGCCACAATCCCCTCTCCATCTCTCCCTCCTTTTAGGATTTTTGAGCCCCTTCTGCCCTCCCCCCCACCCACACACATCTCATGTGTTTTTCAAGCCATCATGCTGGGACTTGAACCACGTGGTTGGCAACATGGAATCCAGACAAGTGGAATCCAGCTGCCTTAGCCACCCGGCCACATGAAGCCAATCCAGCCTCACACTTTTTACCCCTAGATCCCACAGTGGAGACCAGCCCTTCTAGCTTCCAAGCACCATCTGTCTCACCCCCCACCCCACCCCACCCCCAGAGAGCACTACACGCTCTGGGTGTGACCGGTTAAAAATGTTTGTCCCTCGCACAGATACTCCTGTCCACATCATGTGGCCCGGAATCTCCACCCCGCCCCAGGGCTCACTGCTCCCCCGCTGTTCTGCTGTGAGCCTGCTCAGGACTCCATACGCGACGGAAGCCCAGCGCCCCAGCACAGCCTCAGCCTGGCCCAGAAGGAGCAGAGATACCATCTCTTTCTTTCACAAAGCCCCAAAGTCAGTTCTCTCTACCACAAAGCAGCTCAAATGAATCAAGTCATTAATGAGGGCTATATTTACAACTTCTATTGTCAAGTCTAATCATGCCCCTTAACGGAGATCTTCTGCCTTCATTAACAGCATCAGTGCCTGCCAGGAACTGATCAGAAAAGCCCAGATCTCCACCCGTCATGTGAAATCCCACAGGTCACACGTTTCACCACAGGGACCCAGGCTGCCAGGTCTTTCAGATGTTGGCGCCCCTTCACGAGGCTCGTAAGATTTTTCTGTTTACTTCAAAAGTCTTAATAGGATAGAAAATTTGAGGCGATCCATCAGTAATTAGTTCCCCATGACACGTGATTTGCCTAGTACCATGAGGATGCAGAGTACTAAATAAAATCTTGTTACATGGAACTGAGAATGCACTGTCAGAAAATCTAGCATAACCCGAGGTAACGGCTGAGAAGCCTCTTGCACTGCAAATACAGTCAGAATGCATTCATTCATGCTCCCATTCATTCATTCATTCAGAGAAATGCCACTGATAGGCAAGTCTACTAGCTATGAGTGCGACGGGAGTTCACAGAGGGGGCAGGGTACCCAACTGGGACAGACATGGAGTGTACCTGCTACGAGCTCAGAGCAAATAAGTTATATAAGCAAATGATTATAGGGTACGGGAAAATATGCCAAGAGTGTCAGGAGAGCAATGAGTCATGGAAGCCATACAGAAAGGAAGGAATCACGGGGCCAGCCCAGTGGCCAGCAACAACACACGGCTCATGGGATGCTGGATCCACATGGGAGACCACGTGTTTGGTTCCCCGATCAACCTGCACCACCAGGTATGTGCGCCCACAATCCTGGCTGGCTGGGTGGTGGCATAAGGCATTATTGAGGGTGCTTGTCTTTCTCTCTCTCTCTTCCTCTCCTCCCCTCTTCCTCTTACTACCATGAAAGAAACAAATATACTCTTTAAAATGAAAAATGGGGTCATCAGGGAAGGCTTTCTGGAAGTGGCAGGACTTGAGGTCCAACTGGCCTGTAAGGAAGTAAGCTGGGTCACAGACACTGCAACACCAAGAGGGGTGCTGTAGACCACAGGGACAGCACTCCTGCCCCGCACAAGAGAACTCAGGACAAGGAGAAGTCAGTATGTCCATACTGCTGGCTTCAACCCAGGCTTGGAGTTAAAACACTCATGCATGCAACATTCACTGAGTACCGAAGCTGAAGACACCGAGAGGAGGCGGCGTAGTCTCTGCCCTCACTGAGTGTGTAGTCAGAAGGGGGACAGAAACAAGCCACCTTGCAGAGACAACAGAGACAGATAAGTGCCTCTCTTGCACCCAGGAAGGTGCTGAACTCAAGACTGAAGCAGTTCATACTTAAGACAACATGCCCAGAGAAGGTGACCACTAAGCCAAGGCCAAGTAGGAGCTGGGTGTACAGACTGCGGCCGCAAAAGCAAATAATGGCTACAACACTAACAGCAATCACAATACACCACTGATGGCATTTCTTAAGGCTTTTTTTTTTTTTTAAGAGAAGTTTTTGCTGTAGAGCACATGTACTCACAAGAGAGGTAGAAAGCAAGAAATCACTCCCCAGGGGGAATGGACATGCCACAATCCCTTCCTCTCCATTCTCCTCTTGGGATTTTAGGCATGCATGCACATGCGTCCAGCATAAGTTTTAAGCCACCAGGTCTGAGATGCGAGCTGTGGTCAACTACATGGCAGTCCAGCAACATAACCATTACACCGTCTGCTGGTCCATTTCTTAAGTCTTGTTCTGTGTCTGAAACCATACTTGGTATTTTACACACATACATGCACACGTTCATTCCATTTTTAAAAAATAATGATTGATTTTTTTTCCATGAGAGGGAGAAAGAGAAGCAAGCCCCCATCAGGGTCTTTCTACCAGGATCCAGCCCATCTCAGCCAGTCCTGGACTGTGGGTGCTCATGTGCCTGGAGCACAGAGGGCAGTCTAGGGACATGGGCTCAGATCTCCCCGGGGAGCCCAGCTGTGTCACTGCTGTGTGCCCACAGTGGCGTGTAAGTGTGTATGTTTAGGATAAAGGTGGTCCTCACAATTACACCACGTGTTAAATATTGCTGTTCCTGTTTGACGAACAGGGATTCTAAAGCCCAGAGAAATGGGACAACTTGCTCATGGCCACACCGCAATGACCAGCAGAGCTGGGATTTGAATCCACATCCCATCCACTATTCCACGCCCTGGAGCTGTTGTGTTGGGTTCTTCTGTGGCCTTCTAGACGACTGTGCCAGGGAGCCACCAGATAGAGGGCCCGTAGTCCCCAGCCCCCACGCTTCAGTCTAGAGTCTCTGAGGAGCCACAGGGGAGAGCTTGCTGCTCCTGGCTCTGCCTGCAGCTGTTGGTCCAAATCAATGTCTCTTCTGCTCCTGGGCCTTGATTTCCATTTGAAAACAAGACGTGGACTAAATATTCTTTATAGCTCTTCCTGTCTGACCTTCTGTAACTCTGTGATTCGAGTCTCAATGAGAACCAAGCGCCAATGTGGAAATAAAATTGAATCAGAGTCTCCAATCAGCACACTTTGCTGGGGGCCAGGCTGGGATTTACTGTATAATCTCTGCTTCCCCCCTCCCCCGTCAGGGAGAGCAGACCTCCTGGAGCACCTGGGCAATCCTGGGCAAAACCCACAGTTCCAGAAGCTCAGGGCATTGCAAGGATTTCTACCTCCTGGGGTCTTCCTTCACACCGCCCCCCACCACCACCGTCCACCAAGGACATGCTGCACGTCCCCTGGGAAATGCTGCTCCTGAATGACAGTGCTCCTGCCATAGGTCCTGCGCTGGCACCAAGTCCCCCAGCTCGTCATGTTCTCTACTGTTGGCTCCCTGTTGCCCGACCAGCCCAGGACGGGTGAGAGAGTTTGGCAGCAGGAGCCGCAATGCCAGGAAACCATCCCTCCACCCAGCCACAGTGAGCTCTGAGGCTTGGGCTGGTGACCAGGAACGCGGCACACGAGAATAAACAATCTCATCTCTGAGTGTATATTTTGTCTTCATTATGCCACTGCGAAGGTGTTAATATACAACTTACAACGTATTAATCACCCTCTAACTTCCAAATGCTAAATGCATCGTTAACATTCATGTTTTCTTCAATTACTTGGCTGTTCTGAGGGAGGGGAACAAGTCAGGTCCTCACTAAATCCATCTCGCAGGGAAGGCTCAGGGATCATAAAAGGCAGCCTGGGCCTCCACCTATGCGTGGAGAGGGGAGCGTTAGGTGCTGCTGCCTGGTCCAGAGCAAGCCCATCATTGAAATGCAACTGAGACAAAGAAGTGAGAGGGAGGAGGAAGCAGTTGGGACAGAGAGGGGCCGGTGGACACAGTCCTGCACCAAAGAACAGGATCATAGAAACCCATTAGTCTAACACCCTCGTTTTACAAATGAGAAGACGGGGACTCTAAGAGAGTAAGTGACTTGCTCAGCTGACTTGCGCACAGCTGGTTGGGAGAAAGACCGGAGAAAAGAGGGATAGGAAAACTGGGTATAGAAGAGAAAAAAGCAGGGTGGGCAGAAGGTGGTATAGTACTTAAGGTGCTAGAATCCTACATGGCTAACTGTGGTTTGAGTCCAGGGTCAGGCAGCTTGAAAACCCATGGGGTGCGTGTGCATGCATGCCCAAAGTCTTGAGAGGAGAATGGAGGAGAAGGGACTGTGGAGTAGCCATCCCCCTGGGGGTGATTTCTCACTTTCCCTCTCTGTCTCTCTCTGGTGAGTGCATGCACCCTATGGAAAAACTTTTTAAAAAAAAAAAAGAGAAAGAGAGAAAGGTAGAAGAAAGAAATGGTGAATGGTGGACAAAGGTAAATGAATTAAAAAAAGTGCAAAGAGGGAGAGAAAGAGGAGGGGAGAGTTGAAAAGGGGGAAATCTGAAACCAGTGCAAACCCAGAGCTGCCTGACTTTGTGCCCCCCTGCTCACACCCAGATCCCAGAGAGGACAGGGTCAAACGGGTGTCATCTCTGAGCGGGACTGGAGGGGGAGGGGAAGAGCTGGGAGCATTCAGGGCTGAGCGTCTGCCCCAGACTGCCAAAACTTAGCCAGACAAAATAGACACAGAAGAAAATACCATGGCCCCCCCAACATTGCTATCCAAACTTCACTTGGAATTTGTTACCAGTGTTGGTGGCTACAAAATCAGTCTGCTTCTGTATTTCAGCAAATCACATTCACTAATCTTCCTGCCAGTGGGCCGCAGACTAGCACTGAGTTGAAGAGGAGAGAGAAGAAAAGGCTCCTGCTGGCAGGTCACTTTTCTATCCACAGGCCTCCAGCCAGCCAGGCCTGTCCACCTTGGGGTAGGAGTACCCAAGGTCAGCACGCATGGGCACCTCCAGAAGGGGAAGGTGCAGGGGATGGAGGTGCAGAGGAGAAGTGGTGCAGGGCAGGAGGCAGCGGGGTCAGCTTCTGGGAGCACCTCCTGGGCCCTCAGAACACACAGGCCCGACAGTCGACAGTCGCTTTGACCATAGTTAAAACCCACAAGGTACATCACACCCATACAATGCTTTGAAATGCACCATTTGTGTGAGTCTCACAGCTGATGAGGCGGGTCTTGTCACTTCTTCCACAATGAGAAAAAAGCCTTGGAGAGGTTAGGATCCCAGCCAAGGTCACCTCTCAGGTGAGACTAAGACTGTGTGCTACTGATGACAGCCTGGAACACACAAACACTCTCGGACTTACACACACACACACCTGATAACTGGAGTCGGAGGGCTCCCCGCAGAGTGCAGTGGGTGGGGCCGACCCTGAGAGCCTCCTTAAATGTGCCCCTGTAGCCCAGGGACTTTGAGCCCTAGCAAGTCTTCCTTGCAGTCCGCCCGCAGCTGTTCTGTTCTAAGCCCACTGCTCCGCTCCAGGCCAGACAGCATGCCTGCGGCAGGCCCAGCGCTGGTCTCCCCCACCTCAGCTCCTTCCCCACCGACCTTGCACACCTGTCCTGTCACAGAGTTATCTGAAAAGCCACTTCGGCCTTGACCCTCAGTTGCTCAAAAGTGTCAAGAGCTGCCTCTACACTCTGGCTTCTGCCCCTGCTCCCCAAAACAGTGTGATCACCCCATGGCCCAAGGACACCCTCGAGTCCTCCTTGGGCTGAGCCCTCTAATAACATCTGTGGTCTCAGCCCCTCCTTCCTGGTAACTGGGCCGAAGGTCTCTGGTCTCGCCTACTCTGTTTTTTTCCTTCTTCCTTTTGTGTCTCCCCTCAGTCGACTTCCTGGACCTTCACCCCCAGCTCGCACTATAACTTCTTGTGTTTCTCAACATTTCCCTCTGTCGTCTGCTTTCTGATATTCTCGTACGAGCATAAATGGCAGAATCTGGGCCCACGCCTTTAGCTGACCTTTAATCCAAGTGAAGCCGAAACTGACGTCTCGAACCCACACCCCTCCGTCCTGAGGTCCACATCCTAGAGGACAGCTTCCTGCTGGATGTTCCCCTGGAGCTATTACACAGGCTGCCCAACCTCAACAGGGCCAAGCTGAACTAGCCGTCCCCATTCTGCACCCAGATGGCTACGCCCCCTCCCAAATCTCTCTGAATGGCAGCACCATCCGAACAGTTGTCCCGGAATCAGGACTCCCCCTCCACCCCCAGTGCCCAGCCCAGGCCTCCATCTGAGCTGCGGGCCCTGAGCCTCCGCCCAAGGGCTCGCTCTTAGGCCTCCTGCAGCACCAAGTGCAATGGTGGGAAACGTGGCAGCGACCCTCAGCCAACGATGGCAGCACCCCAGCTTCCTGCGCCCTTAGGTGGGACGCTCAGGTGAGACATGCTCCCCACTGTCTCCAAGAAATCCCAGGGGACCCAAACCCACATGTCCTCGGGACTAACCTGCCTTTGCACGTCTCCTGTAGGCCTCGCAGTCTTCCCACCTCACTTAGCCATCGCGTTTCCTGTTCACTCTGCCGCTATCAAGTGGTCGGAAAAGCCGTGATGTATTTTCTGTTTTCTATGCAGAAAAGCGTCACAACTTTCCTGACAACCAGTAAGTCTCTCACACCTTAATCCTTTGTTCAGGGCCTACTTTTGGGGAGCCCCAGGATAGGAACCCAAGCTATAGTGTGAGTGTCCTCACTGAACCTGAGATGGAAATTTGATACCCAATGCACATGCTGGGAAGCAGGGCTTAGTGGGAGCTTGGGAAGGTGGTTAGGAAGAGGGGGCAGATCCCTCATGAGTAGATTAAGGCAGTGGGTCTTCATGGATCGGTTCCTCCAAGCGGGGGTGGTTGTAAGGCATGAGGCCCCACCGCTGTAGCACAATGCATCAAGGCCAGAAGCCACATGGCTGACTGTGGGCTCAGACCCCCTGGTTGGCTTGAAAACACACTGGGTGCACATGCGGGCATCGGGACCCTGAGGACACAGAGGGCTGTGGGAGGGGGCCAGCGTGAGGAGACCCTGCTGAGTGTGCCCTCTACCACAAAACAAGAGTACCTTAGAGCACGCCACCCCTGGCTTTCTCTCTCTGTGCAGGCCCACTTGTCCTGCTTTTCCACCACGCGGTGAAGCATCACGGGGCCCACACCAGAGCCAAGCAGAGGCCAGTGCCATCCCGTCGAACCTCCCAGACATCAGAATTATGAGCCAAACCTGCTTCTTTATTCTTTTTTAGAGAGATTTTTGCTATAGGGCATGTATGCTCACCAGAGAGACAGACAGAAAGGGAGAAATCACCCTCCAGGGGATGGCCATGCTGCAATCCCTTCTCTTCCATTTTCTTCCCGGGATCTTGCGTACGCACGCACATGCACTAGGCGTAAGTTTTAAGCCACCAGGTCTGGGACTCGAACCATGGTCGACTACGTGGGAATCCAGATGTACCCATCCCATCTGCTGGTCCCCGAACGTGTCTCTTTTTTACACTGTCAGTCTCGGGCATTCTATTAGAGCGATCCCAATGGACTGAAACAGCCCACCAGGGCCGAGTCACCACCGTCCGGCCCACTTCCAAAACACCTGCTCCAGGGGGGACCAGCAGTTAGCGTAATGGCTATGTCGCTGGACTCCCATGTAGTTGACCACAGTTCGCATCCCGGACCCAGTGGCTTAAAACTCACACCGGGTGCGTGTGTGTGCATGCCCAAGATCCCCAGAGAACAGAGGAGAAGGGATTGCAGCGTGGCCATCCCCCTGGGGAGTGATTTCTCCCTTTCTGTCTCTCTGTCTCTATGTCTATCTGGCAAGCGCATGCGCCCTATAGCAAAAACCTCTCCAAAAAAAAAAAGACAAAAAAGACGAAACACCTGCTCCAGTAGAGTCCTCCTCTTTCGCCCTGGCTCCAGCCCTCATCTTTTCTCACCTGGACCCCTGAACACCAGCCAGTGATTGGCTGCCCGGCTCCAAACCGCACTCCCCATCACCTCTGATTATGGTGTCCTCCACACCCCAGTCACCCACCGGATACCGTCCGGATTTCTTCATCTTGGTGTTATCTCAGCCCTCCTGTCTGTACCTACTCCCACCGCTAGCCCTGAACGGAGGAAGAAAGAAAAGGAAGGGCCCCTGACATGTCACTTTGGTGTCCACGGGCCCTCCATGAACCCTCCAACCCCTGCCCTACCTGATAGCTCTCAGCTCCGAAACAGAAGCTTCACACTGAAGCCCCAGCCATGGTTCCAGGGGCACATTCTGGCCAGAATTCCTCATCTTCCCTCTGCTTTCTGCACATGCTCTATTTTTTTTTTTTAATTTTTTTATTTTGCTACAGGCCACTGGAGAGAGAGACAGAGAGAGGGGAAAAGTGAGAAATCACCCCCCAGGGGAATGGCCACACCACAATCCCTTTGCCTCCATTTCTCCTCTTGATATTTTGGGCATGCACATGCCAGACATGTCCTCCAAGCCTCCAGGCCCAGGACTCAAACCACAGTCGGCCCTGTGGGATCCAGCCACCTTAACCACCATGCCACCACCTGCCCTGCAATGCACTCTTAGCTGAAACCTGAAACCTGAACTGCAGGATGCTCCTTCCCTGTGGTCTTTCCATTTCCATCCCCTCCATGGGAGAATCACGAACTTCCTCTCCATGCTCCAGCGCCCGCCCACAACAGGCTTCCCTCCTCTCAGGACGCCTGTGGCACTCTCGCACCCTGGACAGCACACACACCTTCTTTCTCTGCAGGAGAGACAATCGCTTTTCCTCTAGGTCCCCAGGGCCTACCCCAGTGCCTGACCCTTAGCAGGTGTTCATTAAATCCCTGGTAAAAGCACGAGAGGACAAGAGATGGCTCCAATGTGCCCCCAGGTCTTCAGGAAGGCTTCATCCCCTGCCCTGCCACCAACATGGCCACTGTCTACTGTGGATCAGGAGGGTCTGGCAGGGACCTTGTCCTTCTGCAAATGTTTACAGTGCTATGTAAATAACTCTCCTCAGGGATGATGTATGTGGCCTTTCTAGCCCGGGGCTGCCTGGTCCCTGCCAAGTGGGCTGTCAAGGTGGCTGCTCAAGTCAGACACTGAGGAATTCGGGGCTGCAGGGAAGGGGTGGGGCGAGGGGATCTAATAAAACACTGTACGAGGACAAATCTGGGCCCCATGCCATGAAAAATGTGAATCTGTCCTTGACTTCGGTGGCAAATGAGGCGTGAAAACATATCAAAATGTGATATTCAATATATGGATGTATTTAATATTTTATGAGACTGGAAATCGGTTACTGAAGGTTCGAACGATAAATCAAACCCCAAGCAGATGAACTTTTTCAAGTGTCTGCACCTGACGTGTGTCATTCTTCAGGAGGGAAAGGTTGGGGGGAGGAAAGAGAGAAAAAGAGGGCAGGAACCCAGGGTCTAGAGACACCCGAAAAGTAGACAGAGACCCGGATGCAGCGCCCCCCCAGCGTCTCCCCTTCACAGATGCCATCCCAGCTGCACAAACCTCCTCCCCTTGCCAAACATCCCATCCTGTGCGCTGTGAGATGTTTGGCAGTGCCCATGACTCCTAATGCTGTAGGTAGTGGTTAAGGTGCTGGATTCCCACATGGTTGACCACAGTTCGAGTCTCGGACCCAGCAGCTTGAAACACCACACCTCCCCACTGCGACATCACCACGCGTCCCCAGGATAGTAATCTCCCCACATGGAAAACCAAGGCACTGAGCTACCAGTGGCCTTAAGCTTGAAGACAAAGGACTTGTCTGTGAGCCCAGGCTCTGGTCCACACCCAGCAGGTGTTTCTTTGTCTTCCAGATGGGGACAGACGTCCCATGTAGGGTTCTGTGAGAAGAAAATGACATTGAATAAATAAACAGACTTGGGTAAACATGACAAGACAACTGGACAGATATTTAGAAGGAAGGTTAAAAAGCCCACAGCCAGGCCAGCAGGTGCTGTCACTACACACCTTAAGGTACTGGACTCCCACATGGTTGACCACAGTTCGAGTCCCGGACCCAGCAGCTTGAAACTCACACTGGGCGCATGTACATGCCCAAAAATCCCGAGAGGAGAATGGAGGAGAAGGGATTGCAGCATGGCCATCCCCCCAGAAGGGTGATTTCTCTCTTTCTGTCTCTCCATCTCTGTCTCTCCAGAGACCATATGTGCCCTATGGCAAAAATCTCTCAAAACAAAATAAAATACAACCCATGGGAGGAGGTGGTGTATAACTGGCTTTCAAAAACAAACGAACCAAATCAAGAGCCCCGATGTGTAGTGTCTGCTGATCTCCATGGTGTGAGTACACCCAGAACGGCCAGTTTCAAACCGCCAGCCTGCGGTCACTGGATGTGGGTTTGAATCAAGAGCCCCGATGTGTAGTGTTTGCTGATCTCCATGGTGTGAGTACACCCAGAACAGCCAGTTTCAAACCACCAACCTGGGGTCACTGGATGTGGGTTTGAATTAAGAGCCCTGATGTGTAGTGTCTGCTGATCTCCATGGTGTGAGTACACCCAGAACGGCCAGTTTCAAACTGCCAACCTGAGGTCACTAGATGTGGGTTTGGAGAGAGACTTGCAGAACCACTTCCCAGAGCCAGCCAGGCCGATGAAGTGTGAGCTGGCAGGTGTGTGGCAGTAGGGAGAGGTGGGCCCACGGCCACTCTGGACAGTACCTGTCCTGCCGTCGCCACCCAAAGTCATCTCCAAACCAAACAAAACAGCATTTCTGCACAAGGCCATCTGCCAGGGGGGCTCAGCCTGTCCACGCACCACCTCGGCTCTGAAGATTTCCCATCAGAAATCATTGCTCAGCCGCTTCCCGACTTTCTGCTTTCAGGCTGCCATCACTGGAGCTTATACTGAACACAATGACAGATTCTTAATGCTGATAAGATACCACCTAGGGGCCAGCAGGTGATTGTGGTGGTTCAGGTCCTGGACTCCCACGTGGCCAACTGTGGTTTGAACTCCAGACCTGACAGCTTGAAAATCACGCCGAGCACCGGAGTGTGTGCCCAAAGTCCCAGGAGGAGGATGGAGGAGAAGGGACTGCAGCATGGCCAGCCCTCCTACAGGGCTATTTCTCACTTTCCCTCTGTCTCTTTCTGTCTCTCTTCGGCAAGCACACACGCACTATGGCAAAAAAACTAAAAGCAAAACAAAAAATAAATAAATAAATAAATAAGATACTACTGACAACTCAACTGGAAAAGTGAGGCAAGGCCTCCCATTGCCCAGGGCTGTGGGCCTCGGGGTCAGGCGGTTCTATAGCATCGCCTCCTCCCCGTCAGCATCAGAAAGTGCTCCTTCTGGTCTCCGAGCCTTTGCGTGCTTGTCTGCAAAACAGGCCACTGGTGCTGACCCAAGAAGGGCAGCAATAAGGCTGGTCCACGGGAATGTCTGTAAGATGTCCAGCCATGGGCCAGCCAGGGGCAGAGTGGTTAAGGCAGGAATCCACGTGGCTCGCTGTGAGGTTCAAGTCCCAGATCTGGCAGCTTGGGAAACACAGCAGGTGCATGTGTGTGCCCAAAACTCTGAGAGAAGGATGGAGAAGGGACTGTGGCGTGGCCATGCCCCTTGCAAGGTGTGTCCCTAACCCCACCCCACCCCGACCAGCTCACCAACTCTACAGCAAATTTCTTTTTTAAATCCATACCAGCTCCCTCCATTCTCTTGAGTCAGGTCCCCACATGACCATCTGTGGCCTGCCAGGAGATGGCACTCCCTGGAAGGGCTGCCAGGCTGTGAGGAGCCAGCAGGCGGTGATCAATTTCTACAGAGTTCTATTTTATCTACTAAACTGGAGACTGGCCCCAGGAAGCAAAAACTATCCGTTAAGAATAGCAAAAGGATGTTTTCAACATTCCTATCATTTCAGGGAAACTAGGAGGGGATCTATGCCTTGGCAAAGTTAAAAAAGGAGGTGGAGGGGCTGAAGGTGGGGAGCTGGCCCCCAGGGGCTTCCTGATCAATACTGTAAGTAGTGCAAGCTGGAAATTTAAGGAGCCGCTGGATGAAAGCGGAGGCTAAGGGCAGATGAAGACAGTCCCTGGGGTCCCTGGCTGGAAACCTGGAGGGACCCAGCCAGAATCAGACACCATGATACGTGGCCCGAGGTGCAGGGTCCAGTGCAGCTCTCAGGCCTGCGGGAGCTGGCAGGGTGCACCACACAGCTGGCTCCTCATTTAAAGGGAATGGCAACCCCTGCCCCAGGCCCTCCTACTAAAACAAAACCTGCTTCTCATCCTTCCTGCTACTCCTGGCCTGAACCAGGCATTCGCTCCCAGATTCACCCACTTTTTACTTTCTGTGCCCCCCCCCCACACACACACACACACTGAGCCTGTTGGTGCCTTATTTATTTTGCTCATCTCAGCCCCTTTACTTCTGGGAGTGAGTCCAACTTTTAAAAAACAAAACAAAGAAAACCCCACAATCAATTAAGAGACAAGCTGCTTGCAAATTGCCAGAAAATGAGAAAAAAACCTCCCCTTGTCATTATTGCCCCGCTCCCTTAAGTCCCCATGGGGACCTGATCTTTAAACAAAAAGCCACTTGAATGCAGTCACTTGTTCCCCCATCCCCCTGGGGGCCACGGTGAGGGGTCTTGACCAGTTCTCAGGAGTTCTTGCTATTTCCTAGGACCACTCTGAGAAGCTGAAGAAAACTAGCAATTCAGTGCCTCCAATTTGACTCTCTATGGGTGTTCACAGAAGGCTGTCTGGGTGGTCGGAGGTTTCCAGAGCCCCTGAAGACCCTCTTGGGGCAAGGGTCTCTAGCCCTTAGCTGGGCATTCCCTAACGGGCTCTCCCTAGCCCTGAAAGCAGGGGCACCAGGAAGGCCAGCAGCCTGTCCCCTCCTCTGCTGGAGAACAAGAAGCAGGTGGGTTTCTCTGGGAGGCCCCAGAGTGGGAACCCCATTCCCCGGGTTCGCCTGAGGTACCGCATCTGGAAGGCTGCCATTCAGGCAATCAAAGCTGATTTGGCATTTGTTTCCTTTGCAGAAAAACTACTTTTTTTTAAGGGGGAAAAAAAAACTCATAAAACCTTTTACTCTTTTGCTCTAATGGGACCCATAAAGGCTGACAGTGCACCAGGAGGCGGCCATGCTGAAAAGCCAGCAAGACGGGGGCTTGAGGGAGCTCCCAGGAGTGAGAAGAGCTCTTCAGGAGTTTCACTGTCCTGCGAACAAGTGAGGTAGGCCTTAGGGGCCCCCACGCTGCAGGTCTCCCATCCTGCTCCAGCTGCCGGCAGCCCCCCTTCCCCTGCCCAAGCTCCCACCAGCAGCTTCAGCCCTAGCATGTGATGAGCCTTCTAGAAAGTTCTCAGGGGTAGGCCCTACCCAGGGTGCTCAAGCCAGTGCAGGGGAGGGTCAAATCTGAAACCAGCTGCTGGTCTTTCAACAGCTGCAAGAGGCACCAAAAGCCTTTCTCCCCCCTCCGACCGCAGGCCCTGGGGCAGGGGTTCATGGAGTTGGGTGGACTTTCTTGTTCCTGGAATGGCTCTCTGAGAAGGCCGAGCTGGGGAAAGGTTCAAGGCGCTCCCAGCTCCTCTGCCCTATCTCTCCCCGTGGGGAGGAGACTTTCAGGGCAACCTCGGACCAAGGCCCGAAGGCCCACGCCCCACAAGTACCCAAAGTAGGCTACCTTGAAACTGATTTCTATAAGCTCTGGAGGATAGCATTTCTGCCCTGGAAACAGGTCACCCTGGCCTCGGAAGCACAAGGAGAGAGGAAATACAGAAGCCGAGTCAGAGCTGGCAAGACAGCCAGGGCCTCAGTCAGCGACTCATTCTTCTGAACCTCGCCTTCCTTTTACGGGTCTAAAACTCTCTGGTGGGGGAAGCCATGCTGAGCTCAGGCAGAGAACCCAGAGCTCGTGCAGAGCCTCGAGAAGCGGGTAGGCTTGAGGCACCGAGCTGCTCCTCCTTCCTCCCCGAGGCTGTGGAGCAGAGACCTGCCCTGCCACCAACTCCAAACAGGCCTCTGAAGCAGCTGGTCCCAAGAAGTAAAAGTCACAGAAGATAATGGCTGGTTATGAGAACATGGATAAATTGCCCGAGGAGGGTTTGTTTCCTCATTCTCTGCATGTTAAAAAAATAAACAACGACAAAAAATAACAAGATAGAACCGCCTTGGAACACCCTGTCCACACGTAGATCAGGAAGCCCCCTCTCCAAGCCCGTACATTACGGGACCAGGAAATGGCCTTCAGAAGCATGGGCATGCCCTGCGTCCGCAGTGGATCCCGTTGTACTAGAGTATTTCAGCCCCTCTCATCCAGAGAAGGAGCAAAGGGCTGGCCTGTGGCCTAGTGGTTAAGGGAGCTGGATTCCACACGGCTGACCTGCAGTCGGAGCCCTGGCCCCAGAGGCTTTTGGAAACATACCAGGCACACATGTGTGCATGCCCAAAGTCCTGGCAGGATGGAGAAATGGGAGAGAGGGAACTGGCCATGACCATGCCCCCCGGAGGGCGCTTTCTTCCTCTCTCTCTCTCTCTCTCTCTCTCTGTCTTTATTTAATTGCCCTCTGGCAATTAAAATATAGAGAGAAAGACAGAGAAGAACCCTATTCTCTCCTCCTTGAATCGCAGTTGACTTCCTATGGCCAATCGGACGTGAACAAACACAAAATAACAGGTAAAAGCCCTTATGCACCAGGCTTCCCACTCCTGCTGCAGGGAACCTTCAACCACCCACAAATGAGTAGAGATCAACAAGGTTCAGGCCAGCAAAGCTGTTTTCGAAGACAGGAGTGGATGTCAGTATCTCCATCTAGATCCATGTATGGAATACATGGGAGAAGAGGCACCAGGATCACCCTCTTGGAGGACGAGAAGCCACATAGCCTTTGTCCCAGCTGATAGCGAGTAAGGCCATCCCAGATCTTCTGGCCAGTCTGGTCCAAACCAAGAGAGCCTATTAGCCGGCACAGAGCCAGGACAAACAACAAAGGCAGTGGTTTTAAATCACTACATTGGGCTACGGTTGGGGAGGTTTGTTACACAGCAGAAGTTAACTGCTATACCTCTCGGCCGTCTGCTGACAAACAGACGAACTGGCTGGTTTCTCAGTGTAGGACCAAGCAGGCCAAGAACGTGCCCCAGGGGTTAAGAGGGAGAGACTAAGAAGAGAGCCCCAGAAAGCTCACTTCAAACCCCCATCCTGCTACCTCTAGCTGTGTGGCCTTGGTCAAGATACTGAGTGACTCCCTGAGCCTCAGCGCCCTCATCTGCACAGCGGGCACCGCACGGACTCCTTCACATGGCCGTGAGGAGGAGATGAGAAGAGGCAGGGAAGTCCTGGCACACAGCTAGTGCTCAAGGAATGCTTATCGCTTCTGTAATCACTGGATTACACGGTCAAGGTGTCTTTGGTCTTGATTCCCAAAGAGAAGAAAGTACAGAAAGGGACCCCCGGGCCAGAAGGTGGTGTGGTGGTTAAGGCGCTGGATTCCTGTATGGTCAATTACATGGTTAGAGTCCTGCACTTGACAGCTTGAAAAACACACAAGGCTCATGTGCATGTGTGCCCAAAATTCTGAGAGGAAAATGGAGAGAAGGGCTTGGGGTGTGGCCAGCCCCGGCGAGGTGGGACATTTCTCCTCTTTTCCTCTCTCTATCTCTCTGGTAAGTGTGCATTCCCTATAGCAAAAAGGAAAAGGGGAAGCGGCCAAGGGAACCCCTTCTCCCTGACCCCAAACCAGCTCAAACTGCCAGCCTGCTAAAACAGCCACTCGGCTCTGTCGCTGAAACACTTAGTTTTTAATCTCTCAGAGGAAGGAGACGTTTCATCCAACATTCACTGCATCAGCAACTCTGTAAGTGAAATGTAGAAACACGTCTTTATTCATTCCATCAGGCAGTAATTAGGGCTCCGAACAGGAGTCCTCCCGCTCCTAAAAGCCACGTGGGCTTCTAATTGGGCTGGAGGCCGACATTGGGGGGATCTCACAGAGGCGGCTAGAGAGGGCTCACCCAGAGCCACCGTTTCCCTCTGCCTTCTACACCCTTAGAGGAGAAGTTAGAACGCTACGTACTAGAAAATGAGATGAAGTGGGAGCCGCACTGGACAGGCAAAACACACATAGCCCACAACCTGGGGGACCCCCGTGGATCCCTTACTGCAAACATGCCGGCGAGGCGCTCGGCTGAAGCAGCCAGGGAAGACCGAGAGGCAACTGGATTTTTGTTGCTTAAAAAGCAGCAGCTGAAGAAATTGCCTTTGCATTAGACTCTCCCCCTGCCACTAGGCTCAGCTGAGGGAGCAGGGGCTGGGCAGAGAGAGGGCAGGTCAGCACCTGTGGGGTAGAGCCTGCCAAGGCGGGTGGGGCAGGAGAGGGATCCGGCAACCGCCAAGCTCCAACTGGGCTGCGGGCACTGGGAAGGGGCTTTCCATCATCCCACTGACTCCTCGTCATCCCCGGCACCCAGAGGTAAGGAGCAGAACCAGACTGGAACCCAGGCGGGAAGGGGCCGCCCCTCCAGGGGGAGTGGGGACTCCTTGGGCAACCAGGGCCCCTGAGGAACAAGGCTACATGGACTGGCCCACGCGAGGCTGGCTGCTGTGTCCCCAGCTCTGTGTGGCCACTAGCTGAGCCAGGGGTCCCAAGGGCCCCTGTCTTCACACATAAGAAGCACCATGTGAGGGCAGAATTCAATGGAGCATGACCTAGCTGCAGAACCCCCTTCTCAGACCCCTACCCAGTCGTCCCTACATGTATCCTCCCTTACCCCCTCAGCCTGGCCCATTCTTCCGTCCACTTCATACATAAACACAGACCCAGAGGACTCAGACAGACAGACACCAATGACTCAGAGATACAAATGTAGACATACAGACATAAATGACTGAGACAAAAGACACTGACATACGGATGTGGAGGACTTAGGCTTACAGACATGGACATGTGGACACGGAAGACTTAGACCTACAGATATGGACATACGGACATGGAAGACTTACACTTACAGACATGGACATAAGGACACGGAAGACTTAGACCTACAGACATGGACATATGGACATGGAAGACTTACACTTACAGACACGGAAATAAGGACACGGAAGACTTAGGCTTACAGACACGGACATATGAGCATGGACTACACAGACATATAGACATGGACGTGAACAACTTAGTCATACAGAGATGAATAAACAGATGTAGGTGACTTAGACATACAGACATGACTTAGATCTAAGCATGCAGACATGGACACAGAGACTGAGACTCACAGAGACCCACATGGAGACATATAGGCAGAATCAGAGATGCTCGTAAAGACATCCCTTCTTCCTCCTTGGCCATAACTTGGGTGACTTGGGCTCGAGTCCTCCTCCCCTCCAACTTCCTCTCTGAAGCTCTCCCTAACAGCCTATCCCCAGGCAGAATCTACTGCTCCCTCTTGTGCGTTCCCATAGCCCCGTCCCATGCTCGTCACATGGCATTCTATTCATTGCCTGTCTGCCTTTTACAATAGAAGAGCAGAGACAACGTCCTTACTCATCACTGCATCCTCAGCTCCTAACCCGAGGTTTGACACACATGGGCATTCAAAGACAGAAGTCATGCCCAGCTGCAGCAGCCACCATGCTGAGACACTGGCCCTGAGGCAGGTACTGCACAGGAGGCCTGGGTTCCATTCCCAATCCAAACTAAAGGCTGGGAATGACAGCTCACACCTATAATCCCAAGGCGGTTGAGGTAGGAGGGTTGCAAGCTCAAGACCAGCCTGGGTAACAGCGAGACCCTGTCAGAAAGAGCTAGGGATGGTGGTGCACACCTATTGGCTCAGCTATGCATTGCGGTGCACACCTATTGGTTCAGCTAGGCATGGCCGTGCACACCTATTGGCTCAGGTAGGCATAGCAGTGCACACCTATTGGCTCAGGTAGGCATAGCGGTGCACACCTATTGGCTCAGCTACTCAGGGGGCTGTGAAAGGGAGGCAGAGCAAGAGGGAGCCCAAATGGGAAGGAGGAGCAGCGTGTTCGGAGTATCGGAGGAGGAGGAAGGGCCGAATGTTTGAGGAGGAGGGAGTGCCAAATGTTGCGGGGAGCCAAGATGAATTCAGCAGCGTTCAGTACACTAGACAACATGGACCTACTAGTGACCTCTGCAAGCTGTTGAGTGGTGTGGTGGGGATGGATACCAGATTGAAGCGGGCAGGAGAGTGACCAGGAGGTGACCAAGTGGAGGCAGTGTGTGCCCACAACTCTGAGCCGGGTTGTCTAGCTACGAAAGAGAACAGAAACGGAACAGGAGCCAAAGGGGAAGGTACCCCGGCGGGCAGCTTTTACAAAGACAGCAGAGCACAGAGCATGCCCCTATCCTGCCAGGAACATCCAGGGTGAGATCCCTGAGGAGAGAAGAGGCTGCAAAGGACAGGCTCTTGGAGTCTCAGGAGGGCGTGTCTGAGCACCTCTGCAGGAGGGCTTGCGATGTGGGGGTAGGAAGACAGGAACCCCAGTCTGATACCTTCTGATTCCTCAGAGGACACTGACACGAGGTGCTGAGCTCCGAGAGCCAGTGTGGGAGGGGACACGGGAGGGGTAGCAAACTGGAGCCTCAGGGAGCCCCGAGGGAGTCCACCAGAGAACACCACACAGGGAAACTTTCAAAGGCCACCGGACCCGAGTACAGTTTTCAGCTAGGAATCCTCCCAGCTGGGGGAACGCAGCACAGAGTGGCAGGGGTCACCGGGACACAGGTGCAGAAAGCTCCACTCCTGCTCTCCAGCTCGATGTGAAAGGAAAAGGCACGTTTACAGCGGGCTTCTGGCCCTCTGCAATGGTGGTCCCCTAATGGGGCGCGTGCACACATGTTTTGGCAGTCAGACTGTACTTCCCCCCCAGACCTCCGTACTGTCCCTGCAATGCTTCATCTTCATTTCTGAAGGATCCGTAATCGGCCGATCCTTACGCTTAAATATAAAGTTACCCAGTCCCCAAAGCCTCTCTGTCGAGTACCTAATGACCTGTAAAACACTTAAATAAACTGAAGGAGCTCAGATCTTAAGGACCCTCGCAGCAAATCCCTCTGTAAAGTGAAGTCTCTGTCATGCAAATAGCCTGCACCTGCTACGTCTTCTGGACGTCCCCTGCCTTGCAGTTCTGTGACCAGAGCACAGAGATGATTTGTACTGACACCGCTTACTTCCGATATCAACACACATCTGCTCGTATCATTACTCTTCCACGATCTCTCCCCTGCCTCATTTAGCGAGACAAGCGCTCCTATGCCAATGCAGATACAGAAGGACAGGAGGTGGCATGCAAGAGGAGGCATGATTTGGGTGTGTCGCAGCTTAGCAACCTGTAAGCTCCAGCACTTCACTCACACCCCGAATGTCTGCCTGTGAGCCTCGATCAGAAGCAAGCACACGCCAGAGCTGCCCGGGATGAGGATGGAGAGAAGAAAGCAGGGTGAGTCTACACTGACCACAGAGACTTGCGAGGAGAGGAGGGGTGGAGAAGGGGAGGAGGTGAGAAGGCCAGAGAGGACAGGAGGTGGCTGGGTGCACAGAGTGGAAATGCAAAATGCTACAGTTAACCCTTCCAACACACTTCATTTCTAAGTTTCTTTTTAAGTTATTTCCTCACAGGAGAGAAAGAAAGGCAGACTGACAGAGAGGCCGGCATCCCAGCAGAGCCTCCACACAGCCATCCCCTGAGTCCCAGCCAGCCCGGGCACCGAGCACGGGTTCAGGGAGGCCCTGGGAGGCTAACCCAGGGGCTTTCCCGTGTCGGCCCAGCCACACCACCAGGTCCCCAACTTACTTCTAGGTTACGCTTGGGACATCACAGCGCCGTGGCTACTCTACCAAGATCAGAGTGACTCTGAGCTCGAGCTGCGTAGAGAGGGTGGCTCTCGGATGGTGCATATGGAGCGTCCCTGCCAACCAGTGGCCCAGTCGCACCCAGCCCTGTTGCCAGGAACAGGGTCTAGTCGTGGGCTTAGGTGGGAGGGTCAGCGGGCACCAGCCCCTAGAACCTGTGACGTCCCCAGTCAAAGGCGGTGCGCAAGAGGACACAGACCAGGACCAGCAGTTAGCATAATGGCTATGTCGCTGGACTCCCATGTAGTCGACCGCAGTTCGAGTCCTGGACCCGGTGGCTTAAAACATGCTGGGCGCGCGTGTGTGTGTGCCCAAGATCCGGAGAGGAGAAAGGAGAAGGGATTGCAGTGTGGCCATCCCCCCTGATGGGTGATTTCTCGCTTTCTGTCTCTCTGTCTCTCTCTCTCTGTGTTTCTAGCAAGCGCACATGCCCTATAGCAGAAACCTCTCCAAAAAAAAGAAAATGAGGACACAGACCACACACGCAGGCGTCACCTCCTACCCTGCAGACATGGCCAGGTCGCCGTGTGGTGCCTTGCCTCTGTCTGTCCCTCCAAGCTGGGGACAGCGCAGGTGCAGGAGCCAGACCCTGTGTGACCTAACCACTGAATACACCGCCTCTCGGCAGTAACCAAAGGCAAAGCCTGCCACTGGGAGAGACGTCTGCCCAGGATGAATGCAGAGACTGGGGTGCAGAGGCCTACAGGGGCGCCTGGGGCTGCCTGAGAAGAGCATACACAGGGGAGGCCCAGGCAGAGGTGGGCTGGAAACATGGAAGTGAAAGAAGAAAAGCCAGTGGGTGCTCATCCTTCCAGGGTGACTGAGGTGCTGGGACACGCCCTCCTCCTGGCCCCAGACCTAGGCCTGGGGCACTGTGCCTTGATCAGCAGGACGGCCACCAGGAACACTCACAGCAGAGCCCGCCTCGACTGCGTTACTCTGAAACTCCACCTTCCTCTCTGGGCCTCAGGATTCGGTCAAGTGACTTCTGAGGCCCTGCAGGAGTGGAATCAGTAAGAAGCCTTTCCGTGTGGGAACGCCGGCTGCCCAGGCAGAACAGCCTTTCTGGCTATCGGTACCTTTTAAATATTTACTGAAAGAGCCGAACGTGCCGTGTCAGTGCCCTGCCTGGGAGAGGAGTCAGCGCAGGTGGAGGAGCTGGGCGGGCAGGGGTGGGGAGCCCAGGGATGCACCCCCCCACCAGGGAGGATGATGCTGTGCTTTGCAGCCATGGAGTGCCACCGGGCAGTGCTCCGGAGCGAACGCTGCTGCCCGCGGGATGCCGCTGCTCGTATTCCAAACACTCTGACCCTGTCCTTCTCCAGGGGCGAGTCTCAGTCAGGAAGCTCGACTGCCAGAGCGAGAGACAGGTGGCCAGCCCTGCAGAGGTTCCCCAGGCTAAGGGAGCAAGAGATCCTAAGCTTTATCTGGGGCCAAAAGCAGGTTCGTTTTCTGTAAGGAAGGGGAGGAGATGGTGGCGGGCAGGTGGGAGGGGCAAAGGGAAGAAACACTTTAACAGAAAAGTGAATGTAAAGTTCCCTGCTGAGCATGATGCATACAGTCATGTCCCTGCTGTGAGTGTCATGTACACGCCCGTGTTGAAAAACCAGGGGCCAGCAGGGGCATGGTAGTTAAAGCACTGGACTCCCACATAGCTGACTGCAGTTCGAGTCCCAGACCCAGTGGCTTGAAACTCATGCTAGGCATGTGTGTATGCATGGCCAAAATCCCAGGAGGAGAATGGAGGAAAAATTATTGCAGCGTGTCCATTCACCAGGGTGAGGTGGGGGATGATTTCTCACTTTCCCTCTCACTGTCTCTCTGGCAAGCACATGCTCCCTATGGGGGGAAAAAACATACTGTGTATTATAGAGATGAATAATGACAGAATCTAAATAATAAAAATTAAAAAGCAGCATACCAAAATTTTAAAAAAATGAAGCACGGTGTCTCCAAGTTGCCAAGCATCTCCTAAAGGGCCTTAGCCTGGCGACCATGTTTTGTTCGGCCTGGGCAGGAGCTTCAATCTAGTCAGCGCAGTGGTTCTCAGAGTGAGGCCCCAGAGAGCAGCAGCAGTGCCTTGGAACTTGCTAGAAATGCAAATTCTTGGGCCCCTATTTTCTCAGTATTTGGGGCACACACATGAATACACACGGCAGCCGGGTCCAGAACTCCAACTGCACAGTTGGCCCCTGGGACCCGACCTTCACACCATCTGCTGGTCCAAGTCGCAGCTCCTTCACCTGAAACCCAGGGCCCCTCTGGATGTGACCCCACCAATACTTTCACTCTTACCTCTATTCCCTGTGCAAGCCATTCTCCACTGGGGGTGACCTTGCACCCAGGAGACCTCTGGTAAGTCTAGAGACATGCTGGCCGTCACAACCTGGGGGCTAGCGGGGGTGCTGCTGGCATCTGAAAGCCCAGGCGACACTGCTGAGCATCCCGCTGCGCACGGGACACCCCAACGAAGGGTTACCTGATTCCAAATGTTGATGACCCACCCTACGCTATCCCCAAACTCTTTTGCTTGTTACCCTAAACGCTTTCGCCCTGGACTTACACTGACCACCTGGCACGCCTGCCAGTATCACCCTGACTGATCCTACCTAACTACCCTACCCCGCCGTAAGGCCTTCTCAGCGTGCCAGATCTCAGCAAGACCCCGTCCACTGAAAACCTGCTCAAGCAGCAGCCCAAGACTTCATTATGCCCATGGTCTGGCAAGACCCTAGACGGCTCAGTGCCCTGTCCTGTCCCTGCATGTACATGGTAGATGCCAGACCTGTGATGGGTGACTGACAGCCAGATAGGAAGGAGAGGAGTGGACTGCCAGGGTGATCACCGCCACTAACACTCCAGCCCCCAAATTCCATACTCCAAGAAGCCTCCCCCGAGAGAGCTTGGACCTGAGCACTAAGAACCTGAGGGTCAGGAACTGTCAGCATTTCACCTCCCTCTGGATTCTAGATGTCCCCAAGGGTGGGCCAAGTCTGGCCACACACCCACAAAGACAGGCGCTCTTGACGTCAGTCTCACTCACCTCTGCCAGCTGCCCTCCCGAGTCTGCATCCCCAGCCCTCCGCCAGCCCTCCTCTGAGCGCAGCGGCTCACAGTCTGGGGCGATAAATTGAATTCATGAATACAGTTTGGCAAACCCCGGCAGCCAAGTGACTGACAGCGGTTTTCAGACTGAGCCCTGCAGGGCTGAACAATTACGCCGTATCAGCATGGAAGTAGAGCGATCTCTTAATAATGCGGCTCATTCCTCCAGCAAGCGGCATCCTGGTCCGAGGAGGCCCCGCTCCGCCCACCCAATTCAAACGCAGCTCACGCCTGCTGGTGCCCACGCCACCCCACAGACAGTAAGCGCCACGGTGACCGGTACCTGGCCAGGTAGTCCAGCTGGCCCTGATGCCATGAGACTGAGCATACCTGCCCGGCATCTCAACTATGCCACCCTGTTTGGGGTGTCAAAGACTTTAAGTCACAGGGCCAGCAGGTGGTGTGACAGTTAAGGTGCTGGACTTCCACGTGACCGACCACAGTTCCAGTCTTAGACCTGGTGGCTTGCTTTCTCACTTTCCTTCTCCCTTTCTCACACACATACATCTCTCTCTGAGGAGCACATGTGCCCTATAGTAAATTTTAAAAATAATAACAATAGTAAATAAATAAATAGGGACCAGCAGTTGACGTAATGGCTATGTCGCTGAACTCCCACGTAGTCGACCACGGTTCGCGTCCCGGACCCTGTGGCTTAAACTCACGCCGGGCGCGTGTGCGTGCGTGCCCAAGATCCCGAGAGGAGAACCGGGAGGTGATTTCTCGCTTTCTGCCTCTCTGTCTCTCTCTGTCATTCTGGCAAGGGCATGCACTCTATAGCAAAAACTTCTCAAAAAAAATAATAATCATAATCATAATAATCATAAATAAATAAAGAAGAAGACTTTAAGTCACTTTTCCCAGATGATACAAGCAATAAGTGGTAGAGCCAGGATTCAAACTCTGAGCCTTCTTGTCCAAAGCTAAAGCTTTCTTCTCCATGTAACATGGTAAGAATCCTTCTTCGGCGTGCTGCGTCCCCGGGGGCCTCTCACCCGATTGTCAGTGTTGTTACATTAGGTTTCTTTTCACTCCAATCCCCGTTACATCATCTCGGCCTGGCATTATAAAACAGTCCCGTCATAAACATCGGCTTGATTACCAGCAGAAGCTGCTGCCTTTAATAAATAAGCATGCGTGATGCATACAGAAAGAGAAAGAGACACCTCTATATTTTCAGTTTTGTAAAGACAAATCGCCTCGATTGTTTAATCAATAAAAATGCCTCTCTAACTCCTACTGTTATTACAAAGCAATTTCAGACGGAGTGAAAAAGAAGCATCACATCTGTATTCCTGTCAGGGCAGACAGGGTCTGATCAGACCGATGGATGAAAAATCAGACCCAACACCAGTTCACTGAAGGCCTGTGTCTGGACCGCTTCTCCGTGCCCAAGCTGGGGTTCCCAGCTGCTCCCAGATCAGGTCTGGGAGGCCACGCACAGAGACTGCCCTGAACTGTGGGGCCAGGTCTAACCAGGGGCTCACTAAAGACAAACCCGCTGACCAGGCCATGGGGCCAGAAGGAAGAGAGACCCTGAATGCACTGTCCGCCCCGATAGGGCTGCAAGCTCAGACACCCAGCATCCCCCAGCGAGGGGTCCACTCCTCCCCGCAAATTCACACTGAGGCCCTGGAAATCTTTTTTTTTTTTTAAGACTTATTTAATTTTATTCATAATAATAATTATTTTTTAATTTGACCAGAGAGAGATGGAGGTTGGGGGGGAGTGAGAAAGCAAGCCACCAGGTCCACAATTCAAACCACAGTCAGCCATGTGGGAGTACAACACCTTAATCAACTCACCACCTGTTGGACCTGGCCCTAGCTATCTTAAAACCCACATCTGGACAGGACAAGCAGTTAGCGTAATGGCTATGTCGCTGGACTCCCACGTAGTAGACTGCGGTTTGCTTCCCGGACCCAGTGGCTTAAACTCATGCCAGGCACGGCATGGCCAGCCCCCCTGGGGGGGTGGGGATTTCTCACTTTCTGTCTCTCTCTGGCAAGCGCACGCGCCCTATAGCAAAAACCTCTCCAAAAAAAAAGGTTAAAAAAAAAACCCCACACCTGGAGGGGGCCAGCCGATGGTGTGGTGGTTGAGGCACTGAACTCCTATGTGGCGACAACCACAGTTCAAGTCCCGGACCTGGCAACTTGCTTTTTCAATCTCTCTCTCTTTTTCTTTGGTCAAATAAAATAATAATAATAATGATAATAAATTAAATTAAATTAAATAATTCTTAAAACACACATACACACACCTGGAGAAAGAAGCAACCGTCACTCCCTCCAGAAAGCTTTGCACTGATGCCCCCAAACGCTGATGCACAAAATGTCCAAACTCCTCGCTCTACGTGAAGGCCTTCTGAACTGGCCCTGCCCTCTCGCCCAGCCTCACCTCTCCAGGCACCTTCTCTTTGGCTGCTCCATCCTCTCCGCAGTTTCTGCACCACTCCCCCACTCAGGTCCCTATGCCTTTACATGTCCCAGGCCTTCGCCTGAAATACCGTTTCCCAGAGTCTCTCCAATTCATCCTTCAGGGCCCACCCACCTGAGCTGCTCTGAGGCGCCTGCTCCCCGTGGACTCCTGCCACACCCTGTACACAGCTCCACTACAGAACTCAACACACAGCTCCCGGCTTGCACGGACTCAGCCTGCACCCGTCTGTACATGCCGATGATGTGCATCGCCAGCCCCTACCCCTGTCCTGAACTCCAGACTCACTCGGTCAACTTCATCCTTAGATGCTCTCAAGCCGCGTGTGCTTCTCCAAAACAACTCTCAGCTCCCCACTCCAAACTCGCTCCTCTCCAAGGTCCCCCATCATATCCTGACCCAACAGCTGCTCAATCCAAAAAACCAAAACTCACAGTCACCCCAAGGCCCTCCTTTCCCTCATGTTCCACAGCCCAAACAAGTCCTGTCCATCCTCTCAAAAATATATCTAATGAACGATAATCAACAGAGACTGGTCAATGAATGGTGCAGAAACTACTGGACACCTATTTGCAAAAAATAAATAAGTAAATAATAAAAAAAGAACCTTAATCTAAACCTTCCACTCAAAATAACTCAAAATGGATGTGGTATAAAATCTAAAATTATACATGATAAAAGTTCTAGTAAAAACATTTATGACCTTAATCAGATAATAAGCAAGTATATATAGTGCCCAAAGTCCAAAATATAATATTTAAAAATTCAATACAGTAGCCTTTATCAAATTAAGAATGCCTATTCTGGGACCAGCAACTGGCATAATGGTTACGTCATTAGACTCCCACATAGCTGATCACGGTTCGAGTCCTGGACCCAGCAGTTTGAAACTCAGGCCAGGCGCATGTGTGTGTGTACCCAAAATCCCGAGAGGAGAATGGAGGAGAAGGGACTGCAGCAAGGTCATCCCCCCTGGGGGGTGATTTCTCACTTCCTGTCTCTCTGTCTCTCTCTGTCTCTCTGGTGACTGCATATACACTATAGCAAAAATCTCTCTTAAATAAAAAAGACTGGATGGCACTGGTCATGACGTAGGGCGGCCAGCGATTTCAATACAAACAAGTGAGTTTGACTCATCAGATGAAGAGCCTATTGAAGGGAACCAGCAGTTAGCGTAATGGCTATGTCGCTGGACTCCCACGTAGTCGACCGCGGTTCGTGTCCAGGACCCGGTGGCTTAAAACTCACGCCGGGCGTATGTGCGTGCGTGCCCAAGATCCTGAGAGGAGAATGGAGAAGGGATTGCGGCGTGACCATCCCCCCTGAGGGTGATTTCTCACTTTCTGTCTCTATGTCTCTCTCTCTGTCTGTCTGGCGAATGCACACGCCCTATAGCAAAAACCTCTCTAAAAAAAAAAAAAAAAAGCCTATTGAAGATGAACGAACTCCAATTCAGATATCTGTTGCAAGGAAATTGCTCTCAGTTTCTTGGTTTATGTGCTCTTCCAGGTTGCAAATTTAAAGATGTTAGAAGAAATATCCAAAAAGATACAGCCATTATGAAGGACTTGGGAGATCTCGTCTTGCCACTTGTCTCCTACTATGACCTGTCTGACACAGTATCACCACAGCAAGCCATAGACAGCATGCGAGACCTAAGAGGATCTGGGGCCATACAGACCATAAAGCAATATAATTGTCTTCATGAGTCCCGGGACAAACCAGTTGCACATCTATCTTCAAGAGATTCACTATTAAGATCTGTATCGAGGGACCAGCAGTTAGTGTAATGGCTATGTCGCTGAACTCGCATGTAGTCGACCATGGTTCGAGTCCCGGACCCGGTGGCTGAAACTCACGATGAGCACGTGTGTGTGCTCAAGATCCCGAGAGGAGAATGGAGGAGAAGGGATTGCGGCGTGGCCATCCCCCCTGGGGGGGTGATTTCTCGCGTTCTATCTATCTGTCTCTCTCTGTCTTTCTGGTAAACGCACGCGCCCTATAGTAAAAAACCTCTCCAAAAAAAAGAAAAAAAAAAAAAAAAAGATCCATATAGAGATAAAGAGAAGATTTTCGAATAGCGTGTATGTGACATGTCTGAAATGTAAGAGTCCTCTAGTATCATCTTTATTGAAATGAAACTACTAGTGTTATCAACTCAAATGTAAGTGTGCAGATATTCCTAAGGATTTTATTGACATAATTATGTCTCTTTCATTTCTTATAGCAGAGGGATAGAAAAATTGGTATACAATTTCCCTCACTGGTATCCAACGGCTGGTCTGGTCTATTTTATGTGGAGATGCTGGGGAAAATGTATATTGGGTACATATTTTTGTTATTTACCATTATTCTCATTTTACTACTTGTTAAGTATTGGGGGCCATATGACATAGTAGTATGAAAATTAGTTATGAGTACTCAAAAAAAAAAAAAAAAGAAAGAAAGAATGCCTGTTCTTCAAAAGGCACTGTAAAGAGAATGAAAAACAAACACAAAAAAATTGAAATTAGGAGCCAGCTAGGTGGCACGGAGGTTAAGGCAGCTGGATTCCACACAGCTGACTGTGCGGTTTGAGTCCCGGGCCCAGCAGCTTGAGAAACACATAGGGCACATGTGCATATATGCCCAAAAATCCCAAGAGGAGAATGAAGGAGAAGGGACTGCAGAGTGGTCATACCTTCAGGGGATGCTTTCTCATTTTCTCTCTCTCTATGTCCAGCGAGTGCATGTGCCCTACAGCAAAATTAAAAAAAAAAAAAAAAAAAAAAAAAAAAGGATTGAAATCAGGTCTTTCTCAGAGATGTGTGCACGCCCGTGTGCATAGCAGCATGGTTCACAGAGCCCAGGGGGCAAGCCCCCCAGGGCCCATCAGTGGGTGAGCAGATCAGCAAAAGGTGATCTGTGCACACAGCGGCATGTTATCACTCAGCCTTGAAAAGGAAAGAAATTCTAGCATGTGCTACAACATGGATGAACCCCGAGGATATTATGCTAAGTAAAATAAGCCAGTCACAAAATGACAAACACTATGATTCCATTTACTGAGGCTCCTGGAGCAGTCAGAGTCAGAGACAGAAAATAGAACGGCACTTCCGAGGACGAAGGAGCAGGGAGAAGAGGGAGCTGTTATTTAGTGGGCACAGAGTTTCAATTTTGCAAGATGAAGAGGGTTCTGGAGAATGATGGCACAACAACACGAATGTACTTAACAATGCTGAAATGTACACTTAAAAATGGTTAAGATGGTAAAGTCTGTGTTATGCATATTTCACTGTGATTTAAAAAACTGTAAAATTTGAACCATCAAGATAAGATTCTCCAAGAGGTTATCTTCTGGAACTATTCTTTGAGTGACAATGAAGACGATGTCTACAATGGGAAAAAAAAAAAAAAAAAACTGTAACTTCCATAAATACAAGAAGATATTGACAAGTGTACAGAAAAAAATGTTATCACAGTATGATTTTATTTTGGTGCAAAAACCTTGGCTATCCATGCATAGATTTTTTTTTGGTAATAGAAATTTTCCATGAACTTTTTGAAGATCCCATGTGTACCTGGTCTTTTTTTTTTTAAAAGAATTATTTATTTAATTTTATTTATTCATTTATTATCACGTTTTAATTTGATCAGAATGAGACATAAAGGGGGAAAGAGAGAGAAGGGAAGTGCGAAAGCAAGCCATCAGGTCTAGGACTTGAACTATGGTTGGTTATGTGGGAGTGTCTAGCGCCTTAACCACCATGCCACCTGCTGGTCCCCCCATGTGTACCTTGTCTTGTGATTTAAAGAAAGACACAGAAAAAGAATGAAAAGACAAGCCACAGAGAGAAAATACTTGTAAATCACATATCTGACAAAGGAACCGTATCTAGACTATATAAAGAACTCTCAAAACTCAATAATGAAGGACTGGCAGATGGCATGGTGGTTAAGGCACTGGACTCCCACACAGTAGACTGTGGTTTGAGTCCTGGACCCGGAGGCTTGCTTTCTCACTTTCCCTCTCTCTCTGTCTCTCTCCAGTCAAATTAAAAATAAATATATTAAAAATAACAAATAAAAATGAATAAATTCTAAAAATGAGGAAACTAACAATTACAAAAATGTGCACTAGAGGTGGGTGGTGGATCCCACATGGCCAACTGTGTGGTCTGCATTCCTAAAATCCCAAGAGGAGAGTGGAGAAAGGATGACAGTGTGGCCATCCCCCCTGCAGAGGTGTTTTCTCACTTTCCTTTTTTCAGTCTCTCTAGCAAGTACACACACCCTCTCGCAAATTAAAAAAGAAAGGAAGGAGAAAACAAAACGTGCATGAGATTTTTAGATACAAGAGGAACTTCAAAAGTTTATAGCAAAATGCAATAAAGTACAGAGTTTATAGGGACAAGTAGACCCCCTCAATAGTTGACTGCGGGTCGAGTCTCAGACCCGACAACATAAAACTCACGCCAGGTGAGTGTGCATGTGTGCCCAAAATCCTGAAAGGAGAATGTAGGGGAAGGGATTGCAGCGTGGCCATCCCTCCTGGGGGGGGGGGGGGTGATTTCTTGCTTTCTGTCTCTCTGTTTCTCTGGGTCTCTCTGATGAGTGCACACACCCTAGAGCAAAAAAACTCTTTAAAAAAAAGACAAGTATATTTTGGTGCAAAAAAAGTCTTGAATTGCATGCATAGTTTTTTCATAATACATGTTTTCCGTGAAATTTTTGAAGACTCCCCTTGTATGTCACTGAAGAAAATATAAGTGTTTTTGTTTGTTTGTTTGTTTGGTTTTGACAATACCATGTTAGTGAGGGTGCAAAGCTACTGAGTTCTCATAAATTGCTTGAGGGGAGCACAATGCATGGCCACTCTAGAAAACGAGCTGGCAGATGATTCACATAAAGTTAAACATAAGCCTGGCACGTGACCTGGCCATCCCAGTCCTAGGTATCTGCCCCAGGAAATGAAGACGTGTCCACATAAAGCCCTGCACGTAAATGTGGGCAACGGCCTTCTTTGAAATTGCCTAAAACTGAAATCAACCCAATGACCTGATCAACAAACTGCATTTGTGTATCAAAGAACACTATCCAGTAGTAACAAGGACCAAGCCGGGGCAGACCGGGGCGCCGCAGTAAAACGCGATGCTCTGCAAGGCAGACCCACAGGAGAAGGTTGCCAGTTCGAGGCCAGAAACTTCCTGAGTACACGAGGCACACGTGGCCATGACGGGGCTGGCCGAATTCGGGGGCAGGTCACAGTGCTGAGACCTTGGGAGAGCTATACCTCCATCTCTCCCTCTTGCTCATGAATCTCACTTGTGGGATGGAGGACAGAAATCTGACTCCTTTTTTCTCTTTCCAAAATCCCTTCCACAGGGCCTGGGTGAGTCACACCCACAGACATTAGCAGACCATTCTGACCTGTTTGATAACAGGACTCTTGCTACATCCCATCCCTGGCACAGTATCCTTGTGAGGGGTGAGTCATGCCCACAAACATTAGCTGACCGTTTTGACTCATTGATAACAGGACTCTTCCAACAGCCTGTCCTTGGGACAGTATCTCGTGACTGTACATCCCCCCTTATCTCTGTTAAATATACTCTGCTCACCCCTTCGAGAAACACTGACCTCCCTTTCCAATCACCAACCCAAAGACTGTAAAACCCACCCGGAAGCTATAAGCCCCCTCAACACCCCCCCCCCCCCACCTCTCACCCCTCCTGCTTCCAGATGTCCCACCTTTTTGGGGCCAGGCCAATGAAAGAATTCTTTTCCCTGAATTCCAAATCGTCTCTCACTCTCAAGTCAAATAAAAGGAGCCTCTGTACCTGATCACCCTGAGGAAGGCATGTTAGCTTCTCCTTTGAGCCTGGTCACATACCTTTGTGCTTATAAATAAACCACATTAATTAATATTTCTACAGAGTTGGTTATTTCTATCAATAGAATAAACTTTTTTTTTCTTTTTTTGAGAGAGGTTTTTGTTATAGGGTGCATGCACTTGCCAGAGAGACAAGAGAGATAGGAAGCAAGAAATCACCCCCCAGGAAAGATGACCATGCCCCAATCCCTTCACACAGGTGCCCGACATGAGTTTTAAGTCACTGGGTCTGGTACTTGAACCACGGTCGACTACGTGGGAGTCCAGCAATGCAACCGTTACACCACCTGCTGGTCCTGACAAAATAAACTTTAAGAAATACAGAAAGTAGGCCAGTTGGTGGCATGGAGGTTAAGGCAGCTGGATCCCATATGCCTGACTACAGAGTTGGAGTCCTGGATCCAGTGGCTTGAAACACACGCTGGGTGCATGTACATGCGTGACCAAACTCCCGAGAGGAGAATGGAGAAGCGTGGCATGGCCATCCCCAGAGGGTGATTTCTCTCTCTCTCTAGCAAGTGTGCATGTCCTATAGCAAATGGAAAAAGAAAGAGAGAGCAAATCATTGATGTAGGCAGCCACATGGACGAGTCCCTGATGCACTGTGCTGGGTGAAAGAAGCCAGACCCAAAAAGCACCATGTCACTTTGATGACCGTCTTGAAAAGGCAAACCTACAGGGACAATCCCCAGGTCAGTCACTGCCCTTGGGGGGCGGGGGGGGGGTGACTACAAGGGGCCTAGTGGATGTGAGGGTGGTGGGGACATCCCAAATTTTGATCGTGGGAGCAGCTACACAACTTGTAAGCTTGTCAAAAGTCAGAAATTGACACGCCACAGTAGATGGATCTTCCCGTGTGTAAAACACACCTGAACAAAAACGGGAAAGCACGTGGGTCCGGGACCTGCCTGCCATGCACACCTGTTGCCTACGGCCACACTCTGTCCGAGCCTGTGGGTTCTCACCCCGCCTACGGCTATCAGCACTTAACTCTCCCCCTCTACAAGTTATTCTTCAAAAGCTGTCAAGACTACTTGGTTCAAAAACAAACCAGACTATGTCACTCCCCTCTAGACTCCTCCAAAGCCTGCTCTGCTTCTAGAATGCACTCCGAGCGCCTTCCCTGGCCTGCCAGGCCAAGCCTGTCTGTCTGACTTCACCTGTGCAAGACACACCTTGTGTCCCCCATGACCTTGGCGCGACGCCCCTGCCCCTCTCACCTCCCACAGCCATCACGCTGGAGGCTATGCTTCTCATCCACAAACCTCTGAGGGACAAACCCTGACCCAAGCCATCGCATCCCCCCAGCTCCCGAGAGTCATGTCCTTCTCACATAGAAAACACAAGCATCCCATCCTACATGTCCAAGCAAGTCCCCACCCATCCTGTCCCCTTCGCCTGGGTCTTGCCTTTCAGGTCTGACGCCAGTGTCGCTCTTCTGAGTCCCTCCCCTCAGTTCACCCTACCGAGCCCTGCACCCCAGCCACATCCAGTCCAGCGCTTTCATGCCATCACAGCACTAGTCACTTCCCAGCGACCCTGATTTGCCATTGGCGGCCCTGTTCATGGCTGAGTCCTCAGTGCCAAGGCAGGGCTGCCACACAGCGGGCACTCAGTAACCCTGCTTGAACTAAACCGTTACGCTCAGGAGGGTCTGAGCCTCCTCAGGCACATGCCAAGGGGGTGGCACTTGGACACGAAGAAGCACAATGCTGTCTCCAGGAAGTCCCCCCCCCCCCCGCCTCCCCTCTGCTTTGGGACTTCCAACAGCCAGTTAGAAGCAGGGCCACCGTTCCACCCAGCCATCCGAGCAGGGTCTGCCACGCTCCCCACCGGCCGCTCTGCGTGGGTGGGGAGGTGGCCAAGTGAGGAAGGTGGACATGGAAGGGCAGTGCCAGAAAGCAGCGGGTGGGGTAGAAGAGACTGGCCGATTCAGCCCAGCCCCCAGTCCTCATCCCTGCCCAGCTGACAGCTCCCAGGGCTGGGGGCGGCCACTGTGTGGCTGCCAGGATTCGGGGTCCACTCCGCCCAGGCACGCTGGGTGCCAGGCATATGGCTGGCACTGCGCTAAGCGTTTGTGTGTCCTCTTTCACAGAGGGAAGGGGCGGCGGAGCACAGACCAAGCCGATGCCCATGTGTTCTGTCCCCACAGCTCTGGCTGTGCTGTCTCACTGAACCCCCTGACAAGCCCGGGGGGGGCTCAGTGCTAGCTAACCGCTGCACCCTCACCTCTGTGCTGCCTCACAAGCTAGGTCTGGTGAGTGGCAGAGCCTTTGGGAGCCATGACAGGGCTGTCTACACTGCACACCTCGGGTAACGCTCCAGCCGGTCTTCCCCGGGGCTTCCTGGGAAACATTAATTCAGCATCTTTTCAGCCCCAGAGAGGGGAAGCAGACTAGGCAGCCTCCTCCTTCTTATCCCTGGGCTGTGCCCACCTCTGTCCCTCGTGTTGTCATTTCCCATCACCTGTGGGTGTAGACACACTGCTGCGATCAACTTTGACCAACAGCTCAGCCCCGGGGAGGCAGCCACTGCCCTTCTACTGCCTGTCCTGTGGGCCCATTTCCCTCCTCCCATTGCCATCTTCTCTGTCTGCCCATCTTCCTCCTGTCTTTGTCTCTGGTTCTCTGTCTCATGCATGGACACACACATATGCACACGTGTGTGTATGTGTACACACACACACTGCCACTTCCCCTTTCCAACTCACTTCCTTCAGCTGCTCAGCTCACTCTGCCAGAAGGACAGGACCTGCCAGGTCCAGGCTGGGGAATGCCAGGGCAGGGGACCGAGGGTATAGAAGGGAAGCCTGGGCTGTGGCCATGGTTCTAGGGCCACACTGCAGTCTGCACGCTGCACAGGGGCTCGGGGCCCCAGCACCATCACTCCTCATTAAGCTCCCTGCCAGCGAAACCCCCACCAGTCGGCCACACCTGCAGCTGCCACCAGCAGGGAGGGGCCCCGCCAGCAGGTGCTTGGGGCAGCTCTGTGGTGTGCTGGGAGGGCTGGAGCCAGGAGGGTAGGGATGGCATAATTTCATGTCTGGCCTTTCCCAGCCGACAGGCAAAATGACTCTGTGATCCCCTAGTGCTCTAAATTAGCTGCATTTTACAATCCCCCTGTCTGGCAGGAAATGTCCCACTAAATCTCAATGATCTGCCTTCCAAGAAACTCCCCAGCCTCTTCTTCCCATGGAGGGATACAAGCCAGGGAAGACTAAGGTAAGATGCTGGGGGGTAGGAAGGATGAACACCCAAGGAAGCGTGTCCAGGTGGGTGCCGTCCATCTGTCACCGGATAACTGTCTGCAGAACTGGACGGCGCCCCTTCCAAGTTATCTCCATTCTCCCATCTGCACTTCTCAGGGTACTCTGGCTCATCACACTCCTCTCAGGCCACTTTGAAAGCCACTTGTCTCTGGGCCACAGCGAGGCCTCGCATCTGTCTCTGGGCTACAGTGACCTCCAGGATCCAAAGCCACAAGATATACCACTCAGGACAGCCCTCACCCTGCCCACTCCCCGCACAGACTCGAGGCTGGGGCAGGAAAGAAAGATGCCATGGCCAGCAGGTGGCGTGGAGGTTAAGGTGGCTGGATCCTATTTGGCCAGCTGAGCAGATAACATCCCAGACCCGGCAGCTTGAAAAATACGCCAAGCACATGTGCATGTGTGTCCAAAATCCCAAGAGGAGAATGGAGAAGGGATAGTGGCATGGCCATCCTCCACAGGGGGGATTTCTCACTGTCCCTCTGTCTTTCTCTCTCTCTCTGTCTCTCTCAGGTGAGTGCACATGCCCTGCCACAAACCGAAAAAGATAAAAATGAAAAGATGCCACACGACCTTCAGGATTATTCAAATATTAACCACCTGGATAAACAGTTTCTCCTATATCCTCATTATCACCTCCCTTGCTGAAGCTGAAGTGCAATACATCTCTTTTATATCCAGAGTAGAAGGTGCTTCCAGTGACTCCTGGGGAGAAGGGAGGGATGACAAGAAGGGGAAGGAGAGGGCAAGCCTAGGGGAATAAGGAGGTGAATTGCCTCAGCCCAGCCCCGGACCTGGGGCAGGAGCTCAGGTGAGACCTTGACTAGGAACTGAACAAGAGCCAGCCTGTCCCTGGCCCAGCAAGGGCTGGTGGTTACAGGCCTTGGGAGCACAGGCTCGAAGGACCCACCCAGACCCCAGAGCTCTTGCATGACCTTGACCTTGCCACCTTCTGGGCCTCTCCTGAGGCACCACTACGGCCCTGCCAGGGTGGTGACCACGACCGTCAGAGCCACATAAGCTCGGTTCCCCCTGGTCAACCTGGAATGAAGCCCTGTGCGTTGTCAGCTGGACCCCTGCCTTGTCCTTACTCTCTGTCTCCCGTGACCTTCGGTCTCTACCTGCCTGGTCACGAGATAGCTAAGCACAGGCGTGAGGACCCCACCCTTCTTCCTCTTCCCCCTCCCCCATCCCAGAGATGTCACAAGTCAAGTTAGGGCCGGCAGGTGGCATGGTGACTGGGATGCTAGAGTCCCACACGGCCGACGGCGGTTCAAGTCCTGGACCTGGTGGCTTGCTTTCCTGCTTTCCCACTTTCCCTCTCTCTGTCTTGCTCTGGTCAAATTAAAAAATAATGATAATAATAATAAATAAAATGAAAATTTATATATATATATATAAAATATATATAAAAAGAGCAGCTACCTTTCCAAATCACTCACCTCCCTGTGTGGACAGTAGGAAGGTAGGCCCAGCCTGGGAGGCCTGGCCAGGGGCCCGCCCTCACCTAGCAGAGCATGCAAATCTGTTACCCCTCTGCCATGGCAACCAACTTTAAAGCTATTGTTATGAATTCTTAAGATGTCAATAATGAGGAATCCTATTGTCCCACGCTCTAATTCAGCAATCTCCCTGAAATAATGGGAGTTGTAATTGTCATTCCAAACTCACCACCTAGACCACTGGAATCAACTAATTAAGCAACAATCGCCCAGCCCCGGCTTTCAGGGGGAAGATGGACTATTCCTTTCTAGAGCTGCAATTAGGTAACACTTTCAATAATCAGAATGAAATACAAATTTACCCAGAAGCCCAGTAAGTGATGGCCATTCATACTTTGTTTTCCTATGGTCACCTCCCAGAAAATAGAAGGGGCTCCACCTTCCAGCTGCAGCGGAGGCCAGCTGGATCGCCTCTGAGCCCCTCCTCAGGGTCCTTCCCAGCACCAGGGGAACATCCTGCTGTGGCTGCAGGGCTTCCAAGCCCAGAGGAAGGGAGGAGGGCGCTGACACCGGCTCAGACCTGCCTGCCCCGAGGCACGCCCAGCGGGAAGAATGGCTGAGGAGGCAAAGGTAGGAGTCCCAGGGACGCTGCACCTGCTGGGTGTGTGAGGCGCCCTGCCCGAACCCACACCCACACCCACACCCACACCCACACATCCTGGCCTGGTGCACAGCGTCTCCAAAGCATGCCTCCAGGAGAAGGGCTTGGAGGACGGTGGGAGGACCCAGGCGCCAGGGGGAAAGAAGTAAAAGGATTCCGACAAGTTTCAGGAGCTGCTGAACAGGTGTGAAAATTAAATCTGGTACGAGGCAGTGGCTGGGCAGGGAGAGGGGAGGAGAGGCGGGAGACGATAAATGGAAAGATAGCGCCGAGGCCCCGGCAGCCAGCAGCCTGCGCAGGCTGGCAGAAAGCACACGCTCTTCAAAATTGGAGAAAGGCTCAGTCCTCCCGCAGGGAGCAGGGTGCCATGTGACTGCCATGTGAGTCCCCTCCACCAGGCTACCTGAGCGCTGTGGCTGGCAGGTCTTCGGAAGCCCATGCACCCCTCCAGGAGTTCTCAGACAGCAAAGCAGGAGTTAATGTATCAAAAGCATGGTATAGGGACCAGCAGTTGGCGTAATGGCTATGTCACTGGATTCCCATGTAATCGACCACGGTTCAAGTCCCAGACCCCGTGGCTTAAACTCACACTGGGTGCGTGTGCATGCATCCCCAAGATCCTGAGAGGAGAATGGAGGAGAAGGGATTGTGGCATGGCCATCGCCCCTGGGGGATGATCTCTCGCTTTGTCTCTCTGTCTCTCTCTGTCTTTCTGACGAGCGCACCCTATGGCAAAAACCTCTCAAAAAAAAAAAAAAAAAAAAAAAAAAGATGTGGTGGTTAGTTCCCACATTCTCACTCAGTATAGACTTGGGCACACAGTAGGTGCTCTATAAGCACGTGTGAGGCAGAGATTCCTCCTCCACTCAGGGCACTGTGGGGAGAAACAGAGGAAAGGGCTGCCCCAGGCCGACAGAGGGAGAGCTCCGGTGGAGACAAGGTTCTCCGAGTGTTCCTTTGCTCAGAACTGAGCGCCTGCTCTGCCCCACCTGGGCCAGGTGCCAAGGCTCAGGAGTAACAGGACAGGCACAGCCCCGCCCAGAGCCCTCAGTGCTAAGGGAGGGGGACAGCGTGAACAACTGTCAGGAAGGGCAAAGCATGCAATGAGGAGGGGGTATGGGGTCGTGGCCTTCCCAGAGACAGAGAAATCTAACCGACCTGAGGAATGGGCATAAGCTGGGTGCCACTGTTCCTTCATCGGGGGGGGGGGGTATGAGAGGGCTTGCCTCTCGGGGTCGTCGTGAGAACCAAAGAGGACAGTCCCCAGGCCACTGGCAGCCCTGGTGAGGCACTGGCAGCCCTGGCTGCTGTTATCAGGATCGTCCCTCCCTCATTCCCGGTCTGGGAGATGACCTATAACCACAAAGCCCACCTGGGGCACAGTGTGCTCTGGGTGGCCACCCCCAGCACCGTGCCCTGCCCGTTAGACAGGTGCACAGCTCAGTCATCACTCAGGGCAGCCAGCTCTTACGGAGCCTCCGACCCGCACTTGGCACTTCTGGGGCGTGTCTGGCCCAGGGAGGCATGTACGACCTGTTCTTCGCCCTCAGGATGGGGGGAGAGGAACATCACAAAGCATTGCATCCCATCCTGGAGCGTCACCCCAGCCTCTGGCGTTGGCCTGGAGGTCAGAGCATCTGTCAGGAGAAGGGTGCTCCCAGGCTACTAGGCCCTGCAAGGGGCCCCCCAGCCCATGAGTCAGTGAGCTGAGTCAGCAAGGGCCACAAGCCATGCCAGCAGCCTGGTTCCAGCCAGGCTCTGCCCAGGCCTCTACGGTGTGGAAGCGGCCAGGGAGAGCCTGGCTTGGCCATCAGCCTGACCACCCCCACGTATAAGGAAGCGGCTAGGAGAGGTGCCTGAGCCCCAAACCCTGGACCTCCAGGGCTTCCTGGTTCCTGCCTGAGGCCCATCCGCACACCGTAGCAGCCAGGACCAGGCCTTCCTGCAGCTCTCTGGGCACTCCTGGTCTGCCCCTCGTGACTTGCCAGCCGTCAGTGAACCTGCTCAGTGACCATGCCAGGTCCCGAGTGTCCCAGTAACTCTCCATCCTCCCCCACACCTCCTCCTCCCACCCAGAAACAAGATCTGAGCTGGAACGTGAAGGGCCCACAGGCTAGAGCCAAAGCAGGCTGAGGTTGTGCAAGTCACACAAAGCGGGGGCCACAGAGGAGACCCAGGCTCAAGTCCCTGACAAACCTCAACAGGCCAGGCACAGTGACACGTACCTGTAATCTGAGCTAACGGGAAGGCTTGGGCAGGGGATTGCAATGGCAAGACCCTGTCAAAAACACCTCTCTGGGGGGCCAGCAGGTGGCATGGTGGTTAAGGCACTGGGTTCCCACATGGTTGACCACAGTTGAAGTCCCAACCTGGAGGCTTGAAAATCACATTGGGTGTATATGTGTGCATGCACAAAATTCCAGGAAGAGAATGGAGCAGGGATTATGGTGCGGCCAAACTCACTGAGGGGTGCTCTCTCTTTCCCTCCCACTGTCCCTCTGTCTCTCTCTGGTGAGCATGTACGCCCTATGGCAAACACATACACACTCCTCTCTCGCTCTCTCCTCCCATCCTCATATATATATATATATATATATATATATATATATATATATTCCTCATATATATATATTCTCTCCCTTTCTTTCTCTCTCTCTCATCAAAAAAGAAAATTAGGGAACCAGCAGTTGGCGTAATGACTATGTCGTTGGACTCCCACGTAGTGGACCACACTTTGAGTCCCGGACCCAGTGGCTTAAACTCATGCCAGGCACATGTGCATAAGCGCCCAAGATTCCGAGAAGAGAATGGAGGAGAAGGGATTGTGGCATGGCCATCCCCCCAGGGGAGTGATTTCTCGTTTTCTGTCTCTCTGTCTTTCTAGCAAGTGCATGCGCCCTATAGCAAAGACCTCTTAAAAGGAAAAAAAAAAAAAAAAAAAAAAAAGAAAAGAAAATTAGGCTGAGGCCAAGGGTCCTCAGCAGTGGTGGGGGTGGGCAGCGAGGCCGGGGCTAATTGAGTGACTCCTCGTTATCTGCTCAGCTTCTCCCCAGCAGCAAATTGCCAAGGCCGTTTTCATCATGCCCAGCTCTCGGAAACCGTAAAGAGTCTGACAGCGTCTTTAGCATCGTGTTCAAGGGGAAGTTCTCACACACATAACCAAAGATTTATACTCTGATGACAATGGCAGGATTAGCTGTATCGATCAAGCATCACCATCATCCTCAGCACACATTTACGAGGCTCCCACTCTCACTCACTGCCTGTCCTTCAACCCACACAGCACACTGTCCCGGATGCCACACCAAGCGGGCAAAACCCACCTGGCTCACGGCCATGGGGTAACTCCAGTCTACAAGAATCACCATGCTTTAAAGACACTTTATCCCAAAGAGAAAAGACACTGACTTATAACCCCAGAGCCTAAAACTTTATTAGATCGATGAAAGATACTGAGTGAATGAATGAATGAATGCAGAGGAGTCGCGTCTCAATGGTGCTGGGCCTGATGATGCAGTGCATGGATTACGGAGGCCTCTTGCTTTTCCATCTTCTTGCAGAACTCTTTCCGGCCTTACTCGGGTCATTGCAGCACTAATTTGTACCTCAGTCAGAAGGAGAAGGGAGCAGAGGAAATGAAAAGAGGGAAGATACAAATCAGTCAGTGCTGTTCCCCTTGGCAGTTCTGAGAGAGGGTTTGGTGGGTAGGAAAGACTGAAGGTAACGGCTACAGCGGGGGTGGGAATTAGCTCTGGATTTTATTTATGCATGAGTCCTGGCGCAAATAGCCATCTTGCTACCAGTTTGCCTGGAAAAGCTCCCAAGAAAGACGGTGCTGCAGAAAGTGGCTGAGAGAAGGGAGGGAGAGACAACCCAGAGGGGGAGGTAGCCTCCATGCAGCAGGCCAGGCAGACTGTTCTAAACACAGCCCCAGTGAGACAGGGGTGCTCGCTCCCTGTTTTCCACCCTACCGAGTTGCAAAGGACTTCAGGTGAGTCCCCACCTGGCCTTCTCCCCCGCACGCTACTCCCAACTTGCACCGTCCTGGCCTGAATTTCCCTAGGCTAAGGCCGTTGTGCATGCCGCAGAGGAAACGTGTTATGGACTGGATATTTGTGTCCCCACGAAATTCATGTATAAATCCTAACTCCCAGGGTGAAGACACATTACAGAGGGGTGCTTTGGAAGGTGATTAGGTCATACGGTAAAGCCTTCACGGAGTTAGCACCCTTAAAAGAAGAGACACAGTGCCAGCAGGTGGCGTGGTGGTTAAGGCATTGGACTCCCACATGGTCGACTGTGGTTCAAGTCCCACACCTGGAGGATTGCTTTCTCACTTTCTCTCTCTGTCTCTCTCTCTCTCTCTGTGTCTCTCTGGTGATTCATGTGCCCTTGAGCAAATTTTTTAAAATAATAATAATAAATAAAATGAAATGAAAAAAAATTTTAAGAGGTTTTTGCCTTAGGGCGAGTGCACTCACTGGAGAGAGACAGACAGAAACAGTGAGAAGGAAAGTGAGAAATCACCCCCCTGGAGGGATGGCCACACCACTCACAATCCCCTCTCCTCCAGACTCCTCCTGGGATCTTGGGCATGTATGTGCACGCGCTTCGTGTGATTTTTTTCAAGCCACTGGGTCTGGCAGTTGAACTGTGGCCAGCCATGTGGAAGTCCAGCAACATAAATGCTATGCCATCCACTGGCCCAAAGAGATGGTTCTATAAAATAAAATAAAATAAAATAAAATAAAATAAAATAAAATAATAAAATAAAGAGAGCTTCCTCTTCCTCTCTTTCTAGCCACTTGAGAAGACAGGAAACAACCACCTGCAAACGAGAAAGTCGGCCCTCAGCAGACTCATCAGACCCTGGATCTGCCAACACCTTGATCTTGGACTTCCTGGCCTCCAAAATGGTGAGAAACGCATGGTTGTTGCTCAGCCCCCTTTGTCTATGGTAATTGTTACAGCACTTCCAAAGGACTAAGACAGAGTGCCTCTGAGGACTTCCTGCCAACTTAATGAGCTATGCTACGTGACAGGCAACGGAAGGAGATGATGACAGTCTTGATCCTGAAAAACCACATTCCCCCACCAAGTTCAGATCACTGCAGAAACCCTGAGGTTCCCTCCCGAAAGACCACATCCTAACAAGGCCGAGGCAAGATGCAGGATGGCAGAGAGACAGGTACCAATGAGGAGGGCTGGCTAGAGAGGAAAAGGAAAGGAGATGAGGGCTGGCGGGGGAGACCAGCACATCATGGGTGGTAAGGGCACTGCTTGCAGGCCTGAGAGTGAACAGGAAGAGGAGTCAGGATCATAGGTTGAGGGAGGAGAATACCCACGCTATGTTTGGGATAATGGTTTGTCCCCCAAATGTTCATGTTCTGGAAGCTTGGTCCCAAGTGTAATGGCTTTGGGAGGTGGTGAGATCTTGAAAAGGTGGGAGGTAACGAAAGGTCACCATCCAACTCACTGGGAACGTGGGACAAAGGATGTAGAAAAGTCTGTTTTCTCTGTCTCTCTCTGTCTTTCTCTCTGTCTCTGCACATGCCTGCCTTCCTCTCTACTTCTATTGGCCATGTTGTGATGCTGGCCCCCTGCCTTTGGACTTTCCAGCCACCAGAACTATGAGCCAAATAAACCTCTATTCTTTATAAATCACCCAGTCTTGTGTGTGTTTGTATTTCCGTTAGCAACACAATAACAGGGAAGACAAGAAATTGGCATAATGAGCAAGGTTGTGTTGCTATATAGACATCTAAAACTGCAAAAGCAGCTTTGGAACTTGGTGATGAGCAGAGGTTGGAAGATTCTAGAGGAGCAGATTCTGGTGGAGGCTCAGTCCAGGTTTAGAGACTGTTTAAACAGCTGTGACCACCAAGCTGATAGAGATACGGACAATAAAGCCCATTCTGAGGACGGATCAGAATGGAAATGAGAGAATTACTGGGAGCTAAAGGAAAGGCCATTTCTGTTACAAAGTAGTAAAAAAATTACATCATGTCCATTCCCTAAAGCACGGTAGAAGGTGTAGAAGGTATAACTTAAGAATTGTGATCTAAATTCTCTAGAGGAAGAAATTTCTGAACAATGAAGTACTCAGGCTGCTGCTTGGTTGCTTCTAATTGTGTTTAATAAAATTCAGGAGAAAAGGGAAGCAGGGTGGAAAGATTTGGAAAATTCATAGCCTGACCATGTAAAGAGTGAGAAAGCATGTTTGGCAGAGAACACCGACTGTGGCAAAGCTACCACTCACTAAAATGATTAGATTTGGTGCTAATAAGCAGGACCTGGGGCCAGCAGGTGATGTAGTGGTTAAGCAGCTGGACTCTCACATGGCTGACCACAGTTCAAGTCCCGGACCTGATGGCTTGAAAACCATGCCGGTTGTGTGTGTGTGTGCATGCCCAACGTCCCAGGAGGAGAATGAAGGAGAAAGGATTACAGCATGGCTATCTCCCCTCACTCCAGGGGACTGATTTCTGACTTTCCCTGTCACTGTCTCTCTCTGTTTCTCTCTGGTGAGAGCACGTATCCTATGGCAAAAACTTTAAAAAACGACAATAATAATGATAAGCAGGACCTTGGGGAAAAGATCCCAAGGGCATCTCAGAGATCTTCAGAACTGCCCCTTCATCATAAGCCCCAAGGCTTAAGAGAACAGAGTGGTTTTTAGGAGCTCTGAGTCAGGCTTGCTGCCCTAAAGGGTCCCATATTCTGGTACAGTGTCTGTTCCAGCCACAACTCAAGTAGCTTTGGGCACAGCTGAAGCACTGCAGAGGGTGCAGGTGACAGCCCATGGCAGTGGGTAACAGCAGTGCTCAGGTCTACGCGGGCTATCCCTAGTGGTAAATTTTGCATGCAGAAGGCAAGAACTGTGAGGCACGGCAGCCTCCACCTAGATTTCAAAGTATGTATCAAAAAGCCCGGGAGCTCAGGCAGACACCTGCCGCAGTGGTGAAGCTGCCAAGAGTCTTTGCTAGAGCAGTGCCAAGTGGAAATGTGGGGTCAGAGCAGAGAGAACCCAAGGCCATTTCGAGAGGAGCCACAGGCGCAGGACCACCCTTGACCGCTCAGAACTATAGAGCCACCAGCAGCATGCGGCAGCTGTCTGGGACAGGTATCGGCATCACTCTAAGTACCAGCTGCACCCAGCAAAGCCATGGAGACAGGGCTGGCCTTGGGGGCCTACACCCCACTAGGGGATGTGGAACATGGAGTCACGGGGAGTCTGTTCTCAAGCTTTAAAGTCCAATGTGGGCCCTTTGGGGTTTCAGACTTCCTGGGGGCCCGTTAGTCCTTTCTTTTCTGCAACGACCTGTCTATCATTACATCTGAGAAGCTGTCCATGGGTTTTCCTGATTTATAGGTTCATAGGTGGACCAAGGAAAGACTCTTGGGACTAACAGAATGAGGTGCTTGTATATGAAAGACATAAATCCTGGGACCCAGGGGTGGGATGCTACAGTTCGAGTAATGGCTTATCCCCCAAAGGTTCACATACTAAGAAGCTTGGTCTCTGGTGTGATGACTTTGGGAGATGGACATTTAAGAGGCAGGGTCTAATAGGAAAGCACCATCCAATTGGCTGGGAGCGTGGGAGGGACAGACAGAGGATGTGGTCTGTTTTCTCCCCCTCCCACCCTCCCTCCCACCTTTTACCTCTCTCTGCACATGCCTGCTTTCCTCTCTGTCTCTGTTGGTCATTAAGTGATGCTGGCTCCAATCCTTTGGACTCTCCAGTCCCCAGAACTGTGAACGAAATAAGCCTCTATGCTTTATTACCAACTGGTCTTAGATATTTCTGTTCACAATACAGTAAGGAACTAAGGGAACCAGACTTGATCTGGTGGAGCTGGATTCAACGCACAACTCTGCCAGTTATAGTATAGTACAAGGGTGTTGCTACCAGTCTTCTTAAAAATTGAAATCCTTGGAGCTGGATGGTGGCGCAGCAGTAAAACACGATGCCTCTGTGGGGCTTCCCACATGGGAAGGTTCTGGGTTCACATCCAGAGACTTGCCTGAGTGAACCGGGCACATGCAATGCTCGTAATCTGGGATGGGTTGAAGCTAGAGGCACACCATGGCAGCAAGACCCTGCTGGAGGTTCTCTCTCTCTCTCTCTCTCTCTCTCTCTCTCTCTCTCTCTCTTTCCCCCCGCTTGCTCACAGAGGAAATACATTTTTTAAGAAATCAACTTGCTCCGGCAAGATGAGGAAATAACCTAAGCAAAAGGTTATGGGAAACAGAAGATCCAACCCAGGGTAGGAGAGACGGCTGTGCACTGGGTGAAGAAGGCAACCTCCCGGGTGTGAAGAGTGTGCAGCAGCAACACAGGACAGCTGTCACCACGTCCCAGGGCTGTGCATCTTTTAGCCTGAGAAGCCTCCTGGAGAGTGTGTTTCATCAAGACAATGGAGTTAACCAAGAAAGAGGGAGATGCAGGACTTCAGAAAGTCAGGCTGCAAATCGTGGGAAGGCAGAGGGAGTTCCCGGGAGAAGGAGGGGAGGGAGAGGACCCAGGATAGCAGCCATGCAGCAGGTCCAGAGAGCAAGCAGTCTGGACAGGGGACGGAAGTGTCCAGGAGCGTGGTCTCCGAGAAACATGTGGAATCGATCGTCGGCAGCAGATTGAAGAGACGAGCCTTGAGGAAGATTATTCTGTGAGGCTACTGGTGAGTACAAAGAAAACTAACCAAAGGACAAAATGAGGCAGGTACCGACTTCAGAACAAAACAAAAGAAAGGAAAGGACCAGGGCCAGCCAGAGGTGGGTAGTAATGGCAGCTGGAGCCCACTTGGCCAACTGCACTGCTCGAGTCCTGGACTTGGCAGGCTGAAAAACATGCTGGGCCCATGTGCATGCATGCCCTAAATTTCTAAAGGAGGGAAAGATCAAGAAGGGATTGTGGCATGACCATGCCCCAAGGGGGTTGCTGTCCCTCTCTGTATATATATATCTTGCTCTCTCTCTCCAGTGAGTACATGGGCTCTGTGGCAAAAATGGAGGGGGGATGACTATAATATAGTAGTTCTGAATAATATTTTTTAATTTTATTTATTCATTCATTCATTTTAATTTGACCAGAGAGACACAGACAGAGAGAGACAGAGAGAGAGAGAGGCAGAGAGACAGCAGGGGAGGGAGTGAGAAAGCAAGCCACCAGGTCTAGGTCTTGAACCATGGTTGGCCATGTGGGAGTGTCCAGCGGCTTAACCACCATGCCACCTGCTGGCCCCCCGAATCATATTTTTAAAGATTTATCTAATTTTATTTATCATAACTATTTTTTTTACTTCCTACAGGGCACATGCACTCACTAGAGAGAGACAGCGAGAAAGAGAGACAGGGAGGGAAAGTGTGAAAGCAAGCCGCCAGGTCTAGGATTCAGACGCAGTCAGCCATGTGGGAGTCCAGCACCCTAACCACCACACCACCTGCTGACCCCAGTTGTAAATAATATTAAAATAGACATAATAATCTGTTAGTGATGTTGATTTTACTGCAATTTAATCAATGTGGGGGGATGGTAAGAATCAGAGGGAAAGGCAGAATAAGGAAATGAATCTTCATTACCATAAATAGGGAGCCAATCAACAACTTAGCCAATCAATCCATTCAAATATAGCAGGGCGGGGCTGGCAAGTGGCATGGTGGTTAAGGGTGCTGGACTCCCACATGGCCAACTGTGTTTCAAGTCCCAGACCTGGCGGCTTGCTTGGCTTGCTTTCTCACTTTCCCTCTCTCTCTCTCACTCTATCTCTCTCTGGTCAAATTTAAAGAAAGAGAAAGGAAGAAAGGAAGGAAGGAAGGAAGGAAGGAAGGAAGGAAGGAAGGAAGGGAGGGAGGGAGGGAGGAAGGAAGGAGGAAGGAACGGAGGGAGGGAAAGAAAGCAAGAAGGAAGGAAGAAAGGAAGAAAAGAGAAAGTTAAATAAAATAATTATTTTTAAAAATATATAGCAGTGCACACATGTGATTCAGAATTATGGAAGAGCATAAATTGTTAGCAGAAATAGCTGAAGAGTTGAAAGTCACTGATTCAAAGAAATGAGCTGGGGATGGGGGAGGGGCAGAACAGAAAATCTGCATATTGTTATAAGTCTTTTAACACTATTCGATTTGCAAACTATAAACAATAACCACAATTCTTTTTATTTCTTTCTTTATTTATTATTTTTAGAGAGATTTATTTATTTTGCTATAGGGTGTGTGCGCTCACCAAAAAGACAGAGACAAAGAGACAGAACAAGAAATCACCCCCCAGGGGGTGGCCACACTGCAATCCCTTCTCCTCCATTTTCCTCTTGGGATCTTGGGCACGCACGCACACGCGCCCGGCCTGAGTTTTAAGCGGCCGAGTCCAGGACTCAAACCACGGTCAACTACATGAGAGTTCAGCAACATAACCAATAAGCCATCTGCTGGTCCTCTTTTTTCAATTTTTTTTTTTTTATCTCAAATCCTGACCCTCTGCAGTGGCAGGGAGGCTCCCAGTGAGGCAAAGCAACAGGCTCTCAACCTTCTCCATGCATGCCTCATCTTGGGAAGGGGCATCTCATTTCTGGCTGTCACCAGCAGATGCTCCCGGCAGCAGTCAACCCGCCCTTTATCTAAGGTTTTCTGTGAAAACGGGTCCTTGGCCTTAGGCCTTAATCCCAAGAAGCACAAAGAATGAGACTGGAATAATTTTTAAAAAGGCTTCTTTAACAGTCTAGAAACATAAATGGAAGGGAACAAGACAGGGCCACTCAGCTAGCTTACCTGGCCTTTATGAGTATGGTTCAACCCTCCCCCAGGACCCAGCTCACCTCTCGTGGCCCCGGCCCACCACGCTCAGGACTCTGCTGGTCCCTACACACAGCCTCCTCCAAGGCCAAGGCCGCATTCCCAAAGCTGGAGCCCGAAATTTCTCCCCTGCCACCCCGGTCCTCCTGGCCACTCCTGTTTCTTAGTGAACCACCCTCCTCTTCTCCCCATGACTGAACCTTTGGGGAAGCCACTCTTTTCTCTCCCAAATCAGAATTGAACAAAAATTCCCTGCCATTCACAAGAGTCTCCACACACGGAAAGGGACAGAGAAGGGGAGCCTCCTAACCTTGGATGGAGTAGTAAACATCTCGAAGGCTGTGTGCTCACCTGTAAACCGAGGACACTATCTGTTCCAATCCTAGAGTGGTTATCAGGATCAAAGCAGATCACAGACAGAAGGCACTTTGCAAATTGGAGTGTCCCTTATGAACGTGAAAGATCGTTATCACTGGTAATCACTTTTCAAATCAGCAGACTACAGAGAGACCCTGGACTGGCAGGAGACCAGTACGCTGAACTTAAAAGCCTCCACACAGGTATCTCTTTCCATAGTAACCGCAGGGTGCAGCCTGGCGACTCTGTTATGGCCTCGCGGTGGTGCCAGGTGCCCCGCCTGGGGCAGGCACCCCAGGGCACAGACCTTGATGCCTCAGGCAAATGACTCTGAACACCTGCGTAGCTTCCCCTTCCTAAAATCGAATCACTGGCTAATGCTCCTCATCTCCTCTCATCCGAATGGCAACAGCCGTTGTTCTTATTGGATTGTAGATGAATCACTTGAAAAATATTTTGGGGCACATTATAGAGGCAATAACATAAAAGTACCTGGAAAATGGTTCTGTTTTGTTTTCCACTTTGCAAACCCAACTGGAGCCTGGGGTTGTATTACGTATTTTTGTCTTCTCTTCTGAACGGCAGCATTTTGCTCATTTCCCCTCCATGCTGAGAAAAGGGACATGTTAATCAGGCCTGCGCGGGGAGAGAAACCCCTCAGAGGGTCTAGCTTGGTCTTTGGCAGGAAGGATCAGGCCAGAGAGCCGGTAAGACAAATGTCAGCCTTCAAGTCTCAGAAGAGCCACTGCAAAGAGAGTATACACATCTCAGTCTCTAGGGGACAGAGCAGAGAAAATGGCAGCAGTAAGGACTCGGGCAGGAGAGCAGGAGGCAAGGCATTCTGTAAGGCAAATCTGCTGTAAAGTCTTTACTGGGGATCTTAAGGGGCCAGATAACTCTCTTTACAGGCTGTTTCTGGTCCCCACCTGCCTAGGGCAGGGGAAGAGAACAGACGACAGATTTTGCTTCATTGTTTTTTTTAAGTTTTTTATTTATTTCTCCCATGAGAGAGAGACAGAGAAAGAGAGGGACAGAGAGACCTCAGCAGGGTCCCAAGAGCTCAATCCACCCCCAGTCTCCACTGGGCTAGATTTCCCAGCATGCTCAGGGAGGTCTGGGGACATGAACCCAGGACCTTTCCCTCGTGGGTCTCATGTGTAGCCCTGCACCAGCACCTGGTCCAGGACAGATGAATTTGGAAAAGGCCAGCAGTGTGACATGCTAGCCGCACACGAGGCTCCTTCTTGCTGGAGTCAGATCCCACTCCCAAGAGGCAGGTCCGAGCATCTGTGGAGGGCACCTGTGCTTCCCAGTGTGGCTGGGCATGTTGCTCTCTCTCATGGAGATCACTATTTCCTCACTTTCTTCCCTGGCTCAGGAAGGGCTGGCCGTTTTCCACTCCATCCCTCACAGTCCTGGCACTCAAGTCCTTCAAGCACGTGCCCACGGGCCTGCTAGTTCGACTCACTTCACCCAGAAATCTCCTTTGCAACCCCCTCTCCCAGCCTGCTCAGAATGTCTGGAGTCTTAATTGCAATATTTAACACATCAAAAACACTGAAATGAGAACAAGGACAGAAGTCCCACGACATGTCCCTAGAACCTCCCTCTCAGTTGACATCCACCCATTAATTGCTCAGCCAGTTACGAATCCACTTAGCTGTACTGCTTCCCACTCAGAAAACTGAAGCTACAGTCAAAAAAAAAAGGGTTTCCAGGTTGTCGGAACCGTCTGTGATGCAGATGCTAAGCGCCTTCCCCTCTAACTCCAGAGCATCCAAATCGTGTATGTTGGCCAGACATAATCCATAAATTAGCTTGCAAGTATTTTATAGACCCTGCTTCTGTTAAAAAAAAAAAAGTATCCTATAGGATGCATGCACTCACGGGGCTGGGGGTGGGGGATCGCCTGAGGGGGGGTGTATATGAGCACGTACAGGTACCCTGTGTGATTTTCAAGCCACTGTCACTGCACAGTCAGCCATGTGGAATTCAGCTGCTGTAACCTCCACATCATCTACTGGCCGGAATTTTTTTTTTTTTTAATAGATTTTCACTATAAGGATCGTGGGCTATCCAGGGAGACAGAGAGACAGAGAGACTCCAAGGGGAATGGCCAGGCTGCAATCCCTTCTCCTCCATCCTCCTCTCAGGATTTTGGGCAAACACACACACACACACAAACACACACACACACACACACGGCATGAGTTTTAAGCCACCAGGTCCTGGACTCGAACTGTGGACAACTACATGGGAGTCCAGCAATGTAACCATTATACCATCTGCTGATCCCCCTGCTGGTCTGTACTTTATAGGCCCTGCTTTAAAACTATGGGGTCATTGGAAAAGTCATGACATTTTTTATGTTTTCCTATGCAAAAATGCGTCATGACTTTTCCAAGATCCAACAGCATGAATCTGTTGACATCCGAGTGGGAAGGAGTCTGAGGTCTGGAGTCACTTCCTAGCTGGATGAGCCTGGACAGGTTGTTTAATGTCTCCGGGCCCCAGCCACTTTCTCTACACACAAAGTAAAAAATACCTTACCTAGATCAGACCACTTCTCGAAATCCCTTACAGCTAAAGAGCTACCACTACTCACTAAATGGCCTTGACAAATGAAGAGTTTGTTTGCTTTTCATTTGTCAAATAAAATCTGAGGCCTAGGGTAATAAGCCAAGAATAAGCTTTGGAGTCTGAGGGACCAAAACACAAACCCGTTTGTACTAGACCTCGGCTATAGGACTTAACCTCTGTGGGCCCAGCTCGGACCTGTAGCATAGAAATAAAGCTACCTAAGTAGCGACAGGGCTAAGGAGTGTTCTAAGCACCCCATCACCCCTTCCAGCCTGAGCCCTAAAGCCCAAACCAAGAACAGCCATGTCTCAACTCGCTCTCCTAGATTTCCTTATTATTATTCCTTTTAAGAAAAGATGGTTCTGTCCATTCCCTACCAACTAATATACTATTAGTTAGGTTTTCTCATATGGCCAGATATTACCTCTGAATTTTAAGTGGAAAGATTGAGATGGAGGAAAGAGCCAGGGGGCAGGAATAATTAGCGAGACAAAGCCTTAAGCCAGACCCCTTATTTCTTCGGGGCTGCCCTGGGTGGGAGGCGCCTCTGCCCTACCTGGCCCTCCCCCAGTCGGCTTTCTCTGTTGTGCCTCTTACAATATTGGATCTGTTAAATGCTTTATATTCCGTTTGCCAACGCAGGGATGATTCAGAACAAGATTGGGTTATTACAAATTCAGGAGGCACTACACACGCGGCTGTCATGTTTCAGTTACCCTTTCTCTCGGTTTAATAAAATTTGCCACACTAATACAAAGCCATCTTTTATCGTCTTCCCTGCAGTTGTAACAACTTGTCCAGCTCCCGCCTGCTAATTAGAGGAGGAGGGGGACACACCGCTCATTGCAAAGTGGGATTCCAGGAGGCCCTGGCTATCTTGCAGTCGCTTAGCTCGGTCCTCACGGTCCTCCAACCAGCCTTTCCTCCGCGCTCGGAGCATAATGAGGTCAGCAGCTGGCGGCGACCCTGCGGGCAAGCTTGCGCCGCGGCGGCCAGGGCACCTGGGCGCTGGCGGGAGCTCACACGCCGCACTCCCGGCGGGCAGGATGACGCGGGCTCCGCAGCCCGTCCTCCCACGCTGCCCGGCATCAGCGCTCGGCCCTGACGCGCGTGCGACAGACTCACCGGCAAAGGGTCCCAGCGGAAGAGCAGGAGTGGGCGGTTAGACAGGACTCCCGCCCCGGGCGGGGCAGAGAGCCAGAAAAGGGAGGAGGTGGGCGAGGGGGAGCGGAGGGAGCCAGGCGCTGTAAACAAAGAGCTGCCCTAGCGCGAGGCCGAGCAGGGCCACCCGCCGCCCCGCGGGCCCACGCGTCGTGCCGGCCTCGAGGGCGACAGGCGAGGCGGGCGCAGTGCCCGCGGCCACTACCTCCACGCGGTGCCGTCTGACCCGCTAATTACCTGCCACCACCGGCCGCTGACTTTTAGGAATGAGGTCGCCCGGGGGCTCAGGCCTAGGCCAGGATGACCCACCAGGCTGCGGCACCCCAGGCGAAGCAGGATACGTCCCCGCCCAAGTCGCCAGAGGGGGTCATCCCCCGAGGCACCTGTCTCCCCTCTGGGTCCTAAGACCCTTTCTGACTGCGCTCCTCCCATCCCCGGAGGGACATCTAGGAATCAGGCAGGCAGAGGCCAGGGCAATGCGGGGACAGGGGTCACGGCGGTCCGGGCCCCCTGATTAGCACGCGGCGCCCGTCGCCCCCTCCCCGCCCCCGCGCGGCCGCCCTTCCCGGCCCGCTCCCCGCGCGCACACTAATAAGTTTACAAATGCAAGCCGCTGGCGCCGCTCGCAATAAAAGGCAGAAGCTCTGCTCAGGCGCTTCAATGAGAGCATTTTCCCCGTAACAAGGGGCTGGATTCAGCTGCCGGGTGCCCTCTGAGCAGGGCCAGTTGCCGGAGTAACGAAGGCCTAGTGCGCACGTGGGCAGAGAGCGCGGGGCTGGGACCGTGGAGCCAAGCAGGCAAAGGTCCTGGAGCCAGGCGGGACCAGCAGTTTATCCTTCCAGGACGTCGCCTCCGCCACCCACTGTCCTACTCCATCGGCTCTCGCAGGACCCCCACTCCCACCCAACAGCCAGCTTTTAAAAGGCTCTGGGGAGGGACCAGCAGTTGTAACGGCTATGTCGCTGGACTCCCACGTAGTCGACTGCGGTTCCTGTCCCAGACCTGGTGGCTTAAACTCACGCCAGGCGCGTGTGCATGCGTGCCCAAGATCCCGAAAGGAGAATAGAGGAGAAGGGATTGCAGCGTGGCCATCCCCTGGGGGGTGATTTCTCACTTTCTGTCTGTCTCTGTCTGTCTGTCTGGCGAGCGCACGCGCCCTATAGCAAAAACCTCTAAAATAAATAAATAAAAGGCTCTGGGGAGCTTTATTAAATGGGAGATGGGGGACATGGGAAGGGGGCAGGGCACCTGCTCCATGATACTGTGCCAGGCCCCAGCCCCACTGAGGAAGCAGACAGGCTGGTGGCTACCCTCACAACAGGTCCGGGACGCATGACCGCTCCAGGTGTGGGGATGCCAGCGTCCACACAATCAGCCATCCAGAAAGCAGGTGGCCACTGATCAGCTCTTCCAACAAGAGCTAGGCTTCACAGCTCTGAATAATGCGATAACCCAGTGCTACCTCAATAGGGGCCTGCTTTAGCCAAACTGACTCCATCATTCATCCGATTTTGTTCCTCTCTTTCTCCTCGGCTTGACAAGGTTTGTGTAGTCTCTTTCTGGGGAAGTCTAGGGTAACAGGCATCAGAGTCAAGCTGAAACTCAAGCCCATCGCAAATATTCTGTCCTCCAATAAAAACTGTTTGAAAGCTTGGTTGTACCCCCAGGTAACCCAAGCTAAAAATGACCCTGACTTGGCCGGCACTATGGTGGTTACAATGACAGGATCCCACAGGGCCAACCATGCAGCTTGAGAAAAATGCCGGGCATATGTGTGTGCATGCCCAAAATCCTGAAAGGAGGGAGACACGGAGGAGGGACTGCGGTGCGGCCAATTTCCCATGGAGATGGGTACTTTCTCACTCTCTCTTTCGCACGTTCGTGCAAGCACGCGGCCCTCTGGAAACATTTTTTTTTTGAAAGAAGAAAAATAGAAATGAACCTGACCCATGCCTTTCTGTACAGAGCCTCTCCCCCAGCACCTCCCTTCCCTATCAAAGCATCTGTAAATTGGCTGGCCCCAGATATTTTACATGTCTCCCCAGTGCGTCCACACTACTACTAAATTCCCTTTGGTCCTCAGTTTTCAAAAACTCACATTTTATTCCAGAAAGTTGAAGTGGCTGTCCACTCAGGGACACAACAATAGGGACTGGCTCATCTCCGTTTACAGCCCGTGGGGCCACCCAGGCCTCCCAACGGCTCTCTAAAGCTCACAGTAGCTGGGTTATGGGGAAATCTGGACACCCGGCCCCAGCTCCCCGAAGCTAGGCTGAGGGCTTCCAGGCAGCGGCCTTCCATCGGCCATGTGCTGGGAACCTAGGAGAATCTACGCCTAATGTGATGCTTTACTGGCCAAGTGGTCTCCAGACCACGCAGGAAAGAGGCCAGCCATGGACACTGCCCATATGTCTATACAGAAACAGACTCTTTCCTCTGCAACTGACAAAGAAGGGAGCCCATTCCAGGTTCTGCCTGGGGGGGAGGACGAGGTGGAGAGGCACATTTCTGCAGCCCAGCTCCCGGGCACCGGGCCAGCTGGGTGCCCGCCTGCGTGCATGACATCTCAATAGTCACGGCATCCCACAGCCCAGTGGTCATAGCGCATCGACTTCAGCCACGCAAGGCCCAAATGGGGTCCTCGCTGCCACCCAGCAGCTGGGCCAGGCACATTTGAGGACTGGCTGTCTATCCTGGTCCCCCAGACCTGACCCCCCCCCCTCCCTTCTCCAGACATGACACCCCCTTCCCATATCTGTCATCACTTAGTCCTGCCAATCCACAGTCCAGAGCACTCTTAGGCCACTTCCAGACCCCAGTCTAAGCCATGTATATTTCTTTCCTTTTTTTTAGAGGTGGTTCTTTTTTTTTTTTTTTTTTTTTTTTTTTTTTTGCTATGGGGCACTTGCACTTGCCAGAGAGACAGAGAGAGACAGAGAGACAGAAAGAAGTGATAAATCATCCCCCAGGGGGGATGGCCATGCCGCAATCCCTTCTCCTCCATTCTCCTCTCAGGATCTTGGGCACGCACACACACATGCCCAGCATGAGTTTTAAGCCACCAGGTCCAGGACACGAACCGCGGTCAACTACATTGGAAGTCCAGCAACATAGCCATTACGCTAACTGCTGGTCCCTAAGCCATGTATATTTCTCATTGATGTCTGCAGCGGCCTCAGTGTTCTTCTGCCTCCTGCCATCCAGCCGCCTACCACCACCAGAGAAGCTCAACCGGCTCGCTTTTGAATGAGCTTCTTCCAGAAGGGCTCCCTGGAGCCCTAAGCCTGATTGATACACAGGGCCTTCTGGCACCTACCGCGGTCATCTGTGTGGCGGCTTCTCTCTCTGCTCACCCCCTGGCTCTAGCCACTCTCCCATGTGTAGGTGTAAGCTCTTCCTCCAGCCTCACAACACCCACATTTCCTTTCTTTCCCTGGCTGGGTCTGGCACATCCTTCGAAACTCAGACATCACTTCCTCCGGGAAGCCCTCCCTGCTTCTTTACCATCGTCAGCTCAGTTAATCCCTCAGATATACTCATTCGCTCTTCCTCTAGACTATGAGCTCCATTGGGACAAGGCCCAGGTCCCTGTGGACTTCCCAGCATGTGACTAAGTCCCGGCCTTAAGGTTAGTCAAATGTCAGCTTGTTCTCAGCTCTTCCAACTGGGACATCACTCAATTTCTCTGTATCACAGTTTCCTCATTAAAATGGATGTCCTCTGGGAACCAGCAGTTAGCGTAATGGCTATGTCGCTGGACTCCCACGTAGTCGACCGCGGTTCGCGTCTCGGACCCAGTGGCTTACAGCTCACGCCGGGCGCGTGTGCGTGCGTGCCCAAGATCCCGAGAGGAGAATGGAGGAGAAGGGATTGCAGCGTGACCATCCCCCCTGGGGGTGATTTCTCGCTTTCTATCTCTCTGTCTCTGTCTGTCTGGCGAGTGCACGCGCCCTATAGCAAAAACCTCTCCAAAAAAAAAAAAAAAAATGGATGTCCTCCAGCTGTTGGGGTCCCAGGCACTCAAGTTGGACGGCTTAGCGCAGCGCCTGGCACATGGGGAACGGCCTCTTCCTCCATGGCGAGGTTGCCATGGTATCTAGCACATCTGGCACATTCTTCCCAATCTGATTGCAGAGTAAGACGACCCATGGCCCAGAGGCTCCTACCCGCCCTGCCATCTCCCCTGGATACTACGCTTGGTTTCTTTGTGGCCCTTTTCAAGTGAGCTTCAGAGAGCAGGCAAGCAAGTTGGACGCTCACCAGAGGGACACCATGCAGTGGGTGAGGGTCGAGTCCTGGCACAGGAGCGGGTGAGAAGGCAGGAGGGAATCAGAGGGGGCACAGGGATGGCTGCACGTGCCCGCCTGAGTTGTTTGGGGCTCAGGAGAGGGGGCAGGAGAGGCGGGGTGGCCTTGCTCTCTGGAGAGCGGAGTCCGGTGGCAGGTAAAGAGACCTGCCCAAGCCTCCTCCTCTTCGATGCTTCCTGACCCCAGGGACACACAGGCCGCCCCCTCCGTGTGGTCTAGGAGACTCCCTCTGTACATGCAGCCTTCTCTTGGCTTTGGCTCTCACTGCGAGGAGGGCCTCTGGCCATCTGAGGGGTCTGGGAATAAACACCCTCCCCCATGTGATTCCCAGCAGAAGGGCCTGCCTGCTCCCTTGGGTGGCAAGGAACTGCTTTCCTAAGGCAGAGACTGGGAGGGAGGGTAGAGGAGAGAGCAAGGCCTGGAGCACCCAGGGAGACCCTCTGGCCTTCCAGGCCTGCCTCAGGCCCTGCGGTGAGTTCGAGGCCTGCCTGAGGCCCTACAGCAAGCCCCCAGCCCTCTGGAGCTGCCCTGGCCAGAGCCTGTTCCTGCTCCCACCTTCCGCACTCTCCCTCCCCACCGAGAGACCACCCAGGAGGGGCTGCACCCGGCTCACTCCCTCCCTGGCTGTTTTGCAATTTTAATTTCTCACCTTCCTAAACAGCCAAGATTTATGGCACACTTGACAGAAATATTTAATTTTCCAAATGTCTATTATTCAAAGGCTGTGGAAATCTCCAGCCCTAACACTTGCGCATTAATATCCATCTAGGGCGAAGGCCAAGTAAAGATCTTCCCAGAGGCATGGAGCAGAGCACAGAGGGGGACCACCGCCTTGGCAGAGAGGATGACCCCCAGAAGGTCCCCCACAGGGCCCAGGCCAACCCCACCACTCTCCTCCCAGCCCAAGGGCTCCGCTTGTTTATTATTTTAATTGTTATTTATTTTATTGATTGATTTTTTTTTAATTTGCTATCGGGCACATTTGCTCACCAGAGAGAGACAGAGGGAGAGAGAGAGAGGGAAAGTGAGAGAGCAAGTCACCAGGTCCAGGACTCGAACCACAGTTAGCCACGTAGGAGTACGGCGCCTTAACCACCACACCATCTGCTGGCCCCGAGTTTGTTTATTATTATCCACATCCCTGAGTACTTGCTATGTGTTTCGTAAGGTGCCAAGTAATTTTTTAAAAGATTTTATCACTGTACGTCTTTACGGCTAAGCGATTTGAACAGCCATGATTTCAGCCCCTTCTCACGACCCTTAAAGCAGCCCCTGGAATCAGCCCACTTCGCAGATAAGAAAGCCGCGGCATGGAGTCCTCTAAACCCAGCCAGCTTGTAAGTGGAGGAGCTCATGCTAGAACCCCAACTGGACTCTTTTTTTGGGGGGAGGGGGGAGAGGTTTTTCTATAGGGCGCATGCATTCACCAGAAAGATAGAGAGAGACAGAGAGACAGAAAGTGAGAAATCGCCCCCCCAGGGGGGATGGCCACGCCGCAATCCCTTCTCCTCCGTTCCCTTCTCGGGATCTTGGGCATGCACGCACATGCACCCGGCGTGAGTTTGAGCCACCAGGTGGGACTCAAACTGTGGTCAACTACATGGAACTCTAGCAACATAGCCATTACACTAACTGCTGGCTCCCCAACTGGACTCTTTATTCACCGCCACCGCATGTCTGTTGTGTGCCTGAAGGACACACTCCTTCTTCCCAGTGGTGTAACACGCTACATGCAGCCTAACCGCGTGACTTCATAGCAGGCTCCCTGACAGTCCGACGTGTATTGGGGCAGGGGGTCCTTACTGCTCACAGAGCCCTGCCATACGGACGGCATGACAAACGTGAGCCAAGGTCTCTCATCTGCCAGCTCCTAAAGTCCATTTGGGGGAGCAGCAGGTGGCATGATGGTTAAGGTGCTGGACTCCCACATATCTGAGCACGGTTTGAGTCCTGGACCTGGCAGTTTGAAACTCAAAATCCCAAGAGGAGGCTGGAGGAGAAGGGATTGCGGCATGGCCATCCCCCCGGGTGGGGGTGAATTCTCACTTTCCCTCTCTCGTCTCTCTCTGGCAAGCGCTCGCCCTATGGGCAAACACCTTTAAAAAAATCCATTTGGAAAGCCAGGCATCAGCGACACAATGCAGCGAAGACACAAGGCAGGCCTGTCACACCCATAATCTAAGGGACTTGGTCCTCTCCTGAGACACAGGCGAAAACAAATGGGCCCCCCCCCCCCCCCCGTGCAAAGCGGAGATCTCTGAGGCCTCACTCCGAGCCTGGGTCCCCTTCTCACTGGTGCGCGCAGAGACAGCGGTCCACCTGACAGAGGAGAGGCAGCATGCAGGCAAAAGAAGGACGCAGAGACAGCGGTCCTCCTGACAGAGGAGAGGCAGCATGCAGGCAAAAGAAGGACGCAGAGACAGCGGTCCTCCTGACAGAGGAGAGGCAGCATGCAGGCAAAAGAAAGACGCAGAGACAGCGGTCCTCCTGACAGAGGAGAGGCAGCATGCAGGCAAAAGAAGGACGCAGAGACAGCGGTCCTCCTGACAGAGGAGAGGCAGCATGCAGGCAAAAGAAAGACGCAGAGACAGCGGTCCTCCTGACAGAGGAGAGGCAGCATGCAGGCAAAAGAAAGACCAGGCAGTGAGTACAGTGGGGGAGAAGGCATGGCAAGTGCGTGAGCTTCGGCAGTCAGTCCGGCTGGCAGAGCACCCTCCCGGCCCCAGGAGGACCTGCTCATCAGCGCCCAGGGCCGCAGCTGATGTTGCACTGAGGACCTCGAGTGATGACGAACCGTCGTACCTGGGCTCTGCACGTGTGACCGAGGAAAGCCTGCACATGAGTCATGCTTTTCCCAGGTCCATTTGGAAGGGATATTTCATTAGAGTGGCCAAACTATTTGTTTTAAGTTAGGTGCTTACGGGAGTGAGCTACAGTCTCCCGAAATGCCAAATGCAATTCAGAGAGCAGGAGGCACTTAATCAAGAACCACAGGCGGTCAGGACTGGGCGTCCTTGGTGGACAGGGATGGACTCTGTCTGGCCCCGCTGTTTGGTGCCCAGCACCAGTAAGCATCTAAAAAAGGGTGGGTGTCACTGGGGTGCTGGTGCTCAGGGCCCCAAAGCCACCCTGGGGAGCCCAGGACCTTACTCTACTCGCTTATTAATTTTCATGTATACAAATGCCTCTCCACTGGCATGACTACCTGAACTGAAAACATCTATAAAGTTTGGGTTTTTTTCTTTTTTTTTTTTAGAGATTTTTTAATATAGGGTGTGTGCTCTCATCAAAGAGACAGAAAGTGAGAAATCACCCCCCAGGGGGATGGCCACACCACAATCCCTCCTTCTCCATTCTGCTCTCGTGATTTGGGGCATGCATGCACATGTGCCCAGAGTGAGTTCCAAGCCACTGGGTCCAGGACTCAAACTGCAGTCAACCCCGTGGGAATCCAGGACCTTAACCACTATGCCACCGCTGGCCCCTCTATGGAGTTTTTAAGTTATTTCATACAGGAGACAGGAACTACTACTGTGCTATTTACAGAGCGCCTCTATAACGCAGACACCTCATGTCTGATGGACTCCCAGGAGGCCAAGCTTAGGACAGAATTGGCCCGAGGAGGCCGGCTCAGCACCCCAAACTGCCCTAGAAGCAGTCCTCATCTTGGTCATCAGCACCCAATCCCCAGCTCATGGTGGACGAGAGCTCTCTGCCTCCCCTCCGCTGATCCCCAATGACTAGGCAGGGCTGCCTGGGGAGGTGGCGGGGAGAGGAGACAAAGCAGAAGGCTGGGGGCAGGGGCGTCGGCATCACCATGGAGAGGCCTTGTCAGGGACCTCCAGGTCTGCCTAATACCAGGCACTCACAGGTAAGAGCCAGAGCCAGAAGGGCAAGAAAGCCCAACGGGAGCTACCAGACCCACAGCACAGCTGCAGGCGACGCTCGTTCCCACTTTCTTTCTATGTGACCCTAACATGTCCCCCGAGCCTTCTCTATCAATAAACACACAGGTACTTCCAAAAGTGCATGGGAAATAATGAACTTAAAATATGAGTGGATTTTGGAGCAAAAAAAAAATTTTTTTAGAGGTTTTTCTTTAGGGCGTGTGTGCTTTCTGACAGAGAGAGGCAGTGAGAAATCACCCTCCAGGGGGATGGCCATGCCACAATCCCTTCTCCTCCATTCTCCTCCCAGGATCTTGGACACGCACATACACACACCCAGGGTGAGTTTCAAGCCACCAGGTCCGGGACTTGAACCACCATCAGCTATGTGGGAGTCCAGCGACATAACCAGTATGCCATCTGCTGGTCCATGAGCAAAAATGTTAAATCCAAACACGGTGCTTTCTCTCTCTCTCTCTCTCTCTCTCTCTCTCTCTCTCTCTCTCTCTATATATATATATATATATATATATATATATATATATATATATATATAAATTGCCAGGAGACAGATACCCTCACCAGAGAGAAACAAAGAGAGGGAGAAACCATATCCCTGTGGGGTGTGGTCAGCTGCAACTCCTTCTCCTCCATTTCTCCACCCACACATACCCAGCATGTTTTCAAACCACCAAGGCCAGGATTTGAACCATGGTCAGTGTGGGATCCAGCTCCCTTAACCATCAGGCCATGGGCCCAGCCCCATGATTCTTTCACTATGTGCCCTTGTCCATCTAAGTAGCACTTATATAAGATAACTTAGATAATATATCTACATGCTTAGCAAGTTTTTGTCACATATGTTATCTATACAAATGCCTTCACATTGGCATGCCTGAACAGAAAACATCTATGGAGTTTTTAACTTGGTTCAAATGGGAGAAAAGAACTATAGTAATATTTTAAAAGCACCTGCTAAAATGCAGACACTGCGCTGAACCTTATGCATGAGACAATGGAGGCCCAGACAGGTTAAGTAACCTGCTCAAAGTTGCACAGCTAGCAAGGGTCAAAACAGGGATTCTGTTTCTGGTCCATCGACTCTGACTCCCAGGGCCCTCCCTGACGCCTTCTGGATGTTATTGCCCGTGAAAGAGCAGAGAGAGGCCTCCGGGTGATGAACCCAGGGATGAGGAAGATTCCTCCCAACGTCAGGCAAAGCGCTCCTCCATTCTGGCCTCAGCCGGCTGGTATTTCAGGGGCTGCCTACATGATGGACGGGCACAGAGTGCAGCCGAGATGTGATCCGTCTTGATTTAGCGAAGCGCTTGATAGGTCGTCTGATGAAATTTTACTTGCAGAATTAATTCAGATTGTCTCGGCTGGGTACTCCCGTCACCCAGACAGCAGAGAGGCTGGGCCACTGTAAACAAGTGGTCCGACGAGATGCTGGGATGAGCAGGGCTGCAGCGCCAGGGGTAGGGGCGGCCTCGGGGACACAGGGACAGACAGCAGAGGTGCCATTTTCTTTCCCCTGATGAGGTAGAACCTGAGCTGGGAGCGAGGGGCTGCAGCAGAGGGAAGGGACACCGTGCTGAGTGCGAGAGCCAGCCATGGGGAAGGGGGCGCGCAGCCCCGTGGAACTCCCTCCTGCCCCTCGATTCTATGCGGCCATAAATATGGCCCAGCAAGGCACTGAGAGCCAGAGAGCGACAGCGGCCCTGGGTCCCCGAATGCTGTCACCCAGCAAGTTCCGAGAACAAGCGCCTACCCCAATGCCAGGGTACCTGTGCCCGCTGACAGCAGGCAGCAGAGGTGGGTGGCTTCTGTGAGCAGGAGAAGTCTGGACTGTGACTAAGGAGGCTGTCAGCTCACCCAGGCTGGGGCACTGGGACCCAGGTGAGGGTAGCACGAAGGAAGAGAGGGGGAGATGAGCCCCACTGATGGGGCAGCTGGGACGTGACAGCTACTCGCAATTAACAAAGGAGCCGGAGGAGAGGACTTAGCCTGTGGAGTAGTGTTCCCCTTGTAGAGGCAGGAGGCGATGTGGGCTACGATCTTTTCTCCTCCTAAAGAGAAGGGTCGGGGTTAAGCCCTTTCCCAAGACAGGTGTCACCCAGGGTGCTGAGGAACCTGGGGACTCAGGAAGATCAAGAGGGCCAAAAGGAAACCAGGCTGATGCAAAAGACAGCAGGCGTGCCCAAGAAACCGCGACCCGCCTCCTTGCGGACCTGGCAGGAGGTAAGTGAAACCTGTGGGGGGGGGGGGGGGTGCTGCCTCATGGGTGCACCTCGCGAAACCACTCCACCTGACTGCAGTGTCAAAGGTGTGGCGGGCTGTGGCTATGACCGCGAACTGGACTGCGGGAAGGACAGAGAGTGGAGGCAGAGGGGGCAAGAGGATGGCGGATGGACCAGCACGGTGACCAGCAAAAGCTGCAAGAAAAGGAGTTAGTTTGGGGTATGTGTTGAGGAAAGAACAACAGGATTGTTGGGAATGAACATGGGGACATAGGGCAATAATGAATGAGTGATGGACCAGCCAGCGTGGCTGGATCCTAAATGGCTGACTGCCCAGTTCGAGTCCCAGGCCTGGCAGCTTGAAAAACACCCCAGGTGTATGTGTGTGTCCAACATCCCAAGAGGAGAATGGAGAAGAAATTGTGGTGTGGTCAACCCCCCTAGAGGGTGATTTCTCGCTTTCTTCTCTTTCTCTCCCTCTCTCTTTCAAGCAAGTGCATGTGCCCTATAACAAATTTTAAAAAAAGAAAAAGAAAAGAAAGAAAGCGAGTAGGAATGAACACACCTGCATGCCAACAACCCTACGGGGCTGCACCATTACCGGGGACCAACGGCCACGAGGCTTCCCTCTCCAGCCTAACCCCACTAACCCACTTATCTCCCCTTCAGTTTAAACCTTGACCTAGACCTGCCCCTTCCAGCTACCTGATAATTTACTTTAATCCAAGCTAAACAGCTCTCTGCGGGCTGGCACGTAGACCAACTCTCCCTGAAAATGGATCTCGATGAGAACTGGCTCCGAGTGGCCCAGAGCCCATGGATAAACAGGCGGGCGGAAAGATGACCAAACATGGCAGGACGTACCTGCACAGCAGCGCCACTGCCTACGTGGTCACATCCAAACTGAGGCGCTCTCTATGGCCCCCAAGACAAACAGCCCCGCGTGAGCAGCGAGGACAGTGACAGTGGGAAGAAGCCCCAAGGCCTCTGGTAAGAAGGAAGTAAAAGGAATTTGGATACTTTATGCCACTCGTGGCTTTCCTGAGAAATCCGAAGGACCAAGGGCAGAGGGCAGACTTTCTCTCTGCCCTTCTCCCAGCTCGCCCCCTAAGCACTGGGGGCATCCAGATTCCATTTGCCAAATGCGAAACTGTCCAGAGCAGAGAGGTCCGGAAAGGCAGGTGGACTGTCCGAGGGAGGGTGCCTGCTGAGCGCATCTGGCAGCCGGCCGCAGCCCAGGAGGGAATGTTACCCAGAGAAGGTGAGAAAGTGCGCCGGCTTGGCTCAGCGCACTGAGCACAAAAGCAGACCGGGGCAGAAAGCTTTCTTAGCAACCTCTATGCAAATCAGACTTGGAGAAACAAAAACTAGACCTCCACCTGCTGTGTCAGCTCCAGCAATGCTTTTCTCCTCGTCTGGCCCTGGCTGCCTCACTGTGGCTTCTGCTTCACCACCCAGTAATGAGCACGCCCAGACGTAATGCATAAACAAGGCTTTGCTGGGCTTTGCTTTCGGAATCCCAGCCAGCAAAAGCGTGGGGCTTTCTGGGGCTTACTGTCTCCATTTGCAGGATTTAAGCATAAAGTCAACCAAAAGATGGGGGCAAGGGCAGGAGGAGGGCGGCAGTGCAACATCTGCCCTGGGACCCATGAGTGCACGGCTCGGCACATCTGGACAGCAGCTGGTGGTCTGGGGCTGCAGGAGCCCACCCCTGATTCACACACTTCCATCCCACAGACCTCCAAGGACCACTTGTCTGGGGTACTCATGCTGCAATGTGGTTGTGGTCTCCCCCTCCCTATCTCCTCCAGTGCTGACCTCATCCCCCCACCCCTGTCCCTGCAAACAGAGCAGACATTCCTCCGCTTGAAAGGAAAAGGCAGATGCACAGGCTCCCCAACTGAACCCCACTCGCGAGAGACTGGGAAGGGAAAGGAAGCCAGACCTCGTCCCTTGACTTTAAACCATATTCCAGTTCAGGGGGTTGGAGGAAAAGCAAAGCCCCTAAGGCAGAAGGCCACGAAGGGCTGCAAGGAGAGACAGACACTGCAGTCCAGCACTGAGACCCGAACCCAGCTGGACGGTAACAGAGGCGGCAGGATTTTAATCCGTGCCACAAGATGCTACAAAAGATGTTCATGGCTAAGAACCATTAACTGCTGCCACCAACCATCCAGGGCTGTATGGGAACATGAACTTTTTCTGCCGATGATATTCTGGGCTCAGAAACTCACCTAAGAGCGAAACAGTGGTCAGCAGTGAAGCACAGAGCTCTGCGAGGCTGGCCCGGAGAGGGCCCTGGGTTCAAAGCCAGAGACCCCGCCCGCGTGTGCTGGGTGCATCATGCCCGTAGTCTGGGGCTGGCTGGGGCTAGGAATAGAGTGTGTTCTTAACACCCTGTTGGGGGTGCTGTCTCCCTCTGTAGCTCATGAAAGAAAGAAATATATGTTAAAAAGTAACTCATCTGGGGACCAGCAGGTGGTATTATGGTTAAGGTGCTGGACTCTCACGTGGCTGACCACAGTTTGAGTCCTGGACCTGGCAGCTTGAAATTAATGCTGGAGGCTTGTGCATGTAATGTCCAAATCCCAGGAGGAGACTAGAGGAGAAGGGATTGTGACGTGGCCACCCCCTGGGGGTGATTTCTCACTTTCCCTCTCTATCTCTCTCTGGCAAGTGCACACACCCTAGAGCAAAAACCTAAAAAACTTTCTTTAAAGAACTCATCTGTAGATTTACAGACATTTTTGTTGGTTCCATTTGGGCCCAAACCTAGTTTTTTTTCATTTCCTATATCACCTTTCCTTCATTCTCAGAGCCTCATGGTGCCTACAGTATGGGGCGTTCCAGATACAGCAGCTGGGTGTGCGTGTCAAGCTTTAACATTACCCTCAAATGCCGGTGTTCCCGCTCTGATCTCCCATATGGTCAACCACAGTTCGAGTATCAGACCTGGCAGCTTGAAATTCATGCCGGACACATGTGCATGCATGCCCAAAATCCCAAAAGGAGGCTGGAGAAGGGATTGTGGTATGGCCATCCCCCCTGGAGAGTGCTCTTTTGCTTTCTGTCTCTCTGTCTCTCTGTCTCTCCAGCAAGAGCATAGGCCCAATAGCAAAAATCTCTCCTTAAAAAAAAAAATGTGGGTGTCCCCACATCCATCCCAGTCACAGTGATACGCACCTCCTAAGTGGTTCTGAAGTCTGACCTAGACCCGTGACTGGCCCTCCCGCCACCCTCACTCCGCCAGCGGAGACCACCTTACCCTGGAGCACTTAGGGACAAGCGACGGAGGCAGGCAGAGACAGTTACACTTGCTCCGAGTTCCACAGTACCAAAGTCCTCCCTCCTGCCCTGTTTCCTGAGCCCTTTCAACCTCCTCCTTCCTGGTCCACAGTGTATGCTCCCTCAGCCCAGGCTCGAGAAAGCCGAGTCCCGTCTACAATGCTGGTCAGGTCAGAATTCTTCTCCCTCCGGTCTCTTGAAAAAGTAACCAATTTCTTGTTTCTCCAGGCCCAGGTCAAGTTCCCCAGGTTCTAAACTTCAATCCCTCCTGACCTCTCACTGCTTCCACTTTCCATACCCCCCCCCCCCCCCACTGCTCTCTGCTGAAAATGTCCTCCCTGGTCACCGGTGACCTCGGGATGAACAGTCCCAGCCTCCTGCGACTCCTCGGTAGCAGAAGCCACGGTCGCCACTCCCGACCTCCCTGCTCTGGGTCTGCATGGCTCCTTCCAGCTCTCTTCCTACACGCTGTACCTTCCAAAGGCTCCTCCACCACCCACTCATGCTGGGTCTCAGGGTGACAGGGGCCCTGTTCCTTCCCACATCACCCACTCCCGCTGAGCGACCGCCTCTGAACCCTTCTCCCACTGCCCGCTGGCGGACGATCCCTCGTTCTATTTCCAGTGTCTTTTCCGAGAGGCACTGGGCTGTGCACAATGGGCCCCTTAGGGTCTCTCACACCCTCTGCCTCTCCCTCCCTCCTTTTACTCACCTGGAGGGATCCCGAGTCCACTGAACCTAGTCACCCACCCTCTCCATGCCTACCCCTGCAACGGGGCATTTCTGGAGAAAACCACGACACCGGATGACTGCTCGCACTTCCAACTCAGCAAGCTCTAGAAGAGCCCTCCGTGGTGCCCTGGACGCTCCCGCAGACCCAGCAGCACTCCACCCCTCACTCCACACCCCACAACGCCCCACCACGCTGCCCTCCGCCACAGCCTCCCTGCACTCGGCCCACTGCCCTGTCCTCAGCCCCGTGGTGACCTCCCCCACCAAACCCACAGGCATCTCTCTTTCCGGTCTCATGCACTCTGTCCTCTCTCCATGTATGGTAGGAGAAGTGGCCCTGCCACCACAAGAGACTAAACCGTTCGTCTCCTGAATCCCCACCCCTCACTTTTTCCTGGCCCTCATTTGGCCCTCTCTCCTGAATAACCCCAAAAGATCAGCTTACCCACCTACTACTTCTCTCTCTCTCTCTCTCTCTCTCTCTCTCTCTCTCTCTCTCTCTTTCCCCCTTTTTAATAGATTTTTGCTATAGGGCACATGTGCTTTCTGGAGAGCCAGAGAGAGAGAAAGTAAGAAATCACCCGCAGGAGTAATGGCCACACCACAATCCCTTCTCCATTCTCTCAGGATTTGGGGCACACGCATGTGCCTGGCATGACTTTCAAGCTGCCAGGTCTGGGACTCGAACCACAGTTGACCAAGTGGGAGTCCAGTGCCTCAACCACAACGCCACCTGCTGGCCCCGTTCATTCTCATCACGACACACTTAAACTCTGCCCTCATCTGTCTTTACAAACACCAGGCCCTCATCGGACTGGCCCCCTCCAGCACGGCTCCATGCATCTGCTGCTGTTCACAGCAGAGCTTGCTGTGCTGGCCGTCCTGTCCCCTCCCAACACTCCCCGCTCACTCCCGTCAGGATTCTTACCCAGGCCACCCAGGGCCGCCATGTTGCAAATCCTGTAGACACGTCCATGTTCTTCTCTTGTGTTACTCCCTCGGCACCATGGGCAGGCCTGGCCTCTCCTTCCTTCCGTCCCCCTCTGGGAGGCCCACTCTGAGCCGCGATGACACCCACGTCCCTGGCTTCTCTCTCCTCCATCTCCATGGCTGGCCCTTCCACCTCTGCCTGATTCTGACGCTGGAACACCCCAGGACTCTGCCCTCTGCCATCTCCTCAATACCGGTGCTTCCCCTCCGCATTTTCTTCTTTCCTCTGAATCACTGATGACTCCTAAATCATTTGAGGGGGCTTCTAAAAACTCATGGACAATGCGTGCGATGGAAAACCCATGCGAAGATTTCCATTTAGGGGGGCCGCCAAAGTCAACTTGTACTTTGATTCCACTATTCCATGAACTTTCTGAAGTCCCCTCATACCTTCAGCCCTGCCCTTCCGCCTGGGCAAGACTGCTCACTTGGTCTCTCTACTTAGGTGTCGAACCGGCATCTGGAATCCAACCTCGAGTCCCCAGCCCCTTCTGCCCCTGACCTAGGTGCGCTCTGACCCTGTCCCTGTGCTCTGTCATGACCAGCCCGGCCTCCTCCACATACTCCAGACGTGACCCTGGCCCTTTCCCCCAGTCCAGCAGCCTTGTATTCAAAGTACGGCAGGCATCTGTCCACTCCACCACGGCCACCAAGCTTCCTCCACTCTTCTCCACCTGCACGACCGCCAAGGTCCCCCGGACAGCCCAGGCTTCACTCCTGGTCCTGCCCAGTCCTTCCGCCCCATGGCAGCCACAGCGATCTTTTCAAAATGCAAATCAGACCTTGGGACTCCTCTGTGCAAAACCCTTTCACAGTCTTTTCATTCCATGTAGAAACAAACCCATTGCAAAGTCAGAAAACCTCACTCAGCTTGGCTTAAATGATAAAAAGCAAATTCATGGACAGCAGCATGGCTGAAGCTGCTGTCAGACTCACCTCTTCGCACTTCAGCCTCCAGGGGGAGCCTTTTTCTAATGGCCACATGGGGCCACACAGGCTAGGGGCAGCTCTGTCCATCCAGTTGCGAGTCCTCAGTCCCTAGGGGGCTCTGCAGGCTTAGAGAGTCCCTAGGGCCTCCCCCCTACAGCAGCTGCTGGCCTCGCCCAGCTCCTCCTCTGCATCCAGCTCTCCCAGCTGCCCACACCCCCCTCCTCAGCGTCTGCTCTCTCCTGTCCCAGGCTCCTGCTGGGAGCCGAGCTGGCTTTTGGCTGCACAGCTCCTAGGCTGCCAGGGAGGAAGGGTGTGCCTCTTCCCATCCCATCTCCACCCTCACTCCCTCTTACAGGAGAAGAGCCCTGAAACGTGCTGCTGCGGTGTCCGTGAAGGTGTCACTTCTTTGTTAAGAGTTCCTCTGTTCATACTGACCATCCAACAGTATTCCACAGGGACATGTTTCTTCTAACAAGAAATAGCCAGGCCACAAGCCATACTTCATGGGGGCCCCAGGATGAGGAAGAAGGGGAGAGGGGAGCCCTGGCCATGCTCAGAGCAATGCTCTGGTCCCACACAGGAAGCACCCAGCCCTGCAGACATGCAGGCATCATGTGGGCTAAGGCTCTCGTCGGGAGCAGAGGTGCTCTCCTGTACAAGGGATCCCCCCTCTTCCTTGTCGACTTGGCCAGCTCTGCTGAGTGCCTTTGGGTGAAGCACTTCACTTCTCCAGGCTCTGGTGTCTTTGGGGCGGGCAGCCCTTGGGCTGTGTCTGTGCTCTTGGGCCTGTGCTCTGAAGGGTTCACAGAGCCGGCAAGACTCCCCTCTCCACGTGTCCTCCTCACCAACTTCAGAGTGGTTCTGCCTGTTGTCATTCTCTCTCTCTCTTAAACCCCACTGCTTTGGGACCAGCAGTTAGCATAATGGCTATGTTGCTGGACTCCCACATGGTCGACCGCGGTTCGAGTCCCAGACCCAGTGGCTTAGACTCACGCCAGGCACGTGTGCATGCATACTTAAAATCCAGAGAGGAGAATGGAAGAGAAGGGACTGCGGCATGGCCATCCTCACTGGGGGGTGATTTCTTGCTTTCTGTCTCTCTGGCGAGCGCACATGCTCTATAACAAAAATCTCTCTTTAAAAATAAAGAAGTAAACAAACAAACAAACATTGCTTAGAAGAGAAAGTCAAAATCCCCAGCCAGGCCATCAGGAACTACCCGCCTCTGTAGCCTCCTTGCCCCCTCCTCCTGCAAGCCTGATGTCCGCTGGGTGAGGCGCCTCCCTTCTCTGAGCACCCCTCCTGTTTCCAGGCCACCACGGAGTCTTCACTCGGCCACTCCCTCTGCCTGCATCCCCCTGCCTGCTGCCCCGGTCTCCTAGTGCAATCTACTTAGCAATCAAAGTGCCGATCAAACAGCCTCTGTGCATCTTCACCCACCAGCCCCAATCAGCATCGAAGACCTCTCACTGGACGTCCTCCTCCCGCACCCCCGACACAGCCTGCAGGCAGAACCGGCCTGGTGGGGCTTCCACACCGGGAGCTCCACGCCAGGCACTGCAAGGGCCAGCAGGCCTGTGCCACGACAGCCCGATGACCTGCGCCAGTACCAGACCATCAGCAGGGCACCTAGCCTGGTTTCCCACTGCCCTGCCCCTCCCTGCGTGTGCATGAGTGTCCTCGGAGTCCCCCAGCTAGCGGCCCGCTCCTCGCAGGCTCCCAGCAGCCCCGGGCTGCAGGCTCCCCTCATACCCGGCACATTTATCCTGCTAATGAGAAGTTGCTCAAAGCTCTAACAAGGCTCTTTCCGCCATGCAGGTTCACTAGCAGATTCTTATAAAAAATAAATTCAGCACATTAAGCCCAGATTTCAGTATATTAGTAGACCCGGGGGAGGGGCCTGAATTTCCCAAACACCAGGCAGTTGCTGTCTTTTAATTAAAAAATAGTAATGACGAGCTCGTCGATGCTCTCCCTAAGAATGATTTCCTGATTTCCCATGTCAGAGGTTTCCATGGAGAAACGGGTGTTTATGTTGGGACAACCACCAATTCGAGCAGCTGGAAGCATAAGGGCGTCTTCCCTGCCCAGTCCCTCTGCCCGAAGCCCCTCCGACACCTCCTCCGCGTGTCTGATTGCTGCCTTCAAGGTGTCTGAGAGTTCGGGCTGTGTGAGCACTGGACCACCATCAGACTCCGGCCAGACCCCTGCCGCCGCCGCATTACAGGCTCCCCTACCTGCCGTCCACCCGTGCAGCCACCCAGCCCCCTGCTGCAGTCACTGAGGCAAGGACCCAGGGGTGTGGAGGGCCCCAGGCGAGGGCTCTGACCTCTGGGAGCTCGCGGTCTAGCTGGGGAGCCACGGCAAAGGCGTGGCCAGGATCCTGGAGGCAGAGGAGGGTGCCCGTGTCTAGGGAAGGCTTCCCGGCAGGGCTTCCTGGAGAGCTGACCACGAACTGCCTCCTGGGGGTGAGTAGAGGGGGAGAGAGGGAAGGGGATGCTGAGTAGATGGGACCACCTGTGCAAAGGGACTGAGACACACGGGACACCATGGTGGGGGGATGCTGTCGGGGGCACACAGAGCTCTGCAGGCGTGAGGTGTGAGCTGTGCCGTCGTGCAACACCAACCCCAATCTGCTGTTCTGACCCTACTGTGAGCTGTGCCATTGGGCAACACCAACCCACCTGCTGTTCTGACCCTACTGTGAGCTGTGCCATCGTGCAACGCCAACCCCGACCTGCTGTTCCAACCCTGCCGTGAGCTGTGCCATCAGGCAACATCAACCCCGACATGCTGTTCCAACCCTGCCAGGATCAGAGGGACCAAAGGAGCATCGGGGCCCTCCAGCAAGGCTGAGTCATCTTCTTGGATTTCCACTGCATGCTCAGCTCATGGAGGCCTGTAGGCCCCTGCAAAGCCCATCCTTACTCCTAGAAAACACACAGTAGGGAGGGGACATTGGACGGGGGAGGGATCTGTGATTTACATGACATAATAAGGAACTCAAGGTTCTGATGGGATGGAGATGGAAGAAAGAGGACTGCGGCGTGAGTCCTTAGGGACTCATCAAAGATCTCACGGGACATCCTCCAGTGAGGACGACTTCCATTATCCAGTACTTTCTCCCTCTCTTTCTCCATCTCATGTGTGCACACGCATACCCTCTGGCGTGCTAGATGATTGATAGATAGATAGGCAAATAGATAGACAGATATAGGATTGACAGGCGATAGATGATAGATGGTTGACAGATACAGTAGATAGATACAGAATGATAGATGGAGATAGAGATAAATAGATATAAATAGATAGGTAGATGATAGATACATCGATGATAGACTGATTAACCGATCTCAGGATCATGGGGGAGCTGAGCCAGGAAGCAGATCCCGGGCTCCCTCCTCACACCCTCCACTCCACAGACTTCACCCTTCACCCTGGACATACTCCGTGTGGCAGGACTGAGCAGGGACATGCCATGTCCTGCCTCCTCACAGTGCTGACTCCCACAGAAGCCTGGACCCCCACCCCGGCAGGTGACATCCCCACCACCTGGAAGGACACAGGCTGGCAAGCCCTCCGCACGTCCTTGTCATCCAGGCTGAAAAACACCCCTGGGCATTTCTTTGGATGAGATCTCATTTCAGTCCATCTTTCTTTTCTTGCTCTTCTTCAACTTTTGAAGAAAAAAAAAAAAAAGTGTGTGTGTGTGTGGGGGGGGGGGGAGGTGTCCTTTTAGACAAGGTCTTACTAGGGCTCAATCCTCCTGAATCAGTCTCATGAGTACCTGGGGCTACAGCACACACCACTGGTTTCTAGAACGGTCCAGGAATCGAACCCAGGCCTCCATGTGGCCTTAGCCTGCAGGGCAGCAGCCTCCACCATGCACCACCACAGCTGGGGCCTCTTCAGCGGTGGGGCCTTGGCCCCCTCTTCCTGGAGGCTCAGTCCTGAGACCCACACCCTGGACTGCAAGTGAGACGGCATGAGCAAACACGCCAATTGGGAAGGACCACTCACTCAGAAGCAGCCAAGTCCATGCCCCAGGGCAGATAACGTCTCCTGTCTCCTCCAACACTGTGTCCCCTAGAGCAGGCAGCCCCATGGGAGCCCTGTTAGGGGCCCCGTTAGAACTGCCAAGCCTCAGGGTCAACACCTGGCCAAGCCACAAAGACCAAGGACTCCAGGTCATTGGCTTTGGGACATTACAAAGAGAGAGTGAGGGTCCCAGGCTCTCCATCGGGCACCAAGCCACATGCAGAGCCCACAGGGGAGGGGGCAGTAACCGGCCCCGACCACTGCCCTTGCCGAGGAGTTGGGAGACTGTATCTCCTGAGCACGCAGTGTCCACACGTGAAGTTCTCGTCACCAAGTGTGCACCAGCGGTTCACAGCAGCTCTTCCTTTGTCGTCATAAAGCCTGAATTAAAGAACCTTTAGGTGCTGTTATCCCAAGGTTCTGAAACTAGTGGTTCCTACCTGACAATTATAATCAAGATTTCTGAAGTCCAGAGCAGGTAGACCTCAATAAACAGCTTCAACGTCGTCTCTCTTTTGAAATTTAGTCATTGCTATTCACACGAGAGAGAGGGAGTTAAGACCCCAGGCCCTGGAGTCAAACTGTGTATGTTAAAATCTCACCACTTCCTAGCTGTCTGACCTCTGCAAGTTACTTAACCTCTCTGAGTCTGTGTTCCTCATGCATTAAAGAAGAAGGTGAGCAGGGGCCAGCAGGTAGTGTGGAGGTTGAGGTGGCCGGATCCTGCATGGCTGACTGCACAGAGTGAGACTTGGACCTGGGAAACACGCCAGGAGCATATGCATGCACGCCCCAAAAATCCTGAGAGGAGAATAGAGGAGATGGGATTATAGTGTCGACATCCCCCCCGGGGGGGTGATTTCTCACCTTTTCTCTCTCTGTCTCTCCAGTGAGCACACACACTATAGCAAACATCTCAATAAAACAACAATAATAGTAATAGTATGTTAAAGCACTTAGACTAGTGCTTTCTACCCAGCCATTGCTCAGTACATGCCCATTGTTATTGAACACAGTGTAGGATTACAGACAATTTCCATCCCCTTACATTTGCCTTATTGTCATTTTTAAATTCTCTTCAATGAGTATATACCATCACTTCATAATAAGAAAAAATTTATATTAGGAATATAACCTTTAATTAAATTAACTTAATATCGTTGCAGCCAAAAGAACATTCTAAAGACTTCAGAGATAAGGTGATTTTCAGTTGAACAGAGCTCCATTTCTGGTTTGACTATGTAAGATCTCATGGTGAAAGACACACACAAACATGCTCAGGGCTGTGATGTATCAAAACCCTGCAGAGAACCAGAAGAAGCCAGTGAAGCCACCCCTCGCCCCCCATGCCAGACCTGGACCTCCTCTGGTTTGCTCATGCCTCTTGGGATCCATAACAACTCCCCTAACACATCCCTGGGACATGACAACACCAAATCTTTGAGAGTGGACACCAGCTGAGTTCTGACCCTGCCTCTGACCAGCTGTGCAACCTCTGCCTCAGTTTCCCCAATCATAAACTAGAGAACACTCAAGCACAGGGTCATTGACACAATGTAACATGTCTGGCACCATGCTGGGAACCTGTACTGTGCTCAACAAGCCCTAGTTCCTCTCTCCTAATTCTCCTGTCCTCTTTATGGTCCCTTGGTGACAAGGGTTAAACATGATTTCAAGGAATACATGTCTGTTGATTCTTCCCTATCCTCTGTTTCTAGCCTTGACCTCTCACCCCACCTTAGGACCAGAGTTCTGATGACCCTGGGACATCATTCCTTGTCAAATTTAGCCTGTTCCAAACCCAAGAATATAATACTGGGTGGCACGGGGGCAGGTGGAGGGACATATTTCATAATAACAGCAGTGCTGACATTTCCAAGTTTAAAACAGTATTTTTAACCACTTTATTGAGGCATGATTGCCATGTAAAAATTTGTACATATTTAATGTTTATAACCTGACGAGATGGGGAGTAAGTGTACATTTGGTTACATATGTCTTTTTTAAAGAAATACCTATTCGGAGCCTTTGCATTTTTTAATCAAGATATTGTGTTTTTTTACTATTGTGTTGTAGGAGTTCCTTATATACTTAGAATATTAATTCCTTATCACCTATCCAGTTGGTAAATATTTTCTCCCATCCCATGGGTTGCCTTTTCATTTTGTTGATTGTTTCCCTGGCTTGGCAGAAGCTTTTTAGTTTAATGTAGTTGCACTTGTTTATTTTGCTATTATTGCCTGTGCTTTTGGTGTCAAATCCAAAAAAATATCATTGGCAAGACCGTTGTCAAGGAGCTTTTTCCCTAAGCTTTCATTTAGGAGTTTTACAGTTTTAGGCCTTATGTTTAAATCTTTAATCCATTTTCAGTTTATATTTGTGTATGGTGTCAGATATGGTCCAATTTCATTCATTTGTATATAGTTATCCAGTTTTCCCAACACCCCTTACTAAAGAGAATGTCCTTTCCCCATTGTGTATCCTTACCACCTCTATGGAAGATTAGTTGACTACATGCATCAGTTTTTTCCTGGGCTCTCTAGCCTGTTCCATTGCTCTGCGTGTCTGTTTTAATGCCAGGAACATAATACTTTAATTATGATTGCTTTGGCTATTCAGGGTCTTTTATGGTTCTATCATAATTTTAGATTTTTTTCCTATTTCTGTGAAAAATGCCATTAGAATTTTGATGAGGATTGCACTGAGTCTGTAGATCACTATGGGTAGTATGGACAGTTAGATATTTTAATTCTTCCAATCTGTGAATGTGGGATAGCTTTCCATTTATTTGTATCTCTTTAATTAAAGGATCTTTTTCTTGGTATCTACACATCGTAGTATCAAGATTTGATTAAACAGCTTATATAGGTCAATTTTACAAATTTTATCGAAGGTTCACTCCAAAGGAATACTCAGAAATGAACAGGACTGTCTCCACTCTCAATAAGTACCTAAACTTCAGGTAAAATGGACACAGCATAGTCTTTAACATTCTATGTGATAGTGCTCCAATAAATCTTTCAAGCTTTGATGCTGATTCAAAGGAGGGGGCAGTTGACTCCACCAAGAGAGGCTAGGTCACCGAAGGCTTGAGTAGTGTCATAGGGGATGAGCAGGAGTTCAGCAAGTGTACAAGGAGGCAAAGACAGAGAAAGCGGCACTGGCAAAAGTCTAGAAATCTGAACATCACAGCATGTTCAGGAAGTTGCGCCTAAGTCCTGTGTCTAAACTCCAGACTGCAGGATGACAGGTGTTAAAAAGTATGCTGGAGATAGTAGGTGGTTAAGATGCTGGATTCCCACATGACTGACCATGGTTCGAGTCCCAGACCTAGTGGCTTAAAAATCATGCTAGGCATGTGTGTTGTGCCCAAAATCCCAAGAGAAGAATGGAAGAGAGGAGACTGCAGTGTAGCCATCCCCCCCGGAGGGTGATTTCTCACTTTCCCTCTCTCTTTTCTCTATCCAGTGAGTGCATGTGCCCTATGGGGGAAAAAAAAAAAAAAAAAAAAAAAAAAAAAGGAAAGAAAAGCATTCTGGAGAAAGGGGCTGGGGCTGGGGCTGGCAGAGGAGGACCTTACACAGCAAACAAACAAGAGACTCTTCTCATTTTCTGAGGTCATAATCCTCTTTGAGAATCTGGTAAAATGATTGACCTTGCACCCAAAAATGCATATATTCACAATTTTGCACACAGCAAGCTTCCCACCTCGAACTCTATCAGTGACCCCTGGGTGTTAATGAACATTCATGTTACTAACTCCCCATGAATCTTCCAGAAGAAACCCAGGTAATATGACCCTGTCCCTTCCCCAGACAGGTCAGACCCTGCACTTTGTGGTTTAGATTATTGACCCCTGAAAGCTTGATGGTATACTGTCTTACAGTAAAGCTGCCCTGTGCTTTCTCTGCCTCTGGCCCAAGCCTGTGAAACCTCTTGGTGATCTCTCCCCAGAGACCTAGAAGTTTCTTACAAACCTGGCAATTACCCTGCGAGCACCTTTCTCATTTGTACAGGTGCTTTATAAACCCAGGCCCAACTCCAGCTCCAGAAATTCTTGTTCCTATTCTTTCCCCACCCTTTCCTGCCTGTCACTAAACTATTTCTCTATCAGTGACAAAGTTATAGCCCCAGCCCCATGGTAACTCAATTATTTAAAATTGCCTTTGGTGGATAACCTTGAAAAGGCCTTTGAAAACCAAGCATATTAGAGTTGCTGGCTCCCCTTCATCCAGCTGCCTATTTTCTCCTCAAGAAGCTCCATTAAACAGGCCTGGCATACAATCTCTTTGTAGAAACCCACCATACAACCCCCAGTGGAGGTGTTTTGTTTATGTGTTCGGTGACCCTGTTCAGCTGGGAGCCATGGACATGGCTTTAAATATTTAACCACTTTCAATAGGTTGGTAATGATAATAACTTTGCTGATGGCAGCTCAAATTGAGCTCCAGATCAAATAAGATTTGTTGAACCTAAAATACTTCTAATTAACTCCCTGGCCAGCTTCCCTCACAGCAGGTGGCCACAAGAGGCAGCTGTGTGTCCTGGGAAGAGCACTGGACTTCGAGTCCATCTGTAAAGAGAGGAAAATAGTATTTCTGTTCATTGTGCTGTTGTGAAAAGCAAGTAAGATCTAGTTTGCAAAAGTATTGGGTGGTTGGAAAAGTCATGACATATTTTTTCTATATTTTTCTATGCCAAAATGTATCATGACTTTCCCAACCACCCAATACTTCATTTTGTGAGGGTCAGATGGTGATGCAACAGTAGAGCACGATGCTTTGTAGGACTAAGCCACATAGGAACATTCAGGTTCTGTATTCGTGTCTAGAGACCTCCCTGAGTTTGGTGGTCAGGTGTGTGCCCATGACCCAGGGCTGGCTAAGGCTGGGAGTGAGTCATAGCACCAAGACCCTGTTGGAGTGCTGCCTCTCAGTCTCTCTCATTCATGGGAGAAATAAATACACTTTTTGAAAATGTGTTTGCTTCTGTAATGTATTATTAAGTGGGTACAAATGTAAGGATCATTACCACTGATAATTAAAGCTATTGCCGGCTCACCCTCAAGGCTCTACCCTATGGTTTGCCAAATCTCTGACCCAGAAGCTCTTTAGGACAAAGGAAACAAGAGTTGGGCAAAAGACCTAGGACTGTCCCAGGGCCCCAGAAGCCACCTCCACTTCAGCAAGGAGGTGGTACTCTCCTCCTGCAGGGAGACAGTCCTTTGGAGAGGCATTCTCTTCTATGAGAGCATCTCAAGTAGTGCTGTCTCCCAAACCTTCGGGCTCTTCCCAGCTAGGCTGTCTCTGCTGAGCGAGCTTCCACAGATTTGGAAGTGGCCTTGACCTTAGGTACACCTAAGGAACTATAAAGGCAGGTGGTTAGTGCTGCTAACAAATTTTCCAGCCCAAAGAGTGAGTAGAAGAGAACTCTCTAACCTGCTTCTGGGATGGAAGGGACACAGGTATTTCTCTCTGATGCTTCACTTGGGAGGACCCTAACCCATCCCTGGATATGTCAGAGCCCTTAGATCCCGGCCTATAGACTTAGGTGTCAAGGGATTGCACTGGCTTGTCAGTGGAGGAACCTGGCCCTTTCTTCTTCCTGACTTCCTCCTCCTCTAGGGACAGACAGATGGCTGACCAGGAGGATACCAGTTTAAAGATGTCAGACATGTGACAAATTTGAGCACCCGGCCCATCTCTGCACTTCAGGCAGAGAAGGAACCTGAGACAAGCCTGTCCTACCGGCCCTAAGCAGCAAGGAAGCCAACGATGATGGCTACTGCAATACACACAATTTCATTACTAATGTGAAAATTGATTGTAACTCATGGAGAACGAGAAGGGAAATCTGCTTGGAATGTTAAGCCCAAGGATTTAGAATGGTTAGACATGGCTATGCGGAGAGAGTTGACCTTTCGTAACAGAGACTCCATAGGGAGGGGGGTCAGACACCTGCCAAGTGGGCAGAACGGGTTCATCTGGACATCTACTTCCCTAAACAAGCACCCGCTTGTAACCAACCACTGTGTTCACCTCCTTCTTCCCCCACCAAGGACACATCCTCTCCAGAAGGAGGTCCTCTCCTACCGCCCTTGTGCTTAAGTGACATGCTTGTCTGTCTGCGAAAGCAGACCATGGGGGATAGGCAAACTGACGAGGGATGTGTGAGTGTGGCGGGGCTGGGCTGAAAATACAAGCTCCGCGCAATTCTAAAGAAAGACCTCTGCCCTCATTAGAGCTGTGTAATATATGATAGTCTGTGGCCGTGACATCAAAACACACTTTTGTTTATTAAGGCCGGATAATTAAAACAAGCTTTTGATTTAAACGTCGGCCTTGGCAATAAATCATGAACCTGCTGTGGGGTTCTTCTTGCTGTGCAATATAGGTATAGATCCCTGTCCAGCAGCCTGGGTCTGTCCCCCTTGGCAAGGAATACCCATTCAGACGCTGTCTGGTTTTAGCTTTCTTTTTTTTTTTTTTTTTGAGAACAAGTGAGTATGTGTTCCAACCTGTACAAAGAAGAACATATATTTATTCTACCACAGATTCACTCATTCATTATTGAGCATCTACTTGGTGTGTGGCACGGAGCCAAGACTGAGGCTGTACACAGGCAGAGGAAGCTCCAGAGTGTGGAGGGGAGTGAGGCTCGAAACGCCATCCATAATGCATGACCATAAGTGCGCTAACAGAGGCGGGAACAAAGTGTTTGGGGACCCAAGAAGAACGGATGATGAATTCTGCCTCTTGCTGGGGAGCGCTTCCTGGAGGCACACGCCTTTGATCCTTCACCGTGGGTCTCCGGGTAGGACTCCCCCAGGGTGTAGGCTTGCTGCCCTGCTGAGACCCAGAGGTCTCGTTTGCACACACCCACCTGTCTTCTCTTCTCCCCGGTAAGCGAGGAGACATGTCTATTAGGGCCGGTGATTATGTCGAAGCTCCCTATGTGGCCTGGGCACTTCCAAGCATGTAAACATCCCTAGCTAGGACCTTCCCTCTCCGCCCAGACCCAAATTTCCTCCTACTTCTCATTTTCTCCTTCCTGAAGCACCTGCAAGCCAGGTCAGGCAAGGATGAAGGAAGTGTGGCAAAGAAAAGGAGGCTGTGACATGTCCACTGAGGCGAAGGGTAAAGGACATGACACAGTGCCATCAGGCTCTCCGGCCATATTTTAGTCCGTTGCCCTGAGTCCTCTCTCCCTCAGGGGAGCTTCTCAGAAAATGGTCTCAACTCCCTTGCCATCTGGCAGCCTTCTGGAGGAAGCATGGTTTTATCAACGTGTCTCAGAGTGAGCCCCCAGCGCAGGGCGATCGTGCACACGCAGTCAGGGTGGGGTGTGGTGCGCATGCCCGCGGTTTGAGCACCCAATGTCTCCCTGAGCCTGCATCTAACCAGCTCGGACCCGCCTGCACACCCTTCTCTCGAAATGAGGCCAACAGGCCTCTTCATCCTGTGATGATGGAATTGCCTTTTTAAACATCTAGATGGCCTTCCATTTGCTCATGCCACCTTGTTGGTTGGGGCCCATGGTTCTATCCATAGACCACCCACTCACTGACCATCACCCCGCAGAGTCCGTGCCCCTTCCCTGCCAACCTGGAGCCACGTGCAAACCGGGTAATCTGCCTTCTTGCCCTTCATCCAAGCCATCGAAAAAAATATGTCGAACAGGACAGGCCTGAGGATGACGCCCTGTGGCACGAGAGACCTACAGAGAGTTCGGCGTGCATCTGTCACATGGAGACGTGAGCAGCTGAATGAACAGACACACCCTCCATCAGTGCTCTGGGTCTGATTGTTCAACCAGCTATGAACCCGCCTGTCTGTATCCCGGGGCCATTTATAGCGTTTCATCTTTTCCTTGCAGACATCACCGGGACTCGGCTTAAAGCCTGCTGAAATTAAGATAACCACTTGTCTAATACATTGAGACATGGTAAGCTTTTGAAAAAAGAAAAGGAGGTGAGTTGGCCCAACTCGTTCTTCATAAACTGCTACCAGCCCTGCTGGGCACTGCCTTGTTTTCCCAGAGCACCCAAAACCATCTGCTGCATACGCTCTGGCAAAGCGTTGGAGGAGAATGTCTAGCATTTATTGCTTTCGAATATTTTTTTAATCTACCTTTTTCTGCTTTGTGCAAACATCTGCCTGACTTCAGATTTCTGGCACCTCTCCCCATTCCACACTTTCTCAACACTACACACGGGGCTTCCAGAATCGCATTTACAATTGTGCACCGCCACCCAAGAACGCTCTGGAGTTCGCTTTGTCCGATTCTCAGATGACAGCCCGGCCTCGGCCCACCATGATATAAACACAGAACACGGCCAGGAGAGGCCAGTCAAGCAGGCCAGGACTGCATCCGTGTGCATTCATGCCTACCATGGGAAAGGAGAATTATGCCCACGATCGAAGGCAGGGAACAGCAGCACCTCGTATGTTAAAGGCTGCTATTATGTGGGGGCAAGGTAGGACTGGGTGTGTAATACAAAGGTGAGTAAACACACATGGATAAACGTCTACAAAATTCAACCTCATTGAGTTCCTGCTTTAAACATAATACTTAATGTTTTATGCCACTTTCTATGCTCGGGTAGTAAGTGCTTCACACATAGTAACTCACTTCATCCTCACCACAGTCCAATGAGGTGGATCCTATTATTATCGTCCTTTACAGCAAACAGAAGCACCTGGTCATAGCAGAGAACTATGGGAAGCCAAGCAGTCTGACTCAAGAGTCTTGGCTCTCAACTACTTTGGCCTCTTCTTAGGCTTCTTTATTTAATGGTCAAGACCCCATCCCAAGCTTTCTACTTCATTTTCTCTGACCCGCCAGAATTCACCACCTATTCTTCACTGGATTCTCCCCAACATCATCTTAACATTCTGAGTGCTTTGGGACCAGCAGTTAGCATAATGGCTATGTCGCTGGACTCCCACGTAGTCGACCACGGTTCACGTCCCAGACCCAGTGGCTTAAAACTCACGCCGGGCGCGTGTGCATGCGTGCCCAAGATCCCGAGAGGAGAATGGAGGAGAAGGGATTGCGGCATGGCCATCTCCCTGGGGGGTGATTTCTCGCTTTCTGTCTCTCTGTCTCTCTCTGTCTGGTGAGCGCACATGCCCTATAGCAAAAACTGCTCCCCCCAAAAAAAAAACATTCTGGGTGCTTTCACGAGGCCTCTGCTCATGCGACTGCAAGAGGGTACCAAGGAGAGAAAACTCTTTGAAAACTCGTATTCATCCTGTAAAGTCCAGTTTGATGTCACCACTCTGTAAGCACATCCTGATCCTATGCCAGGTAGAATCATTTGTTGCGTCCCAGCTGGGCCTACATCAAGCTATCTGTACTATACTGTACCAGAGCCAGTTAGACAGGGCTTTGGAGACAGAGAAAGATCCTGGGACAGGAATCTAGGAGAAGATAACTAGCAAAAAAAAAAAAAAAAAGGCAAAAATAAAGTTTGCAGGAGCTTCCACGTATTCATCCATTCCATAAATATGTAATATGTACTATTTACCAGCACAGTTCTGGATACCAGGGATAGAGCTGGGAATAAAACCCAAGCACCCCTGCCCTCATAAGCCGTATATTCTAGTGAGGGGAGGGAGACAGAAACTAAGCAAGTGACTAAAACATTCAGCATGTTAACAGGGGTCCCCAGCCCCTGGACCATGGCCCCAATCCATGGCCTGTTAGGAATAGGCTGCACAGCAGGAGGTGAGCGGCGGGGCAGTGAGTGAAGCGTCATCTGTAGTTACAACCACTCCCCATTGCTGGCATTGCCGCCTGAGCTCCGCCTCCTGTTGGACTGGCAGCTGCATTAGATTCCCGGATGGGACCATCTAGTTGTAAGAGAACAAGCTCAGGCTCCCCCTGACTCTGCGCTATGGTGAGTTGTATCACTATCTCATTATCTGTTACAATGGAAATAGAGTACAATAAATGGAATGCATTTGCAAGAGCAGCAGGTAGCGTAGTGGTTAAGGGGCTGGACTCCCACATGGCCGACCACAGCTTGAGTCGCGGACCCAGTGGCTTGAAAGTTATGCCAAGTGTGTGTGCGTGTGTGCCCCAAATCCCAAGAACAAAAGAGAGGAGAGAGGACTGTGGCGTGGCCATCCCCGCTGGGGGGTGATTTCTCGCTTTCTCCCTCTTATCTCTCTCTGATGTGTGCACGTGCGCTGTAGCAAACAGTAATAATAAATAAATAAATGTAATGCACTTGAATCATCCTGAAACCAACGCTCAACTCCCACCCCACCTGACTATGGAAAAACTGTCTTCCACAAAACCAGCCTCTGGTGCCAGAAAAGCTGGGACTGCTATGCTATGCTAGACAGTGACTGGGATGCTGGGCACGCTGGGTGCTGCATCAGGAACCTGTCGGGAGGGCTGTCTCTTGTGTCTCTCTCATTCATGAAAGGAATAAGCAAATTTTAAAAATAAAAGATGGTAAGGGCCCTGGGGTGGAGGCGGGGAGCACAGGGCCAAGGGGCTGATATGTTTTGCCACCAGATCCTGAACTCTGAGATGTACTTGCAATGCCCACTAGAAGGTGCCCACCAGAATGGCATGGAGGATGTCCCTTCAACTACTCTCCAAGCTCATCTAGGGATTCAGAGATAAGATGGGGCCCTCGGCTGCCTAAGTTCCGCCTCTAGCAGTGGAGACAGTGAGTGAGACCATCCTGTTCGCTCCGGGAGGTAGAGACAGATGGGAAAGTCCATCAGAGGCACAGCCTAAGCCGACAGGGATCACGTGAGCATGGGAGAGCGAGAGCTCTGCACACGGCACACAGCATGCACTCAACATGCACTCAGCACGCACACAGCACGGGCCGGCACGTGTGGACCTTTGTCTAGTCTACACGGGAGTGCTATTGCTCTTCCCCTTCTGTGGATAGGAATGCTGAGACTCGGAGAGGCTTCCACCCTGACCAAGGACCCAAGCAGTTTAAATGACGGGGCTAGGTTTCAAACCCAAGTTGGTCCGACTCGAGGGCTGAACTGCTTGCTCCAAGCTCCCAAGTCATTGTTCCAGAGCTGCATCAGCCAAAGATCTTGCTCGCTGGGTCAGCCCCAAACACACCCAAGAGCAGAGACAAAGTGCAGCACAGGGGAGCAGAGGAGGGTTCAAGGTGGGCCCTGGGAGGTCCCGCGATGGGGGCTGGGCTCTGCACGAGGCCTTCTGCAGTCAGAACGGGAGCCCATGGCCAAGGGGAGAGGCTCCCCAAACCACAGGCCAGCCAGGCCTGGAGCGTCCCTCCTGGGTTCCCCCACATCTTTCCTGCCCTGACACCCTCCCCCAGTGAGGCCCAGGGCGGACCCGGCTCTCTCTGCACTGAGAGTGTTTCTTCCTCCGTCCTTTAGTATAGCCATGGTATAGAATAAATGTGGCCCACCTCTGGGTCTGGCCATTGACTGAACTGCCCCGCAGTGGCCTGTCTCCTACCAACCCTGCTCGCATGGGCCACACGGCTTATCTGTCCCCAAACCAGCACAGACTCTAGTATAGATGCTTCTTGACTTTTGATGGGGCTTTGTCCTGACCAAAGCACAAAAAGATGGCAATATCCTAAGTTGAAAATACATTCCAGGGCCGGGGGACCAGCAGTTAGCATAATGGCTATGTCTCTGGACTCCCATGTAGTCGACTACAGTTCAAGTCCCAGACCTGGTGGCTTAAACTCAATGACGGGCACGTGTGTGTGCGTGCCCAAGATCCCGAGAGGAGAAGGGAATGCGGCATGGCCATCCCCCCGGGAGGTGATTTCTCGCTTTCTGTCTCTCTGTCTCTTTGTCTTTCTGACAAGCACACACGCCCTATAGCAAAAACCTCTCAAAAAAAAAAAAAAAATTCCAGGGCCAGCAAGTGGTGTAGTAGTTAAGGCACTGGACTCCCACACTGGCTGACTGCGGTTCAAGTCCTGGATCCAGGGGCTTGAAACACCCTGGGTGCTTGTGCATGCATGCCCCAAATCTAAAAAACAGAATGGAGGAGGGATTGTGGTGTGGCCATCCCCCCGGAGGGTGATTTCTCACTTTCTCTCTCTCTCTCTCTGTCTCTCAGGTAAGCACATGCACCCTATAGCAAAAATCTCTCTCTTAAGAAAAAAGAAAATGCATTTAACACACCCGGCCTCTGGACACCACAGCTGAGCCCCGTCTACCATAACCATGCTCGGTACACCCACGTTAGCCTGCAGGTGGGCAAACCTATTTTATAAAGAAGTGCTGAAAATCTCACGTGCTTTATCGAGTGCTGTACTGATGGTGAAAACCAGAATGGTTGGAAGCTCCTCAAAAGGCAGGATCTACTGAATGAGTGCTCGTTGCTTTCACACCATCAGAAGGTCAAAGAGTCCTAAAGGAGCCACCGAAGTCAAGGAGCAGTTGTACCTGTACCTCACCTATCACCTGCTGGAGCCCAGAGCCACCTAAGCCTGCCCCTCTAACGTTCTCCAGTGGGTCCTCCCACTGCCTCACCTCTCTATCCCATCCTGGCTCTCTGCAGCCTCCAGTCTTGGCTACTCTTCTCCCTCCAGGTCACGTCCTCACCCCCCTCCCCGGCTGGCCTTAAACCCTGGGCCGTTGCAGCCCTGTGGTGACTCTGAGCCTGCCCCCCAGTCAGCCCTCCTGCAAATCCTGGCGGCCAGCTTCCCCTGCTACGCGCCAGCTTCCAAAGGCTGCTGAACAGCCTGATGCCTGGATGGTGCCCTGCCCTGCCCTTTGGTGCTGCTCCGTAATCCTGGGGGTGGGGGGTCCTGGTCTGCCCCCCACTTTCCTTTCACCGGCTTTTGAAAACTCCTTCTCATACTACCCCTTCACACTCCAAGGTTACTCTGTCTCCTCCTCCATTCTCTTTCTCTGTCAAGGCCATGGAGGAGCCCTGCTCACCGCTCCCTCCACACCCCGATGCCAAGCTTAATGTCGCACCCTTCCCTCCTCCTCTGGGATTCCTCCCTCCTCCTGGCTCTCACTCTGCCCCAGCCTCCCCTGCAGGGGAGTACAGGGCCAGCTCAGACCAGTTCATAGAGTAGACCATGTTCATCTCTTCCCAGCTCTGCATTTAGAGAGTTTAGCCATGTTGGTGGCTTAAAACTGATGATGGTGAGAGTGTTTACACTTATAGGGCAAACCCTATAAGTCAGGGGCTCCCCACTGTTAAACACTGGCCAGCTCACCACTGGAAGGAAGTAGCACTCCTTTGCCTGGAACCATCCTACGTTTAGCAGGGAGGCCTCACGTCCCAGGATGCCTGTCGGTCCTGGGCAAACCGGGGCAGCTGGTCACCCTAACGCCTTCATCTCAACTGAGTCCTCCCTGAGCCAATAAGCTGGGCAAGGTCCCCTCACTTTGAAGAAGCCCCTCAAACCTCCAGCCCTGCCCCCCAGGGCTTTTCCTAGTCACCCCTCCTCTCCTCTACATGTGACCTCCTGTTCATGGCTTCTCCACTGCTACAGTCCCCGCCTTCCTGTGCCCTGCAATGGCCTCCTCGTTGCCAGATCCACCGGCCCCATTCTCGCCCTAGCGTACTGACCCTGCTCACTCTGCTGGTTTTCTGCAGCGTTTCACACTGCAGGCTGTTCCCCACTTCTGGAACTCCCCTCCCTGGGTTTCCGAGATACCTCTCTGGTGTCTGGCTTTCCTGCACATGGGCAACGCCCTCTGACTCTCTGGTGGACTCAGGCCCTCAATGTGGTCATCAGGGCCAGCATCAGCCCTCCTCCCACCTCTAACTAAGGGTTCTTTCAAGGGAAGCTCATCCACACCCATGCACCCCCCTATTTGTCATAGTTCCAAAATCTGCACCCCCATGCCTTGCCTCCTGCCTGGGCTATGGGTCTGTGCAGTGTACCCTCAAACAATGGCAGCACCAGGGGTGCTGACTCCCCATGCAATAACCCACGTATACCTTTTAACTCCCCCAAACTTTACTAACAGCTCACTATTGACCTTACCAAGCCACACAATACAACTGTGTGTGTTAGGGATAAGCTACAAAGAAAATACTAGTAAGAAAACCATGAGGAAGAAAACTCCATTTACCGACGATATTTCCCGATATACCTATGATTAGAATCTGCGTGTAAGTGGACCCGCAGCTCAAACGTCACCTGCATACCCACTTCCACAGCAAAGTCACTTTGGTTACCTCAAACTCAACCAGCCTCCAAGGGCCCCAAATCCCTCGTCTTCCACTGCTGTCTCAGCCTCCCAGCTCCTGTCTTGGTCACAGGCTCCCAATGGCCCTAAGTGAAGAGCCTGCGATTCAGCTGCCTCCTGCCCTCCGCCCCCACCCTCACCCACAGCCACTGATCCCAGAGTGTCCTGAGGAGTCTCTGTATCCCTCAGTGGCCTGTGCCCTGCTCAGTCCCGGGCCCCTGCCCTACCGTGGAATTGCCCTCAGAGGCAGTGGCTCTCCATGCCTCCGGCGGCACCCAGTCCCATTCACCTTCTACTTTACAGCTAGAGCAATTATTTCTGAAATCGAATCTGATCAAGCTGCTTCTGTTTAAAATTTCTCAGAGGCTCCTGGTTGCTTCCAGAGTAAAGGCAAAGGTTTTTAATGTACCCATGAGCCCTTCGACCATTCAACCCTGCAGGGACACCCCAAGGTCAATGGCCCAAGCCTGGAGGGGACATCTGGGGGACAGCAGGGGGGCTGAGGACTGCCCAGCTCTGGCCCTCCACCAAGGGGACACAGGATCTGGGCCCAGCGACTGAAGGGGGAGCTAATGGTACCCACACACAGAGTCACTGTGGGGAGTAAACTCGACAACACAGGAAAGCCCGTGTACAGCCGATGCTAGTGAGTATGTGACAAATGCCATCAGCCCAGCCTTATTCTCTGCTGCTTCTCCCAGGTCCCTCTCCCCCAGCCATGACACACACTCTGCCCTTTGCCGGGGGTGCTCCCACCCTCCCCTCTGCCAGGCTCACTCTCCCTTGTCCTCTGAAATGCAGCTCGAGCTACAGTGCAGGTACTGCTCCTCCTCCAGGCAGCCTTTCCGGCTGCCAAGTCTGATGAGTTTTAAGTCTTTATTTATCTGTTCCATGAACGTGAGAGAAAGAAAGAGACAAGCTCCCCAAACAGGATCCACACCCTAGTCTCAGCCAGCCCGGATCACACACACACACACACACACACACACACACATGCACACACCTGGCCCGTACAGGGCGACCTCAGGATTCGATCCAGGCCCTTTCCACGTGGGCCCTTCCTTACAGAGCGCTGCGTTACCACTGTGCCGCCATCTCAAGTCTGATTACCACATCCTCTGCGCCTCCGGGGCCCCCACACTGGCCTCTGCCTTGGCACAAGCCACAGGCACCATCACATGCCAGACTCAGGAACTGTCCCCTGAGTGCTGACCACAGGGCCTGGCTTGGAGTGGGCCCAAAAATACATCCACTGAATGGCTGAACTGGTGAAGAAATGAATGAGTGAATGCATGAGCAAATAATGTCACCAGGCTCGGCCCCAAGTCTCCAGGCCTCTGTCCTTCCCACTCCCTTCCCAAAAAAGTCGAAGCATTTAAATCTGCAAAGAAAAGCACCAGCCGCTGCTTTGTCCCAGGTCTCCGGGTTCTTCAGAAAACTCCGGTTGAGGAATGAGTCACCGAATCCACTTGGGAGGAGCGAGTGGCTGGGAGGCCAAGCCAGGAAACAAAAGCTGCTAATTACGAAGCCAGTGAAATGAAACCAATGTTTGGGGGTGCGGGGAAGGAGTCCACTTCGCAGTATTCAAGCAGTCGACCAAGGCTGGGGAGCGGAAGGACAGATTAAATCAAACCTCTGACAGGCAATCAATGGACATTCAATTAACGGTTACAATATTACTAATTCACACAGCTCCAAACAATACTCCCTCCCCCTCTGAGAAGACCACGAGTCAACACCTCCCAGGTGTTGGGACAGTCCCTGTTACCACTGCAAGGCCAGTGGCCACAGAGCTTAGGGTGGGGGCTCAGAAAGGGAACAGAGCAGAGAGACCAGGTGGCTTCCGGGCCTGGGAGGAGCAACGACATCTCAGGGAGGCTAAACCATGATCATGCAAACTCCCCCTGATCAGCAACCCGGGGTCCGAGCGGCCAGAGACCCGGGCTCACCTCTGTGTTCCTTGCTCCCTGAAGGCAAGGGCGCACAGGAGGTCAAACCCCGCCAGGCGCACTGGCATTCTTCCTCATGCTCAGAGCACCAGAGATGGAAGAAGGAGGAAGGCCTCCACTGGGGGGTGAAGGGAAGAGGAGGGGTGTCACTGTGCCACAGGGCACCTGAAGGTCATGAGCCAGCCCTCGATATGACATTCCCTAAGCATGCAGGTGCTAGAGGAGGCAGCGAAGCTCAGCTCTAACCATGACGCTGGGCCCAGTTTGCTGGGCCAGTGGGCACACCCCCTTGGCGTGAGACCTGGACTGCACGTGTACAGAGCGCCCGGGGATTCTCAGCGGAAGTCATTCTTCCTTCTGGAAACAGACATCTACCCCACGCAACCACCTCCGAATTAGGATCTTGACCACTCTGGCTCTGACAAAAGACGGTGCAGGAACCACCTATAAGCCAAAGTCCCAGCTGACCCGACAGTCTAAGCCTGCCAAAGCACAGCTTTAAGCCAAGCAATCTCTGAAGGCCAAGTGCTGTCTGCAGATACCAAAAGGCTGTCACGGCTTTCTGCATAGACAGCCCACCCCTCTCTCCTCTTGACCCTACAAAGTGAGCCAGGCTGGACTCACATGCCCATTTTCTAGATGAGGAAACCGTCTCCACGAGGTGGAATGACCAGCTCATAGCCTTATCTTCCTTAGATATTTTTCCTGTCCACAATGCTCCAGGAACATAAACAGGACAGAGATGCGTGTACTATAGGGAAGAGGAGTCTAGCAAGCAGAGCTCTCCTCACCCCGCGACACCCCAGGGCTGTCCCTCCCTGTCTCCCTACATCACATCACGCCACTTGATGTGGCCTAGAACTTGGGCTTCATTACCAGCCCTGCACAGCAGAACCCAGCGTGCTCTGCAAACCAGGCCTTGCCAGACAAGGGAGGCCCGCGCCCGATCGCAGGTATGGGACTTGCAGGCAATGGCTTCCCAAATTAAGGATTTTAAGCACAGATGACTGAAATAGATAACTGGGAGCTGTTCACCCAGCCAACTGCCACCTCCTCAGCCTAGAGCTGCTGCCACTGTCGGCAAATACATTCCAGACGAATTTTACTATGCAGATTAACAACTCCCCGAACTAGCCCCGGGAATGGTGCCCGTCCCCCAGCCCAGCAAGGACCCCATCTCCCAGAGTCTTCTAGACTCTTCCAGAGTCAGCAACAGCCTAGTGCCCCGTCACTCTGCTCCATGAAATATCCTTCTCCTGCATCCTGTCCCCACAGGCCATCAACCGACTCATTTGCTCACCATTATTTTTAAAACTCAAATTGTATTACCACTGGGGCATGCGTAATAAATACTAATGCGCTGTTTGCTCTTGCGTTAGTCCTGCGTGTCCTGGGACCGAGGGGCTATTTATCAAAGGCAGACTTCCCTCCCACCCACACCTGTGGTCGGGACATGGGCACTTCCAAGGTCAGGAACTCTGGCGCTAAGCAAGGATGGGCGCTCTGAGAACTCACACTTGGGGTGCCCTAATTCCTAAGCAGGCCACGGAGCTCCCAAGAAGGGAGGGCAGGGAGAGCAGAAATGCTGGGAAAAGGAGAAGAGGATTCCAGCTCAACCGCTCTCCGGCCGTGTGCCCGAGCTCGGCCCTGCGCTGGAGGCTGAGCAGTGAGCAGGCTGTCGCAACGCAGCGTGGGCGCCCCTCAAAAAGCAGCCAGGGGGCTGCGGGAGCCCACGGGGAGGGCCGCATGCAGGCTGGCAGGCAGCAGGGACGGGCTCCCCAAAAATGAATGCACAAGCAGCAGTGAAGCAAGGAGAGAAGGGGGGGAGGTCCACGGTGGGTGGACAGCTTGCACGAAGGTCCTGAGGCAGAGCCATGCCCCTGTCTTACTCAATGAGCCAGCACTACAGACAGGTACCTGCTCAGTGGGTGGGACCCCTAAGGGAGGCTCAGGGGGGACCCTAGAATCCCTGCCCTCAACCAACCTCCAGTCAACTAGGAGTGACAGCGCCAACACATTGAAGACGGACTTGAGGCATAAACGGTCATGAGCACCCAGAACGTGTTAATGCACTTATTCTGTTCACATCACCATGTCCCGCCGAGGGCCAGGAAGTAACCATCCACTGAGAGCTAAAGGAGTTCATCAAGGCAGGCCTCCCAGAGGTGGTGAGGCTGGCGAGGCTGTAAAGAACTTCGTCCTGCCGCACCTGGGACAACGATGTCTTTTTCTGCCTTGCCAGTTGCATATAAACACAGACAAGATGCCAGTCCTCGCTCACCAGGCAAGGCCACAAGGTTTAGTGTGAGTGGCAACAAAGGCGCCTGACTCCCATCTTCCTCCCAGCCCCCAGCCCACCCGAGGGAGCCGGCCGTGCCCCTGGCTTCTGCTGAGCAGTCGGGAATGCAGGTCCCAGGCGCGGGATCAGGGAGGGCGCGGGAACTCACGCTGCACAGAGCAGCCCCTCCTCCCTCCCACATGGGATAAACGCTGCCGCTCGCCCTCTCTCACCTGGTAGGGTTTTAACTGAGCACAGTGCTGTTTGTTCTGGAGCCTCCTCCGCTCTCCCTTCCCCTCCGTGACCCTCGGAGGCCCCTGCAGAGAGCACGGCCTGTCTGCGCTCAGACAACAGCGTCCTTCCCAGCTTCTGCTTCCCGCTTACTCCCATTCTGGAAGCATCCCCAGACTGGGAGCAGCTGTGAAGAACTGAGGTGGTTCTGCACCTGCCACGGAAGCTGCAGAGCCCGGCAGGACCCCGGCAGGCAGAGGTGTAAGGATGACACCGACCCAGGAGCCACAGCTAGCCAAGTAGAGGGGGAAAGGAAACACCGCCTGCCTTTACATCCTCGAGAGGGACTCTACCGAGCATGCTGGCTCTGGGGCAGACCTGGCCTGAACCCCACCTCTCTGAGCCTCAGTTTCCGCACTTGTAAAATGTGGGCTGTTGTAAGGATTCGATGAGAAAATGCTTGTGAAGTCTGGGTCACTGGAAAAAGCATGAAGTTGTTTTTCTGTGCAAAAAATGTGTCATGAGTTTTCAGACCACCCAGTAATTAGCACGCTGTCTAAAATGTTCAATGAATACCAGCTACTATATCTACTAACATCGTCCCAGGTCTCCTCTTAGATATTTTGTCAAGTGCTTTTAGCCATCATAACCTGGCCATTACAAGCATTGTAACTCTTTTAAAAAACACAGCTTTTAAAATGGAAGGATTATGTCCTCGTAGAGAATTCACCTAAGTGCATCTTCTTATAACCAGCTCCCAGAACACAAAAACACATCACTCTAGGGGTGCCCCTCAGGCTCCTTTGAAAGGTAACTGCCCTCCTCACCAGTTACTATAGGTTACTTCACCTGTCCTTTGGGCATGGCGTTTTCTTAGACAGGGTCTGGCTGCATTGCGATCCTCCTGCCTCAGCCTCCTAAGTAGCTAGGCCCGCAGGCCACACGCCTGGGCTCACTGCTTGTCTGCAAGGCTGGCTAGACGCTGGGCATGAGGCCCCGTCCAGAGGCGACAGCGGAGCAAGGCCCATGCTCCCTGGTTGGTAAGAGGCTCGTGTGAACTGGTCTACTGACAGGCAGGAGAACAAATGACCTAGGGGTCAGGAGGCTCGGTTCAAACCCTGGCTCCAAGTCACCTGAACCTGACCTTGCCAGTTACTTCCCCTCTCGGAGCCTCAGTTTCCTCACTTGTAAGTAAGATGGCTGGACCAAATCTGACCTGACGGGTTCACCATGCCCTACGCCAGTGTCAGACATCACAAGTCGATCCTGCACCTCTTCTCAGGGAGTCCACGCTCAGTCAGGCATCTTTGAACTGGGCGCTGCGCGTCCCACTGCCAGTCAGCCTAGAGAGGGAAAGGAGGAGACCTATCTGACAGCCCTGACAGAGCGGGCCATGGCCGGGGTCACCAGTCATCCCCATGGGCTCTGGGACCAAGGGGTGGGCATGAGACAGGACTCTGGCCATGCCCCTGATGCGGGTGCCTGTGGTCATTCCTAGGACTCCGTCCTCACGGTGCCTGGTATCCGCCCTGCCCAGAGCCCTCCCAGGAGCTCATTCTGTTCGAGGGTAAGCGGGTCCAGGGCACATAGCCCGGCTCACGCTGGTGTGTCTGGACGGACATCAGGGCCTGGCCTCTGCTCACAGACCCTGCCCTAACTCCCAAACACTCCCACCCTGACCTAGAGCTCTGTGACCCCACCAACACCCTGCCCAGCCCCTGGCCCCCGGTGCCAAGCTCAGCTGGCTTTGAGGAGGGCATGGCGTGCTTAGGGCCAAGCTCTAGGCAGACCCAGGGTCTCCTCCATACTGATCGGTTCCCTCCCTCCTGGGTTACGCCAATCCAAGGACCGGGTCCATGGCCCACCAGTGGAGATGTGTCCTGAGAGCCACACGACTGATGTCTCAATCCCACACGTCCATGCTCCCCAGAGCCCGGGCTCGTGGCTAGTACAGGGCTCCAAAATCCGGGGCCTCTGCACACAGAAGAAGCCATTCACTCAATGTGTATGAGCACCTACTGTGTGCTGACACTGTTCCAGCTATTGGGGAAGGGCACTGAGAAGCAGACACAGTCCTTGTGGCAAGGGAGCCATGCTTTGGGGGGACGAGGGGAAGGAGTGCGGGGAGCCAGACGAAGGTCTCGGGTGGCTTCTGTGAAGCAGCTAAGCGTGGCCAATCCTGCCTTACCTGCCCCCACCCCCTGCCCACACACACACACACTTGAGCTGCTTCAGTCCCTTCCGTGCTGGGGCTGGAAGCTCAAGCCGGGACACCTACCTGCTCCTCAGAGAGGCACTGGCCACCATGAGAAGCAGTGGCATAGAGAAGGGCAGGCCTGGCCAGCCCACAGCTCAGCTGTGCTGTGTGACCTGGGGCCAGTCCCTCGGGCCCTCCCCCGCCAAGGGGGATCAGGATGCCCGCAGTGTGGGGGTCTGTGAGGACTTGCAAGAACATAATGGAAACTCAGGAAGCAGCAAGAGGGGCCAGCAGGTTAAGGCACTGGATGCCCACGTGGTCAACCGCACATCTTAGTGCAGGACCCGGCAGCTTGAAAATCACGCAGGGCATTTGTATGTGCATGCCCAAAATCCCAAGAGGAGAATGGAAGAGAAGGGATTGCAGCGTAGCCATCCACCCGGGGGGGAGGGGGGTGATTTCTCACTTTCTCTCTCACTGTAGCAAAAATCTCTCTTACAGAGACAAAAAGCAATGAGAGTAATGGCATCACTGGCCCAGGACAAAGGAGGGCTCCCCAGTTCCTGGAGCCCAGGGTCAAGCTCTGAGCATCCACCCCAACGACCTCCCTCTCCACAAGGAGCTGAGGGGAAGAGAGCCAGCGCTGTCGCAGCTGCAGCCTTCCTGGGTAGAAACACACTCCGCGCGTACACCACCCCGCTAGCCCGACTGCCTTGTTTACTGCCAATCCACACCCTCCCGGCAGAGCACGTGTTCCAGCCTATTTACTTGGGACTCTGGCAGGACTCTTACTTTAAAGGAGAGGCAGATGGAGCTATTTTAGCTCAGATAAACTGGTAAGCCCTCTCCACCTAGCTGCCTGCTCCCCGTTCTTGGATTTGGGTCATCAGAATTTCTGGCCCCTGGTGCACGTCCCCTAGCTTCCTAGGGGCTGAAAGAGTGGTAGATCTCCTGGTTCCACCCTTAGCTCATTCCCTCAGGGCCCCCTGCCCAATCCAGCACCTGGCAGACTCAGAGGACATCTGTGTGCACGTTTCATATGGACCCGGCCTTGGAGGGAGCCCACCCATACCCGCCTGTGGCCACGCTGGCACTCTGGACACATGCTCACGAACAGAAGCATGGCAGCTCCCGGCACTGCCCTGCGTGACCAAGGAACAGGCAACCGTCTCCTCGCAGGCAAGCCCTGGCCTGGGCCATTTCTCTAAGCCCCTGGCTGTCATGCTCCTGGCTGGGGATTTCAGTGTGGGAGAGTCTCGGAAACCCAGGTAGGAGACAGAATGCTGGCTTTGCGTCTTGCTCGCTAAGTAGCATCACGTCTCAAGGGTTGGGGTGGGATCCCAGGAACAGGAAGGAGATTTGGCTCAGACTAAGCCAGAGTTCTTTAAGAAGGAAGGCACTCGGGCCAGCGGGTGGTGTGGTGGTTAAGGTGCTAGACTCCCACATGGCCAATGGCGGTCTGAGTCCCGGATCTGGCAGCTTGCTTTCTCCCTTCCTCTCTCGCTCTCTCTTTTTCTAGTGAGCACACATGCCCTATAGTAAATTAAGTAATAATCACAATAACAAGGGGCCAGCGGGTGGTGTAGTGGTTAAGGTGCTGGACTCCCAAGTGACCAACTGGAACTCAAGTTCTGGACCTACAGGCCTGAAACTCATGCTGGGTGCATGAGCGTGCATGCCTGAAACTCCGGGAGAATGGGAGAGAAGGTATGACCATCCCCGGAGGGTGATTTCTCACTTTCTGTCTCTCTTTCTCCAGCAAGTGCACACATCCTATAGCAAAAATCTCTCTTTAAAAAAAAAGGGGAGGAGGAGGAAGCCACTCACACTGACAGACACTTCTACACATCAGGCAGCGGCCCCCAAGCTTACAGCTGCCCAACGCGGAAATGGCCTGCCTCATGGCCCAGGCTGCCCAGTCATCTCCTGGCTGTGCCACTCACTGGTGTCACCTTGGGCAAGCGGCGTCACCTCAGTGTCTCTGTTTCCTGCTATGTGAAACGAGACAACAGTAGTACCTGCTTCACCAGGCGGTTGGGGGACCAGCTTCATGCGTACAAAGCTTCTAGAGCCGCTCCTGGACTGTGGCAGGCGCTCAGTACCGCAGCTTCCAGGAGCAGGGGGAGGGAGGGAGGGCGAGGCCGACAGCCATCCACAGGAGACCGTCTGTAGGAGCAGCAGGTACGCCGATGCAATGATCTCAAGCTCCTTCCAGGAACGCAAGTCTATAACCCATTTATCTTGCTATGTTTCAGTTTTCCCCGCAATAATACAGGCACCGTCACTCCGCAACGGAGGCTGCCTTCTTCTGTGTAACTTTCCCGACCTTGGGAAGAGCAGGTGACCCCGTCATTTGGAAGGTGCTGGGTGTGTAGACAGAACCTACAGGAGCGGGAGTCCTGGACCCTGATCCAGCCTCCCAATCCAGGAACGCTGCGCTCGGCAGCCCGTTACTCAGCTGCCCAGAGTCTGGGGCTGCCGTTCCCACCAGCCCTGATGCTGCTCAGGAGAGTGGCCCTGGAGGTCTTAGGGGAAGAGGGGCAGAGAGGCCCCTGAGCACATGACCAGCCACCAGGAAGCGTCTGCAGCTTCGGCAGAGCCAACTGCTCTTTACACCGAGGCTCAGGGGAAGGGTGTGGTGAAGAGCTCCTTGCGCCACCCCCCAGCCCCCACCCCACCCTAGGGTGCTGCCACAGGGTCTCCCAGCCTCCCCGAAGCCCTGTCTAGTGTCCTCTGATTCTGAAATCCTGTTTATTGCCTCCAAAAAGGGAGCAATTCCCGTGCTGCCCCAATTCCCGTGCTGCCCCCACTTTATGGGGGTGTTATCTGTGCTGATCTCACGGCTGGCCAGGCTGGAGGGAGGCCAGCTGGAGGGTAACCCACACCTGGAACAGTAACACCACCCACAAACAGATTCCCCCCAAGTCGCTGAGTCCCAGACCCCAGTCGGGTCCCTCCTGCTGACTCTGCTGCTAAGCCAGGGTGGCCAGGCCAGCCAGCGGGCCCTGGGAGGAAGTGGGGAGGAACCTGGACCCTGGCTGGTCCCGCTGCAGGGCGGGGCTGCCGTAACCGAGAACCCAGAACCACCAGGCCAGGCTGACACGGGGCACCTCACAGGGGGTCTCAGCAACGTCCCCCGTCACTGCTGCTCTCCTGCCTCGACCCGGCCTTCCGCGGGCGCTGGAGAGCGTGGGCACAGGATGCAGAGACCACTGCAGGTGGGCCGGCCAGCGCGAGCCTGTGGGTGTCGGCTCTAGAGAGGAGCGGCCTCCCTGCCTCAGAGGGGACAAGTGGAGAGGTGCGGGGTGGCCAAGGGTGGTCTAGGGAAGGAGGGAAGGCCGAGTGCGTATTTCTCACACGCATGGGCATGCACACACATGTGCACGTGCACACAGATGCACACATAAGTTAGCACCAGCATGTGCAATCAGACTGCCTGGATTCAAAGTTCAACTCTGCCTCTCTCTAGCTATGAGACTTGGGGCTAATTAACCCTCCAGTCTGAGCCTCCTCCTCCTAACCTGTAAAATGGCGATAATGGTCGGAGCGTGTGGTTAAACTCTTGGTCCTCAAAATACCACAGACTGGGTAGCTTATTTACCACAGAAACTTAATCCTCAAAGTTTGGTTTTGTTTTCTTAAGAACTATTTAATTTGGGACCAGCAGTTGGCGTAATGGCTATGTCGCTGAACTCCCCTGTAACCGACAGCGATTCGAGTCCCAGACATGGTGGCTTAAACTCACGCCGGGCATATGTGCGTGCGTGCCCAAGATCCCGAGAGGAGAATGGAGAAGGGATTGCGGCGTGGCCATCCTCCCTGGGGGGTGATCTGTTTTCGCTTTCTATCTCTCTCTCTCTCTGACTTTCTGGTGAGCGCACATGGCCTATAGCAAAAAAACCTCTCCAGAAAAAAAAAGAATTATTTAATTTTATTTATCTTTTTTTAACAAAGAATTATTTATTTAGTTTTATTCATCATTATTATTATTTTTTAATTTGCTATAGGGCACACATGCTTGCCAGAGGGAGAGAAAGGAAAAAAATGAGAAAATAAGCCCCCGGGTCTGGAACTCGAACCGTGGTCAGTCATGTGGGAGTCCTGCGTCCCAACTACCTCTCCACCTGCCGGTCCTTTTTTTTCACAGCTCGGGAGGCCAGAAATCCAAATGGGACACTGGCAGATTCGGTGTCTGGCAAGGGCATTTTAGTTTGTAGGCGCCAGCTCACACCATGTCATGGAAGAGCTCAGGGGTCTCTGCGGGGTCCCCTTGGTAAGGGCACTAATCCCGCTCATGAGGGCAGAGCCCTCCCGAAGGTCAGCCTGCTGACGCCATCACCTCGGGGGTCAGGACTGCGACATGAATTTTGGGGGTGGTTTACCCAGACACGTCAGCTCACAGCAGTTGGTACGAGGATTCACCTAGGTAATACGTGGAAGCACTTTGTACACCTGTGGGCCACGATGAGCATTTCCTAGATATTAGCGACTTAGTTTTCTTTTCGTGGGGTGGAAGGCGGAAAAGAGAAAGAAGGGTGGCCGAGACAGGGACTTCTGCCGAGAGGATCGGAAGGGTCTCCCCTTCTAGGGAGGTGCTGCCCAGGCTCCCATCAGCCAGGACCACGGACACAGGTGACTGCATACTGCATGTTCGGGCTGGCCCAGAACCAAGCCAGGCCTCCTGTACGGCTTCCAGCCTCCCCCGCAGTGGCACTGCCTGTGCACCGGCACTGCAGCTAGGCCAACACCGCTATTATTATTGCCATTGCTGTTGTTGAATTCACACCTGCTCTGTATCCACCTACAGGCTAAAAGCAAAGCCCTAGCAGAACCCTAAGAGGCTCCCAGTCCCGGATCTTGAAGTCACTCTTGTGCTTCATCCTGGTCCGATTCTGCCTGGACGCCGGGACTGCTCTGATGTGTGGAAGTCCCTCTTTTCCGGCCCTCCCACTCCTGGGTGGAGGCCTACCGGACCAGTAGAAAGGCCGTGGGCTGAGGGGCCTGGAGCCCTGGGCTTACGCCCGCTCTGCAGCTTCCCTGCTGTACTGCTCCGCCAAGTCCCTTGTCCTCACTGGACCTCAGGGTCCTCCTCGACTGGATGAAATCCACTCTCCCTTTCTCTGATTTAAGAAAAAGATGGGGGGGACAAGCAGTTAGTGTAATGGCTATGTTGCTGGACTTCCATGTAGTCGACCGTGGTTCGCGTCCCGGACCCGGTGGCTTAAAACTCAAGCCGGGCGTTTGTGCGTGTGCGCCCAAGATCCCGAGAGGAGAATGGAGGAGAAGAGATTGCGGTGTGGCCACCCCCCCGGGGGGGGGTGATTTCTCGCTTTCTGTCTCTCTGTCTCTCTCTGTCTGTCTGGCAAGCGCACGCGCCGTATGGCAAAAACCTGTCCAAAAAAAAATAAAAGATGGGGAGGCGCCAGCAGGTGGCATAGTGATTAAGGTGCTGAACTCCCATGTAGCTGACCATGGTTCGAGTCCTTGATCCAGTGGCTTGAAAACACGCTGGGTGCATGTGCACGCGCGCCCAAAATCCCAAGAGGTGAAGGGAGAAGAAGGGATTGCAGCATGACCATCCCCCTTAGGGGGTGATTTCTCTCTCTCTCTCTCTCTCTCTCTCTCTCTCTTCTCTCTCTCTCTTCTCTCTCTCTCTCTCTCTCTCTCTCTCTCTCTGGTGAGCACACATGCCCTATAGCAATAATCTCTCAAAATAAAACAAACAAAAAACAACGAAAGGAGGCTCTGCTGCCTCCCAAAGGGGCCACGGCCAATCCCCATCCTCTCGTCCACTCGTCAGGGACAATATTCTATAAAATATTACATGCTGGTGGGGCTGGCAGGTGGCGTGCTGGTTGGGGCACTGGACTCCCAAATGGGCAACTACAGTTCAAGTCCCAGACCTGGTGGTTTGCTTTTTCACTTTCACTTTCTCTCTCTCTGTTCAAGTTAAAAAAAAAAAAAAAAAAAAAAAAAAAAAAAGGATAATAATAACAAATAAAATGAATAATTATTTTAAAATAAAAAATCTCATGTGTTAGGCCTGGCCAGAGAGACTCAACGAAGATGAAAGCATCCTAACTGTCCTAACAAGAACAAGGGCTGCTGGCAACAGCACCGACCCCACCTGCTGAGGGGTGCGGGGGGCACTGTGCTTACCCAGGTCCTCGGCCACAGCCACACTGCTGAGCCTGGCACAGCTGGGTCTGCACCCTGTCAGCAGCTCCAGAGTGGCTGACCACTGCACCTCCCCGCCCCCAGGGAGCCATGTCCACCCAGGACCTCCAACAGGGAGACAGAGAAGCAGACAGCTGCCTGCACCCCACTCCCAAAGCCCAGCAGGACGGAGAACAGGAGCTCAGACACCCATCAGGCCCGGCTGCCCGCCCAGAGACGCGCCTTCTCTTCCAGTCTTCTTCAACTTCTCTTTTTTATGAAGTGTGCCTTGCGGCCAGCCTCTCACTTACACATCTTAACCACCTCTGGGCTATTGATTTCTCATTCTATTAAATCCTCCTCTTTAACTCTGGCCCTTAAACTCCGGTTCTAAACACGCGTTTACCGCACAGCCACCCTCCAGGCCACCTGGCTCCCTTGTTCTGGGGGGTCAGCCCCTGTCTGTTCCCTCCTGGGAGTTGCAGGGCACACCCAGGTCTTCATGGATTGGGGGACTCTGAAAAGAGGCGCTCCTTGCTCTCTGAGGTAGTCTATCACATGCCGGGGTTTACAGCGAGGAAACTGAGGCAGCATGCAGACCCCTGAACTTCTCTGTCCACCGCCCCTGGCACACGCCACTCCCCAAGATGCCACCATGACTGTGCACACCCCAACTTCCAGCCCAGCCTCTCCATGGCCAAAATACTCTGCAGGCGGGCCATGTGCTCCCCCGGAGAGAACTGCTCCCCACTCCAGGGCCTGCCCGAGACCTCACTGTGGTCAAGAGCAGCTAGCCTCTTCCATCCCACCGGCAGGGCTGCTAGTGGGACAGGAAAGGGGAGCAAAGGGCTCAGACACCCGGCACCCCGGGACACTGGGTCCCAGAGCCTGGGGCCCCCATGGCCAGCCCTCCCCTCCTCACCCTCCTGGCCTGTGAATTTATCTCTGCAGCAAACATTTGTTAAACAGGAGCTGCGGCCCCTTGAATAGGGCAAATATTGACTCAGCACCTGCTCAGTGCAAGCACTAGGGACACCCCGGTGGCAGGCGCATGCAGTTCCTGCCCTCTTGATGGAAGCTCTGCAGGTCCCCTGGAGGCGACAGGGGCAACAGGGAAAACTTGAGGACAGTGCGGGCAGGACCCAGGGGCTCCATGCCATTCAGGGAGGGCACGGAGGGCTCAGGGAAGCCCAGGGCAACGGGCATCAGAGACGTCCCAGAATCACCCCTCAGCTGCTGTCCAGGAACTCGTCCCCTCCCGCGTGTCATGTCGAGGAACGAGGACCGCGCTCGCAGCTCCCCCTCAGCCCAGCTTCCCCTTCTGGCTTCCCTATTTCTGCAAACAACACCAGCATCCTCCCTGGTCTCCGGCTGAAAATCTCCGAGTTAACTCGACACTTCCCGCTCCTTCATCTGCTCCATCCAATCTGTCAGTGCGTCCTGCTGTTCCTTGGAAATGTCATTCAAACGCTCGCCCCCTTTAGTCATCACCCCCGCCAGGGCCTCAACCCCTCTCAAGAACCTCCAGCAACGCTGCTCCCCCCAGCCTGTTGCACTGACCTGAACCCTTTCTCTCTGGGGGTCAAAGTTCTCTTAAATCCAGTCCTGTCTACCCACCCTTCCTCACTGCCCGGTCCATTCTGCCCGTTCCCCTGACCCTCAGAACAGCGTCCCCTCTGGCTGTGCCCTGCCCTGGCACTGCCAAGGCTTCCCTGTCCCCTGCCCTGAGCCCTGTCCGGCTCCAGCCAGCACTGACCCTGCTCAGCTGGTTATCAGAGCAGATCTGCACCAAGCGGGGGTCTCAGAGTGTGACCACGGTCACAACCCACCTGGCCCTAGGAGACCCCATAACAACCTTTACGTGTTCAGGGGTTTAAAGAAAACCTGCCACAATCCTTTTATCTGAAGTAATAAATAAACTTAATGATCTTAAAAGTGCCTGAAAAAAACAAACAAACAAACAAAAAAAATGGTCACGGATCGTGTTATAAGAGGCCTCCCTCACTCCTCTTTTTTTTTTTTAAAAAAAAAAGATTAATTTTCCATTTTATTTATTATTATTATTGTTCTTCAATTTGACCAGAGTCACAAAGAGAAAGCAAACCACCAGGTCAGGGACTCGAATCGCAGTTGGCCGTGTGGGAGTCCAGCACCTTAAACACCATGTCACCAGCTGACCCCATCAGTTTCCTCTTTTTAAAGCAAGTGACGCCAAGTGTAGGGGGGAACCCGGGGTCCAGAGCACTCACTGGGCTGTGATGTGGGACAGAGCATGTGACCGTGCAGGGCCCCAGGACCCCGACTCGGCATCCCTAAGAACGGGGATGTTCACATCCAGCTCGCAGGGTGTCAGTGCGATGCCGGTTCGGCCCCTTCCTTCCCATCGCCCACCTGCTGGAGCTAGGCGTCGGCCACGTCGGCCGTGCTGAGGTGGGGCACGCTGTTTTATCTAGCGAGACCACGCTCTCGAGGGCTGACTACGTGTGACCCTGCTGTGAACACCACGTGAGACCTCGAAGGACACCGCCTGCTCTGCTGGGACATGAAGAGCCATCAGGCAAGGGCCTTCCTCCTTAAGGGACCTGCCGTCTGGGTCAGGAGACAAACAGGGACAGATAATGATCCATGCCGGGGCCAGACGGAGCTGGGAGCAGAACCAGCCCATGAAGAGAGCGAGGAGGAGGCCAGGGGACGCAGCCTGGCTGCCCACCGGGCCACTGTTCTCTTTGTCCAATCACACTGCTGTCCTCGTACGTTCCAAGCTTCCAAAGCCCTGAAGCACCCTCCATTTCATGAGTGAGAAAAGTGAGGCCCAGAGGGGTCAAGCGATCTGTCCGAGGTCACACAGGGAGGGACACGGGACGGGTCCAGGTCTGCCTGGAGCTTGACAGCAGCCGGAGCTACCTCTCCTTCCGCCCCTGGTGTGGCTCCGACTGGCCTTCAGAGGTCGGGCAAGTTGTAGATGGGCAGGAAAACAGAGGAAGGAGCAGGCCTGGCTGAGCACACAGTGCACCTGTATGGGGGGAGGTGGGCAGAGTCTGTGCCCGACGCCTCAGTCTGATGTAAAGCCGGGCTAATGCCAAGCCGAAGTGTCCAGGCTGTGTCTGGGAGCGCTGGCACTCTCTCCCAAGGGGCAGGCTAGAGGGATGCTGACCTGGGGTGGGGGCCATCGGGTCCAGGGGGTGCTGGGACGCCCAGGACCAATCAGGGCTGAGGAGCAGAAGCGAGAGCCGGCCCAGGGCAGGCTCAGCCAGACGTGGGCCCTCAGCGAGGAAGATAGTGTTGAGCTGACACTGGAGGGGCGGGGAGAAGGTGAACTCCCCGAGGACTAGGCAGCTGAGACCTTGAAAAGCAACAAGAAATTGGGACCAGTGGATGGCATAATGGCTATGTCACTGAACTCCCATGTAGTCGACTGCGGTTCGAGTCCCAGACCCGGTGGCCTAAACTCACGCCGGGCACGTGTGCGTGCGTGCCCAAGATCCCGAGAGGAGAATGAAGGAGAAGGGATGGCGTCGTGGCCAACCCCCCTGGGGGTGATTTCTTGTTTTCTGTCTCTCTGTCTCTTTGGGAAGCACACATGCCCTATAGCAAAAATCTCTCTCAAAAAAAAAATAAAAATAAAAAGAGAAAGAAAAGCGACAAGAAATCACACAAGAGCACTGGACTGGGAGTCTGGGGGCCTCGGCGCCCTGCATGGTCCCTTAACCTTGCCGACCCTGACTCCACGGCCCACGGTGCCCCTCACGGGGCTGCACGTAGGCAGGACAGGCTGAGCGCAGCAGGGCGGAGGGAGGCACAGAGCAGCTTCTGGAGAAGCACCCGGAATGCCATCGGACTCGGTACCCACGTGGGGTGGGCACTACCTAGAAGGAGGAGCTGTGTGGCTCCCACGGGGGAGGGCAGTGCCCCCACCCCAGCCATGTACCCCCCTTCCCATGGCTGCTCCTCAGCCTCCCCTCACCCAAGGTGGCCTTCCTGCCCTCCCCTCCTTCCTTCCAGCTCAGGAGCAGTCAGGCTCCCGTCCCCATGGCCCCTGCCCCCTCCCAGCGCTGGGTCCTTCTCCCGAGAGACTCCACTTCCCTCCCACTGGGCAAAAGTTCTCTTTGTCCTGAGGGAGAACAAAAATGAAAATGGAAAGAGGCCACAACACAGACCCAGTGTCTCAGAAGAACTTTCGGCACCAGGTAGACGGCAGCCCGCGACTGATGCCCGGTGGTACAAGGAGGGGACGTGACACCCAGACTCCTCCCCACCTACCCCACATCCGGGTGGCAGGTAAAGCAGGACGGGCACAGAGCTGGCGAGCCGGCAGGAGGCTGGCAGGCAAGCCCCAGCCCCACGGAACAAGCAGAACGTGGAGAAGGAAACAACCCAGACATGTAATGTGTGCATATTAGATTACCTCTCCGGAGGGTCGTGACCTTGAGGAACACATCCAGCCAGCGGGGAAAATAATAGCCCTGATTGGTGATGAGGCACAAACTGTGGCTTGGGCAAGTAAGGCCGGCCTGGTGACACCCAGGGGAATTCCAGGGCCCCTTCCCTGGTGGCCCAACACAGCCCACCTCTCCAGGCCCCTGACACCCACCTCCGCAGCGCAGACGCCAGGGAGGAAGGCAGAATTGGATTTCTCTCTGATGCCCACTGCCTATCCAGCAGCCCCTTGCCAGGGGAGGCCACAGGCTGCTCCCAGGTGCCCCTGGAAGTGGCACCACCCCCAGGTGACCATGGGAGTGAGAAGAAGTTCCCAACAGGCTCAGTTCTCCTGGCCAGTCTCAGACCTCTTGGTCTGGTCTTGACAAAGGCCCCCGCCTGGCAAAGGGGCCGTGGCCAGCAGGGCCCAGCTCTTGGGCTGCCCTGCTCTTGTCAGACGCCCAGGCCCCCGGAGACATGCCCAGGAGAGCCACTGGAGGGAGGCAGGGAGGTGGCACCGCGTGGCATCACCAGACAACGGCACCAGGAGGAATATGGCAGCGGCCAGTACAGATGCCAGGAGCCCAGAGGCCGAGGTCCGGCCAGCGGCCGCACTGCCCCACGGCTGCCAGGCCCGCCCCTCCTGCGCCCTGGCCCCCACCCAGGCCCGGTCAACTCTCCCCGCGCTCCAACTCCTCCCTCACTTCCTCGGCTCAGGCTCAGGCTCCTGGGGAGCCAGGCAGGGACACAGGTGCCCTCAGAGGCTCGAACCCGTCCGGCCGCTGCCAGCTCGCCCTGCGCGGGGTCGGCTGCCCGCAGCTCCACCAGTGCTCCCCGGAGGGCATCTCAGTGGGCGCCCCTCCCCCTCGGCGCCCAGTGCAGGTCTCCGGAGTTTCTCCCTCACTTCCCACTCGGGTGAACTAGGGTGGGATGGGTGGGAGCCCCGCTAGTCGCGGGAACGAGGGTCATTTCTGATAGGACGCTGGTTCCCCCAAAGCAAGACGGCGCGGGTGGGGGTGTGGTGGTGGCCGGAGTCCAGGGCAGGGGCAGGGGGCGGCCAAGGCAGATGGCAGTGTGGGGAGGGGGAGGGGGCTCCGCGGGATGCAGGGCAGAGCCGGGCTGGGGGCCGGGGACAGCAGCGCGGGGGAAAGCGGAGGGTGCCGGGCTGTGGGGGAGAAGCGCCAGCGCGGGGAGGGGGCCCGCACCCCTGCAGGGGCAGCGGCGGGTCTGGGAGTTGCACAGGGGAGCCGGAGGAGCAGAGCGCGAGACCGCGAGCCGGGCCGGGAAGGGCTGCGGAGGGAGGGCGTCAGACGGGGCCGGAGACGCGGCGCTGCGCGGGCAGATCCCAGACGCAGGGGCCGGAGTGGCGGGGACAGGGCGGGCTGGGGGCGGGAGGGGGAGGCAGGGCGGGGGCGGGGGCCGGGCAGGGTGCGGGGCAGCGGCCCCGAGGGGAGCGGCGGCCGAGACGTCAGAAGTCGGGGTCCCGGCGCCGAGGGGCCCGCGCGGGGCGGCGCGCGGCCGGGATCGGGGGGCGCGGGGGGCAGCGCAAGGCGCCGGCCTGGGCGCCGCGGCGGCCGCTGCCCTTACCTGGGCGGCCCCGCACTCCGGGCTGAGCGGAGGCCGGGCGCTGCTCGGGCTGTTGTTTTCCTTTTTTTTTCTTCCGCAGCAGCCGCGGCGGCTCCGGCCCGATCCGCCGGCAGCGAAGGCAGAGTCTGTGTCCGGCTGCGAGCGAGCGGCGAGCGCGGGAGGCGCGGAGAGGCGCGGGGCGCCGCCCGGCGGGCAGCGCGGGAACTGCGGCGGCCCCGCGCGCGGCCGGCCGGGGGGGCGCCCCTTCGGGGCCGGGCCGGCGCCCCGCGGGCACCCCCACGTCTTCCACGCCCGCCCGGGGCTCGCCCGAGCGCCCGAAGCCCGGAGCCCAGGCGCAAGGACAGCGGGGCCGGGGCGGGGGCGGGTCCGAGTGGCCGAGGCCAAACTTGGCGCCGCCGGGGCCGGGCCGGGCGCGGGGGTTCAGGGGAGCGCGCCAGGCTGGGGCACCGGCGGAGCCGGCGGACGTGCGGGCGCCGCGGTGTATCGGCCTCAGGTGCGAGCCTGGGCGCAGCCCGCACCCTCCACCGCCCTGCGCAAAGGGGCAGCCCACCCCGGCCCGGAGGAGTTATTAGCCCGGCCGGCTTCGGCGGGCAAAGGGCGCCTCCTGGTGGCGCATGGGAAACAGCGCGCGGAACGAGCGTGCCCTGCTACCGGAGACTGCGGCCTCAGTGGGGCCGAGGGTGCAGAGTGCGGAGGTTGCATGGGGGAGACTAGACCTGCTGTCCCAGGAGACCAAAGAGCAACAGCTGGCGTTGAGGAGCGTCAGGGCACTGTTATGAATGTGTGCGTCTTTGAAGACGCTGGCATCTCACGTTGGGATGAGGACACCGAGGCTAGCAGAGGGAAGGGACAGGAGCAGCAGGTGGCCAGACCCAGGGACCCCCACCTCCCACTTCCCCCCCAGCTTTCCCAATGCATTTCACTGCGGCACACCTACCCCCAGGAGGGGCTGGGAATGGGGAGCCTGTGGGGACAGGAGGCCCCAGCAACATGTGCCTTCCTCTAGCCTGTTAGCACCTCTTTTCGGGCCTACAGGGTCTCTGTCTTCCCAGCCCCCCTCTCCCCCTCCCATCCAGCTGAGCATACCAGCCCTCCTACCATCGTTCGCCAGGCCAGAGCCGCTGGCTCCAACCACCAGCACCAACAGCATCATCAGTTCCCTGCAGGGCTGGTTCCCAGACACACTTGGCTGGGTCTTACGAGAAGGGCCGGCACCGGGCTGAAGGCTGAAGCACAGTTGCCGACTTTGCATTCCCAGGGGAGCACCAGCCAGCTGCCGGCTTCAGGGGGGAATGTGGGCCAGAGGGTTGTGCTCCCGGGCTGCCTTCACACATGACTTGAAGAGGGCGCTGCCATAGAGGAACAGGCCTCGGGCCAACATCACTTAGCACCTACCCTGTGCCAGGACTCCAGCACTCAAAGTTGCGATTTCTGATACCCCACTTTACAGTTAGAGAACTTTCTTTTTTTCATTTGCTATAGTGACCTCGCTCTCGCTGGAGAAAGACAGAGCGACCAAGTGAGAAATCATCCCCTCAGAGGCGTAGTCATACTGCAATCCCTTTCTTTCTCCTCTATTCTCCTGTCTGGATTTTGGGCACACACACATGCACCTGCACCCAACGTGTTTTTCAAGGCACAGGGCCCAGGACTCGAGCCAGGCCGTTGGCCATGGGGCATCCAGTTGCTTTAACCACCAGGCTATCACCTGGCTCCCAGGATGCATTTCTAATTCCAGCTGTATTCCCTCGCCCTGGAGCTGGTCGTTTACTGGAAGGATGTGTGATCCATGAGACTCAGGCCTGGGGTGCTCGAGGAGAAGAACACTGTATAAGCGGGACGCCTCGCCCTCCTCGTCGGCCCGGTGAGCTCACCCCATGGACCGCGGAGGGCCTTTGGGCAGCTCAGCGAGACTGCTCAAGGCTCTGGAGTAGCCTTGGCGGTGGCCTGCTGAGGACCCCGATTTCTTCCTTCTTTGCCTTACCTAAGACCTCTGGCCTTAGAAGCAAGGAGTCCTAGCAGCCCCGGGGATGGGAGGACACCACCAGAGAATCTGGTTGTCCCACCCATTCCCCGGTTTCTCCCCTCTGCTAACGTCTTTTCAGACTCGCCACTTAATCCTCCCCACCCCACCCCCCCGTTGTTTTTTTAATTTTTGCTATAGGATGAATGCATTCACCAGAGATAGACATAGACAGAGAAAGAGAGAGAAGCAAAGTGAGAAAGTGCCCCCCTGGCGGGGAGTGACCACACCACAATCCCTTTCCTCCATTCTCTTCTTGGGATTTTGGCATGCATGCACATACACCCAGCCTGGTTTATTTGTTTTTGGGTTTTTTAAGAGATTGTTTTGCTATAATGCACACGCAGTTGCTAGAGAGACAGAGAAAGAGGCGAAGAGACAGAAAGTGAAAAATCACCCTCCAGACAGGATAACCATGCCACAATTTCTTCCCCTTCATTCTCCTCCCAATATTTTGTGCACTTGCACCCAGTATGAATTTCAAGCTTCCAGGTGCAGGACTTGAACCACAGTCGACCACGTGACAGTCCAGCACCTTAACCATTACACCACCTGCTGATGCCTTGCTGGCATGTTTTCAATCCGCCAGGTCTGGGACTTGAACCGTGAAGTTGGCCATGTTGGATTCTGCTGCCCTAAACACCATATCACTTTCTTTTCTTTTTTCTTTTTTAAGTTAATTTCTTCCAGGAAAGAGAAAGACAGGCACCCACAGCAGGGTCCTCTGCCGTGCCCCTCCCTGGCCTCAGCCAGCCAGGATCATGGGCACAAGACCCAGTGTGACCAGAGAAGCCTCGGGATGTGAACCCAGGATCTTCTCATGAGGGTCCAGCCGCAGAGCCTCGTGCTAACCCTGTACCACCCCGTGGCCTATCTCCCCTTCTTCAGACTGAGTCTCAGAGCCACTCAGCAGAGTTCAGTCCCAACACTCTGGTCAGCCCTGAAGGGGGAGGCCAGTCCAGATCATTCCTGAACTCCATGGGAGGCCGATGGAGGGGGTGATGAGGCTGGCCCTGCCAATCTGTTCTGAGGCTACTGCCTTGAAGGAAGAAGTAGAAGGTTGGACACAGGGCCCCTCCTCGAGACCCTCTCGTGGACCCTCTGATCTGAAGTGGCTTTCATGGCCAGCAGCTGTGCTACCTAGTGTCGCGATGGCAGCTGGCAGGTCCCAGCGCTTCGGTGACTACAGCCCTGGGAAGGAGTTTATTTCCCCAGGTTTGTTTCTGGTTTTTGTTTTTAGTTTCCTCCTTCTTTGTATTTGCCTCAGGTATATCCACAAAGAACAGCACCGGTCGTAAATCAACCTGCCAGGTTTCTCCAAAGGTCCCTGTGAAGGCTCATCACAACTTCCTCATAGTCACACTGCAACTTCTGGAGGCGCACGGTGACCAGATGACTCGTCCTCACATTCCTCAGTAGCACATGCCATCATCACGTCACCATGTCTCAGAAAATATTGTAGTGCGGGCTGGCGTATGGCCTGCTGGTTAAAGGAGCCACATCCCATCTGGCCAGCCACGCTGTTCCAGTCCCAGCCCTGGTGGCTTGAAACAAATGTCAAGTGCATGTGTGTGTGTCCCAAATCCCAACAGGATGGAGAAGGGAAGCACTAGGAAGCACTTTCTCCCTCTCTCTATCTCTGTATCTCCCTCTGGTAAGTATATATGTCCTCTGGCAAATAAACTATACCTTTAAAAAAAAAGAAAGAAAGAAAGAAAAGGGGCCAGCAGATAGCATAGTGGTTATGTCACTGGACTCCCATATGACTGACCATGGTTTGAGTTCAGACCTGATGACTTGAAGCTCTTACCAAGCACGTGTGTGTGTGTGCCCAAGATCCCAGGAGGAGAATGGAGGAGAAGGGATTGTGGTGCAGCCGTATCCCCTGGGGAGTGGTTTCTTACTTTCCCTCTCACTGTCGCTGTTTCCCTCTCTTCATTGAGCACACACGCCCTAAGGCAAAAACCTCTTTAAAAAAAAAAAGGAAATGAAAAGATGGTGACAGTGTTCTAACTGGCATCCCTGCCTTTAGACTAGTCCCCGCCAATCCACCTACAGACAGCTACTGGGAGGATACACCTAAAACAAGCTTCACCACTTCACGCCCTAGCCAAAACCCTTTCCAAGCCCCTCCTGACCTATAAGGTAAAACTTTGTTCACAACTCTTTAGCGCGGCACACCAGGTCCCTGCTTGCCTCTCCAATCCTGCATTTCTTCCATCTCTGTCAAGGTCCTGCTCCATCAGTCTCCCGGCCACTTTATTTTATGCCTCTGTGCGTAAACTCTGCCTGGAATCCTGTCCACCTCTACACACATACACAAGTTCATATTTACCTTTCAAAATTTAGTTCAGGAATCCTCTCCTACTAGCAGTCTCTCACACCCTGCTATGCAGCCCCTTCCCAGCAGAATCGACACTCCCTTCTCTGGAGCACTCTTGCACTTGCTAGACTTCATGTTCATTTTACTTTGTTCCACGTCCCCTCTACTGGCTGTGAGCTTGTTCTCCTGAGTTTTTCCTTAAAATCTTCTTCCTTTTTTTTAATTTGCTACAGGGTACATGCACTCACTAGACAGAGTTAGACAGAGAGGGAGGGAGAGAGAAAAGAAAAGTGAGAAAGCAGCCCCTGGAGGGGGGAGGCATGCAACGATCCCCTCTCCATTCTCCTCTTGGGATTTTGGACACACACGCACATGTGCTAGGCATGTTTTTCAAGCTGTTGGATTCGGGACTAAAACTGCAGTTGGCCATGTGGGATGAGGCACCTTAACCACCATGCTATTGGCTGGCCCATGGAGTTAAAATAATTATTTATTTCATTTTATTTATTATCTTTTAAATTTAATAGAGCCACACATACTCACCAGAGAGAGAGTGAAAAAGCAAGCTGCCAGGTCTAGGATTTGAACCACAGTTAGCCATGTGGAAGTCAAGTGTCTTAACTGCCCACCCCACCTGCTGGTCCCAGCTCATATCTTTTTTCTTTTTTCTTTCTTTCTTTTTTTTAATTGCCAGAGGCACTTGCACTTGCTGGAGAAAGAGAGAGGGAACGCAGGAAAGCACCCGCCCCCGTGGGTCATGGTTACACCTCAGTCCCTTCTCCCTTTGGGATTTCGGGCACACAGACATGCCCACTGTGTTTTTCAAGCTGCCAGGACTGGGACTCAACCATGCAGTCGGCCAGCCTGCCTTACCCAGCTCGCCACAGGCTGGCCCCTGGGTTTATGTTTTAGTTTCTCCTTTCTTTTTCTTTCTTTCTTTTCTTCTTTTTTTTTTTTTTTTTTTTTTTGAGAGGTTTTTTTTTTTTTTTTGCTATAGGGCGTGTGCGCTCGCCAGACAGATAGAGAGAGACAGAGAGACAGAAAACAGGAAATCACCCCCCAGGGGGGATGGCCATGCCGCAATCCCTTCTCCCCCATTCTCCTCTCAGGATCTTGGGCACACACGCACACGTACCCAGCGTGAGTTTTAAGCCACCGGGTCCGGGACACGAACCGCGGTCAACTACATGGGAGTCCAGCGACATAGCCATTACACTAACTGCTGGTCCCTCATCACAAGTTTCTAACCAGAGCCTAGACTGTAAACTAACGCTGTCAATGGCACAGGCATGGCCTACAAGGTGCTCAGGAAACGTGTGGAATGAATGAACCAGTATGGAGTGAGAGAGAGCAGGGCCCACAGTTCTGGCAAGTCAGATTGCTTCTCTCGTTGGTCCAGATGAGGCAGGCGAGATAACTTTACTGGGCAGTTACGAATATGAATGAAAACTGTGGGTCTTCAAGAAGCTTGCAGTCTATACAAACCTAAGCTGAAGTTGGGGTTCATATTTGAGGAACTCGATGTTGAAGGAAGAAGAACCTGATTGTTTATCCACAGTACCCTACAGCAGTCAATTCATCATACCAGAGCACTTAATTCACACTCCAGACCAAAAGAAAAGAAATTCTGTGTCCCTGGGACCTGGTAGGTAGTGTGGTGGTTAAGGCGCTGGACTTCCACATGGCTGACCATGGTTTGAGTACCGGACGTGGTGTCTTACTTTCTCTCTCTTTCTGTCTCTCTCTGGTCAAATTTTTAAAAATAAAAAATAAACTCTTAATAAAAAAAAGAGGGACCTGCAGGTGGAGTGGTGGTTAAAGGTACTGGATTCCCACCTGGTTGACCATGGTTCGAGTCCCAGACCTAGTGGCTTGTTTTCTCACTTTCCATTTCTCTTCTCTCTCTTTGTCTCTCTCTAATCAAATTAAAAACTAATAATAAAACAGAATTAATTAAATAAATATTTTTTTAAAAATAAGAAAGAAATTCTATGTCTATGTCATCCATATAGGGGATAAATTACTCCTTTTCTTTTTTGAGAGGTTTTTGCTATAGGGCACATGCATCACTGGAGAGACAGAGACAGACAGAGAAAGACAGAAAGTGAGGGATTGCCCCAGGGGGGATGGCCATGCTGCAATCCCTTCTCCTCCTCCATTCTCCTCTCAGGATTTTGGGCACGCACACACACACATGCCCAGTGTGAGTTTCAAGCCACTGGGTCCGGGACTTGGGCCATGTGGGAGTCCAGCGTCTCAACCACTACGCCATCTGCTGGCCTCTAAATGGCTTTTTCTAAAGGGTAATGGCTAACAGAACCAGCTTGGAGTGCCGCTGACAGTAGGAGAAATGCTCTTCGGCTTTTACTCAGGCCTGGAAGGGTGCAATGGCAGCGTTTGCTCCAGACACATCACGAACAGGCATTGGCAAAGAGCCACTGAGTCCCCAAGCCTCACTGGCTGCAAAGCTTCTGCTAACATTAAAAAGTCCATTTGCCAGGACCAGCAGGTGGCGTGGTGGGTAAGGCACTAGACTCCCACATGGCCAACTGCAGTTCATGCCCCAGACATAGCGGCTTGAAAGTCACACCAGGCTCATGTGTGTGCATGCCCCAAATCCTAGGAGAAGAATGGAGAAGGGATTGCAGTGTAGTCACCCCCTTGGGGGTTCACGTCTCACTTTCCCTCTCATTGTCTGCCTCTCTCCTGCAAGCACACAAGCCCTATGGCAAAAACTTAAAGGCAAAAAAAAAAAAAAAAAAAAAAAAAGCCCTTTGCCACTTGGCAACTATACTAGAACGCAGCTCCCCCAGCCAGCCCCTCTCCTCTCCATTGTATTAGTCCATGTGGAAGGAATACGGCTCACACTAAAATTAAAATGAAAATTTGGATGGTCCTTGACCGGAATACAACCTGCCTCTCAGTCTGCAGCCTGCTCTCTTCCCTGGAGTGAGACCTGACTTTGCTCCCACACGTGTCTCGGTTTTCATTTACTGCTCTGCAGGGACCATACGCCGCCATGGCCACCACTGGTCCCGGAAGTCCTTGGTGCCTGTCCTGTGCCAGGTGACGGAAACCACTCAGAAAGGCAGGCAGCCCAGGGCTTGCCCTCTCGAAGTTCACCGTCAAGTCCGAGACCCTGCAGAGGTGCACGGCCTCCTAGCAGTGGCGGGCTCTTCTGACTGCGGGATTTGGGGTGTGGGATTTTGCACCCAGTTAACTCTGTTCCAGGGTCACAGCCCAGGCTGGCAGGCGAGGGGGTGGGACAGGGACGCGTGGTTCATGGCAGTTCACGAGTTGGGGCTGAGGGCCTTGAGCGCGCCCTGGCTTTGGCGTGCACCAGGAATGCTCAGTCCACATGGTCCAGGCCTGCCCTGTAGCTGAGGTCTGGCCATGGCCGCACCTACCTGGATAAGGGGCACGGACACGCACTGGCACCAACACAGGCTGGAAGCAGTGCCCCCATGGCAGGACTCTGTGCTGGCTTCTTTTTTAAAAAACATTTTTAAACAGGTTTTTTGCCTTGGGGCATGCATTGAAGAGAGAGAGACAGAGACAATGAGAGGGAAAATGAAAATCACCCCCCCTGGGGGGGGGGGGGGCGGGGAGGATGATGACACTACAATCCCTTCTCCGCATTCTTCCTTCAGAATTTTGGGTTGTGTGCATATGCACCCGTTGTGAGTTTTAAGCCACCGGTCCGGGAGCCGAACTGCAGCTGGCCATGTAGGAGTCCAGTGATGTGACCACTACGCCATCTGCTGGCCCCTCCATGCTGACTTCTGGCGGTACATTTTTCTTGCAATGAGCTTTCTATTTTCACATCTCTCTGTCCTCTAATATCTCACTGTTAGTTTGGATAGGACTGACACCACCTGGGAGGCCAGCAGGTGGCATAGCCGCTATGTCGCTGGACTCCCACATGGCTGACCACAGTTCAAGCCTTGGAACTTGAAGATCACATGGGGCACATATGTGTTCATGCCCAAGATCCCAGGAGAGTGGAAGAGAAGGGATTGCAGCGTGGCCATCCCACCCGGGGGGTAATTGCACACTTTCCTTCTCACTGTCTCTCTACAGAGAGCGCTGTGCACCCTATGGCAAACACTTCTATTTTTTAAAAAAAGAGGGGCCAGCAGTTGGTGTGGTGGTTAAGGATGCTGGACTTCCACATGGCCGACTGTGGTTCAAGTCCCGGATCTGGTGGCTTGCTTTCTCACTTCCCATCTCTCTCACCCTCTCTCACTCTGTCCCTGTCTGGTCAAATTAAAATAAAATAAATAAAGTTAAATAAAGTACTTCTTTATGGAAAGAAAGAGAAAGTAGCCAAGAGGGGTTAAAGCTCAAGACCTCTGGCTCCAGGAGGGGAGAAGCTGGTTGGAGACCACCGAGAGGGAACAGAGCTCCAGTCAGCTCAGTCAGGTGGAAAGCTGCCCGAGGATTACAGCAGCGGGGTCCTCTCCTTCATCCTTTGCTCCCCCCAACCCAGGCAGCAACGCTGTGAAGCAGGAGAAGAAGGTAGAGGGGAGGGACGGTGTGGTGTTTTCTACCTGGCACTGAGCAAAGGAACAGAGGCAAGGGTTTGTCTTCTCAGTGGGCAACCGCAGGAGATCCAAACCGCAGTACAGTGTTCATAATACCCCAGGTGTTCGCACTCTGCAGTCTCCCCGGACGACAGGCATGTCTGAACAATGGCATCGGTTCTTCCTATGTGCTATGAAACAATGCTGGGGTGTTATATAGGTATTTGAAAGTTAAAAGTCTGTGTATGCATGGACGAGTGTATGTATGTGTACGTACACACATATATTCTATGTGTGGGGAAGTCGTTTTCTTTCTTTTTTTCATTTATTTATATATTTATGCACGCTAGAGGGTGCATGCGCTCACCAGAGAAAGACCGAGAGAGAGGGAAAAACAGTCCCTTCTCTATTCTTTTCCCAGGATTTCAGGTGCGTGCACACACACACACACGCACACGCACACATGCACATGCCCAGTGTACTTTGCAAGCTGCAGTCCGGGACTCGAATCAGGCACTGAGCCACATGGGATCCAGCCACCGTAACCATCACGCCGCCAGCTGGCCCGTGTGAGTTTCTTATATACACACGTGTATTGCAGCACAATGCGGGCCAGTTCTCTTTTTCAGCTCCACAGAGCGATGATCCATTGAGCAGCGTCTGTCTGCCCCGTGCAGTGCAGTATGGTCACTGGGAGACGGGAAAATCGGGCCTGGCTTCTACTGTTGAAAAGCTCAGAGTCTGATGCGTTTCACTTCACTTCCTGAAGGAAAATCTTTACGTCCTATCTCACAGCAGTTTTTAGGAGCTTGGGCTCTCTCTTGAGGAATTTGTAGCAGAAAAGGAAATAAGATAGCAGGATGTCTGTTCACCCAGAACAGATCTCTCACTCGTCCTAGCTAAATGAAGAATGGCTTCATTCCCAAACTGTGCCGTGCACTAGGGTTTACCTGAGTTAGAAATTCTAGAAGAGATGTCTTAGTGGCTAGCTGAAACCATAGCAAAAGTTTTTTTTATGGGGTACTGCAGAGTTTGGGGCGTTTTCTTTGTTTTGTTTTGTTTTAAAGTTTTTGCAATAGGGTGCATGTGTGTTTTCCAGAGAGAGAGAGAGAGAGAGAGAGACAGACAGACAGACAGACAGACAGGCAGACAAAGTAGAAATCACCACTTATGAGGAATGGACGTACCACAATCCCTTCTCCTCCATTCTCCTCCTGGGATTTTTGAGCATGCAGGCACATGTGCCTGGTGTGGTTTTCAAGCTATCGGGTCCAGGGCTTGAAGCACGGTCAACCCTGTGAGTCCAGCACTGTAACCACTATGCCACGTGCTGGCCCCGCTGCAGAATTTAACACATGGTCATTCGCTTTCATATTCATCCAGATTCCAGGCAAAAACATTAATTCCAAAAGAATTCAGTTATCTTTAGTTGGAACAGATTAAAGAAAGATGTCCTCCAATATCGCAGCTCTCCCCTGCGTTGTTCCACCACCAGGACCAGTGGGTGAAGTTGCAGAAAGGCTGATTTTAGCTCAAATAAGAAAGAATTGATGAGCTGCCTCGGGCCATAATGAGCTCCCCGGCACTGGAAGTATCCAAGCAGATGGATGGCCATCTGCCAGGTTTGCCACGGAGGGGGTTTCAGAGAGGATTAGGAGGCTGATGAGGCACCTCCTCTAAATTCTGGGATTCTCAGTCTGTCTCCTTGGCCCAAGGCTAAAAGGAAATTCGAATCCTTGGAGAAATGGAATAGTTCTTGTTCAAAGTAAAAACTTGCCTTTAGAAATGAACGCCTTTTTCTTGAACTGCATGGGCGCTTTTGTTTAAATGCAGGGAGGATCACTTAATACCAGGAAATGCAATAATTACTTAAGTGCTCTATTGACAAAAGTAATATTATTGACATACTCCATTGTTACTAGATAACTGACAGTAACGGGTGTGTTAAGTGAGAGAATGTATTTACAGGAGGGGAAGCTAGTGCCCAATAAGGCCAATCGGAATAGATGAATATCATGCTTGTTTTGAAAATGACTTCTTCCAGCACACCCGCATGCGTACACATGCAGGGACGTAAACAGTAAGCGAAGTAAAAATAAAAAACTATCCCCACCTATCTGCTGCTTCTGCATCGCCGAGTCAAGCTGGCTCCTGCTGGAGGGAGGGTGGTTTTCTTCCAGCATTTGTGCGTGAAGCACCTGGGTGAAGCTTAGCACACACAAGACCTTGTTCTCCTGAATACAAATGGACTCCGGGACCCTTCCCCCAGCCTGATGCAGCCTCTGCTTTTCAAATGCTAATTAATTAGGCCCACTGTTGAGGTGATATGGCTGACTTAAAAGTTTGGCAGGGAAAGGCGAGTGGATAGACTACGTGGAAAAATAAAAGCGAGGCCCACCCCGGTGGCACAGTCAGTAAGCAAACTGAACTGCAGTTCTGGGAGCCACATGGCTGACTGTTGGTTCAGATCCCAGGGTCAGCCCGAAAACAGAGTGCACGTTGTGTGCCTAGAGAGCTGGGGAGCGGGGTCACCACATGATGAAGCCCCGGCCTGCCTCTCTGTCTCTGTCTCTGTCTCTGTCTCAGTCTCTCTCGTGTTGGTGTGTATGGCTGTGTGTGTGTATACACAACTACCATGAATTTTTTTTTAAAGCAAAAGAGGGGAACCAGCAGGTGGCATAGTGGTTAAGGTGCTGGACTCCTACATGGCCAATCGGGTTCAAGTCCTGGATGCCAAGAGTTTGTGTGCGTGTGCCCAAAATCCCAGGAGGAGCATAGGAAGGAGCATAGGTGTGGTGTGGCCATCACCCCGGGGATGATTTCTCACTTTCCCTCTGTCTCTCTCTGTCTCTCTCTGCCACTCTATGGCAAAACCACACCTACACACAAGTACCTATATGTTTAATCCCAAAACAGAAAGTAAGTCATCTCAGGTCAGGCTGTGGGCTGGTAGTTAAGGCAGCTGTAGCCCACATGGCTAACTTCACGGTTTCAGTCCTGCACCCGGCAACTTTGAAAACATACCAGGCACATGTTGATGTGTGCCCAAAAATCCGAAGAAAGAAGAAATGGAGAAGGAACTGCAATTTGATCTTGGGAGGGGCTATCTTTCTCTCCCTCTCTGTCTCCTTCTCTCTCTGGTGAGTGCATGCAGCCACTGGCCAAAAAAATTTTTTTGAGAGGTTTTTGTTATAGGGCACGTGCGCTCGCCAGAAAGACAGAGAGACAGAGAGACAGAGAGACAGAAAGTGAGAAATCACCCCCCAGGGGGATGGCCATGCCACAATCCCTTCTCCTCCATTCTACTCTCAGAATCTTGGGCACGCACGCACACGCACCTGGTGTGAGTTTAAGCCACCGGGTCCGGGACTCGAACCATGGTCGACTACATGGGAGTCCAGTGATATAGCCATTACACCAACTGCTGGTCCCATATTTTTAAGTAAATAAATCTGTGCAGATGGAGTAGTATGAGCGCTCGACAGTGCTGACCGTTGCTGTGTAGGCTGAGAGCCCGTTTCCTCGCCACACTTGCTGCCAGCTAATGTCCTCACGGGGCTTCCTGGTTACACAGTGGTTTCACGGTGACCATCATATTTTGATTTGTTCCGCATCTCAACTCTCCAAGTGGTGTTATCTGCATTTGAAAGGCAGGAAAGTAACCTATTTAGTAATAGTTAAGTTAGCCTTGAAGTTGTGTTTGCAGGTTGGTAAGCCGGAGGAATAGTCTCCTTCCACTCCGTTTCAATAACCCCGTGGCAACCTTGACACCACACAGAGAGAGCCCGCATACAGAGCACAGCGTCTCACCGAGCCAGGCGCGGCCCTGCGAGCGAGCGAGGTTGCAGACGCTCGCTTTCACGGCTGCAGGCTCTCCCCTTGTATCTGAGTCCAGTCAATTGAAAAGATCCAAACTTTCTTTGTCATGCCAACCATGGTGGCACAGATGTTACACAACGCTCGGAGACACGGAGGCCACCTGGAAAGTCCCAGGACAGTGTCCCCAGGTCACCCTGTGCACGCCAGGTGTATGTGCACCTGTCTGTGATCCGCACTGGCCCAGGCAGGGTGGAGGGGTAGAATTGCAGGAGGTGGGGCCCCTGTTGAGGAGCCTTTCTCTCTCTTTCTCTCTCTCTTTCATTCTGTCTCTGTCTCCTTCTCTCATTGAAGAAATAAATAAAAATAAACTTAAAAATGTATATAGAATAAAAAATATCCTGGAGGGCCAAATAGCTGGACAATTCATCCTATCACTTGAAATAAGAGTAAAAATTACGGTAAAAAATCCATTTTATTCTTTTTTTAAAGAGGTACTTATTTAATTTAATTAATTAATTTATTTATTAGTTATTATTATTATTTCATTTTGACCAGAGAAAGAGAGAGAGGGAAAGGGAAAAAGCAAGCCAGGTCCAGGACTCGAACCACAGTTGACCACGTGAGTATCTAGTGCCACCTGCCAGTCTCTTTCAATTTTATTTTTAAAGTAAGCTCAGGTGTATTTTATTTCTCTCTCTGACTTTGGGCCTTGCTTTATATACATGCCTCGTTCAGATTTGTCGTCCCAGTGACAGGGCCCGCTGCTAATTACTCTAATGGGCCATCTTCAGAAAACACCCTCGGTTGACAAACACTGTCCACTACACACATTTTCATGTCCAGTTGCTAGGGCTGAAACGAAGAATTCTAGGCTCCGAATCCAGACAGAACCCTGCTATTCTCTGGTTGACATTTAATAAATGTTAGATAATAAAAACAAAAGCGGCACTTCCCGTAACAACATGGGAGGAATCTCATTAAGTAAGGTAAACAGTGACCATTCACACATCTGGATGTGGCCGCACGGACACCGTCCCCCAGCTCTTACGGAAGACAGGCCAGGCTTGTCCCACCCGATGCGGACAGCGCACACAGGCAGAGAAAGGGAGAAGGGCCCCTCTGTTCACCTCTTTCCCCTCATGATTCCTTGGGCCTAGAGAAATACACTACGACACCCTGTGTTCAGAAATGACTTAGAAGTAAGCGAACGGACGAGGGCTTGCCCCCATTACCCATGGGGGTCAGAGGACAGGGACAGATGGGAGCACCAAATTATCAACCGCTGTCTGACACCGAGATCAAGACTCCAAGCCAGAGGAGATGACACCAGAAATTAAACCTGTTTCCATGCGAATCCCAAACCGTTTATCTGGCGGCTGCAAGAAGAGGGAAAGCAATGACAACTCCAGCAGAGAAACTGCTCATTAATATCCTGGCTAAACAATAACCTCGGATAATAGGAACTATTATGATGTCTCCAGAGAACAGAGAGAAATTCAGATGTACTCTCCCATCCATGGAGCTGGTTTAATACAGTCTCGTCCGCAGAGCTGAATAATAGTAAGGCGAAGGTTAAAACGTTGATTAGGGAACGTGTTTCACACGACTGACATCTGGAAGCAAAGAGCCGGCCGAGAAAGCAGGCCAGGCGGTGTGTAGGTGGTTTCGCCCTCCTGGAGGAACAGCAGTGATGGTGGTTCCAGCTGCCCAGCGTATGAGTCGGGGAGGGAATGCGAGGTGGGAGGGGGCGCCCCCTCTCCTCGTGCAGAGCTGCTGAGGCTGTTACGACTCGGTTTATTACAGTGTTTTATGAAGCAATACTCGAGATTACCCAGACAGCTCCTGCTAACACCGGGATTGCACTAGACACATAATATAACAAATGGCTTGTAAGAGGTTGCCGAACCTTCTAGACGACGGAACCTAAATAAATTGTCTCCTCTCTAGGCTTGCGTTGCCACATCTTTTTAAAAGGACTTATCTAATAGTAGCCACAACAAGGGTAAGAAGTCCGAGGCTAGGACGAGAATCTAGGAACAGGCTCCTCATTGTCACACACTGGACAAACTTTCTGTTTTGATCTTTTGGTTACCAAAGCGCAAGGGGATGTAAGGAAGTTCAGATCAGCCACCTCGACACGAAATAAAACCTCTCTCGGGGCTGGCAGGTGGCGTGGTGGTCAATGTGCTGGACTCTCACGTACGTGACCACGGTTCAAGTCCCGGATCTGGCTGCTTGCTTTCTCACTTTCCTTCTCTCTGATCAAGCTACAAAAATAATAACACTGAAAATTTTTAAATAAAATAATTCTTAAAAAGAAAAAAAGTGGGGTCAGCAGGTGGCTTGGTGGTTAAGGTGGCTGGATGTACTTTCACCTGGCTGACCGTGGTTCAAGTCCCAGACCTGGCATTTATTTTCTCACTTTCCTTCTGTCTCTGGTCAACTTCAAAAAAGGAGAATAAAATAATGACAATAAATAAAATTAAATAATTCTTGGGGGGGAAAAAAGCTGTCAACTCCCTTAACATCATCAGCCGTTGGGGTGGGGGCGACCCTGGAACTAAGCGTGAAGCTCCTCTCGCGTCTTGCCCGTCCTCATGTAGCTGCTGGGAGCCAAGTCACCTCCCTCTGCTTGTCACTCTGTGCTCAGGCCTCCAGGAGGGGAAGCGAAAGCACTGGCATATTGACCTAATGGAACTGCATCAGCAGATCTTATGGAGGCGCCTTTTAAACATTTTTTAATAGTTTGCTGTAGGGTACGTGTGCTCATTGAAGAGGGACAGAGAGAGAGAGAGATGCAAAGTGAGAAATCACCCCCTGGGGGTGCCCACGCCACAATCCTCTCTCCTCCATTCTCCTTTCTGGATTTTGGGTACACACACGCGCACCTGAAGTGTTTTTCAATCCACAGGGTCAAGATGAAACCATGAGGTTGGCCAAGTGAGATTCAGGTGCCTTAACCTCCATGCCACTTGCTGGTCCTTATAGAGATTCTTGAAAAACAAAAACAAGGGGCCTGGGGCCAGCAGGTGGTGTGGTGGTTAAGGCTGGACTCCTACATGGGTGACCATGGTTCAAGCCCCGTACCTGGCTGCTTATGTCCTCATTCCCTGTCGCCCACACCTCATCTCCATATGGTGAGTGCATGTGCCCTACAACAAATTAAATAATAATAATAATAATAATAATAATAAATAAAAATTTTTCTAAAAAGGGGCCAGCAGGTGGCATAGTGGTTAAGGTGCTGGACCCTCACATGGCCCACAGTGGTTTGCATCTCAGACCTGGTGGCTGGAAATTGAGCGGGGCATGTGTGCATATGTGTCCAAAATCCCAAGAGGAGGATGGAAGAGAAGGGATTGTGGCATGGCCATCTCCCCCGGGGGGGAGGGGGGGTGATCTCTCACTTTCCCGCTCATTGTCTCTCTGTCTCTCTCTCTTTCCACCAAGTGCACATACCTGATGGCAAAAAAAAAAAAAAAAAAAAGAACGAAAAAAAAGAAAACTAAAACCAAAACAAAACAATTCATACATTCACTAGCTCATTCCAACAATGCCCCGTCTCACCTTCCTTCAGCCTCATACAGTAGACTTGTTTTCAGGCAACCAAACCAAGGTGTGGTGACTGAGCTCTTACCCGTATTGGAAGGGGCACTCAAGAAATACGGGCCCAACAAGTGGAGTAGTGATTATGTTGCTGGACTCACACATGACTAATGGCGGTTCGAGTCCCAGACCCACTGTTTTGAAAATCATGCTGGGCACGTGTGCGAGCATGCCCAAGATCCTGGGAGGAGAATGGAGGAGAAGGGACTGTGGCATGGCCATCCCCTGGGGGGGTGATTTCTCACTTTCCCTCTCCCCATATTTGTGTCTCTCTCCCTCTGGCAAACGCATGTGCCCTAAGGCAAAAACTTCTAGAAAAAAAAGAAAAGCAAAGACACGGGAACACTGACTGCCATCACTAGCCAAGTTCGCCGGGTGCTGGGCACTGGGCACTACTGTGTGGCTCTCCTCTGCACAACCCTGAGGGGCGGGTGCTGGTGCCACCCCTACTCTGCAGGCGGTGACACTGAGGCTTGGCGAAGGGCACTAACTTGCCCAAGGTCACACAAGTTAGTACGTGGCAAAGCCAGGCCTGGGGATGTCCGAGGAGCATGCTCTTCCCCAGCACTGCCACATATACCAAGGAGAGGTTCGAAAATATGCCTGGGTTATCATGCGAGAGCCCGACCCTGCGGTAGGAGGTGTTTGCCTGCCTCCAGCGTAAGTGGGGGGTGGAGAAAGGTGCTGAGCCACTCGGATGCGGACCCAGGAGGTGACTTCAGTACTTTTTTCTTTCTAATTAAAAAAAAAAGGATGGGGGGCGGCAGGTGGCACAGGGGTTAAGGTGCTCCGTTACTCATTCATTAGTTGATGGACTCTAAAGTACTTTCTATTAAAAAAAAAATTATATATATATATATATATATATATATATATATATATACACACACACACACACACACACACACACACACACACATAGATAGATATAGTGTCATTGGAAAAGTCATGATGCATTTTTGGATAGGAAAACAGGAAAAATACATTGTGACTTTTTAATTAATTAATTAACTTATTTACATTCATTCACTGTACATCATTATAGCATACAAAATGAGATTTTTCCATTCACAGTGCGCTGTATATTGGCTCAATCAAGTACATCAAGATGTGTGTTATTGTCAACACATAATTTTCCATTTCTTGTTTTCTGTATATCTTGCCTTTTTTCCCATTCTTGATTCCCTATCTCACCCTCTGCCATCTCCCACCCACCTCCCACATTGTGTCTGGTATCTATGGTTGCTTTCTCTGCCTCCCATTTTTTATTGTTTCACTAAATATCTTAATAAATCTAAATATTTTCAATAGCAAGCACAGCTGAAATATACATATCCATGAACACAAGACTGACTTTAGGCATAAACCTCAGTGAGTAGAATGAACATACTATAAAGTAGTACCTACCTAGGGCTATATAGCTTACTGCAGTCATCAGATAGGTATTTTTAATGCCCTTTTTTTTTTTCTGAAAAAATTTTTTTCTATTAATTTACATTCATTCCCTGAGCATCATCACAACATACAAAATGTGGTTTCCCATCTAGAATAAACTGGATAGTGGCTTAATCAACTGGATAGTGGCTTAATCATGCATGTTATCATCTATAATATTCCATTTCTACTTTCATGTATATATTTTTTTTACCCCATGTCTGACCCTCTGCCCTATTCCACTCTCTTATTACACTATCTCTGCTGTCTACAGTTATCTTCAATTCCTTTTCTCCCAACATTTCATTGATCACACAATATCATAAGTAATCTAACTATTTACAATAGCAAGTTCAGCTGATGGTTTCACGAAAAGCAGTTTTGAACTGGTAAGGATATTTCCTTGAAACTTAAGGTTTCAAGGTTAGTATTCTGTTCAAATATTAGGTACATGAATCCATTGACAGCTCAAGACAGGACAAAAATCCTTAAAACTGGACAACAAAGCTTAGAAGAAAAGCAGCAATATTTTAGTCAAGTCATAGAATACTGTTTCATCGGTTCAGTCTCATGTACTTAATTTTCTTCTGTTTCTGTTGAGGTTCGATTTTCCAGATTGAGCTCTGGGATATAACACTCAACTCCAGACTTTGTCCCTACAATAAAGTTGCCCATTTTCTTAGTTTCTGAACTCTTGTTTCTGTGTGTCTGCATTTAATTTTACTGACATAGCACTCCCTTGAGAACTTCTTGGAGATCTGGTCTGGTGCTGGTAAATTCTTTCAGGTCTTGTTTACCTAGGAATGTTCGTGTCTTTTCTTCGCAAATGAACGATAACCTTGCTGGGTACAGAATTCTCGGTTGAAATTGCTTTTCCCTTAATGCTTTGAATATATTTTCCCATTCTCTCCTCATTCGCATTGTTTCTGATGAGAGGTCTGCCGTTAGTCTGATGGGATATCCTTTGTAGGTAACTTGCCGTTTTTCTCTTGCCAGTCTTAGTATCTTGTCTTTGTCTGTGGTTTTGGTCAATCTGGCTATAATGTGTCTTGGAGAAGATCTTCTTGGGTTGATTCTGTTTGGGGTCCTCTGTACTTCTTGGGAATGGATCTTTGAGTGCCTCTCCAGGTTTGGAAAGTTTTCTTGCAGGATTTCATGGAATAGATTATCAATGCTCTTATGAGTTTCTTCGCCTTCTGGGATGCCTATTATCCGGATGTTTGGATGTTTAATTGTATCTACTATTTCACGTATATTATTCTCAAATTTTTGGGCCATTTTCTCAGTCTTCATGGTGGATTTTTCTAAGGCCAGCAGTTTTCTCTTCTACATCTGATATTCTATTTTCTGTATGATCTAGTCTGCTTTTAATACTTTCAAGGGAGATTTTGACTTCTTGTATTATAGCCTTCATCTCTAACAGTTCCATCTGATTCTTTTGTAATGTGTGAAATTCCTCTTTTAGATCTTGCATGAATTTCCTCACCTCCTGGAACTCTTCAACTCCTTTCTCCTTCCTCTTCAGTAGTTCCTTGTCTCTCTTCTCTTCCATCTCTGTAAGCTTTGCCATTATGAATGTTCTGAATTCTTTATCAGACATTTCCATGACTTCCATTGAACTGTGTGTGGATGAAGAGGAGCTATCCTTTTCCCTTGGAGGAGAGGTATTTTCCTGCTTCTCCATATTTCTTGTGGTCCTGCAGCGATTTCTAGTCATCTCATGGATGGTTGATTTCGTCCCAAACTTGGAAGTTCAATCTGAGGGTCGAGGACACGCGAGTTGTCTATACTGGAGGCTGAATTATTAGTGGGATCTCTTCATTCCTCCATTTCCCCCAACATGGCTAGATCGCAGGAGCCATGGAGCTGGTTCTTGAAGAAGGGCTGTTCTCCATTGTGACTTTTCTGACAGCCAAATATTTATCTATTTATTTGTTTTGATTTTCTTTACTTTTTTTTTTTTTTTTTTTTTTTTTTTTTTTGATTTCTGCTATAAGATGCATGTGCTTGCTGGAAAGACAGAGAGACAGAAAGTGAGAAATCATCCCCTAGGGGGATGGCCACGCCGCAGTCCCTTCTTCTCCATGCTCCTCTCAGAATTTCGGGCATGCACACACACGTGCCCAGCAGAAGTTTCAAGCTGCCAGTTCCAGAACTTGAACTGCAATCAGCCCTGTGGAATCCAACGCCGTAAACACCACACCACCTGCTGGCCCTCTAGTCCTTTCAGCTCTGAGAAGTCTGTGAGCACGAAGCTCAGCCCTGTCGGTGTCCCCTCTGTTACTGTTACAGGCCAGGTGTCCCCCATCACCACTACAGGCCGGGTGCCCCCCCATCACCGCTACAGGCCGGGTGCCCCCCCATCACCACTACAGGCCAGGCATCCCCTCTGTCACCACTATAAGCCAGGTGCCCCCCCTTCACCATTACAGGCCGGGTGCCCCCCCATCACCACTACAGGCCAGGCGTCCCCTCCGTCACCACTATAAGCCAGGTGCCCCCCCTTCACCATTACAGGCCGGGTGCCCCCCCCCATCACCACTACAGGCTGGGCATCCCCTCTGTCACCACTACAAGCCGGGTGCCCCTCCTTCACCATTACAGGCCGGGTGTCCCCTCCATCACCGCTACAGGCCAGGTGTCCCCTCCATCACCACTACAGGCCAGGTGCCCCCTGTCACCGTTACAGGCCGGGTGCCCCCTGTCACCGTTACAGGCCAGGTGCCCCCCTGTCACTGTTACAGGCCAGCCTCCGTTAGGGGGTGCAGTGTGCTCCCGCTGATTTCTTGAGCCCTAAGGCTCCCTTTTCGTCTGTACTACTTACATAACACCTGGCTGAGTAAATCTCTTCTCTAAGTTTATTTATTTCTTGCGAGAGAGACCAGGACCACCAACAGGGTCTTGCCATGCTGCACCCTCCCCCAGCCTTCCAGCCAGGCGTGGGCCCAGGGACCCGGGACTCCACAGCCTTCCACGCGGTTCCAGGGCCTCGCTGCAGCCTACGGTGCCCTACTGTCTGCATCCCCTGGGCTGGGCCATGAAGTCATCTTTATTTATTTTTTTTTTCCCCTTAATTTGCCAGAGGGTGGGGCTGGCAGGTGGCATGGTGGTTAAGGGCACTGGATTCCCACATGGCAGACTGCAGTTCGAGTCCTGGACCTGGTGACTTGCTTTCTCGCTTTCCCTTTCTCTCTCTCTTGGTCTTTCTCTGGTCAAATTAACAACAACAAATAAAATTAAGTAAATAAATAATTCTTTAAAAAAATTGCCAGAGGATGCATATGCTTACCAGAGAGAGAGAGAGAGAGAGAGAGAGAGAGAGAGAGAGAGCGAGCACGCCCATGATGGGGCATGCGCATGCCACAGTCTCCTCTCCATCTTCCTTTCCTGTGGGGATGTGGGGCACTCACACACATACACCAGCATGTTTTTCAAGACACCAGGGACCTGGGGTTTAAACCATGTGAGATCCATCCACATGGGATCTGGCTCCCTAATTGCTAGACCCCGGGGCAGGTCCCATGAATTCATCCTTTTATTATTATTATTACTATCGTTTTATATATATAATTTGCTGTAGGGCACGTATGCTCACCAGAGAGAGCGAGCAAGACAGTGAGAAAGCAAGCTGCCAGGTCCAGGACTTGAACCATCAGCCATGTGGGAGTCCAGCACCTTCACCACCAGCCACCTGCTGGTCCCAAATTAATCTTTTTTTAACATTTAACTATGTTCATGTCCGTCCCATGATCAAACACCTTGAATGAAATGCAAACTTCTCAGGATCGCCGTCCCTGAGTCCAGTGTAGACAGCTGGAATCCAGTGAGGGAGACAGACTTGATACTGTAGTCCCACCTTATCAAAGTGGGGTCTGTCCCGGGACTCCCTGCAGATGTCTGAAACTGGCTAGACCTGAACTACACACAAAATTTTTTTGACACCTGAGGTAGCTACTAAGTAGCTCCAGCCAGGTTTATAGCATAAAAATGCAGGACCATGGGGCCAGGAGGTGGCGTGGCAGTTAAGGCGCTCGATTCTCACATGGCTGACTATGGTTCAAGTCCCAGACTGGGTGGCTTGAAAGTCACAACAAATAAATAAATACATTTTTAAAATGCTGGACAGATACTTGGATTCGTGTTTTGGGTGATGGGGGTATGATGGCACACAGCATAAAGTGTATGAATTGCTTATTTCTGGAATGTTCCATTTACTATTTGCAGATCGGGATTGGCTGTGGGTAACTGAAACCTCAGAAAACAAAACCGCGGCTCAGAGGAAGCTGTGATGTTCGTGGACTGTTACTGTGAACACTTCGGGACAGAAACTCTTTCCACAGCCGGGGTAATAAAGCTTTAGTGGCAGACAGGCCTTGCCTTGAAAGCTGGATGCAGGCCTGAACATCATACAGAAACGGTTCAGCCCCCTCGTCTCTGACAAGGGAGAAAAAGCGCTTCTCCTGGGGTCCTCGTGAAGACTGGACGTGATGTCTGCAAAGAGTCAGGCACCGATGTGCCTGTGCTCAGTACGCGGTGCCGTTCCTGTTGGTTTAGTTTTTGCCATAGGGAGAGCACTTGCCCGAGAGACAGAGAGGGAGAGACAGTGAGGAGGAAAGTGAGAAATCACCCCCAGAGGGCATGGCCATGCCACAATATCCTCTTCACTCTCCTCCTGGGATCGTGGGTACACACGCATCCATGCTCGGAATGGTCCTCAAGCCACCAGACCTGGGACTTGAACCACGGTCAGCCATGTGTGGGTCCAGTGCCTTAACCACCATGCTGCTAGCTGGTCCCAGTAGCTCTTCCTTTAATACTCATCTCTGCAGCCTCTGCGCTGCACGGGAGGCGTGAGGTCAGGGGAGTAGAAGGGAAAAGCACAACTGCATGACTCGGGCAATGACAGGGTGAGCTTGCAGAGAAGAGGATGTGCGTTCAGACCAGGGGGAAGGCAGGCTGCCTGCGTCTCCACCCAGAGGGACTGCAGAGCCATCGTAGGTTCTAGGGCAGGTGAGTGGCACAATAGGAGCAGTATGGGGGGAACCTGGATAGGTAGATTGGAGAGAAGGAGGGGCCCTTTGGTGCAGGTGTGTTATCTTTTACTTTTTGTTCTCTTTTCATTTTTTTTTTTTTTGAGAGGTTTTTGCTATAGGGCGCATGCACTTGCCAGACAGACAGAGAGAGACATAGAGACAGAAAGCGAGAAATCACCCCCCAGGGGGGATGGCCACGCCGCAATCCCTTCTCCTCTATTCTCCTCTTGGGATCTTGGGCACGCATGCACACGCGCCCGGCCTGAGTTTTAAGCCACAGGGTCCGGGACGCGAACTGCGGTTGACTACGTGGGAGTCCAGCGACATAGCCATTACGGTAACTGCTGGTTCCCCCCAGCCCGAGTTTTAAGCCGCTGGATCCAGGACTCGAGCCACAGTTGACTACGTGGCCAGCAACGTAACCATTACGTCATCTGCTGATCCCTCAGTTTATTTATTTTAAAAATTGGTGCATGAGCTCAGCAGAAACAGAGAGGGAGGGAGAAAGCCCCCTGCCCCCCGTGGGTATGGCCACGCCACAAGACCTCTGCTTTCTGTCAGGATTTTAGGTATGCCCACACACCTGGTGTGTTTTTCAAGCCATTGGGACCAGGATTCAATCTGTGTGGTCGGCCACATAGGCTCTGGCTCCCTGAGCCACAGGCAGACAGGGACACATACAACCAAGGGACCTGGCCTCGTGGGAGTCCAGAAAGGGGTAAATCAGACAGAGGTCTTGGAAAGAACCAAGTCCCAGGGCCCAGCAACAAACAGCGTGTATGAGGCCGATCTTGCGCCATTTTCCTAAAGCGTATTTCACTTTGTCCCCTCCAAGGACCTCCAGACCCCCTGCTCCTGCCACGCCTTGCTTCCTGAAACAAAGCCGGGAGTAAGCTAACTATTAACCAGTCGGCTCTTCAGCCATGCCGCTGAGTTTTCTGGCCTCAGACGGAAAGATTCCCGCTTACTTTAATTGACCTGGGTACGCCCAGCTTTAACTGCAAGTCGGCCAGGAGACAGAGGAAGAAAACAGTTGAAAATGAAGGTTAGTCATTAAGTCGCCTTCAAAGATCAAGAACCTCCCCCACACACTCCCATGAGTGTGCAAAGATCCCCACAGGAAGCCAATATTAGTCTCTTACTGTGGTTCGAATATTCCCCAAAAGTCTGCGTGTTGAGACTTGGTTGTGGTGGGATTAAGAGGGTGAAAAACTTAATCGGATGATGGAGTTCAAATAAGGGACCTGCAGGGAGGGTTGAGGGTCGAGATGGTTAGGGTGGGACCCAGGGCTGACTCCTGGGGGGGGGGTTTTCAAGGACAGAGAATGAGACCAAGGGATGTGAGTGGACACACCACAACTTGTCTTGGCCTGTGTGATGTGATGCCTGGAGCCTTATCAAGATGCCCAACCAAGCCGGCTCCAACCCGGGGACCTCCAGGCTGTGAGCTGAATAAACCTCTGTTCTCTTAAATTACCAAGATTTGGGTATTTTCTGTCATTAGCAACAGAATGACTAGAGTAATGTTTTTTGTTTCTTTTTTTAAAGAATTTATTTAACTTTCTTTCCTTCCTTCTTTCCTTCCTTCTCTCCTTCCTTCCTTCTTTCCTTTTAATTTGCCCAGAGAGAGACAAAGTGAGAGAGAGAGCGAGAGAGCGAGAGAGAGAGAAAGTGAGAAAGCAAGTTGCCAGGTCCAGGACTCAAATCGCAGTCGGCCATGTGGGAGTCCAGTGCTCTTAACCACCACGCCATCTGCTGGCCCCTCGCAATGTTTTTTCTATAGGGCATGTGTGCTTGCCAAAGACAGAGATGAGTGGGGAAGTGAGAAATCATCCCCCTGGGAGAACGGCCACACAGAAATCCCTTCTCCTCCATTCTAGTCTGGGGGTTTGGGGTATGCTTACACACGCGCCCGCCTGGCATGAGTTTTCAAGCGGCCAGGTGTGGGGCTCCAACCGTGGTCAGCCACGTGGGACCCAGTAGCCTTGACCTCCACGCCCTCTGCTGGCCCACAATTCTGTGCTGCAGCTAAATGTCACTACTCGCCTAGCCAGGTTAGAATTGACCCCAAAGAGGCCAATTTGTAAGAGGAAAAGAAACAGGCAGTTGAGAATATTTGCGTCTTTTATGGGATCGTTGCATTTTTTTGGTGTAGAAACAGAAAATATATCATGACTTTGGCGACGACCTAACACTTTGAGTAGGTGGCACGGCACAGGAGCATTTCTGTCCGTCCTCCTTTGCGGTTACTTGAGCCGCTAGTTTGTTAATGTTTGATTGCCTGAGGCCAGCAGGTGGCGTGGTGATTCAGGCACTAGACTCCCATATGGTAGACAGCAGTTCGAGTCCCACACCGAAGTGGTTTGCTTTTTCACTTTCTCCCTCTCTCTTTCTGTCTCTCTCTGGTGAGCGAATGTGCCTGATAGCAAATGTGAAGTAATAATACTTCATACAATTTTAAAAATCAGTCTTAAAAAAATACTCAATTGTATGACAGCTTCCAAGTTCCCTGACTTCTTGCCGGAGGGGAGTTTTTCTGAAGCACCCTCGCCTGCTGACAATCCGGTGAGCTCACATTCCGAGGAACCCTGTTGGGACATCTCCGTATTCTGTAAACCTCTCAGAACAGGCAGACCCTCGGGACATGCAACAGAATGGGGCTGAGGCCTTAGGCTCTCCTCAGCCAATGCTCAGCCAGTCCCCTCAGAACCAGGAGTGTCAGAGACTCGTCCCCAAAAGCCTCTGGGTTTCTTGTGAACTGGCAGAGACCAGGACCAGAGAAGAGATGAAAAGAACACTTCAGCAAACGACGGGAAACAGGGAAAGAAGGGCGCTGTCGGAAGACAGGCACTCCAAAGGAGAGCAGGGAAGCAATTCTCCAGGGGCAGACTTCGGTTCTCTTAAATCAGACTGCGATCGCAGTGGCGCCGGGTCGGGTGCGGGGTGGCAAGAACAGCAGGACAGTGGGCCAGTCGGCCTGTTTTCCTGTTTCATGGACTACCAGAGTTAGAGGGACCTTAGCGAGGGCTGTCATTCTACTTCTCATTGTAAGATGAAGAAATTGGGGGCCAGCATATGGCATAGGGGTTACATCACTGCACTCCCACATGGTCAACCGTAGTTCGAGTCCTGGCCCCGATAGCTTTAAAATCATGCCAGGCACATGTGCGTGTGTGCCCAAGATCCTGGGAAGAGAATGGAGGAGAAGGGACTACAGAGTGACCATCCCTGGGGAAGGTGAGGAGGAGTAATTTTTCACTTTCCTTCTCACTGTCTCTCTCTGTGAGAGCATATACCCTGAAGCAAAAACCTCTTAAAAAAGGAAACTGAGGTAAACAAATAACTTGCTCTAGGATAAGCAGCCATCTAATCTCAGAGTAAAGGCTGGAGAAACTGGGTCTGGTGGGGTCTCGCTTCTCCGTGGACAGGAAGGGCCCTTTCCCTGTGGACAGAAGGAACGACAGAAAGTTCCGGAAATCCTGCCAGTACTCATCTCAGGCTGTGATGTCTGGGCTCTCGGTTTCTTCAGAAAAGATTTCGAAGTGCTGCTCTAATGTAAGTACAAGAATCACGGACGTGCCTTAGCACACTGACGCTCATAGCTGTCATTCCATTCTCAGGGAGATGACACACAAACTGTCATTACATAGCCACCATAGAACTCAGGCCCCATTTCCAATTCAAAACAAAGCACGCAGATTGTATACCAGGGATCTGCCAGAAGCTCAGGTAAGATGCATATTATGAACAAAAGTTATGCGTGGACCTCGATTTTTATGTTTTTGCACCAAAAAAACCTTGTACTAACTCGTTACAGCCTGTCTGAATAGGACCCGGTCTGAGGCACTAAGAAAGATATCTGTTCGAAAAGAACCCGAATCAGAGGAAGGTGAACTCTACTAAAACAAGAGCAAGGATATTAAACTGATGGTGAGGCTTGGGTGAGAGGACGGGGGAGTCACTGAAGCATTCTGAGGAGTTTCTGAGGTCGATGTCCCGAAGGAATCAGTGTTTACAGAGCGATGCTCATTCATTCATTCATTCATTCGGCTTTTGCCACAGGGTATATGCACGGGAGAGAGACAGTGTGACGGGAAAGAAATCACTCCCCGGGGGGATGGCCACCCCGAAATCCCTTCTGGCACGCACACACACACACACACACACACACAGAGAATGATTTTTCAAGCCACCAGGTCCGGCACTCAAACCAAGGTCGGCCTTGTGAGAGTCCAGTGCCTTAACAACAATGCCACCTGTTGGCCCCTGGATAACTCATTTGAAGAAGGTATGGCGGGGTGGCAGATGGCATGGTGGTTAAAGGCACTGGATTCCCACATGGCCAATTGGGGTTCAAGTCCCAGACCTGGCATCTTACTTTCTTGCTTTCCTTTTCTCTCTCTGTCTCTCACTGGTCAAATTAAAAGAATAACCACCACAAATGGAATGAATTAAATAAATAATTATTGAAAAAGAAGAAGGTATGAGCCAGAGCCAACAGGTGGCACGGTGGTCGGGGCCCTGAGCTCCCACATGCAGACTGTGGCAGTCTGAGACTCGGTGACTTGAAGCTCATGCCAGGCATGTGTGTGTGCGTGCCCAACATCCTGAGAAGAGGAGACTGTGGTGTGGGTACCCCCTAGCCCCGAGATTTCTCACTTTTTCTCTGTCTGTCTCTTTCCAGTGCATGCACAATCTTATGGCAAAACCCGAAAAACCAAATTAACTAATTTCAACCCTACCCTAATGAAAGGGATCAGAGAAGGACAGGAACAAGCCAACATCATGGACATCTCAATTGGTTCGGCTTCTGGTCCTGACTGAAAAATGGAAGAAGAGGGGTCAGCAGTTAGCATAATGGCTATGTCGCTGGACTCCCATGTAGTCGACCGCGGTTCAAGTCCTGGACCTGGTGGCTTAAACTCACGCCGGGCGCGTGTGCGTGCATGCCCAAGATCCTGAGAGGAGAATGGAGGAGAAGGGATTGCGGCATGGCCATCCCCTGGGGGGTGATTTCTCGCTTTCTGTCTTTCTGTCTCTCTCTGTCTTTCTGGCGAGCGTACGCACCCTATAGCAAAAACCTCTTCAAAAAAAATGGAAGAAGACAAAACTTTCAGTGGGTGCCAGAACGCACGCCCGGGTGTCTGCAGACCAGAGCAGAGCTTTCTGCCGACGTTTTACACCAGCAGGATGGAGATCTCAGCGAGATCCTGGAGACGCACAAGCAGCACAGCGGCTCTGAGAAGAGGACCCGGCAAGGGTAAGTGTCACGGCCACAGTTACTGGGCATGCTCAAGGCGTTTTGCTTGTTGACTTTTTCTTTTTTAAGAATTATTTTATTTTATTAATTATTATTATTTGTTTAATTTGACCAGAGAGAGACACAGAGAGAGAGAGGGAAAGTGAGAAAGCAAGCCGCCAGGTCCAGGACTTGAACCATGGTTGACATATGGGAGTCCAGCACCCTAACCACCGTACCACCTGCCAGCCCTGCCTGGTGACTTTTGGGAGGTCAAGAGCAGGAAGGCCTGCCTACTACGCATCAGCTGAGGCCTCAGCAGGGCACCGGGGAAGCTTCCCCAGTCTGTCGCCATCATGGCCAAGCCCTGCTCAGTCCTCTCGGTGGACAGGAGTCATTGTAGTTCCATGGGAGTCAGGCAACCACCCTCCGTCCTGACGTGGCTCCTGCTGACGGCTGTTCCCTAATCTACATGACACCTTTAAAAGGCACCCATCTGGGAACCAGCGGTTGGTGCAATGGCTATGTTGCTGGACTCCCACGTAGTCGACTGTGGTTCGAGTCCTGGACCTGGTGGTTTAAACTCATGCCGGGCGCGTATATGTGCGTGCCCAAGATCTCGAGAGGAGAATGGAGAAGGGATTGCGGCATGGCCATCCCCCCTGGGAGTGATTTCTCACTTCTGTCTCTCTGTCTCTGTCTTTCTGGTGAGCGCACATGCTCTATAACAACAAAAAACAACCACAACAAAAAACCTCTCCAAATAAATAAATAAATTAAATAAAAGGCACCCCTCTGTCTTTGGTTGGTGACATAAGAGACTGCACTGGTACAGGCCCACTCCAGCACCCTCGGCTATCCAGGGGCGGACCGAATGACTGCTACCACTGCTTATGGAAGTGTGAACTCAGAGCTCATACTGAGAAATAAAGTATAGGGGCCAGCAGGTGGCGTGGTGGTTAAGGGTGTTGGACTTCCACATGGCCAACCACGGTTCGGGTCCCGGACCTGGTGGCTTGCTTTCTCACTTTCCCTCTCTTTTCACTCTGTCTCTTTCTGGTCAAATTAAAATAAATAAATAATTTATTTGTTTAAGTAAAATAATTATATTTAAAAATATATTTATATATATAATTATTCTTTTTTTTTAAAGAGAGATTTTTTTGCTATAGTCTGTGTGTACTCGCTGGAGAGACAGAGAGACAGAAAGTAAGAGATCATCCCCCAGAGGGGGTGGTCATGCTGCAACCCCCATCTCCTCTACTCTCCTCTCAGGATTTTGGGCATGCACGCACACACACTCAGCATGAGTTTCAAGCTGCTGGTCTGGGACTTGAACTGTGGTTGGCCATGCGAGAGTCTAGTGATGTAGTTATTGGATCAGCTGCTGCTCCCTAAATTTTATATTTTTAATGTTTATCTTTTTATTCTATTTTGCCATAAACATTTTGATGTCCCTTCATATTTGAAGAGAATAATAATGTTTCAAAACTACCAAGATCTAGCTTTTATTTTTTTAATATAATAAATTGATAGTCTTTATTTTTAAATTAAACTTTAAAGAGTTGTTTAATTTTATTTATTATTATTTAATTTGACCAGAGAGAGACAGAGAGAAAGAGGGAAAGTGAGAAAGTAAGCTGCCAGGTTTAAGACTTGAACAGTGATGGGCCATGTGGGGGTCCTATGCCTTAACTGCCACGACACCTGCTGGCCTAAATTTTTAATTTTTTAAAAGTTTTTTGCTATAGGGAGCATGTGCTCACTGGAGAGAGAGACGGAGAGAAGGAAAAGGATAAATCACCCCCGGGGTGGGGGGGGGTCTCATCTCAGGATTTTGGGCACACATGCATACACGTCTGGCATGATTTTCTAGCTGCCAGGCCCGGGATTCAAACCACAGTCAGTCATGTGGAGGTCCCGCACCTTAACCACTGCACCTCCAGCTAGCTCCCAAGATCTAGATCTGGCTTTCACTGGAAGCTACACCCCAGTAATATGGGCACGTGGCTCACGGAAGGGGGCTTTCAGGAAGGTGACAAGCACTGTGGTTAAACATGATGACGGAAAAGCTCCTGGGATCCCCGCCACCACCACACTCCCTTCCTTGCGACAGCAGCACCCCAACAGCCAAGTCTAACGTCCAGGTTTCTCTGAAATAGAGGTTCTTATCGATCAAATGTAATGGGTATGTTTTTTCTTTACACTTAACAAGGTTAAATAAGTATACTATTAACCTTTTTTTTTTTTTGAAAGAGAGATTCTTGCCTTAGGGTGTGTCCACTCGCCAGAGAGACAGAGACAAAAAATCCTTCTTCTTCTCCAGCAATCCCTTCTCCTCCAGTCTCCTCTCGGGGTTTTGGGCACACACACATGCGCATGTGTCTGGCGTGAGTTTTAAGCCCTGGGCCCAGGACTGGAATGGTGGTGACTGCATGGGAATCCAGCAACATAACCATTGCGCCATCTGCTGGTCCCCAGAAACCTATTTGTAAAAACACGAGCGTGTGCCTGCACACACACACACACACACACACACACTAACAACCTGGAGTTTGGGCACACCAAATCATTGTAAACCATGGCTATATTTGCAAGAGAGATATTTACATATTCTAAATTTATTTGACTATTTCTCCTCTCCTATGTTAAGGATCTTAAGTAGATCCTAGAATGAAAAAAAAAAAAAAAAAAAAACTTTGGAAAGACACCCATCACAGGCTTGGTAATTTCTCATTTAATCCTCAAAACAACATTATATTGATTATTATTTATCCTAATTACAGATGAGAAACAGAGTCCGACAGGGTTGCCACACTCATGGTCACTCAGCAAGTCACGGACATGGAAGAGTTGGAATTGAATCTGGATCACTGAGTTCAGGCTCTTTTCACTATGCCAACGGTTCTCAAAGTATGATCTGCAAACCTCTGGGGGTGTCCAAGATGCTTTCAGGGGGTCTAGTGAGTCAAAACTACATCTCTAATTGCTAGAGGGCATACACGCTCGGCAGAGACAGAGAGGGAAGGGAGACAGTCCCACTGAGTGGGCACGGTCACACTGCCATCCCCTCTCCACCCCGCTGGGATTCTGGGGCATGCGCCCTGCACTCCATGTGGGTTTTCAAGCTGCCAGGGCTAGAAATAAACCATGGTCAGCCAGGTCGGGTCTGGCTCCCTTAACTACCATGCCATATTTTCGTGAGACTGCAAGGTCACCGTTTGCTTTAACTCCTGTAGACATCTGCAACGATGCCACCAAGCAACGGCAGTGAAGCTGTTGCCCCAGCATGACCTGAGACTGTGGCCTGATTGTCACCAACTCTTACTGCCTCCTTTCTTTCCGGGGTTCAGCTGCAATGTGCTTCCAGTTCACTTAGGGGTGTCCTGGACAAAGCAGTCAGCCACTCTGTGAAATCTGTTTACAAGCTTGTATCTTTTTTTTTTTAAAACAAATGTCTATTTTTATTTATTTATTTATTTATTTTGGAGAGGTTTATGCATGTGCTCACCAGAGAGACAGAGAGAGAGAGACAGAAAGCAAGAAATCACCCCCTAGGGGGGACGGCATGCCACAATCCCTTCTCCTCCATTCTCCTCTCGGGATCTTGGGCACGCACGCACACGCACCCGGTGTGAGTTTAAGACTCTGGGTCCAGGACTCGAACTGCAGTCAACTACATGAGAGTCCAGTGACATAGGCATTATGCCAACTGCTGGTCCCTTAATTTGAATTTTTAAGAGTTATTTAATTTTATTATTTTTATTTTTAAATTGGAGCAATAAGAGAGAGAGAGAAAGTAAGCTGCCTGATCCAGGACAGCTGGCCATGTGGAAGTCAAACGACTTAAGCAACACGCCACCGGCTGGCCCAGCTTCCTATCTTTTTAATACGGAGTGATGAGATGGGAAGCACGCACCAAGCTGGTCTTGACCACAGGAAAAGCCCCCTGTAGCTGTCCTGAGTGGAGAGCTGAATGAGCTTTCTGTTGTTTTTCGAAAGATTTTTGCTACAGGGTGTGCTCACTGGAGAGACAGAAAGTGAGAACCACTCCTTCCTCAGGGTGGGTGGCCATGCCACTATTCCTTCTCCTTCATTCTCCTCTCGGGATCGTGGGCACACATGCACACGTGGCCAGAGTCAGTTTTAGGCCGCCAGGTCCAGGACTCGAACTGCGATCGCCTACATAGGAGTCAAACGACGCAACTGCTACGCCATGTGCAGGTCCCTGAACTAGCTTTTTAATGCCTTCCTTCTTTTTTTTCTTTTCTTTCTTTTTTTTTTTTTTAAATGGTAGACTAATCTGAAAGACTGGTAAGCAACGGCTGTTCGGACTTGAGTATCCGGCAGATATTTTCTCAAAAAATGAAAAAAGTGAGTCCGTCCTATCCAGGGAAACAACTATCTTGGCTGCCAGCAACCCAATTCAAGATTTCAGGGAAAAACTAGATTTGGGGAAATTTGCACCTACCACCATGAGGCGTTTCTGATGGGATCAGTTGTGATATTAACAAACGTTTTTGATACGACAGAAAGAAATGCGTCAACATCTGGAAGACCCACACGACCCCGCAGCCAGCGCTGTCCGCAAAACCAATACAGGACACCGAAAGGTTACGCGTGGTGAAAGATAGCATTCTGCACCCTGAGAAGACACGGATGAGCTCTGCCCACAGTACTGCAGCGTCGCTGCTGCGGCTCAGACCCATACCGCAGCTGTCTTCTCAGGACTCTCCTACTTGGCCCGGCGCAGCGTGGGATCAAAGCGGGATATCCGTCATTACATGGAAAGGCTGTTGAATCTCCCCTTTTAAAATACATGCCTGTGCGAGGTTGGGTTTTCTGGATAGGCTTTGACATACCACAACAGGCCGCGCACAGAATTCAGCCAGACATGGTTGAGATTTTTAAAATACATACAAAGACTATATATTTTTTTTCTTTTAAGGTTTTTGCTAGAGGGCACATGCACTCTCTGGAGAGAGACAAAGAGAGACAGTGAGAGGGAAAGAGAGAAATAACCCCCCAAGGGGAAGGGCCAGGCTGCAACCCCTTCTCCGTTCTCCTGGGATTTGGGGCACACACTCACATGTGCCCGGCGTGATTTTCAGGCTGCCATGTCTGGGACTTGCGCCCCATGGGAGTCCAGTGCCTTAGCCATTATGCTACCTGCTGGCCCTACAAAAGCTCTTCTTAATAAGTACCTTTTTTATATTTTACCAGAGGGCATATGTGCTCTAGGAAGAGAGACAGAATGCAAGAGAGGAAAAGTGAGAAAGCATCCCCTCATGGAGAACGACCACAGCACAATCTCCTCTCCTTCATTTCTCCCTCTTTTTGGGATTTTGGGTGCACAAACATATGCACATTCGGCATGTTTTTCATGTTGCCGGGTCTGGGACTCAAATTGTGCAGTAGGCCATGTGGATCCAGCCACCTTAACCACCTTGCCATGGGGTGGCCATCATTTTAATTTCTAATACGCTGAATACTGATAGATATAATCCATGTGACAATATTACATAGCAAGCTCCTCCATGAAGTCCTCTCTCTATCTATCTATACACACACACGCATTTTTTTTTAAGATATTTTTTGCCACAGGGTGCATGTGCTCGCCAAACAACAAATCACTCCCTGGAGGGATGGTCACACCGCAATCTTTTCTCCTCCATTCTCCTCTTGGGATTTTGAGCATGTACACACACATGCCCAGTGTGAGTTTCAAGCCTCCAGGTCCGGGACTCAAACCATGGTCAGTCATGTGGGAGGCCAGCACTTGAAACATGACTCCGCCTGCTGGCCCCAAGTCCTCACTGATTTTTCAGTGTATAAAGTAGCCCTGAGATCAGAAACATTGAAAACTGCTGTTCCGTATCATACTACCTGCCGTGTGAAATGATGATACATAGCAGACAAAGATTTCCCGCCCATACGGGCTGCTCGCGGGGTCTAGTGGTTAAGGGAGACAGATTCCACGTGGCCCATAAGGTCTGAAGCCTGGCCCCAGCGGGTTGGAAAACGCAGGGCATTTGTGCATTTGTCCAAACACTAAGAGGATGGAGCAGTAGAGAAGGGACTGCAGTCTGGCCACTCCCCACTGGGGGCGCTTCAGCCTCTCTGTGTCTCTCTATCGTCTGGCTTACAAATAACAACAGAAAAGGTTACTGAGAATACCCTGAAGAGCATTCTGAATGAGGGTGCACGTAGGCAGACCCAACCCTATGGGTCACGTGTACAAAGAACGATCTCATAAAACAAAGTGCTTGTAAAGGGCACCTTAAATGACAAGGAAGCCTCAGAGCGCCCTAATCAGGAGGGACCAAGAGAGCTCCACCCATCTGAAATGACCTCACGGCCTCCACGGATGTTCAGGGAATGACTTCTCACTAGCAGCAATAGATGACAAAACAAGCATATTCCCTGACAGCTACGATCAAGGAAGTGTTTCAGTTAGTAACAGGAATTGTTCTTGATATCACAGGGAAAACATAGGAAACACCTACACTTATGTATTTATCTGGGATGTTTTATGACATTTATTATAAAACGAGAAGACATCAAACTCAGTTAAGAAGCAACTTTTTAGAAAGAATTATTTAATTTTATTTATTATTATTATTTTTAAAATTTGCTATTGGGCAAATGCACTCACCAAAGAGGGAGGGAGAAGGGGGGAGAGAGAGAGAGAGAGAGAGAGAGAGAGAGAGAGAGAGAGAGAAAGCAAGTCACCAGGTTCTGGACTCAAACCATGGTCGGCCATGTGGGAGTCTGGTGCCTTAACTACCATGCTACCTGCTGCCCCCAAGAAGCAACTTTCTAATCTGGACAGATCCTATCACCTTTCAAGTTGGTAGTAAATTTTTGGTGACCCAGTCATCTGGCCTGAAAAAGAGCAGAAAAAAAGAAGTAACTGCGCATAGACAAAACAAGTTAAGCATCCCTTCTCTGAAAGGCTTGGAACCAGACTTTTCAGATTCCAGATTGGGAATATTTGCATGTACATGACATATTTCAGGTACGGGACACAAGTCTTTTTTTTTTTTTTTAATTTTTGAGAGGATTTTGCTATTGGGCACGTGTGCTCGCCAGAAAGACAGACACAGAAAGCGAGAAATCACCCCCCCCCCCCAGGGGGGATGGCCACGCCGTAATCCCTTCTCCTTCATTTTCCTCTAGGGATCTTGGGCACGCACGCACACGCACCCGGCGTGAGTTTAAGCCACCGGGTCCGGGACTTGAACTGCGGTTGACTACATGGGAGTCCAGCAACATAGTCATTACACCAACTGCTGGTCCCAAGGGACACAAGTCTGAACACAAAACTCATTCCTATTCAATGTTACACCTTACAGTCTGATGATAATTTTATGTGATATGTTGGAACTGCAGCATTCCGACTAAGCCCTGTCACATGAGGTCAGGTGTTGGATTTTCACTGCAGCATCGTGTCAGTGCTTGGAAAGATTCAGCTTTGGGAGCATTTCAAAATTTTGAATTAGGGATGCCCAACCTATGCACGATTTCTCCATTCCTATTATAGATAGCTATCTAAGAGCAAGTGAGGGGACCAGCAATTGGTGTAATGGTTGTTGCTTGGACTCCCATGTAGTCAACTGTGGTTTGAGTCCTGGACCCAGTAGCTTAAACTCAAGCCAGGCGTGTGTGTGTGTGTGCATGCCCAAGATCCTGAAAGGAGAATGGAGGAGAATGGATTGCAGCGTGGCCATCCTCCCTGGGGGGTGATTTCTCGCTTTCTGTCTCCCTATTTCTGTCAGTCTCTCCAACAAGTGCATGTTCCCTACAGCAAAAATATCTCTAAAAATAAATAAATAAATAAAAAAGAGCAAGCGAGAATGGCAACGGGATATTTCTTTGTTCTACCAGGCAAACATATGTTCCGTTTGTAAACGGGGCTTAACAGGTTCATTTCTGCAAAGTACAAATATTGTTCATTTCTAAAAGGCTTACCTAAAAGAGCCTATTGAACACTAAATATTTTTGTTACACTTCTTAGCTGTCAGCCAATGTGCCCCTGAATGACTACAACTAAAACACCATTCCTGTTGATGATGTGTGTGGTAACATCTTTGACAAGACTAGCAGGCGGAATACTCGTGCCTGCAAAGTCCACTGTGTATGCTGTAATGATGTACAGTAATTAAATGTAAAAAATAAGGAATCAAAATGGGGGGGTAGGCATAGAGAGCAATCATGGATACCAGAGACAATGTGGGAGGAGGGTGGGACATGGCAGAAGGTGAGGAATAGGGAATCAAGGATGGCAAAACAAAAAACAAAGTATACAAGACATAAGAATTGGAAAATTATTTGCTGATAACATGTTGATGTGTTTGATTGAGCCAATACACAGTATATTTTGGATGGAAAATTCATTTGTATGCTGTAATGATGTATAGTGAATTAATGTAAAAAATAAATAAATTTAAAGAGAAAAAAAAATAAGGAATCAAAAATTTTAAAAATAGACCATTCGAAGAAGTCACATATACCTATTTTTCAAACCTTAACAGAAAATCCCAAGAATCGGTGAGCATTAAGAGCGGGACCGATGTCCGTTAAAGTGCAGATGGACTGGCCCGTGAGCGCCTGGCACTGGGGACGGATGACAGTGAAGACGTGGCTTTCACTGTGGGTTAGCATGATACCAGAGCTCGCTTCCAGGGAGCCATAAAGCTGGCCTAGCAATCTCGCTCAACTGCACACCTGAAAAGGATTAAAATGGTAAATTTCGTTATATACATTTTACTACAATCTTAAAAAATTAATAATGTAATATATCAAAAACCACTGGACTGCACACGTTCCACGGCTGAGTCGTATGATATGTGAGTTACATCTCGATAAAGCATGAAAACCGCGACGAGGCTGCCCCGCTGCCAGGGCATCCCACACTGCCGGGGCTCTGTCACTCCGGGAGCGGTCGGCTAGCCCCAACACAGACATTTCAAGCGCAGGAAGGTGTCCGGGTGTCGCTGCCGGCGAGAGTGAGCCCAGGCTCCCAGACCCCTCAGGTCTGCTGCGTCACTTGCAGAAGACAATCAGTAAGAACACAAATAAAAAAGTCACATGCTTGTTCCTTTAAGCTTATTTAATATTTGAACTCTTATTTTCTATTTTCCCAGGCCCCAGAAAACAGAAAGTTTTTAGATGACCAATATTTTGTTCCAGAAACATACAGCCTTATCAGCTAATTCATAAAAGAGCTATTTTACAAAGGTACATCTGGATAATTAGAACAATAAAGTCTTTTAGGCATTTCAAAATGTGATCAGTAAAAATACATGATTATTAATAAAGTCTTTTTAAAGATAGTTCCAGATTTTTTTTTAAAAGCAATTTCTGTTAAAGAGTACATGATTGTATGGTGAACGAGGAAAATAAGATGTTCTAGTAGGAAGAGGCTTATTAAAAATAACCGACAGTGTGCACGTTACAGTGACCAGGTTTGCAGGACGTCTGCTTGGCGGTTGGCACCTGGAAATGGCAGGGAGGGCTTCCTTCTAGGAGGTACGTTTTATTGTTTCTACCAATGTATTATCAAAACCCTCAGAACCAGGGGCAAGGCATAAGAAAGGAGGCAACAGGATCTCTTTTCTTAAGAAAGAACAAAGGTGCCCATCACTTTCAAAAAGTGTGAATGGTTGGGAAAAAAACTTGACTTACAAAACGCAAGTAATACCAGGAGGAAAAGCAGCCAGCGGGACGGTGACCATAGCCCCTGCTCCTGGGTACTCTGAGGTCCTCTGCACACAGTGCTCAGTGGCGCCCTCTGTGACAGGGAAGGAAATACTGACCCGAGCTCTGACAGCTCCAGATAACGTCACACACCGACTTCAGGGCAGAGCGTGCCCAGGTTGAAATATGGAGACCCCACGCATTATACGAAACTAACCGACATCAAAGAGAGAAAAAAAGATGCGAGGGAAAGACAACAGGGAGCCGGATTTCCTCTGGCTTCTAAAAATAAGAGGAAAAAAAAGGACTTTTCTCCTCTACCATCATAGTAGTTCCTTCCTCTCCCCCTAAAGACAAACAAAAGAAAAATTTAAACATCCTTTCTAACAGTGGCAAACAGTTGTTTTGGGAAAAAGAAAGCCAAAAAGCCTATGAGACAGACCTTCCAGGTAATATAATAAATAGGCATATTTAGGGTCTACGAGCCAACGGAACAAGTAATCCAGGGCAGCGGGTCTGAAAGTACGCAGAATATATGGCTTCTAGGGTGGTCGTCACCGTGGTCATTACAGCACTTTGGGGCTTGCTGATTTGCCTTGATTAACTCTGTTCTCTGAAGAGGAAGGAGACACTCTAAAGGTAATTTGCCACTTAATAGCAAAGGAGCCATTAGCCCCCAGGAGAGAGTGCGGTGTCACGGTCGGTCCTGGTGGCACGGACAGACCGGCTTCCTTGCCCTGGAGACACTGCCTGGCCAGACACCCTGAGCCCTCTGGTGTGTAAACAGATTTCCGCTTTGAGTCATGCGACTTGGGCGTCACCAGCCTCACTCAGAGACTGGCTGAACATCTAATTCCATTGCCCAGAAAGGATGATAAAATATGAGAGTCAAATGGCTAGGGGGATGGTGACCAAAACAACACAGAAGGCTTGGTGGCCAGGCTGGGAGGGGAGGGGACCGCGGGCGGGGGAGAGGACAAGCACACTTCCAACCAGGGATCTTTTCAGAAACAGACTTTGTCCTGGGGCTTCGTCTAAAATCTGGGGAGGAATTTAGCTGGAGGAGCTAGAGCTATGGGCAGAGCGCTTTGCAGTGGGCCCTGTAACAGTTCCAGGGAGAGATCACCCTGCAGAGAAGCCGAGACAGGGGGCGGCCAAGGGCAAGCTCCCGGCCCCACTGGGAGAGGCCCAGCCTAACTCCTGCTCTAACCTGCGAGTCAGACTGGAGGCCCGAGAACTACTACCCTGTAGTGTCTGCTGTCCAGATGGACGTTCTGTTTATCTTTCTCCAGATTAACTGCCCCCAGGGGTGTTAGTGTCAAGTGGCTACAGGTGTGACCCTCCCTTGGGAGTGACATTATTTCCAGCAGCGCAATGTAACCATTTGGTTTCTACTTACTTCTCCTAGGAGATACAGAAAGTTCCAAGTTCCAAGCTTCACTTATATATTAGCTTCTGCTTTTAAAGTGTTTAATCCCATGCAGAGTTAAAGTATACTTGGCTTAGGACTCAAAATATAAATCCAATTCATAGAAGAGGTCCAAACTTCCAAGTTGATCTACCTAAAGACATGTCCATTTTGAAAGGACGGAAAGAGGAACCCGGACATCAAGAAACGAGCTTGTTAAGTTGCAGTGGTGTTTACAGAAGTAGCTGGGGATCCTTACCATTTATGGCGAGAAAAATATTTAAGAGAAACAGTTTTTTGGACCATAACTGCAGGGAGTAATCATGCTCCCTTCCGACTACAAAGATCCAAACGGTGGCTGAACTCCTTGCTTATTAACAGAATTTACAGATTTGACAAATGATTTCATTTTAGTTGGCGAAAGTACTCCAAAACACACACACCTAATGCACATAGAAAACCACGGAAAGCCAACGTGATGGAGGGCGCGGACGAGCCCTGGCTCGGAACCCCGGGCCTCCGCAGGGTGCTGCCCCCAATGCCAAGCCCGAGCGGGCGGCCCGACGCCTCGCCCGCAGTATCCAGTGTACGTCTGGTCTGCCATGTTTAAGGCCAGTCACGGCCCCGCGTGGGGAGAGCTGCAGCAGGGAGGGGACAGGAAGTGCTTCTGCAGCCGCTGTGCCCAGCTCTGCGTCCTCCGCCACAGCGTCCTCTGCTCCACCGTGGCTCTCCTTTTGACTCCAAGAGCCCTTTGGCACCATCAGTGCAAAATGAGAGTCAAACCTCCAGGTACTAACATTTTACTGGCCTTATCATCAGCAGTACCCGTGGCTAACAACAGCCATGGTTCAACTCAGTAGTGATTCAGTGAGACCACCCGCCCCGACTCTGGGCCACCCGTCCCGGCCTCCCTCAGCAGACCCCACCCGTGCCACCAGCTGAAGCGATTCCATTTGCTGTTCTTCCTGCGCCATCTGCAGGGATAATGTTACACAAGTGCCAAAGTCTAATGTATAATTATAAAAATGAAACAATACCAAGAATAACAATTTATAGTCAAGAAAATAAAATTCGCTTTCCTCTCCCTCCCAAATCCCAACCCTCAATAGAAAAGATAGCAATAGAAGAAAACACACCCATTTTCAAGTGCCTGCTACTCAGTACATTGAGGGTTCCTGTTAATCGGGGGATTGATCCCAGCTACGCAGAAGAGGTGCTTGCCTGAGGGTGGGAGGGGGCCTGCTCGGCTCCGGCCACCTGGGCAGGGCATAGCGTGAGTCTCGGCAGGGACACCGTGGAGGTGCCCCTCTGGACAGCAGAGGGCGGGAAGTGCAGTCCAGTGAAGGTGAGATGTTCCCCCCACCCTCGTCTCGCTTCCTCTTTTCACCTCTACCCAGCCTCTTCATACCCCATATCCTGACCTCTGCTTCAGGAGCAATGGATCCTTGGGTGTACTAAATACGTAGGGCTAAAACTCTCACTACTCAATTGAAACAGAACAGGCAAAATAAAAATTAAAATGTGCTTTCAAATACGGAATGAAGTCAAATAAATACATCTGATTTTCTCTTTTTCTTAAGTCTAAGTACAATTTCATATCCTACACCCAAAGCTCTATACATTTGGTTTTTGTTCTGAACGAATGCATTTCCCACCGCGAGGAGAGGAGAGCGAGAGAATGGACGTCCCCTCACTGACAGACCAGTGCAGCTGCCCGACTGTGAAGAACTGGTCCTGCTCTGGGCACCTGGGACGTGGCTGACCCAGGGGCTCCACAGGCAGGCCCTGGCACTCTCTCTGCGTCCACGCTGGAGCCAGGACGTGGTGATACAAGGCCGGTGCTCGAAATCCAACCATCTGCAGTCACCTCCAGGCCACACGGCTCTAACTTTTATCTGAAAGGAACAGAGAGAGGTGGAGACTAAATTAAGAACAAAACAAGAACCCCACGAAGATCTGTGGTCTGTGGGCATGGCTCTACCCTTGTTTTTGAATCAGAACAGCCTCATCTGAAATACGCCAGCAGTTGGGTACAAATGGCCACACTGACTGCAGCTCCTCCTGCCATCGAGGGGGACACTGGCTTTGTGGGGACAGGCGTGAAAGGACAGCTGCCCGAGGACCAGACTCCACGCTGGGAGTCACGGCAGTACCTGCAAGGCCCATTCTGAACCTCACACTCGCCAGACACCCCACCGCCCTCCTTTGCTTCTGGAAAGGTGAAGGTGGAGAGGGCGCAGCGTGGACAGTGGCGACGGCCGCGCTTCTCAGAAAGGGAAGAGCCGTCAGCAGACAGGAGCCTCTGCCTGACACGCGAGGCTCAGGAACAAGCAGCTTTGGAAAGATGGGCAAGAAACGAACTCCTAGGAGTGTGCTTCTCTCAAGAGTGGCCCATCACCTCCCGCTCTGTCGGCAGGGGTTCCAGTCTGCATCGGGCTGCCTCCTACCTGAGTGCTTGTCTGCGAGGGCCGATCCAGCCAGCCTTTGGCAAAGAACGCTGTAACTTTCCTCCACCTTCTGTAAAATAAAGCCCAGAGGGTTTTCAGTTAAATGCCAGGAGAAAACACCAAACATAAAGGTTTGAAAGTTGAAAAGAAGGCTTTTTTTATATTACAGGTACATGTTTCAGAATTTTGACATTAACATCATTAAAAATTGTGTTAGTGGGGTGAAAACTATGTCAGCCTTTTCACCCTCTTCTCCTTTGATAAATGACTTAAAAGTCCCCCATGTACACAGGAAACAGAAGGAGGACGATCCCTGGGGGTCTCCCTGAGGGTGGTCCCACATCAGGCAGCAGGAAACGCATGGGAGCTATCCCTGCAAGGCCTCCTGGGTATCTCGTCCCATCAGCCACAGTCCACTACCTGTGGTCATGTGAGGAGGAGAAAGCTGCTGTATGAAGTTTACAGAAAAACTAAGGAGACCGGTCTTTAGCTAAAAGGCAAGGGACACTTCGCTCTGTCCCTAAAGCCTCTCCATTAAATGACGTCAGGAAAACAATGCATGGCCTCCAGCAGCCGTGTCCACAAACGGAGTTTAAGGATAAGGTCCTCTCCTCAGAGACTGACATGCAGACGGTTTTGCAAAGATGACACCTTTGGATGCACATTCACAAAAGCCCTGTTCATGCCCAGGTTTGTAGGGTATAGAAGTCACTGAGGCCAATCTGGGAAACCACCAACATCCCCTCGGGAACCACGGGTAATTACTAGGCTATAGCCAGCGGCAGTACTTCCTGGCCTGGACGCATGACTATACCCAGACCACAAGTGGCTCGGCTGCTAGTTCAGACACTCCCGTGAGGCCGACTGCTGCAAGCCCTTCTCTGGGCTCGTAAACCTGGAAACCCACACAGACACACCATTCCTAGAGACACCTTATCCTGTCCTGTGACCTGTCACAGGATAAACCACACTGGTCTCAGCTTCTTACCCAAGCTCGCCCACGGACAATGGCCAAAGAACCTGGGCACCCTCACTGACATCCGCATTTCAACCACTCCATCCTCCCCACTCTGCAGAAAGTGTTTCTTATAACTGGGTCCTCAGGACGCTCAGGTGTGAGGTACCTTCAGGTGTTCGAGGTCAGCCTCTATCTTTTGAATGTACTCCATGATCTGGCTCTGTGCGTCTGTACAGGAGGGACTCTGGATCTCAAAGCAGGCGTCCTCTATCGCTCCCCAGCGCTGCTGGACCAAGAATTCTGGGGTGAAGGGCGAAGCCGCCCCATCAGAATGAGCATTCTGGGGAGAGTGCTGCTGCTGGTGGGTAGAGTCCATCAGGGAGGTGCCCATCGCGGGCTGCGGGGGAAGTGAGGACGCAACCTCCTCGTCCGTGGAGCTCTCCTGCACTGCCTCGTAGCCGTCGAGGATCAAGTAGTTTCCTGCTGACAGAGACAGAGCAGTGTGGTAGGTGCTGCCATTGCCACGGGGATGGCTGTGAACAGGGACAGCCACTCGACCCCGGGCGGGCGCCGAGTTCATCAGAAAGTCCTCGCTTTGGATTAAACTGAGACTCAGCAACTGTGACGGATCTTTTAGTGATGTCATATCAGCTGGCCCTCTGCAAGTTCGGAGCTGGAAACTAGGATGTCCCTGAATGATCCTGCTGCTGCTTCTCCGTCCAATCCCCCTGCAATGCCTCCATCCCTTCTTCCCTGCATCTCACAACGTGAGAAGCTGTGCTCTGCCCGGCCTCCCTGCTCCTCCCTCTCTCCTCCCTCTCCACTTCGGCGGGGGCCCCATTCTGGGCATTCAGGCTGCCCTGGTCACTGCCCCCACCTTGCTCAGACTCCTTTTCCTTCCTAGAGCTTCTCACTGCCTGACTCTGTACACCCGCTCATGCGTGGGCCAACACCCCTTCCCTAGCTGTTCAGCTCCAGGGGTGGAGGGGCTTCTGTTTCAGTCACTGCTACATTTCCCAGCACCCCGGGGCGAGGTCATGGCATACAGCAGATTCAGTAATTATTTACTGAATGGAGGGGTGGATAAATACCACCCATGCACTTGCACCCCACACACACATGCACACACACACATACACACACCCCCCCACACACACACAGGCACACACACCCCCCTCCACATGCACACACACACACGCGCGCGCACACTCTAAGGCTGGGGTAGCAAACATCCATTTCAGCACACGGGACAGTTAGCGGTGATCAGAACCAGAGTTGAAATGTGAAAGGAACTTGCCTGAGATGCGTAAATTAACATCCGTCTCTTCCTTTTTAACCGCTCCATCACCTTCTGATGGATTATCATCACTATGTGCTTCACGGGCATCAAAAAAGTGCTCTCCACTCTCATCCAGACCCCCTTCTGGCTCTGCGGCAGGCATCTCTGGGGTCGGAATCATGTGGTCCATTACTAAAATGCTACTTGCCTGGCTCTCTGGGGATGCCAGTACCACCGAATCCCGTGGAGCAGAAGATTCGGTTGAAGTCCGTGGACTGTAACGAGGTGCACTGTCACCAGTTCCAGTTCTAAAGGGCGGCTGTCCATTGGCGTGATGGTGGGCCCTAATACCTTCTGCGTTCCGGATCCCACTGTCTGCCTGCGCCCCCCGGGAGGCTGTCCTGCATCGAGGGAAATGCCGCCAGTCTTCCTGAGTGTGCTTCTCAGTGACGCCCAGCTGCTGGGCCAGCAGCTGCTTCAGCAGACCCACTGGAAGGTTGTGGAAGGGGGAAGGAGGAAGAAAAAGCACATTTTCAGCTATACCCTCAGACTTCCAGAATTAAATGAGCTAATGCTCCATGATCTTTAAAAGTACTGCTTAATAGCATATAGGGAACATATTAATCTCATACAGTAATTTTTAAATTTGTTTTGAAAAAATGAAATAGAGCACCATCTTCCAGAGAAGATTTACCACCACACAGACTTGAACCTGCCACCCCAAACAGGGAGGCAGGTTCTCCTACTTAAAACTCCTGCATAACCAGTCTGGTGGCTGCTGCTTCTCCCATACAACTGGAATAACACCCACAGGGGCTTCTTAAGGAGGCTGAAAGGCCATGTTAAGCTAGACAAAAAAAAACTCAAAAAAAAAATTACAGTTCTGCTTTTTCCAGAAGCAGACACTGTATGCATAGGCATTATTCTTTCTAGTTCTACGAGGTGCACAGAACATTTATTTTATCATTTACAACAACCAAAGAATTTCCCTAAGGGGTGAAGAAGAAAATGAAACTGCCTTGTAATACAATTTAATTCCAATATATTGGTAATAGGTGTACTTTCAAAGGGTTCCTTCCTGCCTGCCTGCCTGCCTGCCTTCCTTCCTTCCTTCCTTCCTTCCTTCCTTCCTTTTCTTTAACTACCTTAACACTGAAACAGTTTCTTCAGGTAGTTGAACATAAGAACTAATTTAGTTCTGGATGAGCAAAGTATACGCTATGAGGTCACTCACACAAAATGACAGTGTTACCGTGTAATGGCAGTCAAACCATCCAAAATCATTGAAACTCTGAATTCAGGAGAATCTAGAATAAATTAGGTTTTAAACAATTTAACCAATCTCTCCTTTCACCACTGGCTGAATTTCTACCCTGAGGCAGACAGTTCCCACCCGGGTCTGAGTCTCTGATCCTCTGACTTTCTGTCCCACCTGCTCTTTCTGACAGACGCCATGAATTCTTATGGCTTTAACCTCAAATCTCTGTCTCCTCTTAACTTCTCTCTGACGTTCCAGCCCTAACATGCCGACTTCCTGCCGGTGACTGCCCCTTGAATGGCTTGCTGTTTGTAATCTTAGCTGGGAAATGTTTTAAAACCAAGCCCATAATCTCTGCCGATAAAAACGACGATAGAAATAAAGTGTGCAGCAGGAGGTGGGGAAGGCAGGCAGCGGTGGGACTTTCCGACCTGCTCCTGCTAAGAACACAGATTCTCGCTAAATACTGCCTTTCCTTCGCCCGCGTGTCCCAGGAGGCCCATCGCTTTTCCGTATTTGCTGACGTCTCACTTTATTCTCATGGCTTCCGACACCATTCTAGTCTGAACCTCCCAGTCTCGAGCACCCACGGCCACCAGAGCTTACTGTGTAGGCGCCACTCCAAACCTTTCTGCAGCCATCGACACTTCATCCTTCCCAACTAGTCATAGCCTAGATTAAAAACGGCAAATGCTTCTCTACAGGCAGAGTGACTGTTCCCGGCCTTCCTCACCTTAACACACCTGAGCAACGTGCTACTGCTCCACTGATAGCAGTGAATCGCATCCAAGCTGGAGAGAAACGGGGGCGCTCTTGCCGTGGCATGTGTACATCTGCATGTGTGCACGTGTGCATGGTGTGAGCTACAGCAGAGAGCATTACAGCGTCCACAGGAAAGCTACAAGAACCTAGCTTGTAGTGTGCAGTTTGAAAAAGCCCCCGACATGCTGTGCCATCTCTAAAGTATGGATGGCAAGACCTGGTCACGGCTCACCTCAGCTGGGGGCTATAACTCACCTTCAACCTTCTCACTCTCGCCTCCCACCCCCTCCGACTGACGTGGCCTCACAGGTCCGTTCACTGCTCTTTGAACACCCTCGACTTCTTCTACCTCTGTGTTTTGGCACCTACTGTTATTCTCGTCTGGATGGCTGCTATTTTTTTTAAAAATTATTTTATGTAACTCTATTTATTTATTTAAATTTGACCAGAGATGGGACCAGCAGTTGGCATAATGGCTATGTCACTGGACTCCCATGCGGTCGATCATGGTTCGAGTCCTGGACCTTGTGGCTTAAACTCACACTGGGTGCATGTGCTTGCATGCCCAAGATCCTGAGAGGAGAATGGAGGAGAAGGGATTGCAGCGTGGCCATACCCCCGGGGGGTGGGGGGGGTGATTTCTTGCTTTCTGTCTCTCTGTATCTCTCTGTCTTTCTGGTGAGGGCACACACCCTATAGCAAAAACCTCTCAAAAATAAAAAATAATAACTAAATAAAATAAATTTGACCAAAGGGACAAAGTGAAGGAACAAGAGAGACAAAGTGAGAAAGCAAGCTGTCAGGTCCAGGACTCGAATTGCAGTTGGCAATGTGGGAGTCCAGCATCCTTAACCACCATGCCACTTGCCGGTTCCTGGCTTCTATTTTCCTATATCCCTATCTAAATCTTATCCATCCTTCAGGTCAATAAACACATCTACCTAGGTCTCTGCGGCCACCCTTTTCTGGTCACCCCCAACCCAGATCAGTTTTTTTTTTTTTAAGAGAATTTTTGGTCTAGCGCATGTGCACTCACCAGAGAGACAGAGAGAGACAAAGAGACAGAAAGCGAGAAATCACCCCCTAGAGGGGTGGCCATGATGCAATCCCTTCTCCTCCATTCTCCTCTTAGGATTTTGGGCACACACGCACACATGCCTGGCATGAGTTTCAAGCTGTAGAGTCCAGGGCTCGAACTGTGGTCATCCATGAGGGAGTCCAATGACATAAGCACTATGCCATCTGCTGGTCGCCCAGATCAATTCTGACATAACTGCATTGTTATTGTTTGAGTGTTTACTTAAGAAGGTGGAGGTTTCTATCATCTTTTCAACTGGACTATAAATTTCTTGAAAACTAAAAAGTCGTAACTTGTGCTTCTCTGGATTCCCCTTAAGTGACTGCTCAGGACGCTCCAACTCTGAACTGACTGTATCTATAATAAGTCATGAACAAAACCTACGATTCCTCAGTGCGTCCAGTGCCCACCGTTCTTCTGAGATGGGCAGGTGCAGCTCTGGGGCCGTGAATGGGTAACCAACGCCAGCTTCCTTCAGGGTAACGTCTGCATGCCGCTCCTTCGCAAACTGGCTCTCAGCGACGAAGAGGTCGTCCACCTCTGCTTTCCCAGAGGTGCTCAGCGAGTGCAACTGAGGTTTCGACGGCAGCAAGGGAGAGGCTAACCCCAACTCTCTGTCTGTTCAAGGACACAGAAGGGGAGAGTGTTCCTTAAGACCATGTTTAACTTCCAAATTCAGGGAAACATTTCAGCGTTCAGGAAACACACTGGGGGAAGTAACTGGATGAAATAGAGATCATCTGGTGAGCACAGGACGCGGCCCTTAGAGCAGTGCTATGCGGGCACACAGAAGGCTCCCCCGCGACGCCTGCTAAACCGGACGGCTTGTGCCAGAGCCTGCGTAAACCAAGAGTTCCACAGTTTCTTTGCATTTTAACAGACAAGAGACCACATTCTACCTGGTAAACTTATCTGTTGAGTTTACCTGGACTCTGCAGACTAGTGACGGAAATGCCGTGATGGTCCCCTTTTAATTTTGGAGGTTGCTCCTCGTCATTGTCTCCTCTGTAAAAGAACAGAAACAATCTTTCAGTGTCAGGAAGTATCTAAACTTCGTCGCGACAAAACCCAAGAATGATCCGCTTCTTTTCTGGCCCAAAAGCACAAACTAAGCCTTTCTTCTCCAAAGGGGAGGGCACTTACTCGCATGGCGGTGACGGCGGTAATGGGATGGGCTTTGTGGACTGCTCCTTCACTGACGCGGCCATGCGGCAGATGAGGTCCTGCCAGCTGCCGAGGTTCGAAAGGAATCCGAGATGCAGTACGAAGAAAGGAGAGAAGGGACACTCTTTACATACACGCAGCAAGCAAAAATGCACAAAAACCAAACGGAAAAACTTCGGTCTGCCGGGGACTATTTTCATTTTGAGATTCCAAGACTACATTTGCAAGAAAAATCTAACCGCATTACAGATACATTGCCCATTAACAACTTGACTTAAAACTTTTGAAAATTCTTTCTTCAGAAAATATACTTTCTTTTCTTCCACTTTTTTCTTTTATCATTATTATTTTTTAATTATTTACTTACAGTTACTCACTGTACATCAATACAGTATACAAAATGAGATTTTCCCATCCAGAATACATTGTATATTAGCTCAATCAAGGATATTACCATACATGCCATCGTCAACAAATAATGTTCTATTTCTTATATATTTTGCCCCCCCCATTCCCTACCTCTCACTTTCAATAAAATAGACCCCAAAATGAAAGGCATCGACCTAAAATGGAGCCAGTACTTGGAAGAGTATCTCTACACAGAGGAAGTGCTTGATCTCCGTGTAGCTTTTGGTTTTCTGAGTCCTATTATAAAAACGCACTGACGTCTGTGGAATAGTGTACTTGGGATAAACAGAAACTAGCAGAGCAAGGGATCCAGTACATACACAGTCTTCTCAGACACCGTCTGTGCCACCAGCTCATAAATCTGGGCTCCATTGTCTGACATGGAAATGACGAATAAAGCTTTGTTATCTGGGGGGGGGAAACAAGACAAAAGTTACTCCACCACTGTGATCTAGCGGGGACGTGAGATATGTTTCCAGGGTCTTGGTAACATTCAGCATCTTAATTTAGCAATAGATAAAGGTTACATATGTTTACTTCGTAAAAATTCACCAGGCTACTATAAGCTCTTAATTCACCTTGATAACAGCAAATACATTTCATCTAATTTGCTCAAGAGTATGGAAGTAAAACCCCAAGCCAGCGGTGCTACTTGACAACAGTGGTCATCTTACGTGGCGTTACCGTGAGCCTGAAGGTCAGCACTGGTGGGGACACACTCACCTGTTGCCACCTGCCGGACCAGCACTGTACTCAGCTTAATGACAGGGCTGAACGTGTGTTTGCTATCAGCTGTCGATGCCAGAATCTTACTGTGGCACCTTAACACCAGTCTATCATCCTGCTTCTGCAGCAGTACCAGAATGTCTTCCAGCAGCAGCGTGTACAGATCTAAACACAGAAATGCAGGGAAGGCAATAAGCACACAAACGGACACGGGTTTATTAAGCTTCACGACAATTCAACAGAGAACTTGTATTTCTGTTACATCCGGTAAACTGAAATAATCCACTGGCATATTGTCTTTCTAGGTTTCACATGTTGATAATTCCCTTGTATTGTATTTCACTTGTGTCAGTCTATGGCCAACAGGAAATAAAAAATGTTTCCTCGCCATAGTTTGAGATGCACTGGGTTAAAGAAAGCTTAAAAGACTCAGTGTACCACAGAAATGAGGGGAAGAGGGCTGAAGCATGACAAGAGTTTTCCACTGCATTCATAAATGAATACTTAGCACACTTCACATAAGATAAAATAACACAAGCAGAGTGCCTTTCACTGTACAAACAACAGAGGCCAGCACTGTTAGCTGCTGTAAAGAAAACTGTGACGAGTTCTCTCTTCCGTCTGACACAAGGAGACGTTCCTATTCTTTCTTTCTCCACTCTCCCCAAAATGGACAGACGACATCAGACCTACCAATAGATTTATCTCTATTCACCTTCCACACCAATGGCCCTTCGTGGATCATCTTCCTTTTTGTTAAATCTAAATTCTGCCAAAACAAAGAGAATTACAAGTTATTTCCAAGCACTGAGACTACATTCTACATAATTTATAGTCTCTTCTCAAGCAATTCTTCATATAAAAAATGCCATTTACATTCAACTATCATTATTGCTGTTTGTCAGTTCTTAAAAATGGAATGAAAACCATGTTAAAGTAACCTGCAGAATATTTTCTGCAAAAGAGTATCTTGCAGAAAAACACGGAGGAGTACTACCTTCCAGATCATACTCCAAACAGGTAAGAGCTTACAGAAATGAAGCTACAAACATTCAGCCCCTAGGCCTTAGTCCACCCCGTTGTTCGTCCATGAGTATCTGAGGGAGATGGCATGGCCACGTGCTTGTCTGTAACAGAGCCCTGAGTTCTCAGGCTCGACCCCCAAGACGGTCTAAGGAGCTGCATCATCACACCCAGTCCAAGTACTACGCTCAGGCTGGCGCTAAGTACTATTTCTCTAGGAAAAAACCTCATTCCGTGCAAGAGGAGAAGCACTTTCTTCTGGATAAACTCATATGTATGGAATAAAAATAGATTTTAAATACCCACTAAATAAATCTGTCAAGCAACCACCAAGTGAAATGGTACAAATTCTAACAAGTCATTAAAACAAAATCCTGGATACTAGAAGCAGTGATTAGTAAACATTTTACCATCATTTTTCTAATAGTTTAAACTTTAATGCTTCTGAAGAGCTTCATGGAAAAATAATGACGTTATCTTTCTTTCCTGAATGATCTGGAAAGTTCCTGTAGTAAACCATCCTACTCTTATTCAAACAACAGACACAATAAAAATAAATTAATAACCACTGCGTTCCTTAGTCTCCTGCCGACTCCTGTTCTGTAAAGTTAGTTTCACACAAAATATCCCTCCAAGGAATACTCACGTAATCTTCACATAGATCAGACATTTAAAAGGCAGAACAAAACCGGAAGTACTACAACCTACGGCACAAGAACCCCTCCTGCTGAGGTAGTCCCTCTGAGACCTTAGCTACCTGCCAGGCTTTGGCACGTTTTATTTTATGTTTACAGTTTGATTAGACCCTCTCTCACCCTGAGCTCCTCAACATTCGGGCACTCTGACAGCTTCAGATTGGAGGTGTCAAGGCGACGCTGATAGTCTTCAAGGCGCTGAAATGAGGCAAAATGGAGCTGAGGTTACTGCTTTGGTCATCAATGACCTCATTTTTTTTCTTTAAATAATTATTTATTTAATTCCATTTGTTGTTATTATTATTTTTTAATTTGACTAGAGAGAGAGAAAGAGAAAGCGAGGAAGCAAACCACCAGGTCCAGGACTCGAACTGCGGTCGGCCAAGCGGGAATCCAGCACCTTTAACTACCACCTGCTGGCCTCAGTGACCTCGATTTTAAATCCAATGGATATTTTAAGTTTGCATTTCCCTGAACTCCTTGCAACACTAGACTGAAACCTCACTCCTTCTGGAAACAACTCTTTCCCTAATTTGAGCGCTATTACAGTCTCCTCATTTTTTTTTTGAGAGGTTTTTGCTATAGGGTGCGTGCGCTCGCCAGAAAGACAGAGAGAGACAGATAGAAAGCAAGAAATCACCCCCCGGGGGGATGGCCAGGCTGCAATCCCTTCTCCTCCATTCTCCTCTTGGGATCTTGGGCATGCACGCACTCGCGCCTGGTGTGAGTTTAAGCTGCCAGGTCTGGGACGCGAACCACAGTCGACTACATGGGAGTCCAGCGACATAGCCATTACGCTAACTGCTGGTCACACAGTCTCCTTATTTTCCTCCTGTCTCCAACTGTCCTTTCTCAATGTTCCTTTCAAATTCAGTGGCCTCTAACTAGCTTCTATTTATTTTCTGACTATGTAAATCATGCACATAATGCAAAAGTCAGATGGTGATATAAGGCACACAGTAACAAACAAGTCTCCTCCAACCCTGTCCCCTGGTTACCCTACTCACAATTTTCTCTAAAGAAATAAATCACGACATCTCTTCTGTAGCCTTGGAGAAAAAAAAAAATCTATGCAAATATAGTATCTGTGAGCATGTATGTGTATCTGTCTATCAATTTTTCCCATAGGGCTTGGGCACTTGCTAGAGAGAGACAGAGAGAAGGGAAGTGAGCAATCGCCCCCCCGGGGGGATGGCCACGCCGCAACCCCTTCTCCTCCGTTCTCCTGTTGGGACTTCCGGCAAGCCTGCACATGCGCTTGATGTGATTGTCAAGCTGCCAGGTCCAGGACTTGAACTGTGGTCAGCCACGTGAGAATCCAGTGCCTTAACCATTATGCCACCTACTGGCCCCTGTATGTATCCTCCTTAAAAACAAGATACGGTAACGTAATATTGTCACATATTCCTTCCTCTGATATTTCTATACACGCCCCTTATTCAAATGGTAGAGTAATAGTCATACATGGCATGTCTTCTGTGTGTGTGTGTGTGTGTGTGTGTGTGTCTGCCTGGGACTTACCAACATATCTCAGAGAAAGTTCCCCATTATCATATATATAGCACTACCTATTTCTTTTTTTAATGGCTACATGGCATTGGTATTCAACTCTGTGAATGTAGTATGATTTATTTAACTTCACCTTTCTGATAGAATTTAGGTTACTTCTAATTTTCTCCTCTTAGAAACAATACTGTAATATGGGCCAATAAGATGATGTAATGGTTACATCACTTGATTCCCACATAGTTGACTGTGGTTCAAGTCCTGAACATGGCGGCTTAAAACTCACACCAGGCACTTGCACGTGTGTGCCCCAAATCCTGAGGAGAATGACGGAGAAGGGATTGTGGTGTGGCCATCCCCCTGGGGGGTGATTTCTTGCTTTCTGTTTCTCTGTTTCTCTGTCTCTCCAGCAAGTGCATGCACCCTATAGCAAAAATCTCTCTTAAAAAAAAAAGAAGAAACAATACTGTAATAACACAGACATAAACACATATCTCTGTAGATACATCTGTCAGATAAATTTCTAGAACTGCTGGGTGAACTGTTGGGTGTTTTTCTCCAACATAAACTTTTCAAACGCACAGGAAAAGTGTATAATGAAAACCTACACACCCACCACCTAGATTCCCCAATTAACCTTTGCCGTATTTGTCATACCATGTGCCCCATACCACAGAGCACCATTCCAGTCAGTGATGGACCCCATACACCGGCGGTCCCATCAGGAGCATGCAGCTCTCCCGGACGGCATGGACATGGAGCTGGCTGTACGATCTACGTCTGTGAAACCACACTCTAGACGCCTGCATGACAGTGAAATCACCCGAGGACACATTTCTCAGACTGTATCCCTGTTGTTAAGCAACCCATAACTGTGTCCGTCTGTCTATCTAGGATCTATTCATCTCTGTAACTAGCCATCTGACAGTATTTTCTGGATGCTTTTCAAACTAAGTTGCAGATGTAAGGATACAATATCCCTAAATATTTCAGTATACATATCATTTACATGGCTCAGTATTTATTTAGTTTTTTTAAAGTATAATTTATATACAGAAATGCACACATTAAAGTGTACCTTTCCACATATTTTACAAATGCGTACACTGTGAAAATCAAACTCCTAGCAAGCTATAAAATACTACTGTTACCCCAAAAAGGCTCCTCATACATCTTCCCAGTTAACTTCTACCTGATGCATAGAAAACAGAAAAAAATTTTCTGTTTTTTACCTATCACTATTTAGTTAATCTGCCCAGAAGGTCATACAAGTAGATTACAGGAACGTATGTACTTTTTGCATCTGTTTTTTCCACCTGGCATGTCTGTGAAGAGTCAGCCAGGCTGTGTATGTCAACAACTCATTCCCTTTTTATTGGCAGTATTCTATTTTATTGCTATACCACAGTTGGTTTACTCATTCTCCTATAGACAAATTCGTGGGTTATTTCCAGTTTTTGGCTATTAAGAACAAAGCTGCTAGGAACCAGCAGTTGGTGTAATGGTTATGTTCTGGGCTTTCACTTATTCAACCATGGTTCGAGTCCCAGACCTGGTAGCTTAAAACTCATCCTGAGCACATGTGCATATGTGCTCAAAATCCCAAGAGGAGAAGGGACTACAGTGTGACCATCCCCCTGGGGGTAATTTCTCGCTTTCTGTCTCTCCGTCTCTCTGGCAATTGCATGTATCCAACAGGAAATAAAAAATATCTCTAAAAAAAGAACAAAGCTGCTTCAACATTTTTGTACTAGCCTGTTGTGGCAAGTGTCTTCCTTTTTCCTGGGTAAATCACTAGGAACAGAACTGCTGGACAAAGGGTAGGCACTTCCGATTTACAGAGAGATTGCCAGGGGACCCTCTAGGGTTTTAATGATCATTTTACACCAAATAGTATGTTTGAAAGTGACTGTCTTCCTCCAGCCTCGACAGCAGAGCTGTCTCCATACTCAGTTTCTAAGAAATGACGTCCACACCCAGGCATTCACTGGGCTCTACACGCTCACAGCTTAAACGTTCACCTCTGACTCTGGAAGAGGCACAGCCAGCGCTCCTGCACCCCCACCCACTTCCTCCACTGAACTCCCCACCTTTCCCCACTCACCTTGCCCACCTAAACACGCGAGCCACTCTGTGGGGGCTTATTCTTGACATCACCTCCTCTTCCCATTCTTCTCTAGGTCAGACACAAGTCCTGTCAGCCTGACCTTTGGCTGAATAAATACATTTTTGACTTTTGCACTTCGCCAACTTACCGTCATCCATCTTGCTTCTGCACTATCTGTCCGCTTCGACTCAGTCTCCACAGAGTGGTCTCGGTGACACTCACACCATGAAAATCTCAACTGTGTTCTTAAATGTCTCTAATGAATTCCTTTTGCGTTTAGAATGAAAATCAACATCTTTAATATGGCCCAAAGAACCCTGAGTGATTTAGCCCTGGGCTGCTCCGCCTCATCTTATATGTTTTATAGCACTCTGAATTAGGTGTTCAGGCATGATCCTCAATGATCTAGTCTTTCGGTTCCTCAAGCAGACCATGCTTTGCTCCCTCTGACCCCGGGGCTGCCCCTCCACGCTGTCCTGGTCCATCCCACTCCCCTGCAGGGTTGGCTCTGGGCAGCCCTCAGAGGTCCCTGCTTATGTACTCACAGTTCCTCAAAACTCTCCTATTCTGCAACCACAGTTGATCCAAAAAGCTCGCGCTATCACCTGATAAATGCCTTTCTCTCCTGCTAGGAAACCAACCCGACGCGGGCTGTTCCCGCTCTCCTTGGCGACCACTCTCCTCCCTGTGCCCACATATGGTAATGCCCTATCAGCACTGTGCAGGGAACAATGGGGGAGCGAGCAAGCAAGCAACCTGAGGTGCTTGGGGAAGCTAGACTCCATCTTTATTCCATCACAGATCTATCTGCACCCACGAGTACGCGTACACAAGTAGTCAGCGAACGTTCCGCTTGTCAATTATGCAATGATGGCATCAGTTATTATTTAGATTCCAGGTGGTATTAATGCAGTATTTTCCCTCTGTTGCCCGGTCCCTTCCAGCTTTTCCCTTTTACCTGCTTGTTTTCTGCCTCTCTGACGGCTTGGTTTACATAATTTAAGATCTGACGACAGTGATCTGCGGCCCTCTTCACCTTCTCCCTGTCTGTTGGCCATTCTGAAAGCAGGGAAGAGATTCACAATATGAACTGGAGGAAATCGGGAAACAAATATGAACTATGCACAGACATGAGATTTCATTGTGTTTCAACACTTAGAAGTACGAACTAAGACCTTGAATATTTTTATGGCAGAATCTCAATTCTGGTAGTCTTTGGACAAGGGAGACTTCTTATGACAATACTTTAAAACCTAAACATGTTAATGTTTTAAAGAAACCACAGTACAGAACCCCAAGTTTTTGTTTACAGACAGTATCGGGTCACTATATTATGAACTCCAGGGGACAGGTCGCATTCACTTTGTAAATGGGACCCCGACCCTTGGAGTTCCACCTGCACTGCCTATGTGATTATGCCTGGAGAAATTGCTAAACAATATTTTTTTGAATAATATAAAATTATTTCCAAACAAACACCTTTGTATTGGAAATATTTAAAAAGGAAAATAGATTGCAATATTTATTTCACTGAAAGATTAAATTCACCAAAATGTGTTGAAGCTACAATTAAAATGTTCCCAACAATAATCTAATGCTATTGAACAGACATATTAACGTATACAATTAATGAATGCGTATAAACCACTTTTGTGACCAGGTACCGTAACTTTAAATATCCCAATTACATATTCATATTCTCAGGCAGAAGAAGTGGATAAGAAACAGAAGCTTGAATACATAAAATTATTAATGAGAACTACATGTAAGAGCCAAAAATCTCAAGAGAGAGACTTAGATTCACTTCATGTTTCAAAATATGAGAGTTGGAATTAGAACGTACTGGTTTCACTTACTACAAATGGATATACATATATAAAGTATTTCTTCAGAGCAGCAGAAACTTTCTTTAAAGCAGCTATGAGAAAACACTGGGGAAACTCTGGGAGACATTGGTGTAGGGAAAGACTTCCTAAAGAAGACCCTCAAAGCAGAGTCAATCGTCCCCAAAATAGACAAATGGGATTACATCAGACTAAGAAGTTTCTGCATGGCCATAGACGCAGTAGTTAGTGTGAATCGACAGCTCTCAGAATGGGAAAATATTTTTGTAAATTTTGCATCAGATGAGGGACTGATAACCAGAATACACAAGGAACTAAAAAAGCTGTTTGGAAAAAAGATGATCAACCCTATTAAAAGATGGGAGAAGGAGATGAAAAAGACACTCTCTAAAGATGACATACGAATGGCCAAAAGGCATATGAAAAAATGTTCAACCTCCCTCATCGTAAGGGAAATGCAGATAAAAACAACAATGAGGTACCACCTAACCCCAGTCAGAATGTCTAATATTAAAAACACAAAAATTGGAAGTGTTGGCGGGGGTGTGGTGAAAGGGGAACTCTTTTACACTGCTGGTGGGAATGTAGATTGGTCCAACCACTGTGGAGAATAATTTGGAGATTCCTCAAAAATCTACAGATAGATCTGCCATATGATCCAGGGATCCCACTCCTCGGTATCTACCCAAAGGACAGAAGAATTCTTCATTGGAAAAGTGCTTGCGCATCAATGTTTATTGCGGCACTATTCACAATTGCTAAGTCATGGAAACAACCCAAATGCCCCCATATGGAGGAATGGATTGAAAAACTGTGGCACATATACTCTATGGAATACTACTCAGCCATAAAAACCAACAGAGCCCTGGCTTTTGACAGAAAGTGGAAGAATATGGAAGATGTACTGCTGAGTGAGGCAAGCCAGGCTATGAAGGAGAGACATTGTATGCCCCCACTTAACATATACCGTTTGTCTGCACTCTATGACTGAAACTGATTGACTAACAGTTGAACAAACACAAGAGATGGGTGTGAATGTCAGATGAGGTGTATGTGGAGGAGTGGGGCCTAACGAAGGACATTTGGAGAAGGGATACAGAGGTAGAGCATTGACGGGATGGGGAAGTGTGGTATTATCTGTTGAAGATATTTTGATCAACGGGTTGGGGAGAAATGTTCACATATTGAAATGGTCTCATTGTAAGCCAAACAATATGATTGAAAGTATATACAAAAAATAATAATAATAATAATAATAAATGATGTGAAAAAAAAAAAGAGAAATACACTAAAACAAGGATTGACAAACTTTTTTGGTAGAAGAGCCAAATATCAAACATCTTACCCTCTGTAGGCCAAACCACCTGTCCTGACTCTCACTCTGCCGTCACAGTGGAAAAGCAGTAGAGACGTATGTACACAGGTGAGCATGGCTGTGTTCTAATAAAACTTTATTTACAAAAACAGGTAGTGAGCCTAACTTGGCCCACAATCCATAGTTTGCCAAAGGCTACGGCAGAGCGACTAACAGAGTACATTAAACCAAACAGACTGAAGGCAACTGGATGATGATGTGTTAAAAGTCTTGTCATACTATTTGGAAATCCAATTCCAAAAGCCTGGAGAGTCTGTGGCAGGACCTTTCTGTTATTACTCCTAACATTCTGTGCCTCGGCGAGGATGCCATACCTGTGTACTTGGCAATATTATCCAACAGCAGCGGGTACTTGGTGAGCCTCTGCATTTGGGTGGGGATGATATCTTTCAGCTGAAGTCGACGGCACAGTGGATTACTCTCGGCATCCTAAAGTTAAAGCGAATAACGGAATCTGTAACCTTATTAGGAGTGTAGCAGCCTAACACGTACCACGTGGTCATCATATAAGTCTACAGCCTCACAGTTCTGCTTACTAAATCAAGACTGTTAAAAAGATGCCAAGACCAATGTCGTTGCCACACTGTCCTGCTTTTTCCTTTAATCACATAAAGGGGCAAGGGAGCCTCCATCACTCCACCGATGGCTGCTCTGTCATCTGTGTCAATAAGGACTGAGAGCACTCATGACCAACTCTAAGAGCTGTTCTCTTGTGTTAGGGTACTTTAGCTTCGCCTACTCAGAACAGCGAGGTGTGGTTTCTTATGACTGGCATTCCTACCGTAAGTCAGTTAATGCCCCATCTGCCATTCCAAGTAGGCACGATGGCTCACCAGTTTGGATACGCCAACTCAGGTGTATCACGGGCCCAAAAACGGTTCAGAAAATGCCAGGGAAATGCCAGTTAGTAAATATCTGAGGCTCTGTAGGACATATAGAACCTCTCACTACTCAGCTCTGCCGTTTCAGTATGGAAGTAACCATTCATGATGAACGAACACAGCTCTGTGCCATAGAGAACTCTAGCACGAGTGCCAAGAACCACACCCTCTGTATACACTGTCATCCCATCACCTGGAGTGTGGACGGAATCAGAGTATGATAAGATTTATCACTCCTAATTAGGTTACTATCAGTGGACTGTGAGTTCATCAAAAAGGAGCCTGTCTGGACGAACCCGACTTAATCAAAGGGGCCTTTGAAAGAAATCTGTGTCTGGGAGATAAATTCCTTCCGCTCTGGAAGAAAGCAAACACCACCTGTAAACTGCCTGAGAGGCCGCACAGCAGAGGGAAATGAGCCTTATCTAGGAGTCAGGCTGGTTCCTAGCCTAGAGCTAGGAAGAAGACAGGGACCGGGTTAACCCATTTACAAGGAGAGAATTCTGCTAACAACCAGAGAGCCCAGAAGAGGACCCCAAGCCTGGGAGAGAAGTGTAGCTCAAGTCTGCTGAAACCTTGAAAGAAGATCCAGCTGAACTGTGGCTGTATTCTTAACCCACAAAACCCCTATGATGACTACTCTGTGTTAAGTGGCACCCTTTGTGGTAATCTGTTACACTGCAACAGAAAGTGACGGCGCTGTGTTCCAACAAAACTGTTATCTGCAGGAAGAGAGAACAGGGTGGACACGGCCTGGACGCTGCAGTTTACAGACCCTCGATCTACACCAATGTATACCCTAAGGAGTATGACTACTGTTACATTCTTCCCTGGGCCCAGTGTAAGCCCATTCTCATGCTGTGACGATATTCCTCTAATACTATATGACTTGTTTCTTGGTAACATTATTTTAATAATGTAGATGGATTGTTTCCATATTCCCCTCCCCCCTTTTCTTCAATCTGCCAGAAGGTGCATGTGCTTGCAAGAGACAGAGACAGAGACAGAGGGAGGGAGGGAGAAAACAGCCCCGATGGGATGTGGTCATGCACGATCCCCTTTCCATTTCTCCAGCTGATCAGATTTGGGCACATATGTACATGCTTCTCAAGCTGCTGGGGCTGAGATTAGAACATTGTAGCTGACCATCCTTGTGGGATCTGGCTCCCAAATATTTTTATGATTTATTTATTTATTTTTGGCAAGGTTTTTGCTCTAGGGCACCTGCACTCGCCAGACAGACAGAGACAGACAGACAGAAAGAAAGCAAAAAATCACCCCCCAGGGAGGATGGCCACGCCACAATCCCTTCTCCTCCATTCTCCTCTCAGGATCTTGGGCACACATGCACATGTGCCCAGCGTGAGTTTAAGCCACCGGTCTGGAACTTGAACTGCAGTTGGCTGCATGGGAGTCCAGCGACATAGCCATTACACCAACTGCTGGTCCCTCTCAAATATTTTTGACTTTATAAATTCAAGTTTGTATATGCCATGATTTTAAAGTTTCTGATGAAACAACCAAAAAGTGCATGTAGATTTCTATGTCAAGTATTTTAATCCTGATATTAAGTTGTTGGAAAAGTCATGACACATTTTTGCATAGGAAAACACAGAAAAACTATGTTATAACTTTTCCAGCAACCCAATACATATCTGATATATACATGCAATTTTAATTTTTAATGAGAGAGAGGAGTGGGGAGAGAAAAACAGAGAGATAAAGAGAGGTATTTTTTTCCAACAGGGTTTCACCATGCCACGATCCTCCTGCCCCAGCCTCCCAGTTGGCTGGGATTACGGCCATGTACCATAGGACCTGCTGCTTAAACTGGTCTGCAATCCAAATCCAGGCCTGTCCATATGTATGTACAGAGGTACCTACTGCCGTAACACTATGGCTGGGCCGTGACTTCTTTTTTATTATTCACCACTCCAAAATCATTTTACACCTTTTAATATACTGAAGAACTAATGAATGGCTTTTAAAAACACAAACCTAAATTTCATCTTTGTGAAAGACTTAGCTTAGATTCTCCCAGTTTATTCTATAATAGATACAAACTTGTAGTTTTGTTCCCCCCCCCCCCCCCCCCCCATGACTCACTCAACTCACTTGCACAAAAGTCTGGAATCGGGAGTCCTTTTTCTGACGAGTCTTGATCATTTCCAGGGCGAAAGGTTGGTTACTGCAAAAGGTAGCAGCAGCTTGCTTCAGCTTCTCCTCTCCTGGTCCACTGAACTGTGCCAAGAATGCAAAGGAAACAATAGAGAACCAGACACCAAGCTTATACGAGGCCAGGTGTGAGGAGACAACCACACACTCCTCTCCCCGCTTCTGTAAGGGCTCTCGAGATGAACAGCAGAACGCTCACCGAGGTGGATATGGCTGGCTCTGTAATAAAAGCCCAGCCCTGACACAAGCAGGCTTTCCTGGTCACACTCCAATGTGCTCTTGCTCACAGCCTCCCTTGACTTAGTACCTTTCGGCCTACCCCACTTCTCAATTAGACAGGTGGGCACCCAAGGCAGGGGTGCCAGACACAAGTACCTGGAGACTGAGATTGAAATTCAATTTTCTGAGACCCTGACACCTTTATAAAAATTATTCTCAGTGCTCTAGGAAGCCAGGCCTTCGAATACTATGTTTCTTTCTTCCTCGCTATGAAACCCACCAGGATTATGAGCAAGTCATAACCTCTCTGGGTCAAAACAGAATTAAATCGCTGCTGCTTCACCTTTGCAGAGGCTAGAGCTGGTTTGGGGAGGATCCATGAGATTATGACTCTTTGGCTAAAAATATATACTTTTACTAATATTGGGTTGTTTTTCCATAGAAAAATATTTTTTCGTAGAAAAATATATCATGACTTTTTCAATGACCCAATATTTTTAATTGCTAAATTTAAGTCTGTATATGCCATGATTTAAAAGTCTCCAATGAAACACCTGACAACTGCTTCACTCACAGTAAGTACCCTTATAAAAGTCAATATATTGTTTTTTAATACCACCTCTACCTTTGTAAGTAATTACCTAATGGTTTACAAAAAATCTTTCCATATGATCTTCCATTTGAAGTCATATTCCCAAGAGTCTGTGCATGAAAACATTTGTTAACAAATCCTTCTGTAGTTCGTTTGCAGACAAAGTCAGAGTAGGACATATACAAAGTGTTATTTTAATCAGTCAGCCCAATTTTATTTATTTTTTAAAAATTTTGCCAGAGGATATGTGCATTTAAGAGAGAGAGAGAGAAAGAGAGAGAGAGAATCCCCCCCTTGAGGCAGAGTCAGACTAAAATCTCTTCTCCTCCATTTTCCTCTCCTTCCAGGACTTTGGGCATGCATACGTGTGTGCCTGGCTTGTTCTTCAAGCTGTTGGGTCTGGGACTGGGACTTGAACCACACAAGGCATGTGGGACCCAGCCACCTTCACCACCACACCACAGACTGATCCTTACATTCTTATTCTATTATAAATATGACTCAACATGTTTAAAGATGAGACAGGCAGAACTTTGATGTGTTAGTCGATCAAAGCCCCATCCTAACACTGTACAATGAGCAGCTGGGTTACAAAAGAAAACCATGCCGCTACCATGAGCAGTTCTGCAGTGGTTTGCAGAAGCACATTACGGGACAAGTACTAGGACAGTACTCTCCAGAACCAATCTTTAAAATAGTGGGATAACACTAAAGCCCTATTATGATTTTTGTTTGTGGGATTTCTGGCCAATGCTTTTCCCTAAGTTAATTCTTTGTATGTAACAGTTACAAACCAGCTTGTGGTTAGTCCATTCTGTTCTTATTCAACTTTTTATAAGTATATTACATTGGTTAAAAATAGACTTCTTTGCAAATGTTCTTAAAACATTTTGTCCCACTCTGTTCACACTTTCTCCACTTTCCTTTACCCTGTGACAGGTCTGTGCAGTCTAACGCACCGTGATGGAGGCCCAACTGCACTTCTATAGCTCATTAATGATGAATCTCACCTGACACTCGGTGTTAAACATTATTTATAGGAGATGCAAATGAAACTGCTTAGGAATCGAGATGTGCTCTCTTAAGTCCAAATGACTTACAACATTTTAATTCAAGTTTGACATGGAAATTGATGCTATACCATGTCACATTATAAAAGGAAACGATGGTCTTATAAAATTTTCAATTTTCTTTCAAATTGAGCAGTCTGCTGTCAAGCCAATAGAACTGAGTTATAACTTCCACTGCTGCGCTGAGATCAAGAAACAAAATGAGCTCCATTAGCACAGAGAAGCCACAGAGCGGGCTGGTCTTTCAAGGAAGTTAAAGCCCCTTAATAACAATGCCAATTGAGTACAGCATAAAACGCTCTGGAAAGGGCAATAACTGCAAGGCAAGCTTGCACCACGAGTCCCTGCTCCTGCTCCGAGCTCAGTGTGTAAGGAGAGACCTCAGGTTGAATTGGCAGCTTCCGGGCAGCGATCTCACCACCAATGAGAAGAGTAAGATGAAGACTGTTTTCGTCAACTTTCTAGTCTTAATTGCTTAAAAGTTATGATTATTGAATTACCAAAACCTTGTGGCACTTTCTCAAATAGTGTGTATTAATAAGTAAATTTCTGGGGACCAGCAGTTGGCATAATGGCTATGTCGCTGGACTCCCATGTGGTCGACCGTGGTTTGAGTCCCGGACCCGGTAGCTTAAACTCACGCCGGGCGTGTGTGTGTGTGCATGCCCAAGATCCTGAGAGGAGAATGGAGGAGAAGGGATTGCTGTGTGGCCATCACCCCTGAGGGGTGATTTCTCGCTTTCTATCTCTCTGTCTCTCTGGCGAGCACATGCGCCCTATAGCAAAAACCTCTCCAAAAAAAAAAAAGGGAATTTCTGTGGGCAAATCTAAATAGTTCCTGCTCAACGCATGCTAAGATTTTAAGACTATGCCATACACTTTACTATTACTCACAGCCTTAACTACAGCAGTACTTCCTTAAAATGTATAAACTGACCACCTTGTAAGATGGTTTCTGTGTCCTGCACTGGGTCTCTCTGAGACGAATTTCCATGACAACCTGTATGCTTCCCTTCTTGTACACACTTGTTTTAGGTCGAAGTACTCATCAGGCTTGAAATAACAGGCAGACTGCTTTCCCACTGACAGGCGGTTCTGCAAGGGCAGGGGTCTAATCTGTTCTGAGTGTCACTATCTCCCTAGCACCCAGGACATCACTGTTGAATGTACACTGACAAATGTCAGACAAAAAAACTGACAGAATTTAACAAACAGCTACTGTAGACTCTAGACTGTTTCCTTTTACCATAGATGAGATTAAGTATTTTTCACTTTTCTACCACTATAAAAGCAGTTCTGGGGACTAGCAGTTAGCATAATGGCTATGTCACTGGGCTCCCATGCAGTCAACCGCAGTTCGAATCCTGAACCCAGTAGCTTAAACTCACGCCAGGCGTGTGTGCGTGCGTGCCCAAGATCCCGAGTGGAGAATGGAGGAGAAGGGATTGCGGCGTGGCCATCCCCCCTGGGGGGTGATTTCTCGCTTTCTGTTCTCTGTCTCTCTCTGTCTTTTTGGCGAGCGTACACGCCCTGTAGCAAAAACCTCTCTCAAAAAAAAGAAAAGAAAAAAAGAATACTAGTCCTTTACATTTTCAAGAATATAGGGTAAAATTGTTCTTGTTAAAAAATAATTTAACTGATAAAGAATTTTGGCTCTCTTCTGTTTAGATCTCAGAGTTATGCTATACAATATAAGAAATGTATAGATCCAGAAATGCCTTTTCTTTTGGAGAGGTTTTTGCCATAGGGCACGTGCGCTTGCCAGAAAGACAGAAACATACAGAGAGACAGAAAGCAAAAAATTACCCCCCAGGGGGATGGCCACACCGCAATCCCTTCTCCATTCTCATCTCAGGATCTTGGGCATGCATGCACATGCGCCTGGCGATGAGTTTAAGCCATCGGGTTCGGGACTTGAACTGCGGTCAGCTACACTGGAGTCCAGCAACATAGCCATTACACTAACTGCTGGTCCAGAGGACTAGTATTCTTAACTCGATGAAAAAGAGCACTTAGTTTGGGTTACACTTATTAGGACACATTAACCAAAGAGAATATATACTATGGATTCTTTTCTGCTCTATCTTAACTTTGTAAAATAGATGAGTTTGCATATTTAGAAAGATTACTTAACCTTGAATCTGATCCTCAAATGTTTGGAAAAATACTAGAGAGAAAATTTCCTTACCCAGGTCAGTAAATCTTCCCCAATCTGTTCAATAACAGAGGTCTCATTCCTCTTCCGAACAGCCTTCATTTGCTCATTCAACCCAACTAAAGGGAAAAAATAGAAAAGAATTAATTACGCACTCATTTTCGGCTGAATTACCAGTAGTATTAGGTAGCTAAATTTTTTTCAAAAAAGGGATTTTTACAGTACTACAGCTGCTTCTAATATCTTTAAATATAAATCTGGACACGATGCTTAAGCTGCTAGATGCCGTAAGTGCCATCTGAACAGTAGGTGCTAAAGCATAAAGCATCATTTTTGGAAAATAGCACATTCTACACAGTAGACAGCAGTTGCATCAGATTCTCAGACCCCATCTATAACCACGCTCAGGAAGAAATTTCGGCAGTGCGGGTGATCCTGCTGTTCCTCTCGACGTGCACACGTGCAGAGGGAATGGCTGTCATCAAGCCTGAACTTGCCAATGCACGCTGGAGAGACCCATGACTACCCACGGACACATGAGTAACAGGCACCGACTGTGTCGGTAGGTGTTGGTAGGTGGTGATGACACCCTTGACGAAGACTGAGAATTAAGGGTCAGAGAAGCAGTGCGCCACGAGACGAGAAACATCCCACTGCTGTCTTAGACGCCCCACGCGACCACAACCATGAGAGTCCACAAGGCAGTTTCACAGACTCGCGCATGTGCTCCAAGTAACTAAAAAGTTCCTAAAACTTATCCCTCCATGGGATTATCTGTGGTATACTGCTATTAATAAAATATAGTCAAACATATATTATCACATGGACTCTCATTATTTGTAAATTTATAAAAACATAAATACACACATACACACACACACACACACACACACACACACAATTGATAGAAAATGTTCAAGGTCTTTTTATTTTTTTAAGAGAGAGATTTTTGCTATAGGGTGTCTAGGCTCTCTAGAGAGACAGAGAGACAGAAAGTAAGAAATCACCCCCTGGGGGGGATGGCCACACCACAATCCCTTCTCCTCTCAGGATCTTGGGCATGCACCCACATGTGCCCGGCATGAGCTTTAGGCCACTGAGTCCAGGACTCAAACCGCTGTCACTATGTGGGAGCCCAGCGACATAGCCATTATGCCATCTGCTGGTCCCTCAAGGATAATTTTGACTATTCATTTCTTTCAAATTAGGCACTAACTTTGGACCCAAACCCTGTGTTAACACTTTGTATACAAAAGGTTGATTATGAGGGAAAAGGACCTGGTTAAAGATCCAGTCACTTCTTTACTTACATTACACCTCCACACTTAACTGCCAGAATGGTAGCAGGTGCACACAGGATTTTCAAAGCCACCATGTGGTGGCTCTTTGTGCTCAGAGCCTTTGCGCCATTAGAAACAGTAGGAATGACGTAACAACAAACGCCTCTTACTATGAAGTTGAAGAATATCTTCCAAGTTTGAAAATATCTTCCGTAGTTCCGAAGGTGACAGGATTCCCTCTCGGGATACTCGCTGATAGAACACCTGATCGAGAACCTTCAGGGTTCGAACGTGCGCTCTTTCAGTGTAGAACAGTTCTAAGCAGAAAACAAGGAGACACGAAACATCGCCTTACTCAGAATAATTCCATGAGACCAAACACAGTCTTTAGTTGGAATTGGGGGCCGGATGAGTTAAGTCATAAAATAAATTATTTATCATTTAGAGAAAGTCAAGTGTCTATCTCTGATCCCATGAACTTTTCCTACGTCCTAGCTCTGAGAGTTGAATACTAAAACAAACAGAAAAATAATTCAGAACTGTTTTGTACTTAAAAGTGTACCATCAGATCACGCAATCCATTTCTATTAATACCCACTTTTCACAAGTGCAACAGCGAGGTGTTAAGCCCCATCATAGAGTCTTTAACTTGAGCCCTCTTCAGAATAATAACTTCTGGTTATCAAATTTGCCTATAAACCCTAAACCCTCACGTCTGGAGGGAGACCTGAAACGTCACTGTGTGTCAATGTCATCAGAGACAGGAAGGTATTTATTTAAATCACATCCTGGGGACACTCGCGGGCACAGCACCCATGCCATATGTATGTCGTGTACGTGTCAGGAGGACATCGAACACTGCACGAGGCCACAGGAGGCCCTGGTCCCAGCTTTACCTCTGCACTCATCCACTCTGTGGTCGTGATTCGCTGACTCGTCTCCCTCAGCCTGAGCACGGTCGGTTACCATTTATTTACACAGAAAATAACCAGACAGTGAAGCCATAATCTTTCGAATTTAAGATCTATAGTGCAATGAATCTTAACTATCTCAAAGGCTAAACACATTTTCCTTTGAAATTATCAGTAAAAGTCACAGAATCATTTGCATTTTTTGAGTTCAAGACTTCAAGGATGATCTATCCAGTTTACTTTTCTCTTTGTTTAAAATAAAAGGCTAAGAGAAAATGTGAAGCAAACTTCAAGGCTGAGGTTTGCTTTACTCTGATAAAAACTCAATATATGTGAACACTAACAACCGCGAATTGATCTGGCTCACCATTAATCACTTCCTGCCTTTTGATCTCAGAAGGTTTTAGCCCCAGCAACACTTCCCGGCTGACGAGCTGCTGCCAGTTGGGCAGATCTGTCTCCAAGTCGTTTTCAAATTGTTCATCCTCACTTTGACTTTCTCCGAAAGCTAAGCTGTCAAACCTAACGAGGAAAAATGGTGAATTCTGGTTGAGGACGTCAGGTGGACAATGGGAAAGAGTCCGAGTCTTTAAATTACAGCGCATCAGTCAGGGTCCTGAATCTGCCTCAGCACAGAGCCCGAGACACCATCCTCTCCTGCAGAATGGCTAATAGGCAGCATGGCGGTTATGTCACTGGGCTCCTATAGGGCCGACTGAGGTTTGAATCCCAGACCTAGTGACTTGAAAATGAATGCAGGATGTGTATGCACGTGTGTGTGTGTGTGTGTGTGTGTGTGTGTGTGTGTGCCCAAGATCCTGGGAGGAAAATGGAGAGAAAGAGACTGCAGAGTGGCTATTCACCTGGGGGTGGTTTTTCACTTTCCCTCTCACTATTTCTGTGCCCCCCCCCCCACCAGTGCATGTGCCCTAAAGCAAAAACCTCTTTAAAAAAAAGGCTAGTAGGTGTTGTCTGTAACAGTTCAGTAGATATCTTTAGCATGGTTTGTGCTTATTAAGAACTTTCTTTTGGGACCAGCAGTTAGCATAATGGCTATGTCACTGGGCTCCCATGTAGTCGACCACGGTTCACGTCCCGGACTCGGTGGCTTAAAACTCACTCCAGGCGCGTGTGCGTGCGTGTCCAAGATCCCGAGAGGAGAATGGAGGAGAAGGGATTGTGGCGTGGCCATCCCCCCTGGGGGGTGATTTCTTGCTTTCTGTCTCTCTGTCTCTCTCTGTCTGGTGAGCACATGCACCCTATAGCAAAAAAAAAAAAAAAAAAACCTCTCTAAAAAAAAAAAAAGAAAAAAAAAAAGAAAAAAGAAAAAAAAAAAGAAAAAAGAATTTTGGCTACCAGATCTGTGGTCAGGGTTTCTCTGTCTTTAAAACTAGGCCTTTAGCCACGAAAGCTTTATTTCTTAAAATGTGTTTTTATCGAGAGCTACTTAAGTTTTACTTACTTTCGAAAGGGCTTTGGTGTCCCATGTTCAGTCGTCCTGAAACAATGGAGAGTAAATAGTCAACACAAAAATGAAATGGGGATCAAGAAAGATACACCAAAGATACTCAAAACTGGGTTAACCTCCAGGATCTTGATAAAGAGTTCTTCTGAGTATTATAATGATTTAATATAAAATACACTGAAGAAAATATCAGTACCTATGTAATATTTACTACAAACAAGTGCTAGTTTTCAAAACATCACATGGGGAAAAAAACACTGCGAATTACGAAGGATAGGAACAGTGCATGATTCAGACAATCTTCGACAGCACGCTCGGCCTCTCGGCGCCCGCTGAGTTACCTTTCCACCTCGCAGTCCTCCTCCTGCACTTGCTCTAAGGGAGGCGCTGGGAAATCAAAGACGGTATTGGGAGTGCGAGGCGGGCCATCTACGGAGTCTCCCGAAGCTGGTGCTTCTCCAACTTGCTTTGACCCTGCAGAGACAAAAGTCAGACACTGAAGAGTGCTCACACATAAGTCACTGATGACAAAAAACGGTCCCCAGAAGAGCTCCAACCTAATCCATAGCCACATTCTTATTTAAACAGTTGTAGGTTAGCAAGGACCAGAATTCTGTCATATGAAAACTTCAAATGCACTAAAAATAAACAGGAAAGTAATTTCTAAAGCAGCTTCTTAAAAACCAACATAGATAATGACGACAACTCAAGCAGTGCAGGATGCCTGATGAGGGGTGACATTCTCCCATCTTACTCTTTTCTAGTTCCAATGTCCACCCTTCCTCATTTCAAACCTTAGTTATTATGCTGATCTAACTCTAAATAATCTTTTATTTATTTTCCTTGCTTTATTATCCTTAGGTTATATCTTTTTCTTTCCCCTCTGAGGATTTTACTCAAACTTCCCACCTTTGTTTACCCCCATTTCTTCCCCATGTCTAATAGTTACATTATTATTACTGGCTGGTTGGTTATTACCTAGGTGTTTTCTTTCTCTTTTTGGGGGGAGAGGCTTTTGCTATAGGGTGCATGTGCTCACCAGAAAGACAGAGAGACAGAAAGCAAGAAATCATTCCCTTGGGGGGATGGCTATGCCGCAATCCCTTCTCTTCCATTCTCCTCTCGAGATCTTGGGCATGCAGGTACACACGCCTGGCGTGAGTTCAGGCCACCAGGTCTGGGGCTTGAACTGCCGTCAACTATGTGGGAGTGCAGCAACTCAACAATCACACCATCTGCTGGTCCCAGGTTATTACCTAAGTTTAAATGTTCAATCTATATTTTTGCTCCATCAAGTAATTGGCATCTCAATTCTCTTCTACTCAGACTAGGTTACTCAGTGACCACAAACTTCCCCCGATGGGTATTCACTTACTTCTACCTTTCATTTCTTTCAACGACATTTTCACTTATATCATTAAGAGTATTTCTTACTTTTTTTTTTTTTTTTGGAGAGGTTTTTTCGCTATAGGGCGCGTGCGCTCGCCAGACAGAGAGAGAGAGACATAGAGACAGAAAGCGAGAAATCACCCCCCGGGGGGGATGGTCACGCTGCAATCCCTTCTCCTCCATTCTCCTCTTGGGATCTTGGGCACGCATGCACATGCGCCTGGCGTGAGTTTTAAGCCTCCGGGTCCAGGACGCGAACCGCGGTTGACCACGTGGTAATCCAGCGACATAGCTATTACGCTAACTGCTGGTTCCCAAGAGTATTTTTTACTTTTATGTTCTGCTCTGCACGTACAATGGAACACTCTGTGCTACGCCTAGGATGATGATCCTGGAAGTCTGAAAACCAAAAAAGAATGCCTATATTATTCTAATAATGCACATGTTGTCATACACAGCACACAGGTATGTACAACACATGACATATATGTACAATACATGACACAGGTATACAACACGTGACATGTACGCATAAGACACACTGTTTCTGCCAGGTCAAGAGGTGTCTTGTTTGGATGTCTAGTTGTTCAATGACACAACCCTGGGTCACTAAAAAGAGAATGTTTCTGACGGTAAAGTCTGATACTCGGTCAACTGCTCTCAGATCATGCCTCTTTTTATTTTGCTCATGTTTAAGTCATGCCTTTGTTTCTTTTTTTCTTTAAGGTTTTCGTCATAGGGTGTGTGAGCTCACCAGAGAGACAGAGAGAGGCAGTAAGAGGGAAAGTGAGGAATTACATCCCAGGTAGCATGGCCCTGCCACATTCCCTCCTCCGTTCTCCTCCTGGGATTTGGGCATGCACACCTGAGTGCCCAGCATGAGTTTCAAGGCAGGTCCAGGACTCAAACCACAGCCGGCCAGCGGAAGTCTAGAGCCGTAAGCACTATGCCACCTGCTGGCCTCATGACCTACTTCTTAAACAATTATCTATTTATTTATCTGTTAGAGAGGTTTTTACTATATGGCACGTGTACTCGCCAGAGAGACAGAGAGACAGAAAGACAGAAAGAGAGAAATCACCCCCTGGGGGGATGGCCACGCTACAATCCCTTCTCCTCTATTCTCCTCTTGGAATCTTGGACAGACACGTACGCACACGTGCCCAGCCTGAGTTTTAAGCCGCCAGGTCGGGACTTGAACTGCGGTTGACTACATGGGAGTCCAGTGACATAATCATTATGCCATCTGCTGGTCTAAATTTTTTTTTCAGCATTTCTAAATGCCTTTCTTTTCTTGCTGCCAAATATAATTTTATCAAGTCTCAAATTTTTTTTGTCTGCTGTCTCATATCATCAAGTAAAATACATAAATAAAACCTTGATACTTGGTTAACCTGAACCAGCATTAGCTCACCTGTGTCGTTCTCTTTCCCTCCTTCCTGGGAAACCGTGGCCCCCGAAGCCACAGAGGACATGGGATTGGCAGGCAGGTACCCAGCGTCTGGTCCTTCATTCACCAACCCGCTCTGGCGTGACTTGGCGAAGTCCTGAGGCTCCGGACTCACAGACGAGGGTGTGGACAGGTGCTTAGGGTGGCGCGCCTTCTGCAGTTCCATGGCTCTGCCAACTGAGCACAAGGCATGGTTAACAATCTATGGTGCACACCAGCTTTAAATTAAAAAATCTGAAAAAAATATTTTTCAGTAAAGGATATGAAAAAGTATCTGGAATATGCTGGGTCCTAGAAATATAAAACATGAATTATTACACAGAACAAAACATAGACTAAAAGAGTGAGGGCAAGGAAGGGAGGGAAAAGAGAGAAAGGGAGAAGAGGTGGAGGACAACACAGGAAACAGCAGGGGCAGGGAGAGAAGGGAGTGGGGCGAGGGCGGAGGCGGGGAGGGCGGTCAGCAGCCGAGGAGCTGAGAGTGGGGCGAGGGCAGAGGCGGGGAGGGCGGTCAGCGGCCGAGGAGCTGCGAGTGGGGCAAGGGCAGAGGCGGGGAGGGTGGTCAGCAGCCGAGGAGCTGCGAGTGGGGCGAGGGCAGAGGCGGGGAGGGCGGTCAGCGGCCGAGGAGCTGCGAGTGGGGCGAGGGCGGAGGCGGGGAGGGCGGTCAGCAGCCGAGGAGCTGTGAGTGGGGCGAGGGCGGAGGCGGGGAGGGCGGTCAGCGGCCGAGGAGCTGCGAGTGGGGCAAGGATGGAGGCGGGGAGGGCGGTCAGCAGCCGAGGAGCTGTGAGTGGGGCGAGGGCAGTGGTGGGGAGGACGGTCAGCAGCAGAGGAGCTGCAAGTGGGGCAAGGGCGGAGGCGGGGAGGGAGGTCAGCAGCAGAGGAGCTGCGAGTGGGGCAAGGGCGGAGGCGGGGAGGGCGGTCAGCAGCAGAGGAGCTGCGAGTGGGGCAAGGGCGGAGGCGGGGAGGGCGGTCAGCGGCCGAGGAGCTGCGAGTGGGGCAAGGGTGGAGGCGGGGAGGGCGGTCAGCAGCCGAGGAGCTGTGAGTGGGGCAAGGGCAGTGGTGGGGAGGGCGGTCAGCAGCAGAGGAGCTGCGAGTGGGGCGAGGGCGGAGGCAGAAGAGGGTGGTCACCAGCCGAGGAGCTGAGGAGCACGATGGTGGGTGGGGAGGGGAGTGCTAAGACTGCGGTCGGCCGTGCAGCTGGGATCACCTGTGACCTGAGGACAAGCCCTTCACTCTGTGTTCTCAGCCAGGCCGACTCCACTGCCCCGACACTCAGCGTCACTCCGACATGCCCCGGAGACCACCCAGCCCAGTCTCTGTCCTGCCCATCACCTTCGCTCATGTCAGTCACCAGGAGGAGCCAACACGGTCATTATGTTCCATGGCATGGGGCACCCACAAACAGCTTTTGACACCCCTCAGCTAGCCCCAACTTCTAGTACCTAAAATTCTTCCTTCACACCCCTTGGCACTCGGGTCAGCACCAGTGAAACCCCCTGTCCTGGACCTCCTCTCTGAAAGCTCCCTTCGCCGCCTCGGTGCTTGCTGGCAAGCGGCCCTGCGCACTGGAGTGAGGACTCCTCGCCACGCAGCACACTCAGTGTCACGTCTGCCACTACTTGTGAACGTGAAAGTGGCTGGGACGTGCAGGACTTCCCGACCTGGTCACCCGCCATGCCACCCCCAGGCCTGTCTCTCCTTTGGCCCTCTAAGGGGCTCTTCCCTCTGCACGGGGCCTGCGGGGCAGGGAGGGGCTAAGCAGAATGGAGAACCGCAGGCCTGCGGACAGCGTGGAGAGAACAGGCAACGCACGCACAGAGAGCCTGACAGTGGGGGGAGTGCCTTGCACATGCCACTTCTTCCATTTAACAAGCACAACTGAATGTCCACGAACATCAGAACAGGTGAGTAATAATGTTAGCCACCTCTCACAGAATACTCACCGCCATTAAAGAAGAGATTTGTAAAAATGTAAAGAAGTGTGAACATTATGTAGCAACATGGTGGGGATGGACGACTCAGTTTGGAAATAACACTGCAGGGGAACGAGGCACACTGGGGCTCAGTGATGTCGTGTCAACCACGCCTCTCTCCAGGGACTCATTCTAGCAAAGCAGGCCACAGAGGGAAAGGCGCGAGGGCTGGCGGGAGGGCAGCCCCTCCACCTTCAACGTACTTGCGCTGTTGTCATGCCGGCTGGGTCTCCTCGGGGGGCCCAGGATGCTAGGGAACCCTCTTCGCTTCCCTTTTTCTTCGCCTTCTCTGTCTTTCTTCATACTTTGCTAGAGTTGAGGTACAATAAGCGAGACAAGGGATGCGTCACAGAGGTATATTTCTTCTGTTGCTTTCGAACATGAAAGTGCAATTGTAATAATGAAAGACATTGCCATTTTGTAAGGGAAAGCGCATGCACACACACACGTACACACACGCACACACACACACACCAGCACTCACTAGTGGGTGGCACACAGCACTGCTGTGCATGTCAAACTCAGGTTGTCTTTCAAACTCTTCAGAGCTGACCATTTTGGAAAATGAATGTGTGGTTTATAACACTTTACTGCCAGCCTGCTCTAAGCCCTTCACACGCTCGAAGCACATGGTGCGTAGAGGTGGAGGTGGTCATGAAGACGGGCCTCGCCCTCAGAGCCTTACATTCTACCCGACGCCACACACACACAGATAACTGCAAGCTGGGATGGGCAGTGAAAGGAAGCGAGGCACTAACGGCTGGGGTGGCTCTCCGTGCCATCTGTTACTCTCTTTCCCCCTGCCTAATAACTGCCCTACCTGTGCGGACTTCTCACTAGATTTGAAGTTTCTTGGGAATGGGGCCCGTACCTTATCCCTGCTAGCACGCCTAGCTCTAATTTGCTGAGTCAGGAAATACCGAGGAGAACCCTGCAACCCAGTGTAGGAAGCCGAAGCCCCGAGCACCGTCACCGTAGCCTCACCTTGATTTTGGGAAGGAACCCAATCCGACCTCGCTTGTGCTCCAAATTCCGAGGCTCTTTCACTTTGACTCCCAGGTGCTTCATGTACATGAGGATAACATACTGCATCGTGGAACTAGAGGAGAAAGAGCTCAGTAAAACCAGGCTTCCAGGGAGGGCGGGGGATAACAAAGACATCAAATAATCTCCAAAATCCCAATGTTGCAATTATTGAACTTATTCAAGCAAAAAATGAAGATCTATTCACTGCAGACAGAAAAGGACTCTACTAGGGATGACGTGAGAATATTAGTCAAATAAAATATAGGCCACCAGAGGGAGACCACAGTCTATATTTATAAATGAAAAGAAGTGAATTTAGTTCAGGGCAGACAAGAGAAAAGGTGGCTTCTTTTATTTCTCAAAATTCTTAGGGAAAGAAAACAGTTATATTACCTTCTATCTTCTTCTACAGCCTGAGCAGTCATCCTAAAAAATAAAAACATGTAAAAATAAAATGTGAACGTTTAATGGAAGGGTGCTATTAAACTCAGATACCTGAACCAACAGAACAATGTTTGAGCCCCACCCTAAATCTGTGACCTAGCATAAAATAGCAAAGACCCCTAATCCCAAAGGAACTACACACTTCCACACTCGCGTCACCACCTGTACATAGCTATAGTAGGAAATACTCCCGAAGCTCATACATGGAAACTAATGCAAGTATTCAACCTGTTTTTGATCACCGACTTGAAATTTTAGAGTTCTTCATTTACCAACACCCAAAAAAAGAAACATGGGAAATAAAATATCAACAAAATCCCTAGATTTTTGATTACTGTGACAAAATAAACAACTCCACATGCACGGCCTGCCTGCCCTTCCAAACCTGTCCCACAGCACAGCAAGCACAGCCGGCACTCCAGCAGTGAGGGCGTCCCCGCGCAGGTCCTGTTACTTACAGCACCTCTTCGATTTTGGCCACGATCTGCTCTGCACACACCCGCTCCTTGTCCAGAGCCACCCGGTCCTTGTCCCGCTCTGCGTCGAGCTTGGTCAACTCAGTCTCTGCCAGGGTCAGTCCCATGCTACGTTTCTGCCTGTGGGGAACAGGAGATGTCTCCTGAGTGGCCGAAGGAAAAATCATCTCCCTGGGGAGCCGTTTCATCAGTCTCTACAGCTGGAGTTACAGTTTTCTATTTATGGGCTGATCTCGCCCACGATACCAGAGGGGAAAAGGTTCCGAAGGCACTCCTTCACAGGACCCTGGGACATACCAGGCACAGACATGGCGCTGAGCTCACATCCTGAAGGACGAGGAGTAGGGGCGAGGGACCATCGCTTCCAGGTGTGTGCTACGTTTTAGTAATGTGGTGAAACAACATGGATAACCTACTGCTAAGCTACAAACGTAAGGTGTAACTTTTTCCAGCTTAAAAAAAAAAAAATAGTTCTGGGACCAGTAGATGACGTAATGGCTGTGTCACTGGGTTCCCACGGGGGCTCAAGGCCCAGACTGGGCAGCATAACAATCCTGCCGGGCATGTGTGCGTGCGTGCCCCATATCCTGAGAGGAGAATGGAGGAGAAGGGGTAACGGTGTGGCCATCTCCCCTGGGGGGATGATCTCTTGCTTACAGTCTCTCCAGCAAGTGCATGCACCCTACAGTAAAAATCTCTCTTAAAACAACAACAAAAAAATGAATTCAAAATAACTATCTCAGGTTTTATCTAGCACCAAGCTTACCGAAAGTCTTCTAAGTGCCTCTGAACTTCCGGGTGAACTCTTTCTTGCATGGTGTGGATATAGTGGCGATGCAGATCCTCAGGAATAAGCTCGGGCCTCCTCTTTTCTGCACAAAGAGGAAGAAAGGAATGACCTGATCTGAAGGTGTGCTCTGTGCAGACTGGCGACACAGCAAGGCCAGCTGGTACCAACCTAACCTGGAGCAGGCCCAAGACAAGCCCTCAGTGCATCTTCACCGAGGGCCTTCACCTCAGAATTTAATTTCACTTATCCTTGCATGTGTTACAGACTTCCCTCTGTGATTCAGGGGACTGACTAGCCACCCAGGGACAGGTAAACCTGGAGAGGAGCCGAGCTGCGGGCCTGGAGAGACATCATGCTCCAGGATAGCGCCCTCCACACTCACCGAGATCCGCAGATATCTCGTCAGGAACAGAAACTTTCAGGTGCTAAAACAAAATGGAAACAGAAGATGAAATAGCACGAACGACTTTTCAAGGTATGTATAAATACTTGAGTAAAGCAAAGAAATACAACTTGGATATGTATTCTTTCTGGCACATTCATGCACTAGCTCGTTCATTCATCTAAATTCTTAGCTCTGAAACATTCGACTATTTAACCTTGAAAATAAGCCCATTTCCCAAGGATGGTGCTAGAAGGGACTGCCGACAGCCGTTTCACTGGGTGACTGACTGCTTCCGTGTCGTACTTACTGCTACTGGGTGTGGGGGCTTTGGCTTTCTAGAGCCGTGAGTTACTATGATCAGCTATATAATGAGCTGAGTCAATATAGATAAAACCTAAACTATGTGTATATTATCACATGAAAAACGTACTCATATATAATCATGATTTTTATTTCCTGTACTTGAGAAGTTCACCCTACAGACCACTCATTCTATTCTATCCCCAATCATTTTCTTATGTAAAATGAAAGAATCCTCAAAACAGTCATACTCCAATGAGAAATTATTGGATATCCATGTTGAATGTTCAGAATCTTGGTCTCTAATGAATCTCCTAAAGTAACTAACGTAACTCTGAGACTCACTCCTTTCTAGCTAGAACGTGCCCGTCATGATCCCAGTTGTGAGTCCCTACCCAGGTTGTGTTCCCCTCCCATCCAACTAGAAGGGGAATTTTATTACTTTGCATTTAGGGGGATATCGCAACCTCACGATTACTTTGGATTATATGCCTATTTAAGTCACATAAGCCTAGAATTTAAACAATTTTTATCATAGCTTAAGTTTTAAATTTTAAAATAAGTTACTGCTAAAATGATGCTATCTCTTATAGTTACCTGAACACTGAAATGGACTTCAAATGTTCTCTTTAACTGAAGTTGCCAGGCAATAGCTCAAATCAATGTTCTTAAAAAGCACTCTTAAAAGCACAAGTACAATAGAGTATAGTTAAAAAAGTTCATTTGGGGAACCAGCAGTTAGCGTAATGGCTATGTTGCTGGACTCCCACGTAGTTGACCGTGGTTCGCTTCCTGGACCCGGTGGCTTAAAAAACTCACGCTGGGCGTGTGTGCGTGCGTGCCCAAGATCCTGAGAGGAGAATGGAGGAGAAGGGACTGCGGCGTTACCATCCCCCCTGGGGGGTGATTTCTCGCTTTCTGTCTCTATGTCTCTGTCTGTCTGGCGAGCGCACGCGCCCTATAGCGAAAAACCTCTCAAAAAAAAAAAAAAAGTTCATTTGTATATGTGGGTATTTATATGAAAAAAAAATGTAACTTGTAGCATAAAAGAATAATTAACAAATTAATTGACCAGAATCCTTACCCTTTAATATTAACATAGATCATGAGCAGCAAAGTACAGTTTTGACTTAGCTTAGAGCTCCACTAAGAAATATAAAATTCAGGGACCAGCAGTTGGCGTAACGGCTATGTTGCTGGACTCCCATATAGTATACTGTGGATTGAGTGCCAGACCCGGTGGCTTAAACGCATGCCAAGTGTGTGTGTGTGCGTGCCCAAGATCCCGAGAGGAGAAGGGACTGCGGTGTGGGCATCTCCCCGAGAGGTGATTTCTCGCTTTCTGTCTCTCTGTTTCTCTCTGTCTTTCTGGTGAGCGCACGCACCCTATAGCAAAAACCTCTCAAAAGAAAAAAAAAAGAAATATAAAATTCAAATATAGTTGAATACACTGTCATTTCTTCATGAAAATATAGTATTTTAATAAAAATATGTAATATTCTGTATTTAAAAAATTTTTGCTATGTGGCACATGTACTTGCTTGAGGGGAGGAAGAGAAGTGAGAAAGCACCCTCTTGGGGGATGGTCACGCTGCAATTCCTTCTCCTCTATTCCCCTCTTGGGATTTTGGGCAAGCTTACACACATTCCCAGTGTACTTTTTGAGCTGCTGGGTTGGGAATTTGAACCATGATGTCAGCCATGTGGGATCCAGTTGCCTAAACTGCCATCCTGCTAGTTGGCCCCATGTGTAATAATTTAAACAATGACAATATAATTGGAATCTCCAATTTATTCACATCTAGCTGAGTGACACTATGTGCCAGGAACTGTTTTGTAATGGAGACATGGAAATGAATGAAGAGGACACGGATACTGCCTGATAGAGCTTATATTCAGGGTAGGAGAGTAGATATATAAAAACAAATAATAAAGTATAAGTCATATGGATGAAAATTGCACAAAACTGACAGAAAGTGAAGGGAGAAATGCTTTAAGTCAGTTGTCAAGGAAGCCCTTGTTAAGAAGGAAAGTGTTTTTAACAATGTGAATGTGTGCTCACAGTTTTGTGAAAGGATACAAACAAAAAGGGGCAGGAACCGGAGGAAGAAGTGGGGCTGCGTGAGTGTGTCTGAGGTGAGAGGAAGAGTGCATGCTAATGTGAACGAATCAGTGGAGAACAAGCTGATGCAGCAGGAGAGGGGTAACTGAGTGAGCCTCTGAGCAGGCGTGAGAAGACACTGCGTGGACAGGGGACAAAGGGCAGAGTGCGTGGCAGGGTGAAGGTGGGCCTGTATCTGCCACGAGTTCTCTTCTGCTCTTCGCTTGCCTCAGAGAAGCAGCGAGGTCATGAGCTGAGAAGAGACACAGAGAGGTGATGAGGGCTTAGGGAAGAAGGAACAAGGCAGTCATCGACGGAACTGTGGACAGGAAGACCAGGGACAGCAGCACGGGCGTGGAGAAGCAGGGCTCACTGCTGTCACCCCCAGCAAGGCCGATAGTGAAACTCACTACTTTACGAACATTTCTACTAGGAAAGTCAGACACCTCTACCACGTATTTCAGTGTGAGTGACGTCTTTCCCAACACTCTGTGAACCCGCGCCAACAAACTTCAGAGACCACTTTGCAACTACTTGGATCCATGTATGTATGTGTGTATGTTTGAGAGTGTGTGTGCGAGTCTGTGTGTGAATATATATATATATTTATATGCGTATTATGTGTGTTCTCTCTTTTCATCCCCTTATTCTAATTATGTACATGTAAATATCTGGATGTGTATATGTGTGTGCTTTTATATATATACGAGATATATATAAAAATCTTAATGTTCTTTTATTTAAAAATTTTCTATAATATATATCATATATATATCTTAAAACCTATATGAGAATTTATATGCTTATAACTAATTCAGAAATTATGGGGGGGGGGGGAAATCAAGAGTAATCTAATTGAGATATAGTACAGGTGTCAGAAAGTACAATAGTGCCCACAAACAAGAGGAAAATGAGAAGGCGGCGGCCAGTCATCCGACATACTAAAGCAACAGTTATCGTGCTCAGAACAGCCAGTCATCCGACATACTAAATCAACGGTTATCGTGCTAACTCAGAACGTACCGCTGATCGATCCAGGAAGAACTGATGAAATTCCAGGAAGATGCGGCGGGTCTCCTTGGAATTGGTCTGTTTATACAGGTCTGAATAGAGATAACAGAGCTGTTGTAGAGAAAGAAATGAAAAAGACAATGTGAGGAATCTCGAAAAATGTGATCTGCTCAGCGAAAAGAAATGTCTGAAACAGGTAGTTCACTATAAACAATTTGGTTACTGCATGTAACCAAGTCTTCTTTTAAAAAAATGTATATATTTAAAATAGCATTTTAAGGATCTTTCATATCTATCCTTCTATGTTAGGAAAACCGAAATAAGTCTGCCTACTCGTCCTGTGAGTATGAAAAGTGCTATGGTGCGCAAGTCACGCGAGAACTCTGAATCGGCCAAGGACAGCTGCACTGTAAAGTACATTACCAGCGTGGCAGGGTCGAACTGCGAAACCACGTGGTGCACGAACACCGCCAGGTGAGCGGGGCGAGACTTGAGCAGCTCGATGCTCTGGAAACAGCTGCACTGCCCGTTGATCTGCAGGAAGAAGCAGCCCTGCGTCAGCGATTCCCTACATGCAGCACGGCGGCAGCATGGGCTCCCCTGCACCCGGCTGTGCACATCTCACATGACCACGCAACAGAACGAGTCAACCGCGTTGCTGGCGTGCGTTAGCACCACAGGCTATGCGCTGTCTTCCTCTTCAAGTTAATCAGCGTTCAGGGATAGGTGAGAGGGCAATTTGAGAAGAAAGCTAAGTTTAGGAGATCATTATTAAGGAGTTCAGATGTACACGATTAGTCTGTGAACAGGTGTGGCATTTCTGAACACATAACAATGGCTTTTTGCCCAATAACGGAATGGCTGTTTTTCTTTTTGCTCTCTCTTTTTTTTTTTTTTAAATCTAACTAAGTGGGAAATGGAGTTATAATGACTTTAAGTAAGATAGCAGTTCCTGGAATGTTTTTATAATCCCCCTAAATATGATGAACATGGAAAACAGTAACTATTAAATTTAATGCAAACCAGCACCATAATTTCCATATAATTTTTCACATTTACATAAATTAGTGAAGAAAGTTAATCTAAACAAATAACACCAATTCCAGACAATATCTTCCAGGAAACAGAAGAAGCTCACTTTCCAAATAATTTTTTTTCTTTTTTTTTTTTTTTTTGAGGTTTTTGCTGTTGGCACATGTGATCTTCACAGAGACAACGAGAGGGAAAGTGAGAAATCTCTCCCCGGGGGGGAGGATGGTCATGCTACATCCCTTCTCCTCCACCCTCCTCCTGAGATCTTGGGCACACATGCACACACACCCAGTGTGAGTTTCAAGCCTCTGGGTCTGGGACTCGAACCACGGTTGACCTAATAACTAGCATCTACAAAAATTCCTACAGCTAATATCATACTTGATGAGAAAAGACTGAGTGCTTTCTCCTAGGACTGGGAAAGACAAGGAAGTTTTGCCATCCCCATTCAGTCCTGTATCGGATGTCCCAGCCAGTAAGGTAAAGACAAGAACGAGAAATAAAGGATGAGGAGATTGGAAACAAGGAGACAGTGACTGTCTCCATTCACAGACAACATGGTTGTCTAGGTATAGAATTCCAAAAGACTTATTAAAAATCTTCTAGGTGCATTTTGTAAGACCATGGGACAAGAATCACACTAAACATATCCTATACACCATCAATGAGCAACTGGGATTTGAAATAAAAAAATACATATCATTTTCGAGAACATCCTTTTCCCATCCCCCACTAATAAAATGAAGTACCTACGTATAAATCAACAGTTTCACTCTCACTGTTTACACACACACACACACGAAAAATGTGATCTGCTCATTGAGTAGGAATGTTTGGAACAGGAAGGTCACTATAAACAGTTTGGCTACTGCTATGTAATCAAATACACACACACACATATATCTGTACATATATATGTGTGTGTGTATGTGTGTGTGTGTGTGTGTGTGTGTGTGTGTGTACATTTTGGGTTGTCTGGACAGTCATAATGCATTTTTACATGGAAAAGTATGTCATGACTTTCCTGATTAAAGTTTTATATATTTAAAACTTATATTTATAAAAACAAAAATATCCCCCCCAAGGCGCCTAGAGAGGCAGAGTGAGGGAGAGAGAAATACCCCTTTCTCCCTCCCACAGTGCACGGTCACACCACAATCCACTCCCCTCCATTTCTCCATCCTGGTGTTTTGGGTATGCGGGCACATGTGACCATTATGTTTTTTAAACCTCCAGGTACAGGATTCCAACTGCTTGGTCCACGTGTGGGATCTGGTTCCCTTAATGACTAGGTCACAGGGCCCCGTGCAGGCTTTAAAAGCAGACATTTCTATTGTAAAACTAAAACAAGCACTTAGCCCAAAGGTCTGTTGGTACTAAGATTTAATTTCAAACCCTTACAAGTGCTACGTTAATCTTCAGAAAACGTTCATTTTGCAACAAATTGGGTATCTCGGAAAAGTAACCATCTGTGTTTAGAAAGCAGCCATCACCTGCTCGTGCTCAGTGCCAAAATCATCGTCCTCTGCTCCAATGATATGAGGTGCTGTCCGGGCTGAGGGGCTCCCGACCAGTGACTGCGTGTCCTGCGACATGGAAGAAGACAGAAAGAGAAACGGCATGGCAGACGGCGGTCAGATTCAGAAAAAGAAAACCCAACCATCAAAAAGACATGGCTCACTGGGATGTGTCTTATTTTCCTTGAACCACTTTATTTCCAACGTGGTGGTCCTCACACGGTCAAAGCCATGAGCTGCTGTAGTAGAGGGAGTGATTACCGCAGTACTGATTGCTTTTGGGGGAAGGAGACATCTCCCCTGGAAACAGTAAATACCCTTTGCTCGCTACGCCCTTGGTTATCTGATTCTAATTCCTTTCTGTATGCTACATTTATGAATTCAGACACACCTAGCCCTTGTTACAGAAAGAAGTAAAGTTGGCTTACATAAATATCTACAATTAAAAAAAAATCAAATCAAGTACAGTAAGTGAAGACAACAGGGCAAAGGGAAAATGATAAGACAAAATTAGCAGAGAGGTTAATAAATGTGAGACACAGTAACCACAAATTTCCACTAATGATACAGAATTGAAAGCCATTACCTCTCAAAAAAAAAAAAAAAAAAAAAGCTGTCACTGAACCTTATTTTTAAATGTCTAATTCATTTTCATTAAGTGCATAAAGCAGGGCTTCAAGACATTCTGCTAAGTGAAGTAAGCTGATCAAAAAAGGACAAACACTGTGTAATTGCATTTACATGAGCACCAAAAATAGCAAATTCACAGAGACAGAAAGCAGAACGGTGATTGCCAGGGGCCAGGAGCTGGGGAGCAGAAAAGGGGGAGTATGAACCTAAGTGTGTAAAGGCGGGGAAAGTGGAGAGTTCTGGCGATGGATGGCGGTGAGAGGTGCACAGCGATGGGACTGCACCTCACGCACACTGAACAGTGGTTAGAAGTTTTATGTTAAATGTATTTTACCCCCATAATGAGATAATAGCAAGCAACCTTATACCAACTATGCAGTATCTCTCCATTCATTCAAATCCTCACTCAGTTCCTTCAATAAATTGGAGATTTTACTCCAAACGTGCACATGGACATCTGTAGAGCACCTTCCGTGCAAGGAAAGCTGAAGGCGGCTGAGGTATGGACAGCGCTGCCGCGCACGGGCTGCATACTCACAGGGTCCGCAACCACGTCGGTTTTCTCCGAGGTCTCCTCTAGATAAATCCTCTCTTTCAGGCTGCTCTTGGGACTCTAATGAAAAAAAAGAAAAAGATTTTAATCCATTTCAACAGGCTAAGGGAAGATGAGGAAAAACAGTGTAAAAGACGAACGTTTTCCTCCTGGCTTTGGCAAGGCACTCCCTCTTCTCAGCTTTCCAGTGTTAATGTTGGTAACAATACAGATGCAAGAGAAAGTCTCCTCATCTTTAGACCTGGGGGTACTTTTCTAACCAATCGCTCTAACTAGATAGATTACTTATCTCCAAACACATGTCAGAATCAAACTCTTAACTTTTGTCCATCTTCCCTAACCCTTGCCCCCTACCCAAACCATTCTTTCTTTCCAAGTTAAAAGCATTTTGCTCTATTCATATGAATGAAATTAAGCTATTTTTCTCTCAGTATCACATAAAAGCCGCTGCATGGGTTTTCATAAAATTTACCAGGTGTGTTTTGAATGGATAGATGACCTAATGTAAAATGCAAACTATTAGGAGATGCAGAGAATTCACTTTGGAGGGATGACAACCACCCCTAACAATGCGAGCCATTCTTCAGAGCAACTGAAGAATAAGAGAGTAGTGACTCCTGTCTGAAAAGGAACATACATGTTAGCTATACACACTCTGAGATACCACAGGATAAAGAAAACAATAGTTTCAGGGACCAGCAGATGCCATCATGGTTACATAGTTGGGCTTCCACATGGTCGACTGCAGTTCAAGTCCTGGACCGAATGTCTTAAAACTCATGCTGGGCTTGTGTGCGTGCGTGCTGAAAATCCCAAGAGGAGAATGGAGGAGAAGGGATTGTGGTGTGGCCATACCCCCCCCCCCCCCGGGGGGGGTGATTTCTTGCTTTCTGTCTCTCTGTCTCTGTCTCTCTCTATCTCTCCAGCAAGCACATGCGCCCTAAAGCAAAAATCTCTCAAAAAGCAACAAAAAAGAAAACAATGGTTTTAAATGCATGTTCTACTTTGGAGAAATGGATCACTGGGTATTAGGTAAGAGATGCAAAAGATAAAATCAGAATAATCCTATCACGAAAGGCAAGAAAGCTCTTAGATATTGGAAAGTCAGTCAAAGAACACAGGAGGGACCGGCAGATGGCGTAATGGCTATGTGGCTGGACTTCTATGTAGCTGAAGATCCTGAGAGGAGAATGGAGGAGAAGGGACTATGGTGTGGCCATTCCTCCTGGGGGATGATTTCTTGTTTTCTCTCTGTATCTCTGTCTCTCTGGTGAACAGACACTGTCTATAACAACAATCTCTCTTAAAAAAAAAAAAAAAAAGAAAGAATGAAAAGACCACAGGGGACAACTACTTGAGGGTCCTCCCACCGACCAAAAACAGGGTAACTCATGTTAGAATCTGTGGATTCAAAATATCACCCACACACGCTCAGTGTTCATCTTTGTAATTTACTAGAGTATCAGCTTTTCTGAAAAGAACTGAGGAAATGATTCTTTAAAAGACAAAGAATCAGGCCAGCCTGTGATATGGTGGTTAGGGTGACTGGATCCAATGTGGGTGACTGTGAATTTCAAATCCTGGATCTGGCAGCTTGAGAAACACGCCAGGATGTATATGCATGCCCAAAATGAAAAGGAGGGTGAGGTGGAGGAGAAGGGACTGCAGTGTGGCCAATCCCCACGTGAGGGTGCTTTCTCACTCCTCCCCTTTCTCTCTCTGTCTTCTCCCTCTGGTACATGCACAAACTCTCTCGCAAGCTGAGAAGAGAAGAGAAAAAGAATGAGGATCAAGGTGAAGGATTTACCCTACATTTCCTGTGTAATCTATATTATAGACTACCCTAATAGCTAGTAAGGAAAAAATCCTCCTTATAAAGTAATTCCGGCTAATAAATACGGGAAGAAATACAGAATAAAAAATTGTAATACAAGAGCTTTTCAAAAGGTTCTTGGAAAATGCAGATTATTAACAAAAATTACGTGTGGACTTCAAACAATTTTTGGACCAAAATAAACTCAGACTAACTTGGTGAAACATGTCAGAAGAGGATCTAGATCTAGTTGGAGGCACTAAGGACATGACAGTTTTTGAAAAGAGTCCTAATCAAAGTAACATGAAGTCTGCTCATATAGCAAGAGACAAACCCGGCATTTACAGTGCAGTCGGGCAGGAGAAGAGCGCAGTCATGGAACTCCGCCAGAAGTCCATCAGGACAGGGCCGCAGAGGAAGCGGCAGCCACAGACGGAGAGCCTGCTTTAAGAAGATGGGCCGGCAGCTGGTGTGGTGAAGGTGCTGGGCCCACAGGGCTGACTCTGGACTTGAGTGCTGGACCTGGTGGCTAAAAAATCATGCTGGGCACGTATGCATGCACACCCAGAATCCCAAGAGAAAACGGAGGAGACAGAACTGTAGCCTGGCCATCCCCCCCGAGAGGGAGGTGATTTCTCACTTTCCCCCAATATCTTGCTCTCTCACTTTCTGTCTCTCTCCAGTGAGTGTACTCACTCTGTGGCAAAAAAAAAAAAAAAAAGGTGAAAGACTGGGCCAGCCAGGTGGTGTGGTGGTGGTTAGGGTGGTGGATCCCACATGGCCGACTGCACAGTCGAGTCGTAAACAGAACACGAATGGTGCTCGCTGCCAGCCCCCAGCTCTGTGGGGCTCTGGGGTTACTGCTGTGCCACAGGAGCTGGGCCGAGATCCTGAAGCGAGAAGCGTTTCTGAGATGCACCGTAACAGGGGCCAGCAGGAGGCACGGAGGTTAACGTCCTGGACTCTCAAGTGACCGACTGCAGTTTGAGTTCTGCACCCGCAGCTTGAAAATCACACCAGGTGTGTGCGTGTGTGTGCATGCACACCCCACATCCTGACAGGAGACTGGAGAAGGGATGTGGTGTGCCCCCCACTTTCCCAATCTCTGACCTTCTCTGGCAAGCACAGGCACCCTATGGCAAAAAGACTTAAGATAAATAAACAAAAGCAGCACTGTAACAGGGACGGCACACGGCTTTACCAGGACTGCCTGGAAGACAGGGCATAACCGAGCAATGGCTACCAAGAGGCAGAGTGGTCTAGGGTCTAGACAGAGCAAAAGGGACTGGTCAAGAGCGAAGGTCATGGAAATCGTTTTGGGGATTCTCAAGGTGTTTGGTTTGCCGACTTCCTAAAAGGCCAAAGAATGACAAGATCTGCTAATCATGAGAGCGCGCTGAGAAAGTCAGCCGACGCGTTAGCAGGGAACACCAAGGAAAGCTCCACCGGGTTCTTCGCCACCACGACTGTGCTTCTGCTCACTCCTCTTCTCAAACACCGGCGACTCTGTATCCACCCAACAGTCCTGAGTTGGCTCCTTCAGCTTTCGGTTTTCCCACCAAAGCATCTTTTCATGGCTCAACTCCCAGGCCCCTCTGCTATCAAAGGATGGAATAAACGGCTGGCACCATCACTTACAAAAGAATCTTGAAATTGATGGGGCTTTTGTTGAGAAATTAATTCTATACATACATACATTTATTAGTAAGACACATGCACTCACCAGAGCAAGAGGGAGAGAAAGAGAGAAATCACCCCCAGGGGGGACGGCCACACCGCAATCCCTTCTCCTCCATTCTCTTCTCAGGGTTTTGGGCAATACATGCACCCACACACACCCAGTGTGATTTCCAAACTGCTGGGTCTAGGACTAGAACCATGCTGTCAGTCACGTGGGATTCAGCGGCCTTAGCCTCCATGCCACTTGCTGGTCCTAAAGTCTGCACCTTTAAATTCCAGTTTTCCATGAACTATTTCAAGTTGCCTCATTTGTATCATTCTTTTTTTTTTTTTGGAGAGGTTTTTGCTATAGGGCGCATGTGCTCGCAGACAGACAGAAACAGAGAGACAGAAAGCGAGAAATCACCCCCCAGGGGGGATGGCCACGCCGCAATCCCTTCTCCTCCATTCTCATCTTGGGATCTTGGGCACGCACGCACACACGCCGGCGTGAGTTTTAAGCCACCGGGTCTGGGATGCGAACCGTGGTCGACTATGTGGGAGTCCAGCGACATAGCCATTACACTAACTGCTGGTCCCTCATTTGTATCATTCTTTCGAAATTCCTAATAAAATCATGGATTTAGAGGCTAGCTCTTGATGGCAGTGGTAGCATGCTGGATCTACGTGGAGGGTCACAGGTTCTATTCTCCAGCCGACCTGTACACACCAGATGCATGCACCCACCATCCCAGCGGGCCGGGAAAGCTGCAGGGGGGGATCATGGTATGAGACTCTGTTGGGGTAACTTCTCTCCTTCCTTCTCTTCCACTCTCACTCTCTCATGAAAGAAATAAATTTAAAATATAAGAAGGTTATGGGGCCAGCAGGTGGCATGGTGGTTAAGGTGCTGATACCACATGGCTGACTCTATGATTCAAGTCCTGGAACTGGCGACTTGAAAGACACACTGGGCATGTGTGGGTATATGCCCCAAATACTGAAAGGAGAATGGATGGAAAGGGGGTGATTTTTCACTTTCTCTCTCTTTTTCTATATCTCTCTCTCTCTGGCAAGTACATGTGCCCTATGGCAAAAAAAAAAAAAAAAAAAAAAAAAAAAAAAAAAAAAAAAATCTAAAAAAAAAATGTAATGAGAGTATGAATAATGGATCTAGCAATGGCATATAAACACAGTACACAAAAGCTTGATGGGGAACTCTGTAATGCAGGACTCATGCTGATATCACCTGGCTGCCCTAAACAAACAGGTGCCGACAGTATGGCAAGCGTCGCTCCTCCTGACGTGATGGACCGGGTGCACACAGCACCACCATGACCTGTTTGCCAAACAATAGCTACCACGCCTTAATCTAATGAAGACTCTAGATCTACCAGTTTTCAGAAAATAGAGAGAGAGGAACATGCTACATAATATCATGAAATACAATTAGAGGGACCAACAGATGGCACAATGGGTACATTGCTGGACTCCCACGTAGTCAACCGCAGTTCGCATCCTGGATCTGGCGGTTTAAAATTCATGCTAGGTGCATGTGTGTGTGTGTGCATGCCCAAACTCCCAAAAGGAGAATAGAGGCGAAGGGACAGCAGTGTGGCCATAGCCCTGGGGGTGATTTCTCACTTTCTGTCTCTGGTGAGCACATGTGCCTTATAGCAACAATCTCTCTAAAAAAAAAGAAGATACAATTAGAAAGTGGATTGTTTTTGAGCCAGTAGGTGGCACAGTGGTTACGGTGCTGGACTTCCACATGGCTGACCATTGTTTGAGTCCTGGACCTGGTGGCTTGGAACTCACGCCAGGCGCATGTGCTTACATACATGTCCAAAATACCAGAAAGAATATGGAGGAGAAGGGGATCGCAGTGTGGCCATCCCCCTAGGGGATGATTTTTCACTTTCTCCTCTTACTGTCTCTCTTGTCTCTCTCTAGCGAGAACACATGCCCTATGGCAAAAATAATTTTAAAAAATTATTGTTTTTTTTAAAAAAGATAATTTTATTGGGTATATGAAGAGACTTTCAAAAGTCTGTAGAAAGTCAACTTAAAATACGAGTTTATTTTTGTATAAAACTTCTTCAAATCCATGCAGTTTCTTCATAATATTTATTTTTCCGTAACTTTTCGAAGAGCCCATGCTTGACCTGATTCCTTTAACTAATTAAGTAACTAAAGGCAAGGAAAAAAGACAGGAAGAGGAAGAACCACCCTAAATTACTGAGACTTACTGATTTATCAACCAAAGGCAATGTATGAAGACTTTGACAGGATCCTAATTCAAATAAACAAGCTATAAGAGCTCATTAGAAGACAGAGTAATCAAATTGTACATTAAGAAAGTATTAATTCTAAAGGTTTAATAATGATAAAATTATATGAGGGGGCCCTTTAGAAATTGGTGGAAAATGCATATTATGAAAAATATTGTATGGATTTTACCTTTTTTTTGGTAAGAATGACAAAAATATTATAGTCAGCCACACATATGGGGTCAATAGAAAACAGTGCATTAATTTTAGTTAGATTTTTTGTTTTGTTTTGTTTTGTTTTTTGCTGTAGAGTATGTGTGCTCACTGGAGAGAGACAGTGACAGAGCTAGGAAAACTGAGAAATTTCCCTACCTTGGGGGGATGGCCACACCACAGTCCCTTCTCCTCCAGTCTCCTCTTGGAACCTTGGGCAAGCACACACACATGTCTGGCATGATTCCCAAGCCGCTGGGCCCAGGACCTGAACCACAGTCAGCCATGTAGGAGTCCAGCGTCTTAACCACAATGCTACCTTCTGGTCCTGTACATTCATATGTTAATCCCAGTTCTCTAAGAACTTTTAAAGGTCCCTTCATGTTTGTATGTATGTGTATATATATACACACACACACATACACACACACACACACACACACACACACACACATATATATATGAGGTTTTTGCTATAGGGCGTATGCACTCACCAGAAAGACAGAGAGAGACAGAGAGATGGAGAGACAGAAAGCAAGAAATCACCCCCTGCGGGAGGGATGGCTACGCCACAATTCCTTCTCCTCCATTCTCCTTTCGGGATCTTGGGCATGCATGCCTACGCACCCGGCATGAGTTTAAGCCACTGTGTCCAGGACTTGAACCGCAGTTGACTACATGGGAGTCCAGCAATGTAGCCATTATGCCAACTGTTGGTCCCAAGGCCCCTTCATATTTTAACATCTTGCCTGTTAGAGACAGTGTTAGCGAAATGATATCTTAGAATTATTTTAACACAATCTAGCGTCTGCAGGGTGTGGGTGTCGGGTCTGGACAACAGTTTCAGCACTTCTGGCAGAGGGCTAAGGACGAGTTATCAGGGACAGGGGATCCTTACGTAGTCTCACTACTTTGGAGTATGTCTGAAAATCTTTGAAATAAATACCTTTTCAAAACTATCAGCTGCAAACTGAAAATAGGTAAGACAGATGCTCCTAATTCTAGATGATTTTTGAGCAAGTTGTTTCTCTTGTGAGAACTGGGTATGTGGGCATTCTTTAAAGCCTTCTCCAAGGGAGCAAAAGCAAGGTTTGGTTTGGTTTTCACAATGCTAGTATCACTAATACCACAAGACACTGTCATGCCATGTATTGCTAGAGGTTGCGCACACTGGCTAGAGTCAGAGGGAGGGCGGGGAGGGAGGCAGGAGACACAGAAAGCACCTTCCTCTACTTCTCCATGCCACCAGCATCTGGGGCAGGCACGCACATATACCTGGGTGTACGCCAAGCTGCCTGGGATAGGATCCGAACCACGCTCGGCCATGTGGGATCCAGCTTAACTGCTGCACTATAGGGCCAGCCATAAAGGCTATTTATAACAATTAAAAAAACAAGTGTTGGGGCCGGCAGTGGCGGCATGGTGGTTAAGGTACTGGACTCCCACAGGGCCAACTGAGGTTTGAGTCCTGGACTTGGCAACTTGCTTTTTTCACTTTCCCTTTCTCTCTCTCTGGTCAAATTGAAAAATAATGATAATAGATGAATAAATAATTTTTTAAAAACCTGTTGATTCAAAAGATAAGAGTGGGTCTGGCAGGTAGCATGGTGGTTCAGGTGCTAGACTCCCACAAGGCCGACTGCGGTTCAAGTCCCAGATCTGGTGGCTAGCTTTTTCACTTCCTCTCTCTCTCTCTCTCTCTCTCTCTCTCTCTCTCTCTCTCTCTCTGATAAGCACATGAGCAAATAAAATAAATAAATGAATAAATTTTTTTAAAAAGGTAAGACTGGTTTCTCCAAACTTACTGCATATAATTAAAAAACACTAAAAAAAAAAAAACAACTAATGACTACTTTCTTTTCAAATAATTCTTTCATTTAACTTTATTTATTTATTTATTTGAATTTGACCAATTTGACCTGAGAAGGACAAAGTGGGGGAGGGGGCAAGAAAGCAAGCTGCCAGGTCTGGGACTCAAACTGTGGTCAACCATGTGGGGGTCCAGCACTCTTAACCGCCACCCCACCTGCCGGTTCCCAAACAGACATTTAGCCTCAAAAAGATTCTTGTGACCAGCCTCATTACAGATATGTCAGCAGAGACAGGTAACGGTACTCCAGCTATTTATAAACTTGAGTTAAAATACAAGCGGAAGAGGAGAGGGGTGGCTCAGGAAATACCCCAAACTGCTGGTAGAGTGTCTGTCTGTCTGTATGCACACACACAGAGAAAGAGAACTCATATAGTTCTGTTTAAATCATTTGGAGAATTCTTTTGCTGAATAAAGTTCTCAAGAAAATTACCTAAAAAAAAAAAAAAAAAAAAAAAAAAAGATTCTTGTGGGAAACAAACCAGTTTATTATATGCTCAGGAGATAGCCTAACTGGGATTCTTTCATTTCTCACTCATTTATTTGGCCTCGGTTTCCTCGTCTATAAAAATGGTGACTGTGCTTCATTAAATTACTAAGAAACTTCAGATGATCTAAAAGGCATAAGGGCATGTTCTGGCAGCAAGCAGGTATTTAGTAAATGGAACGTTAACCATTAGACGTGCGTGTGCGAGGCTGCCACTGAGTCAAGCCGCCCTTACAGACCTCCGCCTCTCTATTCCAGCTCAGTGCCCACCCTGACGTGCTCCTGACGGTGCCTCTCCTCCACAGGTAAGATACAGCCCACCAGGGTGCCCATTTATTCTCATTTCTCCTGCGAGAGACAGACAGAGATAGAAAGAGAAACAGCAGGGTCCTGACAGTGTAACCCACTTCCCTTCTCCTCTATTCTCCTCTTGGGATTTTGGGCACTTGGGCACATACTCACATGCAACTGGTGTGGTTTTCAAGCCGCTGGGTCCAGGACTTGACCTGTGGTAGACCATATGGGAGTCCAGAGCCTTAACCACCATGCCACCTGCTGGCCCTTATTCAAAACTTTGATATGCCAGGTTACCCCTACATTTTCACTGCTCTCCCCAAATGTGTGCATTTTCATACCTCAGTGCCTTTACATCTGTCTCTCATTCATGGAGGAAGTAATTAAGTAAGAGATATTTATATTTAGAGTGCTGGTACTTTGGAGTTAGGGGAAGTAAATACTTATGCCTGGGTAAGTTTGGCAAGTCATCTGATCACTTTGGCCTCAGGTTGCTTTCTTCTCTAAAGTTACTATAACAATAGTACTACCTCACAACACTACATTAAGAGGTAACTAAGATAAGGAATGCAAAATACTTGTCACAGAGTATGGTATGTATGCTCAGCAAATGTTAACAAGCACACATTTTTTTCCTTTGAGTCAAAATTGAAATTTTCCATTAGAACCTTTAGCTGACCTTATCACACGATTCCTATTACCATCCTTTGAAAAAAAAAAAAAGCTCAAATTTTCTTTGAAGGAAGAACTAAGTCGTTGGGCCCAAAACTCAAAAGGTAGCCTAAATGATGGCTAGCCTGGGGCTTTCGAATGTTTTTAACCACACTATAAGTTATTTCTTTCTTTTTTTTAGGTTTTTGCCATAGGGTGTGTGTGCTAGCCAGAGACAGACAGCAGAATGTAAGAATGTAAGAAGTCACCCTGGAGGGGATGGCCATACCGAAATCTCTTCTCTTCCGTTCTCCTCTCGGGATTTGGGGCATGTACACATACATGCCTGGCGTGAGTCTCAAGCCACTGGGACTCAAACTGCAGCCGGCCATGTGGGAGTCCAGTGCCTTAACCACCATGCCACCTGCTGGCCCCACACTAGACTCTTCGGTTAGAGAGAAACCCTATATTGTTAACCAGCACATGTATTTGTATGTGCGTATACAACAAAAGTAACATCTCTTCCATGTGTAAACCATTCTTATTGCCTATTCTGCTCTTTAAAAAAATACCTTCATAACCATTAAATTGATTTCATTAAATTGATTTCATGATCCAAAGTCACAAAACACCGGCTCAGACTACTTCTCTCATCATTTTAAAGTCATTATTCCTGCAACTGCGTCCTAAACCCAGCCTGTAAATATTCTAGGACTATGGTGTTACAGCATATCTCATTCTAAACATATCATCATCATCTTAACATACACCCATGTTTGTCTGGAAGCTTCTGGGCTAATGAGGAAAGGGCCCTGGGCCATTAGCTGAAGTCTATTTAACAGGACTGAGACTTTTTCCTCCTTGTCATGGCCAAGTGCCCCATGACTCAAGCCTGAGTCACTCTGACCACAAATGGAATATTAACATGCTCTTAAAGATATCCACCGCTGGCCTCTCGGTTCAGTAAGAAAGCACTGGCATTATTAACTCCTCTACCCACAAACAAGACGCCTGCTGGGAAATTCCATCCCCGCAAAGAAACACTTGGCAATGGGTTTCTGAGGGAAAGTGAACTCTGGAATTAAACACTCATTTACGAGAGTGTCCAGCATTCTTCTTCATCAAATTGCTATCTCAAACACGGGATGGCAGAAAGGAAGTCACAAGACATCTCTGATTCGCACAGCTTAAAGTGAAATCTAGACGGGGGATATAAAGAAGATAAAAGACTCGGGACACAGGGTACTTACGTCAGCGTTGTCACTGCTGGGCCGCGACGCATCTCCACTGCCGCAGTCACTCCTGCCCAGGCCATCTCCAGGATCTGCTTCTGCCTCGCTGCTGGGTAGGGTGTCACTTAAAGGCCTGCCGGGTGTGACAACAGCTCCATCCTACAACAGGCGGCAGGAACACACAGGAGAGAGCTGGCATTACTGCCTGCATATAGAGGGCACCACCTTCTACGTGCGACTGCTGGCCGGCAGGTGCTCTCCGCGACCAAGGGTGCAGAACGTCCCACCAGCACAAAGCCTAAGTCACTACTTACTCTTATTTAAAAATGCAATGTCTTTAAAGGCAGAGAAAGTGATAGTAAAGAGAGTAAAATGGCAGACTTCTAAATACAACAAACAGGTAGAGCTTGTTCATGTATATAGTTTGTATCTGCAGGTAGTAAAGACTATTACACCACAACTTCTTAACTATATTCTAACACATCAGAGTTTCAATAAATTGCCAATTCTGGGACAATGCTTCAACCACACATTATTATAAACATTTAGATTAGGGACCATATGTTTACAGTCTGAACAGGGTAAGGGTGTTATCTTGCTCACTACTAACGTACAGCTATCGATGTTACTGAAGAATACGACTTACACTTGAGCTGGCTAGAGGGACTGGAAGTAAAGGGGGAGAAAGTATAACAAACACACTACACCAGGAAGCAAGGGCTTTATACACTGTGTGACCTTGTACAAGTCACTTAGCCAGTCTGGGCCCTAGTCTTCTCAACCTTAACATGACTTTGAAAGGTATTTAAAAGGAGCAGATTAAGTTAGATGATCCCAAGGAATCCTTTTAGTTTACAAATAGGTGGCTAAAACTCAGACATAAGTCAGAAATAAGTGACAAAATGAAGCTTTCACCCGTTTTAAATGTACAGGCAATCTGTCCGTTTTCTTTAAGATGAGCTATAAGAAGTTTTACATACGCTAACTCTAGAAATTACAGAATATATCTGGTTAACATAACACTGGGCTATTTTTTCCTAACGAGACCACTATTTCTATAACTTATACCTAAACTGCAAAATCTATTGACATCTACTGAAAAATCACAACGATTAGTCATAATAGTACAAATATGCTCCGAGATGCTTGGTCCAGTCTGATCACTACCGAGATACATGACCTCACGCGGGTTACTCGGTCTCTCCATGTGTGTCTTGAAATGGGGACACCACGGGCCGACCTCACTGGGTTGCTGGGCAGTTAATCAGAGAACCCTTGTCTGGGTTAGCTTGATGCCTGCCATGCTGTGAAGTCTCACAGCCCTACTTACACACACGTCAACTGTCATGCTGTGTTATGATGGCAGGAATGAGCCACGAAAATGAAAATACACTTTACTAGTTTGTCATGTCAAAGCAAAAGCACTCAATCCTTTGAAAAATTATTATGGAAGAAAGAAATGTGATACTGTGAGCGAGTGAGGAGACGCTTACTTTCCTTAACCATCGCTCTGTAACATCCTGCACAAGACATCCTCGCGCCCACTACTAGAAAGACAACTTTTCCCAAAAGCATTGCGACACTCTCCGACACACTCCCGGAGGACACTCTCCTGAGAGGCGGCGGCCCTTCCTGCGGTGACGCTACCTGAGCTGAGCCGGTGGCTTTCGATAACTGTTCTTGCAGCTGAGGGATGTGCTTCTTGGTCTCTTGAATCTCTTTTAGCAATCTTTGGGCAGGTGTTCGGTTGTAATCTTCCTGCAGTAACTGAAAAGTTATAAAAATATTTTGAGAATTACTTACATCAAGAAAATATAGAAGAAGCCCATTCTTAATCGTTAAAACAGCTACAGGCATTGTTTATGACACTGCTTGATCGCGTGTCTGATAGACGCCAAGATGGATAGGCCCACTCCCGACTTCGCTGGTCTGCACACCACCCCGTCCCTAACGTGGTACCTGTAGCCGCTCCTGTTCTTTCTGTAACATTTTCCTCAGAATTTCTACCTTCTGGCTGTGAACCACATTGTTTTCCTCCTAGGAAAAGATAAAAAATGAAATGAAACACAACCAACCAATACAGTGAAGTTAAAATAAATAGAAGAAAAAATGAGACGCACAATGTTCTGCCTCAGCTCTGATTATTGCTACCTAATGGATTTCCTCTGCCTGGTGGTGGTTATGAAGACAGGCTTTTAGACATGACACTTATAAAGAGAAAGGTTCCAGAGAAATTCCTGTCCCTCTGCTTCACTTTTACTAAACTATGTTAAAGAGAACATTCAACACCGAAAGAAAGAAGTTGCCAGAAGACTACAAGTAACATCTTAGATAAGGGGTCTTCAAGAAACCCACAGAAAATGCATGTTATGAAGAGACTACACATGCATGGATTTCTTTTTTCTTTCTTTTTTTTTTTTTTTTTTAAGAGAGATTTTTACTACAGGATCTTTGCATCTGCTGGAGAGACAGAAAGGCAGAAAGCAAGAAATCACCCCACAGCGGGGAATGGCCACACAGCAATCCCATCTCCTCCAGTCTCCTCTTGGAATTTTGGGCGTGCACACACACATGCCTGGCGTGAGTTTTAAGCCACTGGTGTCGGAACTTGAACCACGGTTGACTATATGGGAGTTCAGCAATGTAACCATTATACCATCTGTTGGTCCCAGATTTCAAAACTTTTTTGCGCTAACAAAAATGAGTATTTTTAATTCCATTTCCCATGAACGTCTTCAAGTCCCCTCATCCCTTCCCTCTTCTGGGTCTTTCTCATGTATGTCTCAGATTCCCAGGGGCTCCTACTTTTTTTTTTTTGTTTTTTTTTTTGAGAGGTTTTTGCTATAGGGTGTGTGTACTCGCCAGAAAGACAGAGAGAGACAGAGAGATAGAAAGCGAGAAATCACCCCCCAGGGGGGATGGCCACTTCGCAATTCCTTCTCCTCCATTCTTCTCTCAGGATCTTGGGCATGCATGCACAAGTGCCCGGCGTGAGTTTAAGCCACCGGGTCCAGGACTCGAACCACAGTTGGCTACATGGGAGTCCAGTGACATAGCCATTACACTAACTGTTGATCCCAGGGGCTCCTGCTTTAAATACAGCAACTCCGACAACTCCCTAACTCATCTCCTACCATTGTCCCGTGTTTCATAACCCTATAATAATTTTACCAAATTGGCCTTCCTATCATCACATCATTCTCTTGCTCAAAAAAATGTTTAAGATTTTTAAGGCTTCTCTAGTTATGTGGAAATTAGCCTGAAGGTTGTAATTTTTCAAAGTCAATTTACTTTGTTCAAGTGCATCTCTCACTATGTACACCCTGAATAGCATGGGTCAAACCACAGTGGCCCTTCCCTAAAACTTTTGGTGCTTTTTTGGCTATTGCTACTTCTGTTATCTGGGTTGCCTTCTTCCCAGTCACCACTACTTAAAGGTGACCTGCCTTTTAAGGTGGATGAAAATAAGCCGTTCTCGTAAAGGCGTCCTTATCACAGCAGGGTGCATGTTCTCCCTCCCTGTATATTCATAAAACTTAGTGTAGTTTTTCCTTCATAATGCCTACACTGTCTTTGTATTATAGTTACTTGAATATTCTTGATTCAATTTCAATCAACAAGGGTTTATTAAGCACCTACTACATGCCGTGCAATATTTCAGGTACTAGAAACATAACAGTAAACAAAATAATGAAAAGTAAAAAGCCTGTCCTCCCAAAGTATGTATTCTTTTTTTTTTTTGGAGAGGTTTTTTTTCGCTATAGGGCACGTGTGCTCGCCAGACAGACAGAGAGAGACATAGAGACAGAAAGCGAGAAATCACCCCCCAGGGGGGATGGTCACGCCGCAATCCCTTCTCCTCCATTCTCCTCTCGGGATCTTGGGCACGCACGCACATGCGCCCGGCATGAGTTGTAAGCCACCGGGTCCAAGACGCGAACCGTGGTCGACTACGTGGGAGTCCAGTGACATAGCCATTACGCTAACTGCTGGTTCCCCAAAGTATGTATTCTAAGATGACTAAGGACTCTAAACATAGAATATCTTAATTATATTTTTTTGAGTAACTCATTGTTTTATATTATATATGGTAGGTGTTTAATATTTATTGAATGAAATCTTCTGTGATAACAGTTTGTAGTCATTCCAAATTATGTCATTTTTATCTTAGAAAGTCACTTCCTAGAATCTTGACCTTAATTTGTCCATCAGCCCATTATTTCAAAACCCTTACTGTAAAGCAAAGGCACCTTTGTACAACTGAGCCTTTCCTAAACATGCCCCCACTCTTACCCCCATGAGCACAGGGCTGGTGATTCTCTCCATGTTCCCGGAGGCTCCAGGTGAGTGAGGGGATGTCATGATGGGAGACATAGGTCCAGTGACTGACGCTTCTACTTCTGAATCGGCAAGTGGGATCTGGGGCGACCCAGGGGGACGTCCCTGGACAGTGAGAGCTACATAGGAACCAGCTTGGGGTGGGAGAAGGGAGGAAGGGAAAAGAACATTGTCAAGAAAACGTTTCATAGCACTTCACTACTTAAGCTTTGACAGTTCTCTAAGATCTAGTTATGTGAAAAAGTCTGCATAGCTGCTAATCATGCTTCTGCAGAAAGAGAATCCAATTTGTCATTTATATAAATGCCCTAAAATTCTTCATGAAAGATTACTTAAAAGCAAAAAAAAAAAAAAGAGTATAAATCCAAAAATAGCAAAGAGTTAACTATCTACTAATACTTATGTCCAATTAATTTCTTAAAGGTAAATGTTTAAAATCTTCATATTTTAACATGTTATTATTTGGAATTTTTTTTTTTTTTTTTTGAGAGGTTTTTGCTATAGGGCCTTGCCAGGAAGACAGAGACAGACAGAGAGATGGAAAGCAAGAAATCACCTCTCCCCCCACCCCAGCGGGGATGGCCACACTGCAATCCCTTCTCCTCCATTCTCCCCTCAGGATCTTGGGCACACATGCACATGCGCCCAGCGTGAGTTTAAGTCACAGGGTCCAGGACTCAAACCACAGTCGACCTCATGGGAGTCCAGCGACATAGCCATTATGCCAACTGCTGGTCTCAGCATTGGATTTTAATTAGGAAAAAAGTTGGAGGAGTAGACAGAAATCCACTAGACATATTACAGAGGGGAAAATTCTAGACAGCAAAATCCATAATAACATTTTTTATGGGACCAGCAGTTAGTGTAATGGCTATGTCGCTGGACTCCCATGTAGTCGACCGTGGTTTGCGTCCCGGACCCGGTGGCTTAAAAAAACTCATGCTGGGTGCGTGTGCGTGCGTGCCCAAGATCCTGAGAGGAGAACGGAGGAGAAGGGATTGCGGCATGGCCATCCTCCCGGGGGGTGATTTCTTGCTTTCTGTCTCTCTGTCTTTCTCTGTTTGTCTGGCGAGCGCACGTGCCCTATAGCAAAAACCTCTCCAAAAAAAAAAAATAATAATAATAACAACATTTGTTATTTATCCAACAACAAAAAGAAACAAGATGTTCCAAATAAATTATTTTTCTAGATAATTTACCTTTAAATGACAAAACCTTTTGCTTAGATTTTCCAAAAGGACTTTTAAATTCACTCATACTTTTCCCTCCATTTAATCCTTCCATGGAACTCATTACCAACTCCTTCACAATGTTTAGGGATATAAAAATTACTCTGTTACACTTAACAGTAATGTTGTGACTTCAGAGATTTTAAGTAAAATACTTTTAAGTCTGATTGCAATAAGACTGAAGGGCCAGCAGGCGGGGTGGTTAAAGTACTGAACTCCCCCAAGGCCGAACGTGGTTTGGGTCCCAGATTTGGTGGCTCGAGAAATCATGCGAAGTGTGTGCGCGTGCATGCTCCAAGTTCTTATGGGAGAATGGGGACAAGACTGCTGCGTGACCATCCCCCGGGGAAGGGAGGGGATTTCTCACTGTCCCTCTCTGGCGAGTGTACTCACCCTATGGCCAAAAAATAAAATGCCTACGCAGGTGCATTACGGGGCTGGCCCCCTTCACCTTTAATTTTGTTTGTTTGTTTATTTATTTAGTTTTTTGCCATATAGCGTATGAGCTCACAGGAGAAAAACTGAGTGAGACAGAGCGGAAGGGAGAAATCACCCCCTGAGGAGATGGCTATTGCCACCACCCCTTCTCCTTCGTTCTCTTGTCAGAACTTCGGACACGTACACACACGCTCAGCATTTTTAAGCTGTCAGGTCCAGGACCTAAACCATGGTTGGTCATATGTGAGTCCAGTGTCTTTTTCTTTTTTTAAAAAAAGAAAGATTTTTGCTTTAGAGTGTGTGCAATAGCCAGACAGACAGATAGGAAGTGAGAAATCAAGCCCCCTCTCCCCAGATGGCCACACCCCAATCCTTTCTCCTTCATTTTCCTCTTGCGATTTTGGGCATGCACGCATATGTGCCTGGTAAATTTTAAGCTGCCAGGTCCAGGACTCAAACTGCGGTCGACTATGGGGGAGTCCACTGACATAACTGTTACGCCATCTGCTGGCCCCAGGGAGTCCAGCGTCTTAATCATCAAGCCACCTGCTGGCCCCTCCTTTCTTTACTTCTACTACCATTGCCATGCAATTACCTGGGCAATAAATGAAGCAATAAAAAAATATAAAGTCTCCGTGTAAGGGGGGACGGTTACAGGGTAATAATAAAGAGAAGCTGAGGCCAGGAAGAGGAAGATATAACCCCACCAGCACGTGACTCCAATTGCACACACCACCCCATCACCACTTGCACATGGAGCTCGCAGGGGCACTGAACCCTCCCTTCTCCTTGCACTGAGCAGAAAACTGAGCCTCTGTGAGGGGCTGGGGTCCAGCCTGCCCACATCTCACGGCCGGTTTGGAGAGCACACATCCACCTTTGGCCCCGCAGCGACGGGAGGTTAGTGAGCTGTAGACTCCTTCGCCTTGGTTTCCCCGAGAGGAACTAAACACAAGTGGCCTACTCACTGAGGATCATACATCCTTAACCTTGAAGATTTTCAAGAGAAGAGCACTACCCTGGCTCAGATAAACATTCGCTTTTTCCGATGGACAGCAACTGCGACGTGCCTCAAGTCTATCTTAGGCCGCAGGCACTGAGACTGGTGTGCCAGTGGCCGCCCTCTCAGGGACCCTGTGCTTGTTTCAAATGTGCGTACTCAACATTCCCAGGAATAAGGATGTGATCAACCATCCATACGGGATTGGCAGAAAACAGTAGGTTAAGAGTTTTTACAGGGACCAGCAGATGGAGTAATGGTTATGTCGCTGGACTGCCATGTAGTCGACCACAGTTCGAGTCCCGGACCCGGTGGCTTACAACTCACACTGGCATTGTGTGCGTATGTACCCAAGATCCCAAGACGAGACTGGAGGAGAAGGGACTGTGGTATGGCTATCCTCCTGGGCAGTGATTTCTCGCTTTCTATTTCTGTGTCTCTCTCTGTGTCTCCAGCAAGAGCACACGCCCTATAGTAAAAATGTCTCTCTCTAAAAACAAGTTTCACACCTCATACTTTTCTTCAACGTGGGGATCAGCAAACTCCAGCCCAGGGGGAAATCTGGCCCATAGACCATTGTGGTAAATGGTTTCCCTGAGATACTGACACACCCATGCACACCCCGTCATCTAAGACCGCTCTCGTGTTGCTGCAGCAGAGTCCAAAATATTTACTGCATGGCTCACAATAGAAAGTGTTGGCTGGTCCTCGCTTTAAGGGTTTCGGAAAACCATTAAAACGGAGTAACATTCACCTACATTTGATTAGCTTCACCACCTCCAGATGGTTTGAGTGAGTCACCAGAGTTCCATTCACCTATGAGAAAATGAGGACAGGGTGTCAGATACAACCCACTGAGACAGGGGTAAATGGACTTCAGCAATTACCATACACTATATAACTAAGTATAATATAATATAGTAAGTGGAGCTGGCCACCTTAAAATATGCACGTATTTGGTTCAATAGTCACTTTTATCACTATTCCATGAGATATATTTAGTAACAAAATGAATCTGAACACAAAACAAGGCCTTGATTTATAAGACAGTTAAAGACATTACAACTTATTAACCATGACAAATGACAAAACATACCATGAAACAGATTTACAAATCCTACACACTGAAGGACTCTAGCAGACAGAGAAGATCTCTTGGCCTTTAATCCACTCATCAGAAGTATAATCAAAGAGATGAAAATATAATCATTTCCACAGGAATACTCGATTTACTTTAGTTTTCCAACAATGACTTCATCTTTACAAAGAAAATTATTTCTCCAATAGGCTAAATTTAGAGACTGTTATAAAAAGTCTCCACTAAACCAAGAGAAAAATATCAAACATGGTTACAATTTTAGTTTTTCCTCTGATGCAAGTAGCACTAAAGTTCACACGCACCAGGGTATAACACTGAAGAATTAGTACAATATCATGTCCCCCAAGATAATCACTGTTAACTATGACAGCTAATTTTTAGTAAGTTTATTTTACTTAAATAAACTTAAAGGGGGAGGTGGGGAGTGGGCTCCCTTGCCTGGGTCTCACCATATCAGAATCCTCTCCCCAGTCTGCCAGTCAGGGTCATGACCGTGCCCACGTGCGTGGGCACATTTGGGCCACCCAGGATCCAAACCTGGCTGCCTGTGTGGCTCCAGTACCGTGAAGCAGTGCCCCACTGCTCGCACTACCACAGCCAAACCTTTGTTTAATCTTCGGGACATGCCAGATTATTTCTACAAAAAATGTACTTTTTTTCCCCATAGTACTGTGGATATCTTTCAATACAGGCATGCACAGACCTAATATATTCTTTTTGAAAAGCTGCAGATGAGACGTAGTTTATTTTTTATTTTTCTAGCCCTCAGTTCATGCACACTTGTATTACTTGAAAGTTTTCACTGTGAGAACACCAAAATGAATTTCCCTGTGCACATATCCCTTCGTACTGTATACTTATTCCTTAGATAAGTTCAGTTCCTAAAAGCAAAATCACTGGTAAAAGGATACATATTTTCTTTTGATACATATTCCCGAATTTCTATCCAAACAGATTTCACCTAATTTGTACTCACAATCAATGTATGAGAGCAACCATTTACCATACCCACCCCACGACAAATCTTCACACTGTCTGTCAATCAAATGTATTTTTCACTTATCATTTTAACTTCTACATTTCGTCATCAGTGAGGTTGGGCACATCCTCCTTAAAATACTGATTGTTTCAATTACTTTAGGGAATGAAGTGATACAATTCTTTGGTAATTTATGAGTGCTCTTTACAATTAAGGATATCACGTTTTGTAATACATCTCAAATTGTTTTTCCAAATTATAATTTGTAAATATGTTAATGGTGTCTCTTCTTATATAATAATTTAATTTTTAAGTGATCACAATAGCCAATTGTTTCAAGAATAATTAATGATCAGAACTGAAGACTTGTTTCCGAACTCTTACCGAGTTCCACTGGCAGGTGGGTACCTAGACTAGAGTCTCATCCTTCAAATGGACCCAAGCCATCACCACACACACACACACACACACACACACACTACACTGTTCTTTAGCTGTTCTCATACAATCATAGAAAAAAATAGTCAATTTGACAAATAAAGTATACGACCCCAATTGTTTTTTTTTTTAAGTATTATTTATTTATTATCATTATTTTTCAATTTTGACCAGAGACAGACAGAGAGAGAGCAAGCCGGGACTCAAACCATGGTTGGCCATGTGGGAGTCTAGCACCTTCAACCACCAAACCACCTGCTGGCCCCCACCATCCCGATTCTAAACATATAGTTTGATGAGAATGTCTCGTTAATGAATTAATCCAGAGAGAAATAGCCTTTCCACGGGAGGGTACTCTTCTACCCATACGTGACCCCGTTATTCAAGTCTTTCATTATGCTCTTCAGTGAAAGGTAATTAATTTTAAAACAAATAAAGTAAGTGTTTATATAAAGTCAGCAAATTCATCATATGAAACATACTGGGTTTTTTTTTCTTTTTTTGGAGAGGTTTTTGCTATAGGGCACGTGCGTTCGCCAGACAGACAGAAAGAGACAGAGAGATAGAAAGCGAGAAATCACCCCCAGGGGGGATGGCCACACTGCAATCCCTTCTTCTCCATTCTCCTCTCGGGATCTTGGGCACGCACGCACCCGCGCCTGGCGTGAGTTTAAGCCAGCGGGTCCGGGACTCAAACCGCAGTGGACTACATGAGAGTCCAGCGACATAGCCATTACGCTAACTGCTGGTCCTGAAACATACTGTTTTTATGAAAAGCCGAGTAAAAAGAGAGTATGTTTCCTAATCCCACCGTAGGCCCCGTAAGGGCTCTTTCCTCACCTTGATGATCCGATCACCTGTCTGTACTCCGGCCCGCATGGCTGCTCCATCTGCGTGAGAAATTAGTTACTTAAGATGTGATTCATTCGCTGTCACTGATGAGCTTTTCGAAAAACAGGCAGATGACAAAGTGTCTAAAAATGTGGGTAATAAAGTCACATGAACTGAAGTTCAGATGCTACCTCTCCCACTCACTGTGACCTGGGGCTGATTTCAGTTCATTTTCTTTTTTACTATAAGCCTCAGTATCACCTATAAAACAGGGATTTAAAAAAAGAAGTCTACATGTGGCTGGCAGATGGCATGGTGGTTAAGGTGCTGGGCTCCCACATCGCCAACTGCAGTTTGATTCCTGGACCTGGCAGCTTGTTTTCTCACTTTCCCTCTCTCTCACTCTAGTCATATTAAGATTGCTAACTAACTAACTAAAGTTAAATAAAATAATTCTTAAAAAAAAAAAAAAAAAGTCTACCTCAAATTACAGCACCTGACATAAGGGAATATATATGGGAATGGACGATACTATTGTCATTTGGGAAAAAGAATTGATTTTTTTTTTTTTAAAGTTTTTGTTATAGGGTGCATGTGCTCACCAGTGAGAGAAAGTAAGAAATCACCTCCCAGGGGGATGGTCAAGCCACAGCACAGTCCCTTCTTCTCCAATCTCCTCTCTGGAAAATCATACCCAGTGTGACTTGCAAACCACTGGGCCCAGGACTCAAACCGTGCAGCCAGCCATGTGGGATCCAGTACCTTAACCTCTATGCCACCTGCTGGCCCAAGAACTGGAATTTTCAAACCTACAACCATCTCTTTAAAATGTGTCTTCCAAAATATCCCTGGAGTCATGAAGAAATAAAATTCCAGAAACTACTGTGATGACATGTAAAATATGATGATCAAGGCATATGATTTCTAAAATACATAAGACCTGTTTTCTTTCTATGAAGTACCCCCCCAAAAAAAAAAAATTCAGTGTAAATGCATCCCAGTAACTATGGCACTACATAGACAACCTCACACAACAGTTCATTTGACTTGTAGTCTATGGAGTTATTCTATTCTGGCAATAGACATTATTTAAGCTTTTCTGTTCTTACCCTGTTTTTTCCTTAGTGACAAAATTGTTCTTAATAATGCCTTGCCTAGGACCAGCAGGTGGTGTGGTGGTTAAGGCGCTGGCTACTCCCACATGACAGATCATGGTTCAAGTCCTGGACCTGGTGGCTTTCTCTTTCTCTCTCTCTGTCTCTCATTAGTCAAATTAAAAAATAAATGAACGAATCAAGCTGAATAAATAATTCTTTGAAAAAAAAAAAAAAAAGGCCTTGCCTTCTTTGACAGACTGTACGAAGACTGGATTGTCTCCACTGACCGTCAGCCCAAATCCATTGTCATCTTTCTGGATGATCACACAGCGCTGAACAAGACCTGCACAAGATCCACAGGGTCAAGAGAGAAGGGAGAAAAAACAAAAAGGAAAAGACAACAATCATATATTAGTAATGATGAGCACAAGGTAGAACACAGAGCCCACATATCCAAAAGGAGCACTATCCCCATAATGACACAACACGTGAACATTGGGAAGAGGGAAGACGTTGGTTTCTCACTGTGGACAATCGTCCCAAGATTAAAAACAGACGTGGCAAACTAGAAAGGATGACACATTAGAGACGAAACACAAGAAAAACCCACTCATATCTCTGCTATTTAGTTGTAGTATAAAGTCCCCCCCAAGACCCCTATGGCTTTGGTGCTGTAATTGGTGTTTAACCCCCCAAATACAAAAATTTGGGGACATTAGGATAGGAGCATTCCACAATAAATTCTAGGGAAATCCAATCTTTTCTCAGGAATGTATGCTTCGAGAAAAAAGACAGGGGAAAAAAAAAAAAGAAGTGCTTGCAGGGTACCTGCAGCTATGCTATTCACAGAAAAAGGAAAGACAACAGAAAGAGCTGAAAGGGAAGGAAACCCCTGACCCATGGGAAAATAGAGAAGGTGAAACAAGCAGAGAAGATAGAGGAAGAACCTGTGAGCTCAACCAAGCCTTTCATCTCTTTCACATACTTAACTGACTCCTACAGGAGCAGCTGCTTCCCTTCTAGTTAACAGCAAATGAAAACCGTCAATGCGAGGAGAGAGAAAGAGGACCCCAACGGAAGAACAGGGAGATCCCTGAGCTGAATCCCGGTTAGTACCCAGGGCTGTTTGACCATCGATCGGGTCTCAAGATCCTGAACCTGAGTTAGCCAGAGACAAACACTCAGCTTTGCAGGATCTAAGCACTTCCCCCAAAACCAATATCTGAAACGTGTAAAATAACACGAAGATAATGAGAGAATAAATAAAGACTAAATAAAGACTTCCATACAAAGAGCCATAATCTCTCAGTATGACTGAGGTGTGAACTGTAGGTTACATGGAAGACTATATACTAATGACAATGACACATTATGAGTATGTGAGTCTATTGCAGATAAAAGACTGGAATTAAGTGGATCTACGCTTGAACTCATACTCTACATAAAAATGAACAATAAACAGATCATGGGCCTAAACATAAATGCTAAAGCTGTTTAGAAGAAAACACAGGAGAAAAATGTCAAGGACTCAGACTAGGCACAGATCAAAATGCACCAAAGGATGCAAAATGCACCAAATGTGAAAGAAGAGAATGTTAAGTTGGATTCAAACATATTAACATCTGGTCTTCTAAAGATACCAATAAGAAAAGGAAAATGCAAGAAGAAAATATTAGGAAGAAAACATTTACAAATATCTGATCAAGGACTTGTACGTAGAAAAAAATATATACATATACACACATATATTTTATATATACATACTATATATATAAATATATAAATATTTATGTGTGTGTGTTTATATGTGTGTGTGTACATATATATATATATATATATATATATATATGTATGTATATATATATATATATATATATTTTTTTTTTTTTTTTAAAGAAGAATTTTTGCCATCAGGCATGTGGGCTTGCTGGAGAGACAGAGACAGAAAGTGAGAAATCACTCCCTAGCGGGGATGGCCACGCCACAATCCCTTCTCCTCCATTCTCCTCTTGGGATTTTGGGCATGCACACACACAGGCCTGCTGTGAGTTTTAAGACACTGGGTCTGGGACTCAAATCGTGGTTGACTACATGGGAGCCAGCGATGTAACCATTATGCCATCCACTGGGCCCTACAATATATTTTTGGGAAAACATATACACACACCCCCTACAATTCAATAACAGAAAACCAATTTTAAAGGAGACAAAAGACTTTAATAAACACATCACAAAAAAGATATACCAGAAACCAATAAACACATAGAAAAAGTGCTGAATATCTGCATCATTAGGAAAATGGAAATTTATATCACAATTGAATACACCAATTAGAATTGCTAAAAATGAAAAGACTGATAATACAAAGTGTTGGCAAGATGTAGAACAACTGGAACTCTCAAAACATAGCTGGTGGGAGCATATAAACATTTGGAAAAACTGTTCAGAAGTTTCTTAGAAAAGGAAAGCATATGTTTTGCTAAATTCATGTCCATATAAAGACCATTACACAAACGTCCATAGCATTTTGTTCATGAGAGCCTCAAACTAGAAACTACTTAAATGTCCAGTTTGTTTCGAATTAACAAATTGTGGTATGTCCATAAAATGAAATACTACCTAGCAAGAAAAAGAAAAAGGACTACTCAGAAACACAACAAACATGGGTGAATCAAAACATAATGCTAAGTGAAAGAAGTCCAATACAAGACAGTATGTAACTGTAAGATTCCAATGTAGAAAAGAAAAATTAAACTATAGCAAAAAAAAGCAGGATAGTTATTGCCTAGGAGTGTAGTGGGGCAGAGGGGTGGGACTGAAGGCAAAGAGAAATGAAAGATCTGGGGTGATGGAAACGCTCAGTGTCTTGATTAAGATACTGGTTATAAGAGTATATTCAAGGGCCGGCAGGTGGCGTGGTGGTTAAGGGCACTGGCTCCCACATGGCCAACCATGGTTTGAATCCTGGACCTGGTGGATCGCATTCTTTCTCACTGCGCCACTCTCTGGTCAAATTAAAAATAAATAAAGTCAAATAAAATAATTGTGTAAAAAAAAAAAAAAAAAGAGTACATTCATTTCTCAAACTCACTGAACTTAAAATGAATACATCTAATTTTAAGTAAGTTTTATGTCAAATTAGTCAATTAATTTTCAACATTAAAAAATATGATACCCCTCAACTCAAAAGAATACTAAATACTAAGCAGTATTTCAATTCACAAATGCACCACTGCATGACACAGTCAAGGTTAACGGGGACAGAAGACAGAGGACCCATCAGAATTTAATCTTTTCCTCTATTCCATGTTGCTTCCTTCAAGTAATCAGGAAAACTATAAATAGGATGGATGTGAATACATAAGGGAAAAAGTATTCTTTATGATTTTCTAGGACACCATAAAACAGAATTATAAAATCTCAAAGCAAAATAAGAACAACATTTTACAGAATTTTGTAAAAACTCCCTCCTTGCTCTTGGGGTCAAGTGTCTCATGATCCCCTTTACAGTGACAGTCAGGAGCCACACAAGGATGTTTTGGTCAGTGACAGCCCACATACATGACACCGCCACATAGCCTAGGCGTGCAGTGGCTATTTCGCCTGGTTGGTGTGAGTGCGCCATGATGTCTGCATGATGAAACAAACACCTAACGACGCATTTCTCAGAACACAGCCCTATCTTAAGGAACACACGACTGTACTTGGAATTTTGAATAAATCAGATAGTGTGACTAAGATGCAAATGGAATCAATTATAACACTGCATATAGATTTTTTTCTGACTATACCATGCTTTCGAGTTCCCTGCCCCACCTCAGAAGAGCTAAAAATTCAACGAATTAGATTTCTAATGGTGGTCACTGCACTAAGCCGAGCTTCTTAGGCAGACTCTTTTCCCTGTAGGGAAGAGGGTGCCTGTGAAGATGAAGGAAAAGACAGTGGGAGTTGGGAACCGCAGGTGCAAAGTGGTTAAAGGTGCTGGACTATCACCTGGCCAACCACGGTTCAAGTCCTGAACCTAGCGGCACCCTCACTCTATCCCTCTCTGGTCCAATTAAAATAAATATATAAATAAAGTTAAATTAAATAATTTTTTAGGGAAAAAAGGTAGTAGGAGTTGAAGAGGAGTTAAATATAGGAGTTAAATATACGTTTGCATATTTCTCCTGCATAAAATATACATGAAGTATTTAGTTTCATGCCCAAATATTAAAGGTTCATAAGTGTTAAGTATTATTTTATTATGATCGGGAGAAGGTTGCCCTTAGATTTTCCTTCTCAAAAATACATTATGCACCTATTCATACTGTCATTAAAAATCAACAGCTGGTTGGGACCAGTAGATGGAGTAATGGTTATGTCACTGGACTCCCACAGAGTGGACTGCAGTTCAAGTCCCGGACCCAGTGGCATAAAACTCATGCTGGGTGTATGTGCATGTGTGCCCAAAATCCTAAGAGGAGAACAGAGGAGAAGGGATTGCATCATGGCCATTCCCCTTAGGGGGGTGACTTCTCACTTTGTCTCTCTGTCTCTCTGTCTCTCCAGTGAGTGCGCGGCATGCACCCTATAGCAAAAATCTCTCTTAAAAAAAAAAAAAAAACAGTCAACAACAAGGGGCCAGCAGGTGGCATAATGGTTAGGGTTCTGGACTCCCCCATGGCTTGAGTCCTGGACCTGGTGGCTTACTCTCTCACTTTCTCTCTCTCTCTGTCACTCTCTGGCGAGCACACGTGCCCTATAGCAAAGTAAATAATAATAATAAATAATAAAAAGAAAATTAAAAAAAATCAACTGCAAATACTTTTGTTTTGTTTTATTTTATTTTAGGGCATGTAGGCTTGCCAAAAAAAGGTAGAGAGAAAGGATCCCTGAGGCGAGAATGGCCACGCTGCAATCCCTTCTCCTCCATTCTATTCTCTGGATTTGGGGCACACATGCTTACACACCTGGCATGTTTTTCAAGCCACCAGGTCCAGGACTTGACCCTCACACCCTGCCATGTGGGACCCAGCCACCTTAACCACCACACAACCAGCTGGCCCTACAAATCCTTTTACATTAGCAAACTCTGACATGAACAAATTCTTGTCATTAATGCAAATGATCCTGAAGAGGATCAATTCCCATTTAGGTCACTGTCTAAGTCTCGCTTTGTTTTAAAAGACAAATTAGTTTTAGATGGGGAAGGCAGAGACAAGGAAAATTTAAAGGGCAGGGTTTCTTGTTACAGGTAGTTTTAGAGGATGAGAAACACAGAAAGAAGTCCTCCAGAAACAAATTGCACCTCTGGTGAGCTTTTCAGAAACATTCAGACGGGGCAGGTGCTCCTCTGGTGCCTGCGGTACCTTCTGCTCCCTCCAGGGATCTGAATTTGCGGTCACCCTTCGTGGAGTCTCTGCCCTGGTGCCCGAGCTCTACCTCATTTACAACCTTATCTCAGAAGCTCAGGTGTATTCTGGGGCAGACAAAAATTTTTAAAAATTGCTAATGAAGTAATGAGATTTAGAAAAGTAGAAGAGTTTAGAGATGGATGGTTGCTCAGAAAGGGAAGTGCTCAGAGAGAAAAATACTACCACATTTGGTCAATTTAAAAAATATGTCCAGGATCCTAAGGGACGGCTAAGGACTGGGTGAATATATCAGGACTACCTGAGAATCGTGCAGACACATTTTGCACAATTCTTAACAATCGCTGCCTGGTAATCTTTCCTTTTAATCCTACAACAAAAGAAGATGAGGAGGAACAACAGGGAGAGCTGAAAAGGGAACCAGCGATCACACACACCCCTGCTCATCTCTGTCCTCTCCCAACTCCACTACACTGCCCCCATATTGTTCTAAATGACCTGCTGGTCTGAGACTCTGATGCACTTTACCAGGTAAGAATTACTGTTAGGGGGGCTGGCAGGTGGCATGGGTGGTTAAGGGTGCTGGACTTCCACATGGCCGACTGTGGTTCGAATCTTGGACCTGGCAGCTTGCTTTCTCACTCACCCTACTCCCCTCTCTTTCCCTCTCTGGTCAAATTAAAGAAATAGACAAAGTTAAATAAAATAATTCTAAAAAAAAAACCTTAAAAAAAGAATTATAATTAAGTTGTTGAAAAAGTCATGACATATTTTTCTATGCAAAAATGTGTCGTAACATTACCAGTGACCCAATAGACCAATTCAAAAAGAAAACATACCTACACAAACCATCGATTTGAAGTCAGTGGAATTCAAATCAACAACTATCCTATCCTGGCAATTCATGCCATCTGCATACATTTAGATTTGTGGTCCAAATCACCTAGAAATTAAGTTATTCTATCATTTAAAATTCAGAAATCCAGTCTCCCCAATTCTCAAATCTATTATGCTTTCTCCTATTCAAAAGCAAATAAAATGTTTTTTTTTTTTCTTTTTCTTGAGGTAATTGTTCCACCTGTAGACCAGAAGCTGTTTTATGTAGCCCACTACAGAGGGGTAAATTTCACTCTCTGTAATACTGAAATAGGCCAACGCTGGCTAAACTGTCACATCTGAAATGTTCTTCTTGACCAAAAAAAAAAAAAAGAATCCCAACAAAAAATCTACTTTTTTTGTTTCATTTGGCAAATATGCATTAAGCATTGGTCTACTGGTTATTTCACACTGCAGTTGGGAGGTGCAGTGAGGACCACAGAACTACTAGGAGCCCTGGCCTCAAAACACTTAGACTCCTGGCAGGGAAGGACAACACTGACAGAGACTTAGTGACAATGTGTAAGTAACAATCACAGCATGGCAGATACTAGGCCCTATGTGCTATGAAAGAAGGGAAAGAGAAATGGAGACTCCTAACTCCCCAATAGCCATTTTCAAATTTCATGAATTAAAACCAAAGCAAAACAGTTTTCATGATTTTCACCTTTTCTAGTTTTCACAACACATAGTGTCCAGAGTTTTGCTTTGCTGCTAAGTCCTTTACTGTCTGGTATAAATACTATTCATTGCAGTTACCATACAAAGGTAGGTATCTCTGAACAGGAGTTTTTTGAACGGTCACGTGATCACTTCAACATGAGCAGTATCCCAGCACTCGGTCTGCGGACAGCAGAGAACTCACACAACAGCCATAAAGCTTCGACTTGCTTGAGACTTGGTCAGGGTAATACAAAGGGGCTTCCAAAAGTTCACAGAAAAGTGAAATTTAAATACAAATTTATTTTGGTGAAAACAATTTGAAATCCATCCACAGTGTTTTCATAAGACTGTTTTTTCCACGAACTTTTTGAAGACACCTTGTACTTCATTCCCGTCATTCTTGGTTCCATAAGATTTTTTTGTTTTGTTTTTTACAGCTATCTACTTGTTAAGTGAACATGGAGTTTGGTAAAGGAATGCACGTCTCCATCTGTGCTTACCCAAATGTGCTGTGGTTCGTTCTTGGACACTGGGCTGTGAGCGTCTACACAGCAGGTGCCCTTCCGCTATCTCCGAATCTCTATCCCTAGCATAGTGCTTAGCATGTAACAGGTGCTCAGTGAATAGTTCCTAAATAGATTTGGGTTTATTTTACATAAAAGAAATTGTCAATACATCATCCTTGCATTTTTTTAAATTGCCTGAGGCCCTGTGTACTTTCCAGAGAAAGAGAATGCTCCCCCGGGGTGGGGCACAGTCACACCTCCGTAGCCTCTCCATTTCCTAGCCTGTGGGGATTTCTGGCACACGTGCACACTGGGGCCAGGACTCGAGCCTGGCAGGTCATGTGGCTCTGACTCCCTTCCTTATCCACTAGGGTACGGGGCTGGCCCTGCCCATCGTTTTTTGATAAAAAGGAACTCATAGCCTGAAGGGTATGTAAAGTAGAGAAGTACTTCTGAAGAACACTAATTAACCTTCTGCCCTGGCAGAATTCTAACTAAAATCATTTGATTCCCCATTTACCTAGTTACAAAACTTTTTTTGTAAAAAAAAAAAAAAAAAAAAAGAAAAGAAAAGAAAGAAACACAGAGGGAGAGGGAGGGAAGGAAAGAAAGAGGGAGAGAGGAGTGGGGAGAGAGCACACGCGATGCCTCAGTCAGGCATGGCCTCACCACAATCTCGTCTCCATTTCTCCATCCTGCTGGAAATTTGGGCTTTGGTTATGTCTGGTGTGATTTTCAAGCTGCTCGGGCTGGGATTTGAACCATGGTTGGCCATGTAGGATTCTCGTCCCTCAACCACTAGGCCACAGGACCAGTCCCAAAGGAATTTTTCTTTATTCTCTATCTTGAAGGGATCATATTTCATTTGGAAACTGATAAGCTGATACCATGTTTCATCTCATTAGTTAAGAAAAAGATGTTCTAGGGACCAGCAGTTAGCGTAATGGCTATGTAGCTGGACTCCCACATAGTCGACCACGGTTCGCGTCCCGGACCCGGTGGCTTAAAACTCACGCCGGGCGCGTGTGCGTGTGTGCCCAAGATCCTGAGAAGAGAATGGAGGAGAAGGGATTGCGGCATGACCATCCCCCCTGGGGAGTGATTTCTCGCTTTCTGTTTCTATGTCTCTCTCTGTCTGGCGAGTGCAAGCGCCCTATAGCGAAAATCTCTCCAAAAAAAAAAAAAAAGAAAGAAAGAAAAAGATGTTCTATCAAATTTACATAAATACTGTGCTTTAACAAATTTTATTTCCTTTTTTAACAAAAAAACTTGCATTATAACAACGTGGCGTTTGAAACCAACCTAAAAAGATTATTTCCTACTCGGGATAATTACTAAAGATTGTTATTTTGAGGGGGACCAGCAGTTAGCGTAATGGCTATGTCGCTGGACTCCCATGTAGTCGACCGCGGTTCAAGTCCTGGACCCAGTGGCTTAAAACTCACGACAGGCACGTGTGCATGCATGCCCAAGATCCCGAGAAGAGAATGGAGGAGAAGGGATTGCGGCATGGCCATCCCCGCTGGGGGGTGATTTCTCGCTTTCTGTCTCTCTCTGTCTGCCGAGCGCATGCACCCTATGGCAAAAACCTCTCCAAAAAAAAAAAAAGATTGTATTTTGAATGTGAAAAAAACCGATGCCTTTGTAACTCTGTGTATAGGGGGAGGAGAGTGCTAAAAAGGTATAATGGACTTGGGGGGCTGTCGGGTCCCACTGTCATATATTCCTGAGGAAGGCACACTGACAGAGCGCGACCAAGGAAGTCGGCTGGTCAACGCGCAGCAGCACCCCAGGGCTTCCGTCCTGCATCCACCTTGGCCAGAGCACATGGGTCTTTCTTCACCTTTTATTTTTTTACATGACCAAACTCCTCTAAGTCTCACCTCTTAAGAATTAGCTGCAGGGAAGGGTGCGGAGAAAGACCACGTGCATCCTCATAAAAACGGCTCATTTTTAAACTGCTGCCAGACATGCATGTTTTATGAGTAAGACCTGAGATAATCCTTTGATTAAGAAGCTCTTGATTCTAACACACAATGCGGCCTGTGCGAGGAGTCTGCATTCCAAGTATGCCAACTTCATTCCTTCAGACCACTACCAGGAAGAAGCCTCATTTCCCACTGAACAGCTTCTCGTAAGGGAAGAAAGACCCAATTAAAATGGGTCAAGATCTTATTCCACCAATTCTCTCTATCTCAGTCTCAACAATCATTCTTTCAAAATTCACTTAATAAATGCCCCCAATGTGCCAGGCATTCTGGGAGATGCAAGGTGAATATAAACCAAAATAACTAGATAAAAAGCAGAATGTCAAAGTTCAGAAACAAAAGTAGCTGAGTAGGCCTAAAAAAGCCCCTGGAGGAGGTAGTATTTGAATTGGACCCTGAGGGATGAACAGGAGCCTAAAGTTACAGGAAGTGGACCACTTAAGAGGAGAGGAATGGCATGAGCAAAGGAGGAAGTCCTGTCTGGGAAATGAGAATTAGGAATAGTCTGCCACTTTTCAGTGACTGGCAGATCAAGGCAGAATGATAAATCAGGAATGACTGATGGCATATTTTTCTATTTTAACTTTCCTACAAAAGGAATCACCGACTCCTTCTTTTAGTAATTTTAACCTGCTGGTAGTTAAGGTGCTATGGAGAGAGAATGGAGAGACAGAATGGAGAGAAGGAAGTCACAGAGGTAAAATCCCAGTGAAGCAAAGTTATAAGCCTACTAAAACAGTCTAACAAAAAGATGGAAAACTGAGCAAGGCAGTGGGACTGGAACTAAAAAGTGAAGGATGGACACTTGATGATAGTCAAGGAGACTTGGTAAATAGCTGACAACAGAGGACAAGGGAACTGAAGACGTCAAAGATGACTTCAAGAAGCGAGGCACTGTAGTAAAGTGGTTAAGGGAGCTGGTATCCACCTGGACAACCACAGTTCAAATCCCAGCCCTGGCAGCTCAAAAAACACACTGGGCATGTGTGCTTGTATGGCTAAATTCCTGACAGGATGGAGAAATGGAGGAAGAGGGATTGTAGTATGACCAGGCCTCATTTCATGGGGAGGTGGGGGTGTTCTTCCTCCTCCTCCTCCTCCTCCTCCTCCTCCTCCTCCTTCTCTCTCTCTCTCTCTCTCTCTCTCTCTCTCTCTCTCTCCCTCCCTCCCTCCCTCCCTCCCTCCCTCCCTCCCTCCCTCTCTCTCTCTCTCTCCTTCTCTTCCTAGTGAGCACATGTACCCTCTGAAGAATCTAAACCAGGATATTTCAAGTACTAATGGTTCCCTTCTGTCATGGACTAACAGAATGTGTGAGCTGCCTCTGAATTCCTACATTGAAGCCTGCCCTTCAGTGTGGTGGGATTTGGAGATGAAACCTGTCAAAGACAACTAGGGTTGGATGGGGTCAGAGAGTGGAACCCTCATGGTAGGATCAGAAGCAGCAGAATGGCTCCCCCTCCCTTCACCACTGAAGAAAGGCCAAGTAAAGACACAGAAAAGGGCAGTCATCTGGAAGTCAGTGAAGAACCCCCCTAGACCCCAACACACTAGCACGCTGACCTTGGACTTCAAACCTCCCGAGCTGTGAGAAAACACGTTTTTGTCTTGTAAACCACACCTTCTACATTTTGTTATAGCAGCCCTAGCACTCTAAGACAGCTTAAAAAAGACTGGTTCTGGGACCAGCAGATGGCATAACGGTTATGTCGTTGGACTCCCACATGGCTGTCTGTGGTTTGAGTCCTGGAACCCGATGGCTTGAAACTCTCACTGGGTGTATGTGCATGTGTGCCCAAAATCCTGAGAGGAGAATGGAGGAGAAGGGACTGAGGCATGGCCATCTCCCCAGGGGGTGATTTCTCGCTTTTTTGTCTCTCCATCTCTCTGGTGAGCACATCTGCCCTTATAACAAGAATATCTCTTTAAAAAATAAAAAAGACATGGTTCATTTTCTTGTACATTAAAAAGAATCTCTTCATGACAACAAAACAGATGAGGAAGTGGCTGTAGCCTGAACCCCAAATTCCCTGAATGATTATCTCATACCCCACAGAAACTTGCAGAAGTTTTCCATGACAGCATTAGTAAGAAAAATAGAGAATTAAAACTGCAGATCAGAAAACACACCCATACATGGTCAGTAGATTCCAAAAGGTACTGTGGGACTAATGAGGAGAAAGAGAATCAATATTGACTGACTGCAGTGGGCAGGAACTTAGAGAAGTGAACACTAAACAAACATTTGGTTTCCTTTTCGAATAAGTAAATCTATCTCACAAAGCAGTTCTAAAAATTATTAGGAAAGTTTAAAATAAATCATTTGCAGGTGAATAACTAGCATCTGTGTTAAGTATTCAATGACAAACTTTACCCCAAGAGAAGACCACGTATGATCTCTAAAGCTTCCAGGGGTCTTGTGAGAAGACCCTGCACTAAAGCACAGTCTCCCATGTGCCGTGACTCTGTCATATCCCAGAATTCCCAAGCTCTCCTTGACTCCCTACAGTGTCTCTGTCATCCATGCTAACTGCACACGGTGTAAAGAAGTCTGTTCACACAGGTGGGAAAATATCTGTAATGTTGAAGAGATTTATGTTACATGCCAACTTTGTTCTGATCAATCCACCCCTCTGAAGAGTGCTTTTTTGAGGACTTATGGCTCAGTTCTTTCCAAAAAAGGTATTTCAAGGGTTCTCAAGAAACAAACACAGAGAAGCCACACCTCATTTCCTGATTACCACTTAAAATGTTTCTATTACTACCAAGCCAATGGCATGTCTGAACTAGTGTTAATATTCCTATCCCTGGTAAGAAAAAATACAGTATTTCTAGCCATAGACTCCTAAATTGTTACTCCTTCTCCAAAGCAAACAGCAAGCTTCTGCTCACATACCACAGATCGAGGAAAGTGGTGAGGGAGATGAAACACAACACTCAAAGGTATTGGAAAAAATGGAGCTGTACGAATAATATTCACGTTCTGTTTTTTTGTTTGTTTGTTTTTTAAAAGAAGTTTTTGCTATAGGGTGCATGCACTTGCTAGAGACAGAGAGAGACAGAGAGTGAGAAATCACTCCCTGGAGAGATGGCCATGTTGCAATCCCTTCTCCATTCTCCTCTTGGGATTTTGGGCATGCACGCACACACGCCTAAGATGAGTTTTAAGCCACCGGATCCAGGACTCAAACCATGGTTGACTATGTAGAAGTCCAGTGATGTAACCATTATGCCATCTGCTAGTCCCAATATTCAAATTCTTAAGGAAAGAATGAACCATAAAACACTCTTTATCTGGAAAAAGACAGAGTCTAGAAGAATAAGGAAACTATTTCTTCTTTTTTTTTTTTCTTAAAAAAAAAATTGTTAGAGGGTGCATGCACTGGGGGAGAGAAGTGGAAGGGGAATAAGGGGGTAGAATTAGAAAGCACCTCCCCATGGGGAATGGTCATGGAGCAATCCCCTTTCTTCCACTTCTTTCTCCTTTCAGGATTTTGGGCACATACATATACATGCTGGTGTGTTTTTCACGCTGCTGGGTCAAGGACCTGAACCATATAATCGGTCATGTAGGATTCAGCCACCTTAACCATGATGCCATTGGTTGGCCTGAGGAAGCTATTTCTTACTTAAAAGTAGCCAAAATCTTTGGAGAGAAGAAAAGGCATAAGCTTGACATGCCACAAGGCATGGTATACATTTCCTATTGAATGACTACAAAACTTTTAACTACACTGAGAAAACATTGGTTATAGAAACCCAAGCAAAGGCCTAGGTGTATGTATCTAACATGGTTGTGTTAACCAGTTTAGAACCAAACACTGAGGGGCCATAACATTAAAAATTATCTGATATCAAGGACCCAAGTGCCAGTCGATGTAAAATGTCAAATGTTTTAGAAGGCGGTCAGACAATTCCATAAGTTCTTCCCTCTCTCTCTGTCCAGCTAGGTGCCACCTGCACCTGGGAAAATGTCCATTGGATACATTTTGGGTTCTATAAGAGAAGATCGGATTTCCCTTTGAGGCCCACTTTGAAATCTTCCTTAAAAAAACTAAACTTAGTTTCTGAGATTATTTTTAAAGTCTTGGTTCCTGATAGTGCCTTTCCTATTCTCTTTTCTCAAAAGAGTCGTTATAAGTCAAAAGAAGAGTAGGAAGAAGGTAAACATGCAGAAGAAGAGGAAAAATAGATCTAAGCTTCACAAACGTCGTCTATTGTACCTTTGGAAGACAGGACACAGCCTAGAAATATTAGCATTTCAGTTATTGGCTGCAAAAGTTCACCATTCAGCCAAACTTGCTCTCTATGAAGCCAATGTTTAAAAAGTACTATTTTAAAATTTTCCCATTCAGAGTAAACTTCAGGGAAGCTTTTGAAAGGCACAAATTCTTCAGACCACAAAAATTAAATACTTACATATTTTTAATATTATGGACAGATTATACAAAATGACTTTTCCAGATGAAGAGGCAAAAATAAAAAGTCAAAAACATAAAATAAAAATGGCAAAGAACTGCTAGGGTACCCACATTCCACCAGTACCATATTTAAAGGAAAAGACTCCATTGCTTAAATTGCACAAGATCTAAAGTCTACAAGTGACCCAGGAGGAGAAGGTGCCAACTCAAAGCCCATCCATGCTATCTGGAGGAACCTGACCCAAACACTTTCCTAACATCAACGAGATGAAAGAGAACGTGGTGACGTGGCCTATCTTAATCCGTGTTAGTTTCTAGCAACCTTCAGCTTCCACATGACAGCCACGGTAAAACCCCAGGCTCCCTTTCCCTGCAGATCATGCCATGCAGAGCAGACACAAGAAAGGCTGCAGTTATTAAAAGAGAAAGAGAGAGAAAAGAACAAGAAGAAAAGGAACAGCATGAAGCAAGCTCCCAGGTGCAAGCTGAACGGCTGCGTGAGCTTACCATATATCTCGGATCTACTCCCCTCTGAGCTAGACTTTGTCTTCGTGGAGGAGCTATCTGCACAGAGCGGGAGAAAAGGAGAGAGATATGGAAACATGGAGACCAACGGAAGGGGACAATTCATGGGGAAAAAGGAATGAATCATGGTCAAGTTAAATCGTGCACACACGGAGCATGAACATCACAGATGACAGCACTTAGAATGGTCACGAACAGCACAGGCAATGACATATTTTAAAGATTTATTGAAGAAAAGACAGTGCAATAAAAACACATTCAAACAAAACATGAATGTCTACAAACTACATCACCTGATAATTGCAGAGATGACAAAAGCACTAGGAGCTATAATAATCTTACTATGAAACGCTGCACATCGCTTCCCTAAACCTCTCTTTGGAGATGGCAATATCATGGATGAATGATACTGAATAAATCTAACAAGAATATATTTTTATGAACAGAGGTCAGAAATCTGTGACCCTTATGAGCAAAACAATAACTAGTCATACAAATGAAGCCTCTGAGCCCATGACTTCAAAATTAGGTGCCAGAAACAGTGAATTCTCTCTCCTTGGAGATCCACATGTGATGTACTGCAGAGCCCGCCTAAGGCCTCCTGATCATGATTGGGATTTCATTTCACCTACTACCCAAGGTGCAAATAAATTATAAACTATTTATTTCCTCATTTCCCCTTCCGAGATAATTTTACACTATTTGTTTAAAAATAAAAAAGCAATTTATACTAAGAATGAGTAACATTTTAATCAGGCACATAAAAGTCAGTTTTCTCTATTAAATATAAAATATTTCTAAGTAGAAATATCTTTAAAAAAGATTTATGTATCTGAGACCACAACATTTATTTCTCTTTTGTCACTGAACTGAATAAAATAGTGTATGTGCAAAGAATATATATCAGTTCCAAACGACAAAAGCAGAATTATCCAGCAATTTTCATAAATTAAATATGCAGTGAGTATACAAGGAGAAAGCTAAAGGAAAAGCCTATGTTTTGCAAGAGGAGTTCAATCTCTAGGCACAAGATAAGAACGTAAGTAGTTGCAAGCCAGCTAACATGAAAGCCCTGGAGGAGAGCGACACACGGGCTGACCGACAGCTTTCCGAGTTCCCAAAGGACAGCTTTCTCAGCTCACACACCCTTCTCACTGAAGAAAAAGAGATTTCTAGTCATTTGCTTTCTCTAAAATGAGATGATCATTAATTTCTGAATTTGTACTTTATCTAATAGTTTAATTCACTATAATCACAACTGAGCTTTTAAATGACTAGAGAAATTAGAAGTTGCTATGCCTTGACTTTATGACTTACTATGGCTCATACCATGATTATTTTAGTACCAAGTCCTTGGTCTGACCAAAATCTCTGACCTCGATCATTATTTGTAAATTTAATACTCTTCGATGAGGCTTCTGCAGTGGAATATAGGGCTGGCCGTTAAAAATGGCTACATTCCTACTGAATAGAAAAGCTTTATGGCATTGGAAGGGGAAGGGAGAGTGTTAAAAGAGTTGAAACAACTACTCCTGAGAGCAAGTAGCATGAGTGTCCTTTCCAGACTTCACTAACTCTCAGCAGTCTCTGGAAGAAAAAACAGCATTGTTTGTCTGTCTGTTACCTGTGGGGTCAAAATCATGCGATGCACTGCGCTCAACTTTCTGTTTCTTATCTGTTGGTGACTCTCGGTTCAAAATACTTCCATGCCTAAATTAAATCAAAGCGATCAAATATTACTACAAGAAAATCATTACCATCAAAACTTAATTTAAAAATCCTAAAAGTGTCTTACAAAGAGAAACTATGAAATTGGTTTAGCTTACACAGTATCATAAGCCTCTCTGTATTTTTTTCAGGAAATTTTAAAATTCAGCCTTTGCTACAAGTTATAAGCTGTCTCTTTACTTGGTTTTTTAAAAAAGGCTTAAAATAATACAAAGTAACTTTAAGTATTAAAATCTATTTTATTTTTAGAAATAACTGCTTACATTTTTTAGTGGCTTTCACATGTCAATCACTATCATTTCCACTTAATTAACAAGAAAACAGTCCATTAAATGAATTATAAATATATTACCCAACCTTATATACATTAAAGTCAAGTTCAAAATCATTATATAAATACAGAATGCATGAAAACAGTTTTTAAGAAAACACACCAACCAACCTTAGGCAAAACTCATTTTAAACCTGCCTATAGAGTCCTAGCCACAGATGTCACTATGTTATTATGTCTTCTTTTTCTTTTTTTTTTTTGGAGACGTTTTTGCTATAGGGTGCATGCACTTGCCAGAAAGACAGAGACAGACAGAGAGACAGAAAGCAAGAAATCACCCCTTATGGGGGATGGCCATACCACAATCCCTTCTCCTCCATTCTCCTCTCCTCTCGGGATCTTGGGCTCGCACACATATGCACCCAGCATGAGTTCAAGCCACTGGGTTTGGGACTTTAACTGCAGTTGACTATGTAGGAGTTCAGCGACATAACCATTAAGCCATTTGCTGGTCCCAATTATTACATTTTCTATGGTCTAGACAATTACACTGATTGGATAGTGGCTGGGTGACAAATAAGACCAAAACTGTAATACATACACTACTGATGAACTGAAACGCCAAGGCAAGCACTGTATCCTGGACTGTGCTGTCTCTGAAAGTGATAAAAGTACTATAATAATTAGAAACGATGGACTATCTGTATTTTAAATAATGTTTATGATAATTAAGATGAGAGAGAGAGAGAAAGGATGTTGAAGCATAAGTGCTGAGGAAGAGGCACTTAATCCCTAGAGATAAATATATTATGGATATGGCACAGATATCTGAACGTTTTAGGTTTTTTCTTTATTGTCTTAAAGTATTCTAGACAAAGCCAGTGCCAAAGTTTATTAACTAAAGGAGTTAGAGTCACAGAAGTGATAAAACACATAAAAAAACTAGCAGTCCTTGGGGGCCAGCAGGTGGCATGGTGGTGAAAGCACTAGATTCCCACAAGACTGACTGCAGTTTGAGTCCTGGACTGGGTGGCTTAAAAAATCACACCGAATAAGGGCCGGCAGGTGGCGTGGAGGTTAAGGGCGCTGGACTCCCTCATAGCCAACCGCAGTTGGAGTTCTGGACCTGGTAGCTTGCTTTCTCACTTTCTTCTCTCTCTCCCTCTCTCCCCTCTCTCTCTCTGTCCCTCTCTGGTCAAATTAAAATAAATAAATAAAGTTAAATAAAATAATTTTTAAAAAATAAAAAAAATTAAAAATCACAACAAATAAAAAGATAAACATTAAATCAATGACTGTCTAAAACAAGCAAAAAATTAGTAACCATTTTCACCTCCTAAGCTACTCAGAATTTAAAACATTCATAGATCTTAAAATTATTACACTTCAAAAGAAGTAATTGTAAGTATTGCTTTGAACAAATCTTAAAATTCTCATATTAATATTAATGGCTAGCAGGTTGTGTGGTGGTTAAGTTGCTAGATTCCCACATAGCAGACTGCTGTTCAAGTCCCGGACCCATCAGCTTGAAAATAACACCGGGAGTGTGTGCATGCATGCCCCAAATCCCAAGAGGATAATAGAGCAGAAGGGACTGTGGTGTGGCCATTTACCCTGGGGCAGGGGGTGACTTCCCACTTTCCATTTTTCTCTCTCCTGTGAGCACACATGCTCGATGACAAAAGCTAAAGAAAAAAAAATATTATCAAAACAACATTGTCTAGGGAACCAGCAGTTAGCGTAATGGCTATGTCGCTGGACTCCCACGTAGTCGACCGCGGTTCGCGTCTCGGACCCGGTGGCTTACAACTCACGCCTGGCGCGTGTGCGTGCATGCCCAAGATCCCGAGAGGAGAATGGAGGAGAAGGGATTGCGGCGTGACCACCCCCCTGGGGGGTGATTTCTCGCTTTCTGTCTCTATGTCTCTCTCTGTCTGTCTGGTGAGCGCACGCGCCCTATAGCGAAAAACCTCTCCAAAAAAAAAAAAAACAACATTGTCTAGAAAAAAATATAAAACTCCTGGTATATTATAAATTTGTAAGACATTTGGAAATTATAAACTACTTAAATTTGCATTCTCTAAATCACAAAAATCTACCATAATTTCCAAGGGATGTCTCCAATTAAGACTAAACATAAATGTTAGAAGTGCAAATTAACTTACCTTATAGGTTTTTTGAGGGGAAACCTGAAACAAAGAAAAAAAGGATAGATGTAGTTATTTCACTTTTAAGATTCTGTTATTAAATTTATTTATTGTATAAACTAGAATAAGATATTTTAAATCTTACGCTAATTTTCTCCAAGCAGAATTCAACAAACAGGTGGAATAAGAAATTGGACACCGCTTAAAAAAAAGTCCTAAATACTTTGCTAGATCTTAAATTGCAGGTGCATTTCCCATAAGTTGTCTCTGAATATGGCTTTTCTTTTCAAAAGTCCAAAAAATAATAGCAACTCTCAAGTTTACTGAGGGCTTACTAAATGCTGAGTACTATTCTAAACTCTTAACATGCATTATTACATTTAATTCCCAAAAATTAACTCTGAAGAGGCATTGTCATTTTCGTTTTATGGATTTGCTAAAAACTGGGACCAAAAAAGGACATATTTTATCATTAAAATACCGTACTCACAGTTTCCAAAGAAAGGAAAGTTCCTTCCTGTCACCTCTCCCCACTTCCCAAAATAACCAGGTGCCGATTACTGTCCTACTGATCTGTGTCATGATTGTCAATTAGTTATGTTTAGTGTTGATCACAGAAATCCAGAAAAAAATACCCTTGGAGTATTAATTATCACTTACTAAAAATGTATCCCAAAAGTAGAAAACAAAGGGTATCTTTTTCCTTTTTTTTTTCCCTCAGGGCTCTGTGAGCCAAAAGAACTACAGTCTTTCCTCCTGGCTGTCTTTCTTTTTAAGGAAATATTACAGGCCCAGCTGTCGGGACATAGGCACATATTGGGGCCACGTGGGAGGCCAGGGTTTAGATCCCAGGTTGAACTGAATACAGGCATGCCACTGTGATCCTGGCTGGCTGAGAGGCTGAGGAAAAAATTGTGGCATGGCAAGATCTATTGTGGGTACCTGTCTGTGTCTCTTCCTCCCAAAAAAGAAATAAACAAACATTTAAAAAATAAAAAGGTCCTATTACTGGAGACGTCTTGTGGGAGTTTAATGCTATCCATAAATGCTAATGTAAGTCTAAGAGCATAGTCTCAAAGAGCCTCCATTCTTATGACATCTGTTTTTATTAGATAATTTCAACCTGTGGCATTTTATATAAAGATTATTTAGTCTAAGCAATCAGGAACAGTGTTTCTATTAAGAACACCAATAAAACTGAGGATTTAAAAACATTATCAGTAAAGACAGTTAAAAGTAAACATAAAACGTTGATACTCGCATGACTATTTTATCTGGCACAGAGATAGTTCAGCTCAAAAACTTCTAAAATACAAGTTTAACTACAATCCTTTGAAGTCCTATTTAAACCAAAATTGACCCACAGAAACTGGTCCATGGAAAAGGACAAAGAGTCTAAAAACGTCCCTAATGGGTGATGACAAGGTAACTCACAACAAAGTCAGTGGTGACAAGAAAAGGGAGTCCTGAGACAAGAAGACGGCTCCAGAGGACACACGGACTACGAAAGACTGCTACATCTTCAGAAACAGGAGTCCCTACCCGGTCTGCCCGTTCTTGGTGAGGTGGGAAAAGGAAAGAAGGGGAATACGTTTTCTCATTTAACAGATGAATTAAGAAAGTTGGCAGAAAAAGATTCCCGACTGAATTTCTGCAAAAGGTAACACCTGCAGTTGTCAATCCTGGCCACCCTGTCTCAGAGCCATGACAACAACTCCTATCCCCAAACAATGCCACTTGCGTCAGGGACTGCAACATCCAGGGGGTCTGGTAAAGAATCCCGGAAGTTCCCAGACCACTGATTGTAAGCCAGTTTCCTGAGCTATTTTCTCTTCCAAGGGAATGGAAAAGGAGGGGAAAGAGGAGGACAAAAATGGAATGAGAAGAACAAGGACCACCCCATGGTAAAACTTGTTTATCGAACTCTATTTATTACAGTCATGAAGTACAGATAGAGAGCTTCTCAAATAAAAAACTTTAAATCGCAATGATTTTTTTTTCTCTAATTACTAAATTGTACTTTAAAGTCTCTGCTAAAACAAATATGTAAGTACATAAATAACAAGTCTAGAGCCTACCTAGCTATTCAATTTGTTCCCTTTCCTTTCAGTTAAGAAAATTACTAGGGCTGGCAGGTGGCATGGTGGTTAAAGTGCTGGACTCCCACATGGCCAAACACGATTCGAGTCCCGGACCTGGTAGCTTGCTTTCTCACTTTCCCTCTCTGCCTCTCTCTGATAAACACATGTGTCCTATAGCAAATTTAAAATAAAAATAATAATAAAATTAAGTTTAAAAAAAGAAAATCACCAACATAACCCCACAGTTTTGTAAAATCTCTACATTTGTTGAATATTAAGATAAAGGTAGAATCAGACAACTGGAAATAGAACTGAAGAAATGTCTAGGGCTAGAGCTGTAGATATGAGTCGTTAACCTATGATGGTCACAAAATGTAAAACTCCAAGTAAAGAACAGAAAATCCCAAGGATCAAATCTTGGGGGAAAACGAGCATCTACATGGTTGAGAATGGAGCCGGGAGAGTGGAGTAAGAACATGGATGAGGAAAAGGGAAAGAAAGTGCTGTCCCAGGAGCAGGAGAGAAGACACGATCAGTGACATCAAATGATGCAGAAAGGCAAACGGGAAGGCTAGAAAGCTGGCCACGTTCTAAGCAGAGCAGTCCAACACCAGGAGACGGAACAAATTCTGGTAAGCAAAATTCTGTGTTTTCAAGTTCCTGTCCGCTGTGCAGCCTGACCGTGAAAGCACCACCTCCTCTGGTTGGGTATCTCGGAGGAACAGCTGTCCTGAAGGACAACATACTGACGGCAAGACCGTCGGCTCCTGAAAATGTTCTAGTAATGACTTGGGTACCATGACAACAACGAAAATGCTTGTGCATGTTTATATGTGTATGTACTTTTCTCATCACCAAAGTCTAAGAACAAATAGGAAGAAGGATGACGAATGAAGACAAGGACTACTGGGAACTTGAGTCATCGGGACAAGGGACTAGATGCCCTTACTCTGGTTTCCTACTGGGTGTGCAATTGTACCAGAAATCCTCTCCAAGGGCCTTATGGGTTCAGAATACACTTACTCAACTCACTTTTCCCTGCGAGTTCTGAGGTTTATATGAAAACCCCCAGGTAATAACATACACAAACCTCCCAAGCTGTGTATTTTCACAGCCCTCCCAATGTTATTACATGTAGTGGGAAATGTGATTTGGTAATTAAATAACCCTGACCCAATAAATAACGTGTATTAGAGTAAGAGTTCCATTTTAGCGAGGTTTAACTACGTACGCACACATGCACACGAGATTTTATAAATGGGATATCCTTTCAAGATTGTTAAACTTAATGGCTTCTGGATTATATCACAAAAAAGGCAAAGGACTGCCAAAGTTCTGTGCTGTCACATATTTGCTTATAATAAATAGTCTATTAGAAATCCCATTTTCCTTGTATTGATTTTGGTGAAATGTTCTGAAATGGTATGAGAAGAAGCGAAGATATCACACCAAAACCTTCATTCCTACCTTTGTCTTTCTTCTCCGAGGTACTAGTACTAAACCCACCCCACCGGATTTAGCCCGGACAGGAAATTTGGGACTCTAGATGGTTCCAGATGGAAATGAAGAGAGCAGGTAAGAACATTTATCTACATCAGATAGCAGGCAGGATTTTAGTAGCAGGTCAAACATCGTTAGGTGGTAAATTTAGAGTTATCAAGAAGTCCACTGGAAGATGCATTCTGATTTTAGCAATATTAAGATGTGGAGAGAAAAAGAAAGGAAAACAAAAAAAAAAACCCTGCACCTTGGAGTCAATAAAATACAGCACCATTAGAATCCACTCTAGTGAGAAGCTGCTATACTAAAAACCTCTGAAAATTAGATAGATCCTAGGACATTTCTAGGCCTCAGCCCTCATAAGGTAGTGACAAGCATCAGAGCAGACAATGCACGAGTGCGAATCAAGCGGGCAGGGTGGGCGGGTACAGAACGTGGACTATGAGAGGCGATGCAAATCCCGGGGGATTTTGAGGACTTAGGAGCAGGGGACTCCTCAGGAAAAAAAGCTAACTGGGTTCATGTTCTAGTCTGACAACTGAATAGGTGCTTGAACTTGGGGAGCTGCTCAGCCTGGCTAGCATCGTCTGTAAACATGATCAAGTTCCTATCTCACAAATTCCTTGTGAGAACTAAACTAGAAAATGAGAGGCCTTGTCAGCAAATAGTAACCACTAACTATTCTGAGCTACTAAAAAGAACAACAAAACATCTGTACATTAGTGACATGAATTCAAATTAAATAGAAACAATACACTTAAAGATTAACACCGTTTCAGGAGGTTTTAGCTCACAAAAATGCACAGAAATTTATTAATTCAAAGTCAGTGATGAAACCACAGATGTAACTCACCAGGTTAGAGTCCAGAAAATTAACTTTAGTACTCAAGTTAACAAACTTCCTAGATGCTACAGGGTAAGAAAAAGCTCAAGTTACAACCTAAGCGTCCAATTTGCCTGGCAAGTGGGGTCAGTGTTTTTTTCCCCAAACCTAGTTAAACTATGTTGACAATACCAGCCATTTATTAACAGAAAGGTCCACTTTCCTGCTCTCTCTCTTCGTAATGAAAGGGCGTATGTGTGGGGCGGGGCGGGGGTGGGTGGGTGCAATCCCTGACAGGGTGTGCTCACAGCCCTTCCTTCCCCAGCCCTCCATCCCCGCGGGGCCTGCACCTGCTCCAGCAGACCCAGGGTCCTAACCCGTGGTCAGCTACATGGCTTCCATTCCAGCAGTGCACCTGCACCACCACCACCACAGCCCCTGGGGCCTCCTTTCCTTTAAAATACAAGAGTAGGGATTGCCGCATGGCCATCCCCCCCAGGGGGTGATTTCTTGCTTTCTATCTCTCTCTTTCTGGCGAGCGCACACGCCCTATAGCGAAAACCTCTCCAAAAACAAACAAACAAACAAAAATAAATAAATAAAATAAAATAAAATAAAATAAAATATCAAGAGTAGGGGCCGGCAGATGGCACGGTGGTTAAGGCGTTGGACTCATGTGGCTGACTGTGGTTCAAGTCCTGGACCTGGAAGCTTTCTCTCTTTCTCTCTCTCTCTCTCTGGTCAAATTTAAAAAGTAATTATATAATTAACTAATTAATTATATAATTCTTAAAATAATAATAATATCAAGTGTAACTGATTAAGGCATTCTGTGGGCTGGAAGTAAATCAAGTTTCTCATTTATCTACTTCTACAAAATAATTTAAACTACCTAAGTTATAATAGCGTAACACTTAAAATTTGAGGCCCCGCACTGTGGTGTGGCAGTAGTGTGGCGTTCTACGAGGCTGGGTTCCACGATGCTAGAAGCCATAAGCAAGGCTGGGGTTCAGTTCCCAGGTCAACATATACCTACCTGCCATGCATGTCCACTTGCAATCCCAGCTGGCTGGGAAGGCAGGGGAGAAGGGCACAGCGTGAGACCCTGTTGAGAGAGCTTGTTTCTTTCTCTCTCCTCTTTCTCTCTCATTCTCACAAAAGGAAAAAAATTAATGAAAAAAAGGTGAAACTGATATGAAGCTGAGCAAACTTGCTATAGTATTCTTTTTCACAAAGCAATAAATGAACAGCTAAGAAGGCACTGGCCTGCAGTGTGTAAGAGCTCTTGGGACCAGCAGTTGGCATAATGGCTATGTCGCTGGACTCCCATGTTGTCGACCTTGGTTTGAGTCCCGGACCCAGTGGCTTAAATTCACGCCGGGCGCGTATATGTGCACGCCCAAGATCCCGAGAGGAGAATGGAGAAGAGATTGCATCATGGCCATCCCCCCTGGGGGGTGATTTCTCACTTTCTATTTCTCTGTCTCTGTCTTTCTGGTGAGCGCACGTGCCCTATAGCGAAAACCTCTCTAAAAAAAAAAAAAAAAAGCTCTCAAGTGTAGGTACGGAGCACATAGTGCTGACTCCAACTGCACTGGGCATGCAATCTTTAGGTCTAGGCAGTCAGACTCACAGAACCAAAAGTAATAAATGACCATCCTCCCCTTCCAACAACAACAAAAAAATCATAAATCCTTTCACCACCCAACAATTTATAACTGGTCAGTCATTAAAAGAACTAAATATTATGAAACCAGCCAACCAAAATGGGGGGTGGGGGTGTTCTCTGAACTTTACCTAGGGTACAACAGCTTTACCAAAACGTTTTTTAATTAGCATACAGTTTCTAAGCACAGGAGTGGTTAGCAGAGCTGGTGGTTAGACGTTAGTTAGATCAGGACCCTAGAGCAGAAGCTACAGCCGACAGATGACTTTCATGGTATTACTAGTTTTAAACCTCTGGACCTACAATACAGACCACAAGATGACAAGGACCAAGAGACTCACTTCTAGTATCAAATCCAAAATGATTCACTAGACTGTAACGTAAGAACCAAAATTAACTTCTTAAATATACCTTAGCACACCACCACTTTTACCGAAGAATCTAAAACTCATGTCAGGCCCTGAGCAAGGCTCTCTGACACGCTTGGACGAAGCAAAGAACAAATTTCTTCTGAATTACTTTTATTCCTTCTGCCAGTGATATTATAGGTTGGATCTTGGTTATTTCTAAACTGGAAAAAGTAGTTCACAATTAATACGATAGCTTATTCAGAGCTTTCATTTCTTTATTGGCAATCTGGAAAACTATCATGTTTGGGAATATTTCCTGGAAGGTTTCTAAATAACTTTCCTTTGAGGGGCTGACAGGTGGTGTGGTGGCTAAGGGCGCTGGACTCCCACATGGCAGGCTGTAGTTCAAGTCCCGGGCCTGGAGGCTTGCTTTCTCACTTTCCCTCTCTTCCTCTCTCTTACTTTGTCCCTCTCTGGTCAAGTTAAAAAATAAAGTTAAATAATTATTTAAAAAATTAAAAATAACTTTCCTTTGAGATAATGAATATCACTATTATCTGTTTCTTTTCAGACTCTCTTTACTTCAGCAAACTGGGTAAAAAGAACTGATGGAAAAAAATGTATGAGACCCTAAAAGTACTTAAACAAGTATCCTTGTCCCATTAAATACCACTCAAACCATCAAATTCATCTTTATGGAAGAGATATTAACGTTATTAAACAAATAAGCAATAAACTGGACTCTACAAAATGATCTCATAATATAAATAGGAACAGTAGAGGATTTTTAGTTCATAGAAATTTAAATACTTTTTCTAATTTCTCTTTTTTGTTTTTATTTATTGCTAGTGGGTACATGTGCTCACATGCATGAGAGAAAAAGGGAGAGGGAAAGAAAAAAAGCACCCCTGGCCTGGAATTGAAATCTTAATTTCATTTCACATTTCAGGATATACTGGTAAAAAGAATAAAAATAAGAGGAAAAAAAAAAAAAAGTCCTCTTAATCAGGGATGGGCATTTTTCCCAGCAGGATTTTATATAAAATGCAGAGACTAGGTATTTAAATTTTATAAAAGTGAGAAAAGCTGAGCAAAATTTGTTAGGACAACCTGCTTTCTATAAATAGGCCAAAAGAGCCAACTGTGGTTCTAAAAAAATAGAAAGTCTTAGCTTTACCTTTACCTTTGTCACTGAAACCCAATAGAGCCAAGCTCCAACATACAGTATTAACTTTTCAATAGGAGCGTGAGAATTTTATTAAAATGTAAAATTAAAAAATAAAATAATAACAAAAAATATCTTGGGACCAGCAGTTAGCGTAATGGCTATGTCGCTGGACTCCCACGTAGTCCACCGCAGTTCGCGTCCCAGACCCAGTGGCTTAAAACTCACGCCGGGTGCGTGTGCATGCGTGCCCAAGGTCCTGATAGGAGAATGGAGGAGAAGGGATTGAGGCGTGACCATCCCCCTGGGGGGTGACTTCTCACTTTCTGTCTCTCTGTTTCTCTCTGTCTGTCTGGTGAGCGCACGCGCCCTATAGCAAAAAATAAACCTCTCCAAAAAAAAAACTCTTGAAAGAATTATTTCATTTTTAAAATTTATTATTATTTTTTAATTTGAACAGAGAGAGAGAGAGAGAAAGAGAAAGTAAGAAAGCTAACCACCAGGTCCGGGTCTTGAACTACAGTTGGCCATATGGGAGTCTAGTGTTCCAACCACCATGCCACCTGCCAGCCCCCAATAATATTTTTTAAAATAAATGTAGAACATCCTATAATACAAAATAATTCTATCCCCAATTTAAATTCTTTTAAGTTGTTTTATTTCTTTCAAGAGAGTGAGAGACAGAAACCAAGTATCCGTATCAGGGTCTCATACCACAACCCGCCACAAGTTTTCCCAGCCAGCCAGAACCATGGGCAGTGCACCTGATGAGCACAGGCTGACCAAGGACTGAACCTGTGAACTCCCACAGGGACCCAGCATCCCTCAAGCAGAGCACTGCCACTGAGCCACTGAGTGGCCCTTGGAATTTTTATTGCATATCGCTTTAAATGAAGTGCATTTGCAATTTGTTACTTTTTTTTTTTTTCCCAAGAGAGGGCATACACTCACCAGAGAGAGGTAGAGAGAGACAAAGAAAGAGAGGGAGAGTGAGAAAGCAACCCCCCCATGGGACATGGTCATACTGCAATCCCTTCTCCATCATCTCTCCCTCCTTCTGAGATTTTTGGACATGCACACACATGAGTCCAGTGTGTTTCTCAAGTCATGGGGTCTGGGACTTGAATCCCACAGTCAGCCTCGTGGGATCTGGTTGTCTCAACTGCAAGACCATGGAGCCGGCTCATGCCTTTTTTTTAAAGAATTATTAATTAAAAAAAAATTTTTTTGAGAGAGATTTTTGCTACAGGGTGTGTGTGCTCACCGGAGAGACAGAGAGACAGACAGTGAGAAATCATCCCCCAGGGGTATAGCCATACCACAATCCCTTCTCCTCCATTCTCCTCTCGGGATTTTGGGCACACACGCACACATACCCTGCATGAGTTTAAGCTGCTGGATCCGAGGCTCGAACTATGGTCGACTACATGGGAGTCCAGAGATGTAACCATTACATTATCTGCCGGTCCCTCATTTTTATTTTATTTAATTAACTAGATTATTTTTAAAAATTTTCTATTGGGTATAGGCACTCATCAGAAAAAAATGTAAGAGAGACAAGGAGAGAATGCAAGCTGCCAAGTTAAGGACTTGAACCACAGTGGATCTTCTGGGAGTCTAGTGCCTCAACCATCACACCACCTGCTGGCCCCACTCATACATATTTTTTTTTATTATTAAAGAAAAAAAAAAGCACAAGCATTCATAAAAATAGCATTCTGTAGCAAAGAAAAGTGACTTAACAACAACAAAGAAGAATTCTAATGGATTGATCTTAAATATCCCTGAACATTTCTTACCAAGGGCCAATACATCAAAGAAAAAGCAATCTTTTCTTTCTAAAATCTTAGGAGAAAGAAACCAACCAAAGGCTGTACCAACCCCAATCAGACATTATTCATGACCTTCAGGGGTGGAGTGAGTAAGCATTCACCTAGAAAATCAATCAGTCATCCTTTACCACGAAGCTGAGTAGACAAGGATGCGCTCCCAAACCCCAGGCAGCACAGAAACAGGACGGTTATAAACTTAGTTCCCACGTGCTCGAAAAATGTTCACGATTTTCTTGTAAACCAAAATAGATCTCATTTGTTGTGGAAAAATGAAAGCGTCACATTTTCCAGGTAGAACTCTAATAGAATAAGGTTTTTGTGTTTTCTATTTAGAATGTTTTCCACTCAAATAAGAAATATATTATGATGAAGTCTTTGGGTTATATATCCTTAAATTTATGTAAGCCGTATTCTTTTCTTGCAAGTGTATTTCTAGTTGGAGACTATGACTATAAAATATAAAGATAAAAAACTAGGGGCCGGCAGGTGGTGGAGTGGTTAAGGGCGCTAGACTCCCACATGGCCAACTGTGGTTCGAGTCCCAGACCTGGTGGCTTGCTTTCTCACTTTCCCTCTCTCTCTCACTCTGCCCCTCTCTAGTCAAATTAAAATAAGTAAATAAAGTGAAATAAAATTATTCTAAAATAAAATTAATTTGCAAATGATTAGTGTCACTAGTCCTGTGAGTTAAGTATATGAGGATAAGGCACATTTTTAGCACTGAAGAGAGAAAACAGAACTAAATTTCCATCATGGATTGAACTTTGTAGAGCAGCAGGTCCCAGTTCTGGGTGGCTGTGAGAGGAAGGCCAATCATTAAAGCACCCCTCCCCTCCAGTGGTCCAGACTCAGTGCAGTGTGAGTTGCTGTTGCTTTTTTTTAACTTTTTAAAAAAAGATAAAAGTAAAATGATTCATCATAACCAACATCATTATGATTAAATCTTCACCATAACACACCTTCCAAATCTACAGAAAGTGTTTTATTATTTTCTCCTGAGGATTTCTTTTCATGAAAAATATTTTTGTAAGCTATATACTGGGTTGTTGGGAAATTCAGGATGCATTTTTGCACACACACACACACACACACACACACACAAAAAAACATCATGACTTTCCCGACAACCTAACATATAACAGATGCTCTCGTGAAATTTCTGGCTTTGTACTACAGAAATTTCTGATTTCTCTTCTCAGATGTTTTGGTTCTGGTATCAGCTATGAATTATTCCTCAGTCAGAACCAACTATCCACTGAGTTATCACAGAAACCACACTTTCTGCTGTCATATCTGAACTGCCCAAACTTTCGAAGCACCACGTAGGACAACTATCTCTGATTTTATGGGGAAAAGATGAGAAAATGAGCTGTATTCATGTCATGTCGCACTTTCTTCTACAAAAGTTCGTCTTCCCAAAACAAAGGAATTCTAACTCTTAGCAGCAACGGCAACTCACACCGCACTGAGTCTGGACCACTGGAGGGGAGGGGTGCTTTAATGATTGGCCTTCCTCTCACAGCCACCCAGAACTGGGACCTGCTGCTCTACAAAGTTCAATCCATGATGGAAATTCAGTTGTTTTCTCTCTTCAGTGCTAAAAATGTGCCTTATCCTCATATACTTAACTCACAGGATTAGTGACACTAATAATTTGCAAATTAATCTGCTCCTAATATTCTTTTTTATAACATTTTCGGGATACTTTCTCTTTCCAAAGGGGTTAAGAAATGAGAGAGACACTTATTTTGCCAAAATGTAAACATGGAAAGCATTACTATAAAGCTATGGTTCTTTATCTTTGTAATACAAAGGACTCCCTCTCTTTTCTTTATTCACAGAAGTACGAGTCTAAAATTTTGAAAATTAAAGACGAAAGAGAGGCCAGTAGGTGCCATGGTGGTTAAGGTGCTGGACTCCCGCATGGCTGACCATGGTTTGAGTCTCAAGCCTGGCGGCTTACTTTCTCACTTTCTCTCTCTGTCTCTCTCTGGTGGGTGCATTTGCCCTATAGAAAATTTAAAAATAATAAGTAAAATTAAATAATTAGTTTTAAAAAGACAAAAGAATAAAAATCATCCATAATCTCAATACCAGTGTTTTGTATGTATATATTCCCCATCTTTTCTTAATACAGAGATAGATTTCCCTAGTCAGTGTATAAAATTTTTTTTACAAAAATTAAAAAAATTTTGGGACCAGCAATTGGTATAATGGCTATGTCACTGGACTCTCATGTAGCCGACCGCGGTTCGAGTCCAGGACCCAGTGGCTTAAACTCACACTGGGTGTGTGTGCATGCGTGTCCAATATCCCAAGAGGAGAATGGAGGAGAAGGGATTGTGGCGTGGCTATCCCCCTAGGGGGTGATTTCTCTCTTTCTTTCTAGTGAGAGCACACACCCTATAGCAAAAACCTCTCCCCCCAAAAAAATAATAATAAGCATAGTGGACGTATTGTTTAGTAATGTTAATGTATACCATCAACTTTTTAAAAGAATTATTTATTTTATTTATTATTTTCACTTTTCAATATGACCAAAGAGAAACAGAGAGAGGGAAAGTGAGGAAGCAAGCCACCAGGTCCAGGACTTGAACCATGGTTGACCATGTGGGAATCCAGCGCCTCAACCTCCATGCCACCTGCCAGCCCCCACCATCAACGTATTTTTTATTACTAAATATTTCACAACTACTCTGGTTTTAAATTGTGCTCCGCAAAATCCTAGGCATTCAAAGAGTCCCTCACAGACAGACTGAGGAGGTGGGGTTCCAGGATCCTCGTACATCAGAGCTGCCTAGTTTTTGTTTACTTTATATATTGAACTCCTAAATAGTTAAAGATTTGAAAAACAGACTTCTAGGACAAGCTGATGGCAGAGTGGTTGCATCACTGGGCTTGCACATGGTCAACGGTGGTTTGAGTCCTGGACCTGGAGGCTTCAAACTCACGCTAGGTGCATACATGTGCAATCCCAAAATCTTTTTTTTTTTGGCGGGGGGAGAGGTTTTGGCTATAGGGCACGTGCTCTCACCAGAAAGACAGACAGAGACAGAGAGACAGAAAGTGAGAAATCAGCCCCCGGGGGGATGGCCACGCTGCAATCCCTTCTCCTCCATTCTTCTCTCGGGATCTTAGGCACGCATGCACACATGCCCAGTGTGAGTTTAAGTCACCGGGTCTGGGACTCGAACCATGGTCGACTACATGGGAGTCCAGCAACATAGCCATTACACTAACTGCTGGTCTCAAGCCCAAAATCTTGAGAGGAGGATGGAGGAAAAGGTATTGTGGTATGCCCATCTCCCCTGGGGGGGGGGGGGGTGATTTCTTATTCTCTGCCTCTTTGTCTCTCCAATAAATGCACACACCCTAAAGCAAAAAAACCCAAAAAACAAAACAAAAACTCTCTCTAAAAAAAACCCAAAAGAATAAAGAGTTCGAAATCATTTTTAAAATTTAATTTATTATTTTTTCATTTGACACAGAGAGAGAGAAAGTGCAAAAGCAAGCCACCAGGTCTAGGACTTGAACCGTTGTCAGCCATGTGGGAGTCTCGTGCCCTACAACCGAGCCACCTGCCAGCCCCTCTAAATCACTTTTGATAACTGCTAACTGTCTTGTGATACAGCTATTTAATTAATTCAACTAATTCCTTTCTGTAAATATTTAGGCTGGGTGCAGTTTTTCACCATAATAAACAATGTTGTAATAAATATCCTGATAACTCAAGTTCTACACTCCCCCTTCATTTCTCCCCTAGGAAGAATTCATTTATAGTAAGGAATCCACATGGGAGTTTGGACTAGAGATAAGAGGAGTTTGGGCAGGTCCTAGGTAAACAGAAAAGAGAGAACATCCTGGTCCCCAGTTCAACTCCAGGGACTCACATCTAACCTTCAGGGAAAAAAACAGCAGAAGCTGGAGCTGTTTTGGAAACAGCCGTCATAAGGCAAAGGACCAGAGTAACTTCACTCTGGTGCCCAAGTTACAGTATGCAACAAAGAGTGAGAGAGATGCTCTTCTTCTCAAAGTGAAAAGAGGGCCAGACCTATAACCCAGGGCGTAAGGCAGCTGGATCCCACATGCCAACCGTAGTTCAAATCTCTGCTCTAGTGGCTTAAGTAATGTCAGGTTCGGGGTCAGCAGGTGACATAGTGTTTAAGGTGCTGAACTCCCACAGAGCCAACTGTGGTTTGAGTCCCAAAGTCAGAGGCTTGAAAATCATTCTGGGGGGACCAACATTTAGCGTAAGAACTATGTTGCTGAACTCCCATGTAATTGACCACAGTTTGAGTCCTGGACCCAGTGACTTAGACTCACGCCGGGCGCGTGTGCGTGCGTGCCCAAGATCCCGAGAGGAGAATGGAGGAGAAGGGATTGCGGTGTGGCCATCGCCCCCGGGAGGTGATTTCTCACTTTCTGTCTGTCTCGCTGAAAGAGAGAAAGAAAGAAAGAAAGAAAGAAAGAAAGAAAGAAAGGAAGGAAGGAAGGAAGGAAGGAAGGAAGGAAGGAAGGAAGGAAGGAAATAAATAAATCATTCTGGGTATGTGTGTGTGTGCCTAAAACCAAAAGAGACTGGAGGGATTGTGGCATGGCCATTCACCCTGGAGGGTGATTTCTCACTTGCTCGCTCTCTCACCTTCTCTGTCTTCCTCTGGCAGGTGCACATGTCCTATGACAAACAAAACAAAAACAAACAAAAAACCACGCCAGGTGCATGTTTCTGTGCCCCAAATCCTGATAGGATGGAAACACAGAGGAGAAAGCATGACCATGCCCTGAGTGTGTGTGTGTGGCGGGGGTGCTTTATCCTTCTCTCTGGTGAATTCATGTGCATGCAGCTCTACAATCAAAAATTAATAATAAAAGTAAAAAAAAATATTCCAGGAATCTACCTAAGAGTGGTTATACTGAACGAATGCCCAACTACTAAAACTAATTCATAATATTTTCAGATGAATTTGTGTTTAACTAATCATATCAACACTTCCAAGAGTGAACAAGATAAAGAATGTGTCTTTCTTATGCAGTAGATGAGAACACCAAGTGTATAAGATTCTCAATTTCACTGCATTAAATATGAAAGCAATCATAAACTGGGAACAATTACACTTGTTTTGAATTGAATTAAATCCTCCTCAAAAGATATGTTGAATTTCTAACCCCTACTACTTGGGAGTATTACTTTATTTGGAAATTGGGTTTTTGTATGGTACGTGTCATAGCTAAGAAATCTTTGCCTAATCCAAAGTCACAAAAATTTTTCCCTAGATTTTCTTCTAAAAGTGTTATAACTTTCTATTTTATTTCCAGGTCTATGATATATTTTGTAATAATTTTTGGACAGACTGTGAAATGTCAATAGAAGTTTATTTTTTTGCACACAGGTATCTAATTATTCCAGCCCTATTTGTTAAAAAAGACTATCCTTTCTCCACTGAATTGCCTTTGCACTTTTGTTGACAATCAATTGTCCATAGATGTGTGGAACTATTTTTGGAATACACAGAGGTGAAGTGTCCTTTTTATCAACTATTGGAGGATACATAATATCAATATGACTTATCACTCATTATGCTAAGATTGGTCATTTGGTTAGGGTAGTGTTTGCCAGGATCTTCCCTATAAATTACAGCTTTCCCCTCGCCATACTTCCTTCTTGAAAAGCAAATCACCAAGTCCAGCCCATACTAGTTGTTGTCAGGATTAAGTACATCGGGAGCAGGAGGGATCTATTGATACACAGATCGTCTTTAAGGAAGATTTACATTTTCTTGTCCGTGTATTGATGTTCCCATTGGTATCGGTATGGACTCATATGTATTTCTTTTATACTTTGAGTTCTAACCCAATACCACTTTATTTTCCTGCTCAAATTGTTACAGGTCCAGCCACTGAGAGTTCTCTTAGGGGACCACCTATTTCCTCTTGTCCAGCCTCTACCCTTCTGCACGGCAAGGTGCCCTAGCCTCATCTTGTGTTTCCTACTCCAGCCCTAGACTCAACCATCTTCCCAAGGAGTTATGTGTCCGGACCTTGATATTGAGAAACCAAGATCTGGGAGCCAGGTGTACACGCTGCTACTGGCATGTCACTCATCTGGGTCCACTCGGCAGACGAGCTAGGAAATACATGTGCACACTGACTGGTGTACACAGAACTACAAGTGCTTCTGTACCTGACCATCCACCCATCTAGCTAGACATGAGTTCATACTGGTATCGCCAGTCTAACCCAGTGACGCAGGACTCATGCCAGTCTTCTCTTGCTTAACTCCCTGAGAGTGAGACACCTACTGATAGCTCCTGCCGCCTATCATCCATTTACTTATATTACCTGATTTTTCAATATTAAACCAGGATTGCGCTCCTGGAACCCCACCCGGTCACTCTCTCTCTCTCACACACACACACTACACCTGGTTATTAGACATACACGCACAGTGTATATATTTTATATTTTCCCCATTTTTATGTAAATATTGTATTTCTATATATTATATATATATATACACAACATGCATGTATGTAAAATTCCCAACCATGAATTTCATCTATATTGTTGAATTTATGGTGTAAAACTATTCATAATGCTCCCTCACCATCCTTTAATTATTTGTATAATTTAAAATGATGCCAGCTCTTTCATTCCTGATGTTGGTAATGTTTGTCTTCTCTCTTTCATTCCTGATTAGCCTTGTTAGAAGATTGAACAAATTTATTATTAATCTTCTCAAAAGAACCAGCTTTTAATTTTCTCTATTGTTTCTCTGTTTTCTACTTTACTGACTCTTGTTCTAATCTTCTTGATTGCTCTTCTTCTGCTCAATTTAATTTGTTCTTATTTTTCTAGTTTCTTAAAATGAAAGTCAATGTCATTGATTTTATACCTCTCTTCTTTCCTAATAAGTGTTTAATGCTATACATTTCTAAGTGATGCTTTAGTGACATCCCACAAAATCTGTTATGCCATGTTTTCATTTTCATCCAACACAAACTACGTTCCCATTTCCCTTTTGGTTTGTTCTTTGACCTATGAGTTACATAAATTCGTGTTGTTTAATTTCTAAATATTTAGACTTGTTACTTCTTTTTAAGAATTATTTAACTTTATTTATTTATTTACTTATTTCAATTTGACCAGAGAGGGACAGAATGAGAGTGGGAGTGTGTGTGTGTGAGAGAGAGAGAGAGAAAGAGAGAGAAAGCTGCCAGGTCGGGGACTCAAACCGCAGTTGGCCACGTAGGAGTTCAACACTCTTAACCACCACTCCGTCTACTGGCCGGACTTCTTTTTTTTTAGAAATCTTCATTTACTGATTTTTAATGTAATTCCATAATGATCAGAAAATACTTTGTATGTCCTAAACCCTTTTTTTTTTTTCAAAAGAGAGATTTTTTGCCATAGGACGTGTGTGCTCACTGGAGAGACTGAGAGAGACAGAAAGCAAGAAATCACCCCCTGAGAAGGGATGGCCTCACTGCAATCCCTTCTCTTCTTCTACTGTCCTCCCAAGATTTTGGGTACACATGCACTTACACAAGATACGAGTTTTAAGCCACCAGGTCTAGGACTCAAACTGCAGTCGACTATGTGGGAGTTGACACCAGCATAGCAACGCAACTACCACGCCATCCTCGGTCCCAGAACTAAATCCTTTTAATTTACTGAAATGTAGTTTATAGCCCAGAATATGGTCTATCTTGGTAAATGTTCCATGAGCACTTGCAAAAAAAAGTGGGGGTGGGAGTAATGGCTATGTCGCTGGACTCCCATGTAGTCTACCGCGGTTCGTGTCCCGGACCAGGTGACTTAAACTCACGCCGGGTGTGTGTGCGTGCGTGCCCAAGATCCCGAGAGGAGAATGGAGGAGAAGGGACTGAGGTGTGACCATCCCCCTGGGGGGTGATTTCCCGCTTTCTGTCTCTCTGTCTCTGTCTGTCTGTCTGGCGAGCACACGCGCCCTATAGTGAAAACCTCTCAAAAAAAAAAAAAAAAAAAAAAAAAAACTCAAAAAAAAGATCTATCTGTATTTTTATTTAATATTATTATTATTATTATTTTTGAGAGCGCAGTTTTTTTCTTTTTTTTTTTTTGAGAGGTTTTTTTTTTTTTTTTTTCCCGCTATAGGGCGTGTGCGCTCGCCAGACAGAGAGAGACATAGAGACAGAAAGCGAGAAATCACCCCCCAGGGGGGATGGTCACGCCGCAATCCCTTCTCCTCCATTCTCCTCTCGGGATCTTGGGCACGCACGCACACGCGCCCGGCGTGAGTTTTAAGCCACCGGGTCCGAGACGGGAACCGTGGTCGACTACGTGGGAGTCCAGCGACATAGCCATTACGCTAACTGTTGGTTCCCGCAGTTTTTCTTTATTGGTTCCCGACAAGGCGAGGGGGCTGGAGCCAGGAATCCGCCAGCCGGAGCACCCCACGCTTCAGGATTGGACGCCAGAGAATGGAGAAGAGGGATTCGGTCTCGCCAGGGAAACCCAGCCCCACAGGGGGTGCTGGCATGGGTGGGACGCGAGCCAGGTGCGAGCCGGGTGCGGGGTAAGGAGACTTTAAATAGAGGAGGGAGCTGGAGAGGGGAAGCAGGACCATGCTCTAGCGCACCATGTACTCCTTGGGCTTATTGAGCCGAACTTGGCAGAAGGAGAAGCCTCCAAGGAGGAGGTAAAGGCCCGCTGCGATGAAACAGTAGTAGCTGACTTGCTCGTAGAGGTTGTAGATGTCCTTGGGGCCATTCTCAAAATCTTTCTCTGTGAAGGGAATGTCCTCAATTAACACAGCGGAATGCACATTGAAAAATACTACGAGCATTATCAACATGATCACTCCCAAGGCGCTGAGGACGATGCCGCAGGCGGCCAGCTTCGGCCTGCAGCACAGCAGCCACGCAATGAAGAAAAGGGTCCGGATCGCCTAAGTGCGAGCGCAGCGGACTGTATCTTTATTCTTAAGGTGTGTTTCTTGCAGGCAGTATATAGTTGGGATTTGCTATTTCATTTAATCTGAGGATTTCTTCCTTAAATTGGATCTCTTCCTATTAGACCATTTACCCTTGTATGAAGACTTATGTGAATAAATTTAAGTCTTCATCTTGCTCTGTGTTTTGACTCATCTGTTCATTATTTCCCTTTTCTCTTTTTCTGCCTCCTTTTGATCATTTTAATCAACTTATTTCTAAAACAATTTTAATATTCTGTTAACTTCTCTAAATCTCCCAAAATCTTAAATTAACTGGAGCAAGGACCAGTTCTATTCAATTCTGTGTTCCAATAACTCAGTATAGTCCTGAGAATATACTTACCAATTTAATACATGTCTACTGCATGAATTCATTCATGCAAAAATTGTTATTAAGGGCTGTAGAAGACATAAGTTATTCCCAGTTTAGAAACCACAGCATTCCTTCTGAAGGAACTCCAACTGTACTCAGTTATTATATCAACTACTTCCCCTAGAGCCCAGATGATTCAGAAGTCAGTCCCATCTGCAGCGACCATCATGGACCTTTCTGGCCCTAATAGTAATTTCATTCTTAGGTAACTGCCTAGTTCAGAAAGAGAATAGCAATAAGAACAGCAAAGATCAATAGGGGTATGCTTCTCACTCTTAAGAAAGGACCTATGGGGGGAACCAGCAGTTAGCGTAATGGCTGAACCAGCAGTTAGCGTAATGGCTATGTCGCTGAACTCCCACGTAGTCAACCGCGGTTCGCGTCCTGGACCCGGTGGCTTAAAACTCACGCCAGGCGCGTGTGCGTGCGTGCCCATGATCCCGAGAGGAGAATGGAGGAGAAGGGATTGCAGTGTGACCATCCCCCCTGGGGGGTGATTTTTCGCTTTCTTGTCTCTATGTCTCTCTCTGTCTGTCTGGCAAGCGCACGGGCCCTATAGCAAAAAACCTCTCCCCCCTCAAAAAAAAAGAAGTGTATATTCTAAAGGAAGATAGACTCTAAACAAATCATTGTACCACTGAATTTCACATAGTGGTAACTGGTATGAGAAAATAGATGCGATTGTGACTAAGTGGGTTAATTTAGGGTATTCAAAGACGACTTCTGAAGCATTTGCGCTCAGACCAGATGGGGGTCAAGGAGTTACAGGCAAACAAAGGGTCACAAGGAGATAAGCGGCTTAGTGTATTTGAGCAACACAAAGTCCACTGTGGCTGGAGTGTGGACAACGACCAAGAAAGCAGTACTTCCTGGGACTCAACAGAGGTAGACAGGGACCAGAAAATGTGAGAATGCGCGCCATTGTGACGAGTTTCGACTCTATTCATAACATTGTGGAGAAGCACTGGAGCGTTTTAGGCTGCAGCGTGGTTTATGTGTGAGCTCTGGGGTGAAGGAGTACACGCTCATGTTCTGCAGATGTGAACAGTACAGAAATCAACTTCCATCCGTGTTCACAGTCGCAACGTACTCTGCCCAGATGTCATTAAATACTGAGGAGGCATCTCAGATGTGGAGGGCACAATGCAGAGTTTGTAGGCTGACGTATTCTTTCTCTCAAGCAAAAACTGCACATTATCTTGAAGGCGGAGTTAGAAAAAAGAATAAAAGAAGAAGAAATTAGTAAAGAATGGGGGGGGAGTGGCTAACCTGACCTTTGTACCCTAATTTCTCTAGGTAATTTCCAAAACACATAGATTTAATTTTTTTTAAGGCAAACTATGAGAAGCATTTGGTAAACTGAGAACTACGGTCCAGCCATTAATCTCCGCCCAGGCAAGTGTTTCAGCCCTGTCCTTACACAAGTATTTGGATTTTTCCAAGAGCTGATGTCAGGGCTTTTTACAGAGACAGAACAGCATTTACAGGCCAGAGAAGGAAAAAGGGCTTCCCCGGCAGCTCACTCAATGTGGCCTTTGTGCTGGTCTACTGCCCAAGGCAGGAAGACCCTGCTAGATAGAGCGACATAGTCCTTGAAAAAATTCTACCCTAGGAGGGAGGAGGATGGTGAATGGCTAGCTCCCTCGTTAAGGGAACCCAGCTTTTTAAAAAGGTTTCTTTTGTGGGGGAGGTGGTAACACACAACAGGGTGTCACCCCACTGATACCCCACCACCCTTCCTAGCTACCCAGGATGCATACAGCTCCAGCACATACGGGTCAGCCCAGGCCATGGAACCCGTCTTCCATAGGGCTCTAGCATGACGGAGCAGCGCACACCACTGTCCCTGCAGCTGGACCCCCGCTTCATTTCACATCCGTGTTTAAGCTCCCATTTAAATGGGCTCACCATCAGAACAAGGGTTTCTTAATTCATGAGAGAAAGGCCATTCTGTTGAATGTGGACATGAAGAGATGAACTGACTAGAATAAACATAAATTACAGAAGAACAATACAGTAAGCTGTTCCATATTTCCTGGGGTCAGCTTCCCTGAAAAATCCTCCTTTGGGAAGAATGGCGAGTTGAAGAACACTTGAACACTTCCAGTTACATTTGGTAGTCAAAAATTATGCCATGCAGATTGCTCTAAATATGTCACTATTATCCATGATAGGAATAATGATTAACCATTGGAATCGAGACAATAATGGCTTACACTTGAGTAGTTTTGAGTATGTACAATCTTTTTTTTTTTTTTTTTTTTTTCTTTTCTTTTTTTGGAGAGGTTTTTGCTATAGGGCGCGTGCGCTCGCCAGACAGACAGAGAGAGACAGAGAGATAGAAAGCAGGAAATCACCCCCCAGGGGGGATGGCCACACCGCAATCCCTTCTCCTCCATTCTCCTCTCGGGATCTTGGGCACGCACGCACACGCGCCCGGCGTGAGTTTAAGCCGCCGGGTCCGGGACTCGAACCGCGGTCGACTACGTGGGAGTCCAGCGACATAGCCATTACGCTAACTGCTGGTCCCAGTATGTACAATCTTAGCCTTTAGTACTTTGTGTGTATTAATTCATTTAATTATAACAACAATTCTATGAGACAAGTATTATTATTTTTTTAAGAGAGATTTTTGCTATAAGGAGCATGCACTTGACAGATAGACAGAAAGCAAGAAATCACCCCCGCCCTTGGGAGATGACCATGCCACAATCCCTTCTTGTCTTGGGATTTTGGGCACACACATGCTAGGCATAAGTTTCAAGCCACCAGGTCCAGGACTCGAACCACAGTTTACTACATGGGAGTCCAGTGACATAACCATTACACCACCTTTTGGGCCCAAGACAGGTATTATTTGTAGTATGGTTTTATAGGTGAGAAGGTATAACTTTTTTTATTTTTAGGGAGAGTTTTCTTAAAGAATTATTTATTTAATTTTATTTATTCATTTACTATTTTTTTTTTTAATTTGACAAGACACACACACAGAGATAGAAGGTGAGAAAGCAAGCCATCAGTGTGTTTAGCGCCTTAAACACCAAACCACCTGCTGGTCCCTGAGAAATTTTTGCTATAGGGTGTGTGCACTCACTGGAGAGACAGAGACAGGAGGCAAAATACGGAGAAATTACCCCACAGTGCAGATGGCCACACTGCAATCCCTTCTCCTCCATTCTCCTCTCAGGATTTTGGACACACACACGCCCGGTGTGAGTTTCAAGTCACCAGGTCAAGGACTCGAACCACGGTCAGCCACTTGGGAGTCCAGTGTCCTAACCATTATGCCACCTGCTGGCAAGTAACTTATACAAGTTACATAACTAGTAGATAAAGCAGCTCAAATTCAAAACCTCGTCATCTGCTCTGCACCTCTGCTTATGGCCTTCCAGTAAAAACAAGATCAACTGCCCTTGGGACAGTTATTTATTTATTTATTTATTTATTTATTTATTTATTTAAGAGAGGTTTTTGCTATAGGGTGCATGCACTCACTGGAGAGACAGAGAGACAGAGACAAATGAGAAATCACCCTCCCAGGGAGTGGGGAGGATAGCCACACCACAATCCCTTCTCCTCCATTCTCTCAGAATCTTGGGCAGGCATGCACACACACCCAGCGAGAGTTTAAGTTGCTGGGTCTGGGATTCGAACCATGGTCAACTATGTGGGAGTCCAGCAATGTAACCATTACACCATTTGCTGGTCCCCTTGGTATAGTTTTATATAGTTAACCCGAAGTTTTCACATAGATACAAAAGAACCCCCAACCCCGCAGAATCTGCGCCTTCCAGTCCCAAAGCTCAGTGAGGACACCAGTCCGCGCCAACCTGCCGCAGAGGCACCCTGCCTGCCGCATGGCTGGCGGAAGCACGCCTCCACCTGAACAGCACGTTCTCGGCTGCTCATTCCTTCAATAGATGGGTGTTCGCTTCCAGGTTCGGATGGGAGAGCAAAGTGACTATACTCAGGGCTTTCCTCAACACCAAAAGCAAAAAGAAAGGAAGAAAAAAAAGTCTTTAACGAAAGGAGGACATGATTATGGCCTCAACCCATTACCTACCTAGCTGGAAAATCTGTTAAATCCTGGGAGAATATGAGGTCTTGGCAGACTGTGAACAAGAAAGTGACGTCCCCACCTGGAAGGATCACTGACCTAACTGCACGTCCAACCACGCTTCCGCCAGGTAGGCAATATCAGGGCGTGAACGGAACCAGAGTGGAGAAGACTTTGTGGAGACCCCCAGCAGGAGGGGGTGAAAAAAAGGAAAGCCAGGCGGACACATTCTCGGCCGTGGGCTAGGGCTGGAGGAAAACTGGAGGGGAAAGGGAAAGAGGGACCTGTCGCATCACCGCAGAGGCCCTGTGCTCTCCACTGCCCCGGTGAGCCACAGGCGTTCTGAACACCGTCAGAAAAGTAACAGAAAAACCACAGATAACAAGGAACACTGCACATTTAATGTATGCCCGTAACTGCTCTAACTGCCTCACATACATTGTGTCGTTGGGAAAGTAATGGTGCATTTTTGCATAGAAAGATACAGAAAAATACATCATGACTTTTCTGATGACCCAATAGTAGTAACTCATTCAATGCTTGGTGAGTACTATTATTATCCGTATTTTACAGTTGAAGAAAATGAGACACGGAAAGATGGGAGAACTTGCCCAAAGTCAGATATAGGCAGAGAAGATGAAACGTAAGCCCAGACCCTTATAGTTCGAGAGTCTCGTTCTTAACCACTGTAATTGACGGGAATGAGGAGATTCAAAATACACTAGAGAAACAGTGGCGAATGATTTGAAACAAGCACAACTGTACACTAGAAAAACTGATACAAAATAATCAGCACTACCTAGACACTGCTAAGATAATAAAAATTTAAGATTTAAAAAATAAAGAGCTATATGAACATGTAGACAAAAACAAAACAAAAATGTTCTAAATCCTGTGCAAATGGAAAGATTGAGTTGGCCTCAAGATTTCTCCACAATAAGATTCCAAATGTCAGAAGACATGACTCCGATGTCAAAAATGTCTTTAATTAATTTATTTATTTTTGCATACTGGAAGTAAAGAAATAAGGACACAGAGCACTCACAAGTCCATCTTAGAGAGAGAGAGAGAAACCTACGTGAAGACAAAATCCATGTAATTAAAATATAATCAAAATAGCTCAGGAATGTAGAAGCTAAGGTCAGAGGTCTGAGGGTAAGCCTTGAATCCACAGTGCTGCTGTGTGAATACAGAGACTAGTTAGCAAAATACCTTTAACAAAAGCCACCCTAACCCATCCAGCAAAACACCAGTACTTAGGGCCAGCAGGGAGCGTGGTGGTTGAAGAGCTGGACTCCCACATGGCCAACAACAGTTCAAGTCCCAGACCCGGTGGCCTAAAAATCACAACAAATAAATAAATAAATAAATAAATGGGGACCAGCAGTTAGCGTAATGGCTATGTCGCTGGACTCCCACATAGTCGACTGCGGTTCGAGTCCCGGACCCGGTGGCTTAAACTCACGCCGGGCGCATGTGCGTGCGTGCCCAAGATCCCGAGAGGAGAATGGAGGAGAAGGGATTGCGGCGTGGTCATCCCCCCTGGGGGGTGATTTCCTGCTTTCTGTCTATCTCTGTCTGTCTGGCGAGTGCACACGCTCTATAGCAAAAACCTCTCCAAAAAAAGAAAAATAAATAAATAAATGACTGTTTCAAAATGACAAAAACAAAACTGCCATGCTTCTTCAGTGGAGAACTGGTCCTGACTCTGTACCTCACTCTATGGCACCTGGGACTTCTGCACCCAGCACTCAACACTTTAAAAAAAAAAAGAAGAATCTGATCTCTCTGCCAGCCTCCATCGACCTTGCTGGAATATCCCACGTACAGACAGGTAGACTGACTTTATCTATGTCCTGGGTTCCAACTAACAGCCTCCTGCGTCTGGCCACTTGGATATCTCACTGACACCTCCAATTCAACCAACCCAAAACTCACTTCGTACCCTGCCCCACCACCCTTGTCCAACCCAACAAACAGGCCTCCATCCACGCAGCTGATGTAATCCAGGTAGAAACATGGGCGTTGTGACCGACACCTGCCTCTTCTCAGCCCCACGTCTAATCCATCCAACTCTCCGCCTCACAGCATTCACTGAACATGTCTGTGTCCCAGGCATAATAAATAAAACGAGGTCCCTATTTCCATGAGTTGACATCTGTTGAAACTTTTTTTTTGGAGATTTTTTATGACAGGGCACGTGCACTCGCCAGAGACAGACAGAGACAGAGAGCAAGAAATCACTCCCGCAGGGGCGATGGTCACACTGCAATCCCTTCTCCTCCATTCTCCTCTCTGGAATTTGGGAATGCATGCACTCATGCCTGGAATGAGTTTTAAGCCACAAGGTCTGCGATTTGGACTGTAGTCGACTACATGGGAGTCCAGCGATGGAACCACTATGACATCTGCTGGTCCCTGTGGCTACATGTAAGTGAGTTTTGCCCTCAATATGTATCTCAGATACATGTCTGCTCCTGATCCTGACCTCTCCCACTGCTGGCTTAGAGTCACCCACCTAGCCCAGCCTGGACTATGGCAATGGTTAAACGGCCTTGCCACTGGAACTCTAGACACGCTCTCCAACTCGCTCTTCCACGTAGCAGCCGTGTAACTCTGGTTTTAAAATCTTCTTTCTTTCTTTCATGAGAAAGAGAGCGGGAGAGAGAAAGACAGCACCACTGCGGGTCCTTAGTGCTGTGAGCCACTCCCACCCGCAGCCAGCACGTGTCCGACTGGGCTCCAGGAGGCTGCTGGACAAGAACCGGAACACACCACATGGGGGGCCAGCCTTGCCAAGTGTCAGGCCTCCACTCTGCCATCACCCAGCCCAGCTACATCATTTTACAGCATAAACCCATGTACTTCCCTGCGCAAATTCCTTCAAGAGTTTTCCACTGCATTTGGAAAAAATCCAAACACTGAATATGACATAAGAGCTCTAAATTTCCTTTAATTTAATTCAACTGCCAGAGACAGACAGAGAGACAGAGAAGAAGAGGGAGAAAGCACCCCAGCGGGGCATGGTCACGCTGCAATCTCTTGTCCCCCACTCCTTCTCCCTGCGGAGACCTGGGGCGTGCAGGCACATGTATTAGGCATGGTTTTCAAGCCACCAGGGCCGAGATCCAAACCATGGCTGGCTGCTTGGGATCTGGCTGTCTTTCTCACTAGGCCGACCCTCTTTCCCTTCTGACCTCAGCTCCAACCACACTCCTGCTCCCTCTCCATGGCCCTCCTTCAGTGCCTCACATGCACCTTCCCTGAAAAGCTGTGTCCTGCAGCCTGTCCTCCCTGTCTGGGACACTCTCCCACCAAGCCCACTCCTCAGTGTGCCCTAGGTGGTTCTTCAAGGTCACTTCCTTTCCTAACCTCTGTTCCCCAGCTTGAACTGGACCCTCCTGTTCATCTCTCCCATGGTTACCAGGTTCTCTTGCCTGATGCATTCGCTATATTAGATACTTACTTAACAATCTCATGTAACGTGAATTTACATCATCAGACAGCTCCAAAAGCACATGGTAAAGCAGCACGTGGCATGGCTCCTGAAAAAGTTCTATATTTGTTTAAAGAATTAATAATCTGACCAGGGAAATGTGACAGGAGAAACCCAGCAGACCAGCACATGCCGACTAGGGTTAGCAGGTGGCCCAGCGTGCCAGAGCGGGGACTGGGCAAGGAGCATGACGGTGTCTGGGAGGGTAGGCCGAGGGTAGCTCAGGTGGGCCTGCAGATCGCACAGAGCCTGACGCTCCGTCTGCAGAAAGAAAGGTTCTTCCTAAGTAAGGCTCAGCTTCTGTGGAGACTGAATTATGGAGGAAGGGGGGGGGGGGGGGCTCTAGAAAGTCTCAAACAACCTGCTCCGAAGAACCACTGCTAAAGACGATGCGGGACTGCCAGGTTCTCAGGCAGGCAGCAGTACGGAGCCGTGTGTATTTAGAGAGATTATCTTCCTTGGGGCCAGCAGGTGGTATAGTGGTTAGGGCACTAGACTCCCACATGGCTGCTGCTGATCGAGTCCTGGACCTGGGGGCTTGCTTTCTTACTTTCTCTCTCAACCTCTCTCTCTGATCAACTTAAAAAATAACAATAATAAATAAAACAAAACTATTCTTTAAAAAAAGACATACCATTTTCCAAACAGCACGGAGAAAGGGCAGAAAGGTGTGGAGCTGGTGGCAGGGAAGCCAATCAGAAAAGCATGACAGCACACATCCTAGAAAATGGGCAGTGCTAACTGAGAGCACATCACAGGTAACGAGGAAGGGGATGAAACGGAGGGAGTACCACAAAGATAACCGCTGATCTCCGGGACACTTAGAAAGTGAAGGAACTCCCAGGATTGGGCCCTAAATGACAAAACCTGATTGTGCCAGTCACCAAGCCAAGAAATGCAAGGGCAGGTACGTGAGGGCAGCAGTTCTGTTCACCAAGGTGCCTTAGGATGCGGTGGTAGAGACATCTACTGAAGTCTGGAGTTCAGCCAGCCAGGTGCATAGTGGTTAAAGTGGCTGGATCCATGTGGCCAACTGTGCAGTTCAAGCCCTGGAACCTGGAGGCTTGAAAAACATGTATTGGGTGGTGGGGGAGGGAGGGCCTAAGGTGTTGGATTCCCACATGGCCAACCACAGTTCGAGTCCTAGACTGGGTAGCCTGAAAATCATGACAAGTAAATAAATAAATGTTTAAAAAAGAAAGAAAGAAAGAAAGAATAACATACCAGCTATGCTACATGTGCCTGAGTGCAGAGAAATGGAGGAGCAGGGACTGCGGCAAGGTCACCCCCACCCCCGGAAGAGGGTGCTTTCTCATTCTCTCTCTCTCTCCAGCGAACGCACAGACCCTAACCATATCAACATGATAACAGAAATCACAAAAGTAGATGAAACGCCACCATCAAATGTACTTTTTTTCCCCCATAGCCAGAGGACACAGGCACTCAACAGAGACAGACAGGAAGGGAGAAGCATCCCACCCATGTCCCACCAGTGGGGCATGCTCGCCTCACAATGCCTTTACCTCCATTTCTCCATCCTGTTGGAATGTGGGGCATACACAGATGTCTGATGTTTTTCAAGCTGCTGGGGCTAGGCTCCAAGCTGCAGTCGGCCATGTGGGATCTAGCGACCTCAACCACTCAACTACTGCACACACACCCTCCCCCAGGAACCTGAAATATGCTTCTAAAACTAAATGACTTTATTCATTTTTATGAAATCAAAAAAATACATAAACACAGGGAAACAAGGTTATTTTAAAGCTCATATTATATATCTATAGTTTCTTCATCATGTTCTTCCAATATTTTGAATTAAGACTTATGTCATAACCATTGCATAGCACAGAAAATGTTAAAACGGTTTAGTTATGACTTTTAATGACAGAAAATTAGCAGTGTTCTTGCTTTGTCTTGTTTTGAATTTTGTAGGTGGATACATGTGCTTGCAGAGAAGGAAAGAGAGACAGAGACAGAGGGAAAAGGAGAAAGCACCCCCCAGGGGGCACAGTCAGACCACTACCACCCCTCCTCCATGTCTCCATCCTGTCCGGATTCTGGGTGCACGCGTGCGCACGTACACACACACACACACACACACACACACACGTCAGCATGTTTTAAAGACTCCTGGGCTGGGATTTGAACTGCACGGTAGCCAGCCCCCTTAACCTCTAGGTCACAGGGCCGGCCCAGGAGAATTATCTGTTTAAAAGAATATTATCATATTGCAAAATACTACCCCCCAAAAAATCTTTCTTCTTAGAAAAAAGTAAATGTCATCTCCTTTTAAAACTTTTTACTTAATCTCAACAACAGAATTATCAATTACATTTCTAGATCTTATAGCAACAAGCACTAAAAAGCCTAATCTGATCAATTATATCAACGAAAAAACCTAACACACTTTTTGGTGAAAAACCTAATGCTTTCTCCCCAAGATCAGGAATAAGACAGGGAGGTCATCTCCCACCATTTTTACCTAACACTGTACTAGGCTAGCCAGTACAGTAATGAAAAAAAAAAAAAGTACTTACAGACATCTGCATTGGAAAGGAAGAAGTAAAACTATCTTCATTTCCAGCTACATGATGATTCGCGTGGAAACCCTCGAGGGCCGGCTTAGTGGCACAGCTGATGCTAAGTACAAAAGGCTGCAGTCCGGCTCCCGGCCATCCCGGGGCCTGGCCCCGACACCCATCATCCTGGCTAGCTGGGAAGGCTGGGGCTCAGGTGGGGCCCTGTGCAGGGCACTTGTTTTCTGCTCCTCGTACCACCCTGCCTCCATCTCTGTCTCTCATGAAAGGAATTCACTTTAAAAAATGCAAAACCCTATGGGAACAACAAAAAGCCACTAGAACTAATTAATGAGTTTAGCAAAAAAGAAAAAAAAAAGTTGTAGGATATAAAATCAATAATTGGGACAAACAGTTGGCGTAATGGCTATGTCGTTGGACTCCCATATAGTCGACCGCCGTTCAAGTCCTGGACCTGATGGCTTAAACTCACACCAGGTGCATGTGTGTACATGCCAGAGATCCCCAGAGGATAATGGGGGAGAGGGGATTGCGGCATGACCATCCCCCCTGTGGGAGTGATTTCTCGCTTTCTGTCTCTATCTTTCTGGTGAGTGCACACGCCCTATAGCAAAAACCTCTCCCCTCCAAAAAAAATCAATAATTAGTTTTATTTCTATACTTTGTACTAGCAATGAATAATTAAAAATTAAAATTGTAAAAATAATACCATTTATAATAGCATGAACAATATTTTAAAGATTCACATATTTAATTTGATTTGTTATTTTTTTTCCAATTTGATCAGAGAGAAACAGAGAAAGAAAGGGAAAACGAGAAAGCAAGCCACAAAGTCCAGGATTCATACTGTGGTCGGCAACAAGGCAGTCCAGCACCTTACCCACCACACTACCTGCCAGCCCCCCAAAATACTTACACTTAAAATAAATTTGACAACAAATGTGCAGTATCTATAAACTGCAAACATGCACTGAGAAAAGTTTTTTTTTTTTTTTTTTTTTTAAGAGAGATTTTTGCTATAGGCATGTGCACCCACCGGAGAGATAAAGACAGACAGACAGAAAGTGAGACATCACCCCTGTAGGGGGGATGGCCATACCACAACCCCTTCTCCTCCATTCTCCTCTCAGGATTTTGGACATACAATGGGACACAAACCACAGTCGACTACATGGGAGTCCAGCAATGTAACCATTATGCAATCTGCTGGTCCCATACGCTGAAATAAATAAGGACAATTTAAATAAATAAAAAGATATGCCACAATGGTGAATTGGAAAACCTGGTACTGTTAAGATATCATTTATCTCCAAATTGATCTACACAAATTCAAGGCAATTCCAACAAAATCTCAAAGAATCTTTTTTCAAAAATTGACAAAATGGATCTAAAGTTCATATGAAGATTCAAAGGGCCTAGAACAGCCAACAAATTTGAAAAAGAAGAATGAAGTTGAAGGTTTAACATTACTTAATCACAAGACTTTCTATAGCTTTTTGGCCAGAACCACCATCTTCCAGTAATTCACCAAAATGACAAACACAAAGGGAAAGAGGAGGGGCACCCGATATATGTTCTCCAGGCCTTTTAGAAAACATGGAGTGGATCCTTTGGCAACATACATGCGAATCTACAAGAAAAGTGATATTGCAGACATCAACAGAATGGTACTGTTCAAAAAGGAGTGCCCCACAAATGTTACCATGGCAAAACTGGAAGAGTCTACAGTGTTACCCAGCATGCTGTTGGCATTGTTGTAAACAGACAAGTTGCCAGACAATTCTTGCCAAAGAATTAATATGCGTATTAACCATATTAAGCATTCTAAGAGCAGAGACACTTCCTAAAACATGCGAGGGAAAATGACCAGAAAAAGGAGGAGGCCAAGAGAAAGGGACCTGGGTTCAACTGACGTACCAGTCTGCTCCACCCAGAGAAGCCATTTTGTGAGAACCAATGGAAAGGAGCCTGAGCTTTGGGAACCTATTCCCTATGAATTCATGGCATGATGGGTGTTAAAAATAAACTAAATTATGTTCTATAAAATTAAATTAAATTTAAAAAAGACTTCCTATAAAGCCACAGTAGTCACTAGAGTATGGTATTTGGGGCAAGATAAATAGATCAAGGAAGGAATACAAAGGAAACAAGACTGCCGCATGTCTGGATAACTGATTTCGACACAGGTACAAAAGCAATTCAGCGGAGGAAGGGCAAATTTTCTTTACAAACGGTGCTAGAATATTTGGATATCTACATGCAAAACAAAACAAAAAACCCCAATACTTCAATCTATACTTGATATCATAAGAAAAAAAATTTAAAAGACACTTTAAAATGTATCATGACCTAACAGTAAAATCCTAAACAATAACTTCTAGACACAGCAAAAACACAATCTATAAAAGAAAGAATGATAAATCAGAATTCAGAGTTAAAGCTTCTGCTCTTGGCAATGTGAACTGTATATACCCCAAAAGTGATATTTAAAAAGAGAGACAGGATGCTAAGAGAATAAAAGACAAGCCACAGACTGGGAGAAAATATTTCCAAATCTTACATCTAATAAAAGACTTGTATGTTGAATATATAAAGAATACTTACAACTCAATAATAAAATGACAGCCCAATTAAGAGCAAAACTTGAACAGACAGTTCATGAAAAAAGACATATGGATGGTAAATAAGCATATTAAAAGATACTCAACATCATCAGTCATTAGATAAAATACAAATAAAAACTACAAGACAGGACCAGATGGGCCCAGGAGCAACACAGTGCTTTGAGATGCTGAGCCCACAAAGGAATGCCAAGGTTCACATCCCAGGACCTCTGTGAGGACAGTAGGAAGTGGGGGCCCTGTTGGGTGTGTCTGTCTCTCTCTCAAAGTAAATGGATAAAACAATTTTTGAAAAAAAAAAAAAAAAAAAAAAAAAAAAAAAAAAAAAAAAAAAACTAAGATATATTACATGTCCATTAAGATGGCTAGAATTAAAGACAAATAATACCAAGTATCAGAAGGCCATGGAGCAGCTGGACCGTTGCTGGTGGGAATGTAACACAATATAGCCACTTCAAGAAACAGGAAGTTTCTTAAAAAGTTAAAATGTATGTCTACCACATTACCCTGTCAGTCCATGTTTAAGTATTTACCCAAGAGAAATGATAGCTTATGTTCAAGGACTTATATATGCATGTCCAGAGAAAACTTACTCTTAATAGTTTAAAACCTGAAAAAACACAAATGTCCATCAACAGTTGGATAATCAATCTGTGATCTAGCCTATGTTGGATATTACTCAACAATAAACAAACCATCAATACACACAACACGGATACATCTCAAAATAATTATGCAAAGGGAAAGAGGCCAAACAAAAATGAGCATATATTTATGCCCATTTACACAAAAGACATGCAAATTAATCTGCAATGACACAAGAAAGGAAGTGCGAACTAACCTATGATGACAAAAAGGTCAGCAGGTACCTGGAGAGAGGTGAGAAGGCGTGGGAGGAAGAAATACGAAAAGACAGGAAGAAACTGTTGGAGGGATGGAGAAATTTATCTTCTGGGTCGCAGTGATAATACATGTACCCAGTCATGTACATGTACAAAACCTGCCAAGGGCGAACCCCATCGCCTAATGGTTAAGGGAGCTGGATCCACACATGGCTGACCATGGTTCAAGTACTGGCCCTAGTGGCTTGAAAACCACCAGTTGCATGTGCAAGCATGGAGAAATGAAGGAGGAACTGAGACTTGGCCATGACCTAATGGGGGCGCTCTCCCTCCCTCTCTCTCTCTCTTTTTTTTTCAAAGAGGTTTTGGGTATAGAGCACGTGCACTCACCAGAAAGACAGACAGAGACAGAGAGACAGAAAGCGAGAAATCACCCCCCAGGGGGATGGCCACACCGCAATCCCTTCTCCTCCATTCTCCTCTCAGGATCTCGCGCACGCATGCACACGCACACGCACACACACACACCCGGTGTGAGTTTAAGCCATGGGGTCCGGGACTCGAACCACGGTCGACTACATGGGAATCCAGCGACATAGCCACTATGCCAACTGCTGGTCCCTCTCTCCACCTCTTTCTAGCAAGTGCATATGCCCTCTGGCAATTTAAGAATGAAAAATAAGAAACCTATTGAACCAAATGTTTTAACCATACCAACTACACCTCAATAAAGCTATTAAAATCTCAAAAAGCCTCATGTTTAAATGAAACAAAACTACCAGTAAACATTGTGTTCATGAAATACATTCTGAGTAAGAGTCGATGGTCTGAGTATTTTCTACTCATTATAAATCAAAAGCATTTGAGGGAACCAGCAGTTAGCGTAATGGCTATGTCGCTGGACTCCCACGTAGTCGACCGCGGTTCGAGTCTCGGACCCGGTGGCTTACAACTCACGCCGGGCGCGTGTGCGTGCGTGCCCAGAATCCCAAGAGGAGAATGGAGGAGAAGGGATTGCGGCGTGACCATCCCCCCTGGGGGGTGATTTCTCGCTTTCTGTCTCTATGTCTCTGTCTGTCTGGCGAGCGCATGCGCCCTATAGCGAAAAACCTCTCCAAAAAAAAAAAAAAAAAAAGCATTTGAGACCACACGTACGTCAACAGATAAATAAACCAAAATGGAACTTGGCTAGCATGTTTTTCTTTGCATATGTGGAAGCATCTAATAATGCTTTAGTAAAGTATTTTAAAATAGAAACTGGGTAAACCCATGATTTCCAAGTCTACACTACCAATAATTCTGTATGGAGAAATTCTAACAAAATTACTTGATTAAACTTGATCGTTTTGGGGACCAGCAGTTAGCGTAATGGCTATGTTGCTGGACTCCCACATAGTTGACTGCGGTTTGCGTCCCAGACCCAGTGGCTTAAAACTCACGCCAGGCACGTGTGCGTGCGTGCCCAAGATCCCGAGAGGAGAATGGATTGCGGTGTGGCCATCCCCCCTGAGGGGTGATTTCTTGCTTTCTGTCTCTCTGTCTCTCTCTGTCTGTCTGGCGAGTGCACACACCCTATAGTGAAAACCTCTCAAAAAAAAAAAAAAAAAAAAACACACACAAAAACCAAAAAACTTGATGTTTTGTAGACTTTCTTCTTTTCAATATTCTTACACTTATTAGTTCCTTAAAGGATCACTATAATAATAAGACAAATAATTTTAACTACAAGAGAATCTTTTGGTGTTAAAAGGTGTGATGCTCCTGGGACCAGCAGATGGTATAATGGTTATATCACTAGACTTCTATGTAGTCGACCCAAGTTCAAGTCCTGGCCCTGGTGGCTTAAAACTCAGGTGAGGCATGTGTGCCTGTGTGCCCAAAATCCTGAGAGGAGAATGGAAGAGAAGAGACTGCAGTGTGGCCATTCCCCCTGGGGGATGATTTCTCACTTTCTGTTTCGCTCTGGTGAGCACATCCACCCTATAGCAAAAATCTCTCAAAAAAACAAAAACAAAAACAAAAACAAAAACACCCAATGTGTGATGCTCCTTATGTATTTTCCCAATATACTGTACCAGCCTACTATGAATGCATTTATTCAAAAAACAAATCTATAACTGCAAACAATGTAGCCAGGCAATCTTCTACGCCTTTGTCATAGATTTCGGGGAAGAGGAAGAAGATGACAGACAATAATGATCTTAATAAATAAATGTACTATGTTGGGAGGTGATACGTATTTAGATACCCCCCTCCAAAAAAAAAAGAGTAGAGCAGGTGATGAAAGATCAGTAAATAGAAACTAAATATAATAAAGATTCTAAAATAATGAAACTTATTTACATAAGCCACACATGAAAATCTCTTACAACTGAACAGAACCCAGGAATGTTAGAACTGAACTTCTGGCTACCCGACCAGATGCTGTTCAGGACCCACCCACCACTCAGTGCCGGGGAGACTAGGATCCGCATCTCCTCGTCACTCCAGTGGCATCGCTCTGTGATGTCAAATACTGTGACAACACACTTTATCTGTTCTTAGGGAAACAGCAGAAAGAGCCCTGGAATCCGACTGGCCTCGGCTTCGTCATTCCATGGGTCTCTTACTTACAGTAAATCACCCACCCTCTCCAAACGTCAGTTTTGCCCCTCTGAGAGGACGACACTGACGCCGTGTGGGGCTCCCGCGAGCACCTGCAGGCGGCACTGAGGCCGACCGTGCACAGCAGCTCCACCGTGCACGGCGCCGGCCTGCCGTCTCCTAGAAACCTGGTGTGTAGTACGAGCACCTGCACAGCGTCCGTGTTAGTTTCCAATACTTCGGAGGGGTCAACTAGCCGTGGACATGTGGCGACTCGCACCACCGTGGCGCTGAGCATCCAAGGAACCGAGCCTCACGGCATCTCAGAATGCTCTCGCCGTCCTCTCTGACCCAGAGTCTGCAGCACCGAGCGCTGCTTCGTGCCGTAGTCGCGGCCCTAGGGCTTTCTCTACAAGAAAATAGCTTCCGCCATGAGAAACACCGTGGGGAGAGAAATGTCTGTATCTCAGCATCTCGTACCGCATCTCCGCACGCACACGCACGCCTCTGCTCCGAGTTCGCAGACCTAACTGGGGGAGGCAGACTGCGACTCCCAAGCCGGCAGAGCCCTTCGGCAGCTTCCTACATTTATCATCAACATTTTAGCTGACAAGAGCAAAAACACCACAAACCAAACAAAGGATAAAATAATTCAAATGGACGAGAATGCTTAGTACTGTGCATATCCCTTTTTCCAAATAATTATGTATTTCAAATCAGTTTAAAATAGAGAAACAATCAGGGAGATTACTCTGTAAAAACACTCCCCTCCCCCACTATATGATGAATCTCTGCCCCCCCATACCTCATCCAGGTCCCTTGGGCATCAAAGGGAAATGACCATCCTGAAGCTTGCTGTAATTAAATCACAATTCACAAAATAATAAGTCAAAGTTCCCAGCTAAGATTCAAGAGAGCATCTGCCAATTTAGTTCTAATAAGGTGACAGAAGAGTGCTATTACTATCTTCTGAATAAAGATATCCCTGCAGTGCTGAATGCTAAAACCTTTGTTCTCAAGCTAAGTGTTTAAGGCATGGGTTTTCAAAAACTAGGAATTTTTTTCCTTTAAATTCAGCTTTCTAAAATATGAAAGAAAAGAACACCGTAAGAGATAAATAATAAAGAACCAGGCAAAAACATTTTTTTGCTTTTTAATTTGATTGCTGTTATGGGTACCATCCCTTGCACTGACGCTATTTTTCTACCATTTTGCTACATTTCGACAAGGAGGAGAAAACAAAGACTGCTGTGGATTACCTGGCTCTCCGGACAGATCCGCAGACACGTGAACGCTCACAGTGCTCGTTTCCATGGAGCAGAGGGGAATGGCACCCTCACGCTCCGGAGCAATCCCAGGCTTCCCCTTTACATATACATTCGAATCCTGGGAAAGGCATTTGTCAGATGATTTTACTGACCACGAGAGGGATGGGAGGAAGAAACCCCACCTCTCCTCCCACCCCCAGCCCCGCCATGCACCGAGGCCCCACGCTGCTGATGGAAAGGCAGGGAACAGCACCACCACGCTTCCCTGGATCACACCACGGACACACGTGAGCCAGGAGGGAAGCCAAGGTTTGGCTGACAATGTTTTAAGAGAGCAAGCCAAAGAGCTCCCAGGAAATTGAAAATACTTGCAAAAGATCCATTTACAGAGCTTCCAAAAAACCAACTTTTCTTTCTGAATGCAGTGTAATTTTTTGAATTTGGAATTTCCTGAATATGAAAACAGTACCAAAAATGGAGTCCCTCACATATCTTAAAATTTTGTTGTTGTTATTGTTCCTTTCCCAAAAGCCAAATAAACCAAATAAGTCAGGATTTACCTACGAAAAATAAGAAAAAAAAAAAGAGAGAAGGTCTCCTTTGTTGGTAGAGTCTGACTCTTTCAAAGAGAATCTGGGATAGGAGGTGGGAGTGGAGGAGAAACAGATAAAAAATAGTGGGAGGAAAAATATTTTCTGCCCCAATAAGCCTAATTAAGTTTGTATGCAAGGCTGGGAGGATTGAAATTTCTTCAAGCTACTCTGTCTGTTTGCGTTTGATTATTGTAAATCTTCCTAGGTCTCGACGCCCCAGGCATTACCATGTCTGGCACTCTGCAAACCAGCAACCCTACCACTTACAGTAGAAAGAGGGAGGAACAGGAGACACACACATTCGATCTAATCCCCAGAAGTCATGCAGTTTTGCTGAAATAATCATTTGCCTTAACGAAGGCACTGCCACAGGAAGACGGGCCTGACCCTCTACTTTCCTGCCGCGGTAACCCAGCTTGACAACGTGCATGCCTATAACTCTGGGGACCAGTACAGCAGTAATGAGTAAACACGTGTTCTTTGTTTTATAAGACATATTCCTTAAAACATTTTAATATATGTCATTTCCAGTTAAATCCCAGTAATCACTTCACTTACACAAACTATGACTCAGGGTTCTATGAATTTATAGAACCACTGTTAGTGATCTATGAAGAACTGGCTTCCAATGGACCCACACCAAATATAGTTTGTAAAATATGCACCGCAAACAAGTATATGTGTGTGAATGCATACATACACGATCACACACATACACATAGTTTTGTAGATCTTCTACACTATAACGCTCTCCTTAGGCATTACTTAAGAATACATTTATTGGACTTACGGTGTTTTTTAATTTAAGATTTTATTTAACTTTATTTATTTTATTATTATTTTTTTTTTATTTTTGACCAGAGAGGGACAGAGTGAGAACAAGAGAGGGAAAGTAAGAAAGCAAGCAGCCAGGTCCGGAATTCGAACCATAGTTGGCCATGTGGGAGTCTAGCATCCTTAACCATCACGCCACCTGCCAGCCCCATGGACTTTTGGTTTTAAAGTATTTAATAAAGATCTAGCTAGTGACGGGAACCAGCAGTTAGCGTAATGGCTATGTCGCTGGACTCCCACGTAGTCGACCGCGGTTTGCATCCCGGACCCGGTGGCTTAGAACTCACGCTGGGCGCGTGTGCGTGCGTGCCCAAGATCCCTAGAGGAGAATGGAGGAGAAGGGATTGCAGCGTGACCATCCCCCCTGGGGGGTGATTTCTCGCTTTCTGTCTCTCTGTCTGTCTCTGTCTGTCTGGCGAGCGCACGCGCCCTCTAGCAAAAAACCTCTCCAAAAAAAAAAAAAAAAGATCTAGCTAGTGATTACTGAAAATAGCCTAGACTTGCTAAAAAAATAAGTCACACGTCTCAGACTACTGGCTTTTGGTATCACTAGACTCCTCCCCCTATTCCAGGAATCTCGTTTTTCTCTGATACTTATTAGCACTTTCAGACCAGATCACCTGTCCTAAGGATCACAGAGCTCTCCAACTGTCCAAGCCTATGCCGATCCCGTTCTGTCGAAGCAATTTCACAGTCAACTCAGAACATGAAGCCACCTCATCTATGGCTCTCGATATTTCTGTCATCCCAAATCACAAACAGAACTCCGGTCAGGAGTTAATCCCGTGATGACGCCCTTTCAGCAAGATCTCCTGCTCCCCTATCTGCCAGATCCACTTCCTACAGAAACCAAACACTCCTACAATCGCAACTTCTCGAAGGCACTTTGACCTTCTTGCCTTCCTAACTTTTCTAATGGAAACCATCCCTTTTCCCAAACCCCAATGCTTTTGGAGCACAGAAAAGGTGAATAATTTTCTGTTTCCCTGAATGTCCAAATAGCGACTACATATATAAATTAGAGAAAGGTAAAGTAAAAGTACGTGAGATAAATGCAGCACTACAGAGGAAGAACAAATGGGTACACAGAGCACTCACGAAGGCACGGTGCACCTGGACCCCCTCCCCCCACACTGCTAGTAAGACTGGAAGCTGTTTGGTGGCACCGGCAAAGGTGGCATCTAGGCAGGAATGCACAGACACGTTCGTGGGAAGATGTGCCCATGGGCGTTCTGAACAGCATCATTAGTAATAGCCTTAGACATTACTTAAATGTCCATCTGCAAAAGGGATTTAAAAATATTGAGTATTGCCTCACATTAGAATATTAATCAACAGGAATGAATTAGGATGACTCCCAACAATACAGATAAATGTCTCAAACAATTTGAAAGAAGCCAGATTAAAAGAACACATACCCCGTGACTCCACACATATAAACATTTGTGTATACGCACACACACACACACACACACAACACAAGTAGTTCAACACAGACTTATCATAGGACCTACAGCTGTACTCTCAGGTGTCCATCCAAGTGAACTGAAACTTACCTTCTCACAAAATTCTGCCCATGGATATTTATAACAGCTTTAGTCATAACTGCTAAAAACTAGAAGCAACCAAGGTGTCCTTTAATGAAGAAATGGTTCATATGAAGTACGATAGAATATACTCAGTGATTTAAAAAGAATAAACTATTAATTCATACAACATGGATGAATTTTAAATGTGTTTTACCACATGAAAGAAGCCAGATGCAAAATTCAAATCTTTTATCAATTTCATTCAAATGACACTCCGAAAACTGCAAAATTATAGAAACAGAAAACAGGTGAGCAGTTGCTAGGGACTGGGAGGAGAACTCTGCAGTGCAGGTCGGTGGGTGTAGAACTCTATGCGTGTGTGCAACCCCGAAGAACTGCACTTACCGCAGTGAACTTCAACAAATGCTAATCAAAACAGTAACAAAGACCTTCAGCCAAACTGTCAGAAGATCCCAAGATGAAATGGAATGAATAAATCTAACTGCCCTTCAAACGTGTGACGTAGCTGCATTGAAGGGGTGGGAACGAGGAGCCAACCTAACTAACTTTGGAAAATGGTGTTTTTGACTTGAAACTGTAATGTAATACAATAACAAAAGAAACTGTATTGGGACCAGCAGTTAGCATAATGGCTATGTTGCTAGACTCCCACATTGTTGACCGCGGTTCGAGTCCCAAACCCAGTGGCTTAAACTCATGCCGGGCGTGTGTGCGTGCATACCCAAGATCCGGAGAGGAGAATGGAGAAGGGATTGTGGCGTAGCCATCCCCCCTGGGGGGTGATTTCTCGCTTTCTGTCTCTCTCTGTCTGTCTGGAGAGCACACATGCCCTATAGCAAAAACCTCTTCAAAAAAAAAAAGAAAGAAAAGAAACTGTATCTAAATACTATACTGTAGTTGGAAATTTGTTTCTAACAAGATATGGGTTCACAACTGTGAAAGCGTTCTTCATGTGTACTGTGTCGAATATGCGAGTGAGTGAATGTGTGGCTGGCATCCAGCTTCTCAGATAGGTAAGAAAGTTAGAGTGAACCCTGTGGACTCTGATTAGATTCGAAGACAGCGGTACACTCACAGTTAGTTAACACACACAGACACAGGAGCAATTATAGGTGTCTGTGTGTACACTATACAGAGTGTGAGTATACTGAGTACACTTTTATTACCTCACTCTGTTCCCTAGAGGGCTTAAAAGCAATGGAACCCCAAGAGCAATGAGTGTGCCCAGCGCCCACATTTTGGTTTATAAATACCATTCTCTCATACGAGGAATGGTAGCTCCTTGAGAAATGGCTCTTTCTAGAACTGAGGTAAATAAAATGACAAAATGCTCGAGGCTCAAAGGAAGGAAGTGCTCAGAACCCAGAAGGATAGGGGCCCACGGAAGAGACACACGCCAGCCTGGAGACCGTCCTGTTAAAACGACCTAAGCAACAAAACGGGGACAGTGTTAGATCAGAACTTGACGGCCAGCTTCTCACAGCCTGATGGTTAAGGCAGCATGTTCGAGTACCGACAACTTGAGAGAAACACTGGCACGTGCGTGTGTGTGTCCAAAATCTCCAAAGGGGGGAACTGGAAGAAGGGACTGCAGCATGATTAATCCTCACAAGGGGTGCTTTCTCCTCTCCCTCTTCCTCTGTCTCTCAGGAAAGCACATGCACCCTTTAGCAAAAAATAAATAAACTATAAAAAGAACTCAATATAAAATAAATATACATGAGCTCATAAATAATATAAAGGACCAAATATATAAATGAACAGGGAGAAAGAAACAAATTGTCCTTACAGAAGATTTCGAACCATACATTGAGGTACTTCCCACCTTCTCTAAATGTGCATTAGATTCAGTGACTTGCTTCTAAAAAATAAATATGGGGACCAGCAGTTAGCGTAATGGCTATGTCGCTGAACTCCCACGTAGACGACGGCGGTTCGAGTCCCGGACCCGGTAGCTCAAACTCACGCCGAGCACTTGTGCACGCATGTCCAAGATCCCAAGAGGAGAATGGAGGAGAAGGGATTGCAGCGTGGCCATCCCCCCGTGGGGGGTGATTTCTCGCCTTCTCTCTGTCTCTCTCTGTCTTTCTGGTGAGTGCACGCGCCCCACAGCAAAAACCTTCTCCGAAAAAAAAAAAAAAAAAGAAAGAAAAATAAATGTGCAAAGAGAAAAAGAGTACCTTTAGAGTAAAGAAACCTAGCACACACTATCTTAACCAAGTGGTCCAGGTTGATACCACTGGTTTTGTTATATGGACATCAAATATCCCCGGGAGGATGGGAAAGGCACTTCATCTCAGTGGGATTAGTCCAAAAATACCTAAACCTCCAGTATAACACTGACCCAGCAGCAAAGCCAGACTAGGGGACACTCTACCAAGTACCTGGTAATACTCCTCAAGGCTACCAAGGTCATGAATAACAGAGACTGAGAAAGCACTACAGCCGCAAGAAACCAGGGAAACATGAAAATTACATTCCACGTGGTATCTGGATTTGAACCTGGAACAGAAAGAGGTCATTAACAGAAGATCTGGTAACATCCACGTAGAGTTGAGTTTAGTTAACAGTAATGTACCAACGTCAGTTTCTTAAGTTTCGACAGATGTATTAGTGTAATCTAAGATGTTAACAAGGAGGAAAACTAGGTGTGTGGAATATAAGAACTCTGAACCACCTTCCAACTTTTCTATAAATCTAAAATTATCCTAAAATAAAGGTTATTGAATAAATTATTAGTCTATGGTACTAGAATTCAGAATAATGAGTGCTTTCAGGAAGTAGTAAAGTCAATCTTTGGTTAAAACATTTCTGCAAAGAAAATTCCACACTGAGATGATCTTGTGAATTATTACAAGCACGCGAAGAAAGAGCTAGAAGGCAGACAGTGGCACAGCAGTACAACGTGACTCTTGGGGCCAGCAGATGGCGTCCTGCTTAAGGTGCTGGACTCCCACATTGCTGACTGGTTCAAGTCCAAGGTCCAGCGGCTTGGGAGTCATGCCAGCTGCATGTATGTGTGCCTAATATTCCAAGACGAGAATGAAGGAGAAGGAGTTGCAGCACAATCCCCCCTGAGGGGTGATGTCTCACTTTTCCTCTATCTGTCTCTCTCCGGTGAACACATAAGCCCTTTGGAAAAAAAAAACTTAAGAAAAATTTAAAAAAAAAAAAAAAGTGACAGTCTCCGAGACTGACCTGCATGGAATGCCAGGTTCACCTCTGCAGGCCTTCCTGAATATTCCAGGCACACAGGTACCCCTGACCTTGGGCCGGCTGGAGCTGAGGGCAGATCACAACATCAAGACCCTGCCGGGGGTACAATCCTTCCCACATCTCACACAGGAAATAAATGAAGACATACAAACTTGGAAAGTCAGCAGTTACTAAGTAAATCGGTTGTACACGTACTCTTTCTGAAAATAGACGACACTTCCCAACCAATGTTCCGAGGTGAACATTATCCTCATATCAAAATGAGACAATGACATTAGAAAAAAATTATAAAACAAAATCCCTCATGAACATAGATGTAAAAATCTTCACCAAAACATTAGCAAACTTGGTCAGCTCTGTGACCTGGAGGTTAAAGAAGCTGGATCCTACATGGCCACCCCTGGTTCAAATCCTGGACCCAGCAACTTCAGAAACACATCCAGAACATGTGCATGTGGGCCCAAAATCCCAAAAGGAAGGAGAGATAAGGAGGGACTGACATATGACCGTTCCCCATGGTGGGGTGCTTTCTCCTCTCTCTCTCTCTCTCTCTCTCTCTCTCTCTCTCTCTCTCTCTCTCTCTGGCATGCACATGCACCTTCTGACAAAAAACAAAAAAACTCTAAAATCAAAACATTACCAAATCAAGTCGATCAATACATAAAAGGAATAATAAAGATTAAGTAAGGCTTTTATCCTATAAGTGCAAGATTGATTCAACATTCAAAAGCCAACATCATTCTCCTTTGCCAGTCTAAAAAAGAAAAGGCACATGATTATCTCAAGAGATGCAGAAATCTTTGACAAGGTTCAGTAGATGTTAGTAACAAGATTTCTCTAAAATCAGAAATAAAAGGTAACTTCCCTAACACCTAACACCACACTTAGTGGTATAACAAGGATGCTGTGCCCTAAGATGGAGAACAAAGCAAGGATGTCCAACGTCTGCTCTCATCACTGATTTCTGTAACATTCTGTCCAGATGAGTAAGACATTAAAAATAAGCACACAAAAGGCTCACAGGTTCAAAAGAAATAAAAATGACTTTAATCACAGATGACATGATAATCTATGGAAAAAGTAGAAAGAAATCTAAGAAAACAATACAATCAGTAAGGTTAGCAAGATAACAGCAATATACAAAAATCCACTGTATTTTTATATATTAGCAATAAACAATTTAAATTTAATTTTTAAATACCACTTACAATAATCTCACAACATAAGAAATGTATAGAGATGAAGTTAACAAACTACACGTAAGACTTGTACACTAAAATGGTTAACACCTTTCTAGAAAAAGCAAAGTCCACTTAAATGGAGATATTATGTCCATGGTCAGAAGACTCAATTTAAGATGTCAGTTCTCCCCAACCTGGTCTAGATTCAACACCATTTCTTTTTCTTTCAGTTTTTGCTATAGGGCATATGCACTTGCCAGAGAGACAGAAAGAGAGAAAAACCATTCAGTAGGGAGGACGGCCACGCTTCAATCCCTTCTTCTTCAGTCTCTTCTTGGGATTTTGGGCACACATGCACATGTTCTCAGTGTGATTTTCAAGCCGCTGAGTCCAGGACTCAAACTGCGCCATCAGACACGTGGGAACCGGAGCCTTAACCTCTATGCTACCTGCTGCTGCTTAACACAAGTGTTCATCAAAATCCCAACACGTTTTCTTTAAATAGATATTAATTGACTCTGGGGACAGCAGGCGGCATGGTGGTTAAGGTGCTGGACTCCCACGTAGTCTAGTGCAATCTGAGTCCCAGACCCAGAGGCTTAAAACTCAGTGCTGGGTGCCTGTGCATGCATGTCCAAAATCCCGAGAAGAGAATGGAGGAGAAGGGACTATGGTGTGGCCATCTCCCTTGGGGGGTGATTTCTCACTTTCTGATTCTGTCTCTCCGGTAAGCGCATGTGCCCTATTTTTAAATAGAATAAAAAAAAAAAAGAAAGAAAGAAAAAGATTTAAGATGAAGCTAAGGATAGGCATACCGATCAACAGCACATAGAGACTTCATAAATAGACTTACAAACAGATGGTCTATTGAGGTTTATTTTATCTGCTTGTTTTTTTGTGAGTATAACAAAGTGGAGAGATTATTAAAGAAGAGGGAAGGAAAACAGAGGGTCTACCAAATTTTTAACACAGTTGTCAAAGTAATTCAGTGCAACAAGATAGCCTTTTCTATAAATGGTGCTGAAACATGCCAACACACACACACACACACACACACACACACACACACACACATATCCCCCTTAATCCTCACCTCACATCCTATACAAATATTAACTAGATAGGAATAACAGACCTAAATGTAAGAACTATAAAACTTCTATAAAATATCAAGAGAAAATTTTTGAAAAACAAAAGAAAGAAAATAGTTTGTAATCTTGGGTTAGGACAAATATTAAATAGTTGGGGCCTGCAGGTGATATGGTAGTTAAGGCGCTGAACTCCCACATGGCCAACTGCAGTTTGAGTCCCAGATCTGGTATCTTGAAAATCACACTGGGCATGTGTGTATGTGGGCCTAAAATCCCAAGAGGAGAAGGGATTCTGGAATGGCCATCCCCCTAGGGGGTGATTTCTCCCTTTCTCTGTCTCTCTCTGGTGAGTACACACCCTCTATGGTAGGAAATTTTTTTTGTGGGGAGAAGTTTTTGCTATGGGTCACGTGTGCTCGCCAGAAAGACAGAGAGAGACAGAGAGACAGAAACAGAGAAATCACCCCCCAGGGGGGATGGCCACACCGCAATCCCTTTTCCTCCATTCTCCCCTTGGGATCTTGGGCATACACGCACACGTGCCCAGTGTGAGTTTAAGTTACCGGGTCTGGGACTCAAACCGCAGTCGGCTACATGGGAGTCCAGTGACAAAGCCATTATGCCAACTGCTGGTCCCGAAAATATTTTTAAATAGAATCCAAAAAGAAAGAATGTTAAAGAAAAAGTTGATATACTGAACTTCATCAATGTTATCAAATGCTTTTTGAAAGGCACTGCTAAGAAAATAAAAGGATAAGCCATGATGTGGAAGAAAAATGTTCAAAACATATACCTGATAAGGGACTCATATCTTACATCTCAATAACAAGACAAGTCAGCTTCTTAAAGACATGTATACCCACAACAATGACTAAAATTTAAGATACTAACAATATCAAGTGTTCAAGAAGATACAGAATAATAAGCTCTTCTACAGAAGTGGTGGGAATGTAAAGAGACATTCATTGTAAAGTGCCTGCAGAGACGCTTTGGAAAACAATTAGGCAACTTCCTATAAAGCTAACTTTATGAGGTGGCTTAAAACTCACGCCGGGCGCGTGTGCGTGCGTGCCCAAGATCCCGAGAGGAGGATGGAGGAGAAGGGATTGCGGCGTGGCCATCCTCCCTGGGGGATGATTTCTCGCTTTCTGTCTCTCTGTCTGGCGAGCGTACGTGCCCTATAGAAAAAACTTGTAAAAAAAAAAACAAAACAAAAAAACAACCTCATAGGCAAATGTTCACATTTATTTTAAACAAATACTGGAAATGATCCAAATACTCCAATAACAGGTCAAAAGATAATGAAACCGGTATATTTACACCATAGAATACTACATGTATGGTAAGAAAAAGGAACGGATCACTACTATATATGTCATTTAGATGACTCTCGAAAGCATCAGATTTAACGAAAGAGCAGAAAGACACAAAAAGATGATGTCTTGTAGATGATTTCGTTTACATAAATAGAAAAGGGGATACTACTGTGACGAAGAGCTGACTAGTGGTTGCTAAGGGTACTGAATGGATGAGAAAAGGTACAAGAAAACATATGGTGATAGCAAAAATGTTACATATCTTAACTATGGTGGTGGTAGTTAAAAACTGTACATACTTTGTAGCCAACAGGTGGAGTGGTGGCCATCCCTCCTGGTGGACTTCTCTCTTTCCCTCTTATTGTCTTACTCTGTCTCTCTCTTCTCTGGTGAGTACACTTGTCCTATGGCAAAAACCTTAAAAAAAAAAAAAAAAAAAAAAGGAAAAGAACAAAAAGAAAGGTGTGAGTCTAGGTGTCTAGAATTTAAATAACTGCTAAACTGCTTAGCTTCTCTACATTTCTACTTAAAATATTAAAACCTAAGTTTGTTCCTTTAGATAAACACAAAACCTTCAGAAGAATTCCACAAGAAAGTAAATCTTTATTTCAAAAATAGATTTGAAAAGCTGAACATTTAAAAATTTTAAATCTCATCTTGGGACATATTACTATAAAAGTACTTAACATTTCATGAGCAACATTTCAGTACGACTGACTTCAGTATCTAGTTCCCAAGCAATTACTGGAGCAATTGACCTAACTAGGGTATTGCTCCCAGAGCCCGCACTTTACAGTGGAGAAAGCTGGCAAACGCTCCTTCAGCCTGGGAGGCAAGGTCACCATCGATGGTCACAACCGTGCTGTGTGTGCCCTGCCTATGAGGTGACAAGACAGCAGTTCACCTCTGTGATCTTCCTTTTAGCAACCTTGCCCCAATTTAATCATGACGCAGATTCCAGTGCGGGGATGCCTTTTCACACTCCTTACATCCACTACCATGCAGTTCTCCTCAGGACGGCCAAGGTCATCAGAAAACAAGGAAGGTCCAAGAGGAGTGGAGATATGACAACTAAATGTAAGAAGAAATAAAAGAACGGGGGCCAGCAGATGGTGTGGCGGTTAAGGTGCTAGACTCCCACTGGCTGCCTACAGTTCAAGTCCTGGACCTGACAGTTTGCTTTCTAACTTTCCCTTTCTCTCTCTTGGTCAAATTAAAATAATAATGACAAATTAAATTAAATTTAAAATAATGATAGGTAAAAACTAAGGTATGGACTTCAATTAATAATAATGATAGGGACCAGCAGTTAGCGTAATAGCTATGTCGCTGGACTCCCATGTAGTCGACCGCTCGTGTCCCGGACCTGGTGGCTTAAAAACTCACGCCAGGCGCATGTGCGTGCGTGCCCAGGATCCCGAGAGGAGAATGGAGGAGAAGGGATTGTGGCGTGGCCATCCTCCCTGGGGGGTGATTTCTCGCTTTCTGTCTCTCTGTCTCTGTCTGTCTGGCGAGCCCATGTGCCCTGTAGCAAAAACTTCTCCAACAAAAAGAAAAAAAAATAATAATGCTAATATCGGCTCAATAATCCTAACGAGTGTGCCATACTAATGTCATATACTAACAATAGGGAAATCTAAGTGTGCTTAAGCCTGGGGCATATGTATGCTCCTCTTGAGCTTTTCCAGTTTTCTGTAAATCTAACCCTGTCTAAAAAAATAAATTCTTACAAAAAAAATCCATCTCAAAAAAAGGAAAGTTGTAGAGGGGATGAAAATCAAGAAAAGGATTATATAGATGCTAACTTAAAGAACACTATCACAGTTTTAGTTAAAAATTATGTTATAAAGCTCTTAAGAAAAAAACACTAATGGAAGTGAAAGCATCAAAGGAAAGGTCAAAAAGATCATCTAGCGAGGACGTTAAAAATACTCTTCCCACTGCTTACCCAGCTGTACTGGTGCTCTGACGTCAATCTCAAGACTCCCGTGGATTACAGCAACAATTCACTCTTTGGTGTTTGCTGTATAAGTTTCAAAGTAAAACCAGTTGTTAATGAATGGTCCGTTTCCATGATGAGAGGACTAACTTTGCTTAAAACCTGAAACAAACAGTGGCTCACTATGGGGGAAGAATCCAGAGGGTCACCCTATTCACACTAACTTACAAGTTTTAAGTCATTTGTCTTATTTCTTTTTTTTTTTTTTTAAGAATTATTTGTTTAATTAATTAATGTTATTTTTTAAATCTGACCAGAGAGACACAGAAAGGAGAGAAAGAGAGAGAGAAAGTGAGAAAGCAAGCCACCATGTCCAGAACTCCAACTGTGGGAGCCCAATACCTTAACCACCATGCCACGAGCCGGCCTCTCTCTTAGCTCTTTAAATCACTTATCTTCTCATCCTTAATCTTTCTTGTGAAACCAGAGTGAAATGCCAATCTCTTTCATTTTTTTTATGAGTCTGAAAAAAATTTCTAAGCCAAGATGTAATATCCAAATTTTTTTTTAAATTTCAAAGCAAAGAATATCTGTGTATCATATGGTGGATTTGACTTAATAGAACTGTGGGTGATTTGAATTGCTAATATGTATGACTCAATGTAAGCAGTCATAAAAATATATTCCTTGCTATAACTATTATAGACATTCTTCATAAGCCAAAGAGAAATGTTTTAAAAAATATTTACATTCTTTTCCAAAGTTTGCAACTACTGGATCATCGGGAAAGTCATGACACATTTTTGCATAGAAAAACACAGAAAAATACATCATGACTTTCTCGACAACCTAACACATGAGGAGTGAAATCATTAAACTAAAAACCTCAAATTTCAGTTTTACATATTGGGAGTCAATTTGTGCAATGCTGTATTAGAAGAAACTACTTTTATTACAAAAGATATTTAAAGTCCACATTTAGATAAGGTAAGGCCATCTATTTAAGAGGAAATAGGTCCTTCGTTCTGTACACATTTGGGACCACGCAAACAATCAGCTACTGATGTCCGGGAGCTCGGTGGACTGTTCTTGTCAGTACCATTAGGTTCACACACATCTTTAGCCGCACACAATCACACCTCCAGAAGTACCTCCCGACCCTCTACTGGTGATCAGATCAAAGGGAATGAACGCTCTACCCTGCCCCAAAATAAAAGACTCCAGCAATGTTAGACGTGTCGAACTGCTAGTAATCTTTCAAAAGTCCTACCTATGCCATTTCTTTTTATGAAAAAAAAAATGCATTATCTAAAACCCATAGCATTACTCCTACATTAAACAATGGTTACACCCTGAAATGATCATAGGAGAAGAAAACATAGCTAAATGTCTTTCCTCTTTATCCATAAAAATACATTTTTGGAAGGCCAGCAGATAGCGTAGCAATTACATTGCTAGAGTCCCACAAGGCCGACCTTGGTTCTGTCCTGGAGGCTTGAAAATCGCGCCAGGCACATGTGTATGTGTGCAAAAGACCCCAGCAGGAGAATGGAGGAGAAGGGACTAAGGTGTGGCTATCCCCTACTGGGGGTGATTTCTCACTTTCTTTCTGTCTCTGTCTCTCTCTAGCAAGTGCACATGTCCTATGGCAAAAACCTCTTTAAAAATATACTTTCTGGGGAACCAGCAGTTGGCATAATGGCTACGTTGCTGGACTCCCACGTAGTTAACCGCGGTTCGCGTCCCGGACCCGGCAGCTTAAAACTCACGCTGGGCGCGTGTGCATGCGTGCCCAAGATCCCGAGAGGAGAATGGAGGAGAAGGGATTGCGGCATGACCATCCCCCCCGGGGGGTGATTTCTCGCTTTCTGTCTCTATGTCTGTCTGTCTGGAGAGTGCACACGCCCTATAGCGATAAACCTCTCAAAAAAAAAAAAAAAACCATACTTTCTGTATTTTAAATATTCTCTTGAGAGAGAGAGAGAGAGAGAGAGAGAGAGAGAGGGAGAGAAAGATATTTTTGCTATATAGCATATGTGCTCCTCAGAGAGGCAGAAAGCAGGAAATCACTTCCGAGGGGGGATGGCCACATTGCAATCCTGTCTCCTCCATTCTCCTCTCAGGATTTCGTGCATGCATGCACGCACACTTGGCATGAGTTTTAAACTGCCAGGTCCAGGACTCAAACTGTAGTCGAATATGTGGGAGCCCAGGGAAGTAAGTAACCATTACATCATCTGTTGGTCTCTCAAAATAATTTTTTAAAAAATTGGTACCATTATCAAAATAATAGTTTTTTATTGAAGAGAATATGGGGGTGGCAGGAGAAAGTCATACCCCTCATCACTATTCTATTAGTTAAATAAGTGCTCACACAGGCTATTATACAGTCACAGAGCATGGGTATCAAACAGAATAAACATTTTAAAAGCATATAGCTAAATGAAAATTTCAAGTTACAAAAAAACCCATGTGGGATAATTCCATTTATGAAATGGGGGCTATTTCTGGTCAATCAGATTAGACAAGCAGAAGAGGCCACTTCATATATTACATCATGTAACACTGAAAGGGCTCAATGTGGGGCCCGCAGTGGCCTGGGGGCTAAAGCAGCTGGGTCCCACGTGGTTAAAGCAGCTGGATCCCACAGGGCCAACTGGTTTAAGTCTCGGATTCAGCAGCCTGAAAACCATGCCAGGCACGTGGGTGCACCCGACCTGGAAGGAGGGACAAATGGAGGAGGGACTGCGCATGACCGTGTCCCGTGGGGGGCGCTTTCTTGCTTTCCCGCTCTCCGACTGGTGCGTGTGCCTTGTATTTTATTTACTTATTATGTTATCAACAGAGAGAGGGAGAAAAACAGCATTCCCAACGGAGTCTTGACTCCATTACCTTCCCCCAGCTTCAGCCAACCTCTGGCTGGCATTTTTTTTTTTTTTTTTTTAGGTTTTTGACATAGGGCACATGCACTTGTCAGACAGAGAGAGGGAGAGTGAGAAATCAGCCCCCAGGGGAAATGGCCACACCACAATCCCTTCTTCTCCATTCTCCTCTTGGGATTTTGAGCACACGTATACACATGTCTAGTGTGATTTTCAAGCCACTGGGTCTGAGATTTGTACCATGGTCAGCCATGTGGGAGTCCAGGACCTTAAGCACCATGCCACCTGCTGGCCCATACCTGACATTCTCAGAGCAGTTCCTGGATGCGAACCCGGAACCTTCCCATGTGGGGGGCTGAGCCTCGCAGAGCACTGTTTCACCACTGCACCCTGCCAGCCTCACACGGCTTATTACTGAAGCTGGTAACTGGTCAGTGAAGGCTCGTTATGCTGTTCTAATCTCTATGTATGTCCAACATGTTATGTAATCGGTATTTTAAAGTACTGTAATACTTAAAAAAGAAAGAAAGCTACTAAGAAAAAAACAAAAAAACAAAAAAAACATTTCAGCCTAGATTCACCCTAGACCTGGAGGCTTGAGAAACATGCCAGGCATGTATGCACACGTGTCCGAAATCTGGAAAGGAGGGAGAGATGGAGGAAGAGGGATTGCAACGTGACCATTCTCCATTTAAGGAGATGCTTTCTCACTCCCACACCTTCTCTCTCTCTTTCTCGTAAGCACATGCTCCTGCTGGCAAAAATATTTTTAAAATAATTCTATAATGTTCAGAGATGCACAGTTACAGAGCAAAAGTATAAAAACATGCCTGGGAGCAATAAATACCCAATTACCACAGCATTTACCTCCGGGGGTGGGGGGAGAAGGACAGGATGAGGGAAAAGCTCCAAGGAAAGCCTCAACTTTATCTGCAATCTTTATCCTATCACCTGTCCCCCAAAATGATGGTGCTGGGCAGCAGGCACATGGCTGTTCACAGTATGTAGGTACGTATGTATGTGTGTATACACACACACACACATACACACACATAGTTTAGTCTTACAGTAGCATTATTTCACAGAGAAGTAAAACAAGAGGAAAAAGAAAAATATTAAATTTTACATCTAAATTACACTGAGACAACAAAGCTTTTCAAGTTTTTTCCTCTAAAAAATATTTAGAATTGAGGCCAGGAGGTGGTCTGTGGTTAAAGCGCTGGACTGCCACATGGCTGAGTACAGTGCAAGTTCCAGCTCTGGTGGCTTTCTCTCTCTCTCTCTCTCTCTCTCTCTCCCTCCCCTTCTCTCTCTCTCTCTGGCGAGTACATGTGCCCTATAACAAATTAGGAAAAAAAATTAATATTTTTTAAAATATTTAGAATTAGCTTAAAGAATAAAACACTCTTGTATATCCCAGAATACACTACTTTTGCTGAAACTATCACTCCAATCAATTTCTATAAAATGACAAATGTAATATAACAGTGTATACCATAGGTTCACTGAATTAACTGTAAAGCTTAACAGAAGCAACAGTTTCAAATAGTATCCCTTTATCTCTAAACCTGTAAGATTTCAAATAAAAACAAAAGATGTGCGGGACCAGCAGTTAGCATAATGGTTATGTCACTGGACTCCCATGTAGTCGAGTCCGCGGTTCGAGTCCTGGATCCGGTGGCTTAAACTCACACCGGGTGTGTATGCGTGCGTGCCCAAGATCCCAAGAGGAGAATGGAGGAGAAGGGATTGCGGCATGGCCATCCTCCCTGGGGGGTGATTTCTCGGTTTCTGTCTCTCTGTCTCTTTCTGGCGAGCACACGCGCCCTATAGCAAAAACCTCTCCAAAAAAAGAAAAAGTAAATAAAAAAATAATAATAATAATAAAAACGATGTGCATGTATGCTTCAGTCATCAGTCACCATATAAGATGGTGCTGCTGTCATGGAGACCGCTAGGCGCTAAGAAAAACCCAGTTCTACTTTTTAACAGCCAAAGAATAACCCAACTATACCATAAATGTTGGCAAATAAAAAATATGGGGACCAGCAGATGGCATGATGGTTACGTCCCTGGATTTCACAGAGTCAACCACAGTTCAAATCCTAGACCCAGTGGTTTAAATCTCACACCAGGCACATGTGCATGCGTGCCCAAAATCCTGGGAGGAGACTGGAGAAGGGATTGTGGCGTGGTCATCTCCCCGGGGGGTGATTTCTCGCCTTCTGACTCTCTGGCAAGCACAAGAACTCTACAGCAAAAACCTCTCTAAAAATAATAATAATAATTCAAGGACCAAATGGCATTTACTTATAAAGCCTTTCTAAAAGAGAAACACTTACAGAAAAAGAAAGGATTTGGTATTGATCAGATGGAGGTCAAAGCTGGCATGGCCCTCAGTGGTTTGCACAAGCCCGCTCAGGTTACTGAACCGCACGAACGCAGTTTCCTCACCGGTGATGAAACCGAGCACTGCACTTGCTTTACGGGAGTACTGCCAGGCTGAAAGGCGGTAAGTGCGTGGCCAGTACTCAGGGCAGACCAGGTAGTGACAGATGCTGATCCCCTGCAATAAGCAGCCTATTCCATGGAAGAACCCTAGCTCTGATTTCTCAACGATTTCCTTCTCTGTTCCAGAATGGTATCTTTGAGACATTATTTTATCATTAAAAAAGTATTCTATCTGATTTCTAAATTATTACTAAAAGCATCTAAAGTAATTATTTTTGTACCATTCTGTAATCCTTGGTAGAACTCCCATTAACACATTTTCCCTGAAAGTATGGGAAGAGTTTCCAAGCTATTCACGTATGGCTTCTGCTCTGAGCTGTGAACAGCAGGGTCACAGATCACCCACTCTTTCCTTCCCCTGCTGTGTGACCCTTCCCCAGGTAGGTGCCAGGAGAATCAGACACAGTAAGACTGCTAGACAGCAGTGAGCTTCTTAAACTACCCAACTCTCCTTGGCCACAGTGCTGCAGAGCCAGGTTACACTTCTTTATTTCCATTCTGTATATTTCTAATCACCTAGGTTGGATAAAAATATGCTGCCATGTGACATTAGGGAACAGAAGGTCAGCAAGCTCAGAATTAAGAAATTTGAGACAGGATATCGGGGTCAGACTGTGATCATCTTAATTTACCTGTTACAGCCAGAAAAGGGAAGAGGTCAGCCAATACTTTGGTGGAAAATGAGAAACTCCATACTATATTGCAGTGACCCTCTGATCATCTGTCAGATTAATCCCATTGTTATTTTTCATTGAAATAAAGATCAATAAATACAACCTAAGGAGCTCAGCTAAAAACATCTTTCATTACAAAAGCAATGTATATTCATTGTTGACAGCATAGAAAATACAAGTGAGAATAAATTTTTAAAACTTGTCCATTTAAGGGATGGCAGGTGGCATGGTGATTAAGGCACTGGACTCTCACATGGCTAGGCTACTGTTCAAGTCTCACACCTGGCAGCATGCTATCTCACTTTCTCTTTCTCTCTGGTAAAATTAATAATAACAATGATATAAATAAAATTAAATGTATAATTCTTTTTTAAAAAAGTCCATTTAAAACATTGCTAAAAAGTAGTACATTTTCTGGAAGCCTTTTTTCAAAGCATTATATGTATATTTTTTGGTTTTGTTGTTACTCTTTTTTTAATTTCCCAGAGGGTACAGGTACTCACCAGAGAGAGAAAATGAGAAAGCGACCCCCTTGGGGCACAGTCACAATGCAATTCCTTCTCCTTTTGGGATTTTGGGCACACACACAAGTCGCAGTACAAGACTGAACTGTGTGAATCCCCATGTGGGATCCAGCTGCCCTAATCAACAAACTTATGTGTATATTTTTTGTTTTGTTTTTGAGAGAATTTTGCTATCGGTTGCACACACTTGCCAGAGAGACAGAAAGCGAGAAATCACCCCCGGAGCAGAAAACCCCGCTGTAATCCCTTCTCCTCCATTTTCCTCTCAGGATTTTCGGCACACACGTACACACGTGTGCCCAGCATGAGATTTTTGAGCCTCTAAGTCTGGGACTTGAACCGCAGTCAACTACTTGGGAGTCCAGTGACGTAACCGTTACACCATTTGCTGGTCCTTTACATGTGTTTTTTAAAAACAGAATGAGCGTTATATTTCAAGTCTTATCTCCTACTTTTCACATACCAGGGACACTTCCCCATTAAGGTTTACTTGGAAATGTCTTTACTGCTCCATATGTTCTGTGAAATAAGTACAGGAATTTATTAATAACAGCCCCTTGAGAGACCCTCGCCTTCACAGTGCATAGTCCACCTCCGCAGAGTCACCAGACTTAGACTGGGTCCTCTTGGTCCTACCACAATACAGGTAACTGTGAGGTCGACATCCGCATATAAAATTAACAGCTAAATCTTCGTTCCCAAGGTCTTGCGATATATACCAAAATTGTCGCTATTAGTCTGTTGAACAACACTGTCAAATTCTTTTCTATAAAGTTCATAGAACTTATATGCCCAACTGCAGAAACGCTGCTTTCCCATAGCCTTCCTCAACAGTAAGTATTAGTTCAAATTGCAATTAAAGGAGGGTAGGGGTAGGGAATGAAGTTTCCAGCACAGCATGGCCTCAGGGATTTTTCTGGGAAAAAAAAATTATTATTATTATTTTTTTCTTTTGCTGGTGCCCAAGATTCAGGCAGATGCCATGGAACTATAACTCTTACTTTGGTTTATTTGTTCATTTATTCATCTACTTAAATATCTACTTGCTACCTACTGTCACCTAGGTATTAGCAACATAAAAGTAAGAGGGACCGGCAGATGCATAATGGTTATATCACTGAACTCCCACGTAGTAGACCATGGTTCAAGTCCCAGACCCAGCAGCTTAAAACTCACACTGGGCGCTTGTGAGTGTGTGCGTGCCCAAAAATCTGAGAGGAGAGGAGGAGAAGGAATTGTGCCATGGCCATCCCCTTGAGGGTGTGATTTCTTGCTTTCTGTTTCTCTGCCTCTCTCTGTCTCTCCAGGAAGCGCATGTGTCCTATAGCAAACATCTCTTTTTAAAAAGGGGGGGGGCAGAAAATGGTGTAATAATTATATCACTGGACCCCCACATGCCCAACCACAGTTCCGAGTCCTGGACCCAGTGATTTCAACCTCATGCCAGGCGTGTGTGTGTGCACGAAATCCCAAGATGAGCATGGAGAAGGGATTCTGGTGTTGCCATACCATGCCGAGGGGGGGTGATTTCTCACTTTCTGTTTCTCTGTCTCTCAGGCTAATGCACGAGCCCTATAGCAAAAATCTCTCTTTAAAAAAAAAGAGAGGGGAGTAAGACAGGCAAGCTCAATAAGCTGGTAAGACTAAGTTCCAGGACTGCTCCACCTGAAAGCTCTGTCTGGGGCCAGCAGGTGGTATAGGGGTTAAGGTGCTGGACTCCCATATAGCCGATCGCAGTTCAGGTTCCAGACTCAGCAGCCTGAAACATGCCAGGCACGTGTGCATGCATGCCCCAAATCCCTAGAGAATGGAGGGGAAGGGACTGCAGTGTGATTTCTCACTTCCTCTCTTTCTCTCTGTATTTCTCTGTCTCCGGCAAGTGCACATACCCTAGAGCAAAAATCTCTCTTAAAAAAATAATAAAATAAAAAGTAAAAAAACGGAAAGCTCTGTCCTCGAGCTAGCAAATGTGCTCTACTGTTCACCTGATTAGAATCTGGGTTCTTGTCCTGAGGAAGGTGGATGACTTGATGGCGAAACAAAGCGGGGAAACCTGAGGCTGGAGAAGCGAGAGGGCTCACCCGAGGTTAACAGCCTGGCCTTACTCCGCAGGCCATTGTTTTCCTGCTTAAATGCGATCTTTGCCACAGTCACCTGAGCCCTTAATGCTTTCCTTAAGTAACATCACTGTCATTTCCTAAAGCAAACTACTTCACTGTTACAAATAGAAAATCAGCATGTACTTGTCAGGAAGAGAAGGCTACACTAGGAAGTAAGTGCAAACTACCGTAGACTTGAACATGTTAGTACAACACCAGGAAACATCCAGGGAGCAGGAGCACTCACTTGGCTGGCGGGCCTGTGACCTGGCTCCTACAGCATCCTCAACAGGGAGGCATTTCATGTTTTCTTCTCTTCAAATCTGAAGTCAAGACATGCTTTCAGCCACACGGTAAAAACTCTTATCCAACCCAGGATAAGGACCAGTGGGTAGTCATTTAATCAAAAAGAGCAGTTAAAGAAGGGAACTGTTAAAACCACTCATAAGTACCTTAACTTGATTTCAACTTAAAATATATAAAAGTACATGTGTCCAGGTCTGGATGTCGGATGAAGGCCTTCTATTTAGTTAAGGATCTGTTGATGGGGGTACCCATTATCTTTCTTGTGTAACTATTCTAAAATTCATCGGCTATGATTTATTTCCTGATCCAGTTTCCTTACAGTGGAGCAAGAAACTAAAGACATGCACTGAAATCTAGATTTTAACCTTTCCCCCAACTTCGCCCACATCTGATCGGACAGCAATATCCTAACAACAAGTCTACTCATATTTCCAAAGGACACAAAGTAACTCTGGGTTTTGTGCTCCTATGTCACCAGTTTTCATGATATACAACTATCTAATTCCAACACAAGTACAGTAAGTGAGGATTACACAGTTCAACTGGAAGGAGAAGTATTCAGACACGCTGCAGAACAGTCTCCTGGACACAGGGGTTTAACCCATTCTGGGTGCATTCCTGTTCAGCAGAGGAAACGGAGGGAGCCCATGAAATTGAGGCTAGCTGAGCAATTCCAACTACTGATTCTCTGCCTTCCTAAACACAGGGGGCACTTCTCCGGGAACCGACGGTGTGCATCTTCCTTGATGTGAAGGGCTTCAGACATTCCCAGATGACCAGCACCCTTGTCACACGTCTCCTCGGGCAGCTCCATGAAAGAACTTAGTCATCTTAAGACACTAAAGAACTGCAACGTCGGGCATGACCCTCTTCCCTATCACTTCTGCAGCACCTCCAACACTTTATTTGCATGCCTTTTGCCAGCCATTGCAGCTCAAAACATTCAGGTTTTATAAAAGGAGTCCCACCTAACTTCAGAATTGGAGTTTGGTATAGGCTTTGGCAGAAAGAGTGGAAAAGTCTTCACACTTTTTTTGAGCTGCAGGAAAAATTCCAAATATTTCTGGAAGAAATCTTCAATTCGTGAGCTCATATGCATGACAGAGCAAGCTTTGCAAATAAGTGTATCTTGACAAATATATATGTGGATGTGGACAGCTTAAATATATCCTGACAAGTTAAGTATTCCATGTACAAAGCAAAGTGAACAAGATAACTCTAAAACTGGAACTACGAGACCGGAAGTGAGTTGGAGTCCTTCCCTCTGAGAGGATGCCGCTGAAAACTTCATAGGCAATATTTCGAGTATTATAAAAAGTGCTTGAAAGATCTGATACTTCTCACAAGAATTCCTCCAAATTGGGTGGCAGCAAAGAGTAGACAAGAAATCTCTTTTTCATTTCACAACATCTGATAAATACGTAATGACACAGTTAAAAGAACAGATTCTAAAGATTACTTTAGATGACTTCTTGGAAGAAAATATCTACTTTTTACTAGTGTTTAATCAAAGACCAAAGCTGGCCACTAACTATACTATGATCATTCCAATTATGAATGGAAAGTCAAGGAAGACATGTATCAGAAAAACCCATGTATGGACTTCAATAATTTGTTAACTGTTAGAGGGCACTTGCCAAATTGGGAGCGGGAGGAGAAATCACCCTTCTGTAGGGTGTTGTCCTGCTGCAATCCCTTTTTCTCCATTTCTCTCTCCCTTCAGGATTTTGGGCGTGCACACACACCTACCTAACAAGCTTTTAAGCTGCAAGGGCTAAGGCTCAGACCATACTCGACCACATGGGACTCAGCTTCCTTAGCCATTGCACCAGGGGGACAGCCCTTCAATTATTTGTTTATTCATTCTTTGTACCAAAACAAATTTAAATCCACTCTTCCGTAAACTTTTTGTAGTTCCCCTGTACTTGAAAACTGGAATTTTTAGTGCTATTTAACATTAAAAAAATTTTTAAGAGAAATTTTTTGCTATAGGATGCAAGTGCTCATAGAGACAGAAAGCGAGAAATCACACCCCCAGGGAGGTAGCCACGCCACAATCCCTTCTCCATTCTTCTCTTGGGATCTTGGGCACGCGCGCGCACACACGCACCTGGCGAGAGCTTCAAGTTGCCAGGTCCGGGACTCGAACAGCGGTTGGCTAAGTGAGAGTCCAGTGATGTAACCATTACATTATATTCTAGTCCCTTAACCTTGAATATTAAAAATGAAACAGACCAATGACCTTAAAACTCATCTTAACCAAGCCACATCCAAACAAAAGTTCCTTTAAGGACTAAAGTCTTCTCAATAAATTTGTTTTCAGATAGGCATTTCTTTCAATCAAAGGATGCATTACTGTATTTCTAGTTTTTTTTATTTTTTTATTTTTTTTTATGAAGAAGGAGGAAGAAGGAGGAGGAGGAGGAGGAGAAGAAGAAAGGTTTTTTTTGTTTTTGTTTTTGTTTTTGTTTTTTTTTTGGAGAGGTTTTTCGCTATAGGGCGCGTGCACTCGCCAGACAGACAGAGAGAGACATAGAGACAGAAAGCGAGAAATCACCCCCCAGGGGGGATGGTCACGGCGCAATTCCTTCTCCTCCATTCTCCTCTTGGGATCTTGGGCACGCACGCACACGCGCCCGGTGTGAGTTGTAAGCCACCGGGTCCGAGACGCGAACCGCGGTCGACTACGTGGGAGTCCAGCGACATAGCCATTACGCTAACTGCTGGTTCCCTATTTCTAGTTTTTATTTAAAAAAAAAATTAGCAGTTTAGGGCCAGCGGGTGGCATGGTGGTTAAGGGCGCTGGACTCCCACATGGTCAACCACGGTTTGAGGTCCGGACCTGGCAGCTTGCTTTCCCACTTTCCCTCTCTCTGTCTCACACACACGCTGTCCCTCTCTGGTCAAATTTAAATAAATAAATAAAATTTGATTTAATTTTTTTTAGTTTAGCAGTTTGTACTTTTTCTCCTTTTTATTAATATGCCAGAGGGTATGTGTGTTTGCCAGAGAGAGACAGAGAGAGAGAGAGAGAGAGAGAGAGAGAGAAGAGACAGGGAAAGTGAGAGCACCCCCTGTGGGGGGATGGCCATACTTCAATCCCTTCTCCATTTCTCTTTTTTAGAATTCCAGGCAGGCCCACACATGCACCTGCAGTGTTTTTCAAGCTGCTGGATCCAGAACTCGAACTGTACAGTTGGTCATGTGGGTTCTAGCCTTACCCACCATGCCACTGACTGGCCCAGTCTGTATTTGTTCTACTGTTGCTTTAATATGTGGCAAGTAATACTGGTTTTCTACTTATAATAATGAAAGGAGGTTTCCTTTGGAAATGGATTTTAAGTGTAAAAAGTAATGTTACTTAAAGAAAAGCATTAAATAAATAATAGTTCAGGGATTTTAAGACTATAGCAAATTATTAAGGTAATATCCAATTAATTTAAGTATAGGAAATCGTCTACAGGATAACGGCAAGCTCCTTAACATGCATTCAAGACCACTCTGCTTGGCCTCCCAGCCCCTTCTCACCACAAATGTCAGTGCTCGAAATGTCCCACACTGTCCTTTCTGCCTCATGCCTGGTTTTGTATCCATATCTCTATGCCTCCTACACACAGACTTCTAAATATACAACTCAGTTCTTTCCTGTCCTTTAAAAAGGTTCTCTACTGGGCCAGCCTGTGGCCTGGTGGTTAGGATGGCTGAATCCCACCTGGCTAACCACTCAGTTCAAGTCCCAGACCTGGCGGCTTGAGGAAAAGGTTCTATATTTAGGACCTGCAGGTGTGTGGAGGTTGAGGCAGCTGGATCCCACATTGCCAATTCCAAGGTTCGAGTCCTGGACCTGGTGGCTTGAAAATCACACTGGGCGTGTGTGGGAGTATACCCAAAGTCCCAACAGGGAATGGAGAAAGGAATGTGGTGTGGCTGTCTCTAAAAAGCTTTATAAAGGTTCTACACTTGGATATTATCATCCTTCAAGAAACCTCCTCAGACACGTCTCGGACTGTGTGGTGTGTTCCAGGGCCTCTGTCTTACTCGTGTCTGTATCACAGGTATTAAGATATATTAAGTAGTCAGATAAAAGTAATTTTTACTTTTATCTGACTACTTAGCAATGCTAATTACTTTCTACTTTCAATTTTTATCCCTCATGTTTTCTTTATAATGAATTTTCCTAGTTCTCCTCCTCCCTGCAACCCTTCTTCAACAGTCTTGGGAAACACATCTGGTCTCCACCAAACACGTGCCCCAGGATACTCTACTAGCTGTCCTTCTGGTATAATCTGTCTTCCTGACCTCACACGTCTGAAATCCTTCACCGCCGTAACACACACAGCAGCAGTCACCAGGCCTCACTCCTGCGCGTCTAGCTGCCCACCAGACATTGGTACCTGGACAGTCCTTGGGTTTCTGTGGTGGGCAGCCTGCAAAATGGCAGCCATCGACGCCTGCCTCCTGGTATTCATGCCCTCGTGCAGGTGCCTCCACAGTGCGTAGGCCATCTGTGTAATCACTCCAGCATGACCATCTGGAGGCCAGGCCCTGCCACGGGGTAAGGCAACTGGACCTGGGTGGGACAGTCCTGGGTCATGGCCTGTGATTAGAGCTAGTTGAGACTGGGGTGGATCGTGGGAGGAAGACCCTGTTGGGGATGCCTGCCTGCCTGTCTCTCCCTCATGGAAGGAAGGAAGGTATAAATAAATCAATAAAACGTCAGTAAGAACAGTATTACAGGGGACCAGCAGGTGGCGTGGTGGTTAAGGGCTCTGGACACTCCCACATGGCTGACCATGGTTCAAGTCTCAGACCTGGTGGCTTGCTTCTCTCTCTCTCTCTCTCTCTCTCTCTCTCCCTCTCTCTCTGTGTGTGTGTGTGTGTGTGTGTGTGTGTGTGTCTGGTCAAATTGAAAAAAAAAAAAAACAGTATCACAGAAATGATGGACCGTGACTTCTAAGGTCAGCTCGCAAAAGCTACACGGTTTTTGCACTGCCCACTCTCACTCGCTCTGACAGTCAGCCCTAACAAACATCCCTACGGAAAGGTCCACCTACACACAACGGCACTCCTGTGCGCAGCACGCCACAGCCACTTGAAAAGTGTCCCCAGCTGCTCAGCCTTCAAATGACTGAAGTCCTTTCTTCTATTGACAGTAGCTGACGTTTTGACTGAACCCCTGAGAAATCCCAAATCAGAGCCACCCCCCAACCTGCGCCCAGGCCCCTCCGTATAGGGCCCTGCACGAGGTAAGTAATGTTTGGCAGAACCATCCCAAACACCGAGTGGTAGTGATTCAGGTGTCCACAGTCAACAACGGGTTAGTAGCCACTGTCTACAGCTAGCTGCCCCCCATGAACTGCAGCTAGTGTGACTGTGGAAATGAGTTTCCAGCATTATTTCACAGTAACTAGCTGAAGCTTCCATCGCCACATCTGTCTAGGACCACCAGACTGAACAGTGCAAGCTCCTGGGCGGTAGGTAACACGGAGCCTTACATAAATATCTCCCTGACCTACCTGTTCTCTTCCCACCCCCGATGTAATCAGGGAACCCAACAAAAGCCAGCAGCGCGGACCCGGCCCTCCCTCCAAGCCCGCCGTGGTGAGTGGCGCCCCCTCTCCAGCACACCAGAAGGACCCACACTCGGCAGCAACCCTTGTCCTCCTGCGGGCACCCCTCCTGTCCCCCAACAGTGCTGCCTGCCCTGCTCCTTAGGACGCCATCACTTTTTACCTGCGTCACTAAAAGATGCCTCCTTGTTGGTTTCTCTAACCCGGAACTTGCTTCGAAAAATGAAACCTTCTTCACAAGGTCACTGATCTTCCTGCCTCCCCATTCACGTCTTTCAGCGGCTCTCCACAATCCAGAGGTTAAAACGCCAACTCGGATGACCTGAAAGGCCTGGTGCCACCTGTCGACCGACTCTACCAGCGCCATGCCCTCCCACCTGCCACGCTCTAGCCCACCGTATAACACGGCTCCCAGACGAGGTGAGCATTTCCCCCGTGTCTTCACTTCCATGCTCCTTTTACCGGAAATGGCTCCTCCCTCACCTTGCAGGCTTCGGCATAAGTACCCGTTTCCTCTGTAGCGACCTCTGACCCGTCCAGAGCATTGATTTCCCACCCCGGTCCCGACTGGCCCTGTGCACTGGCCCCCAGGACCGGCTCTGGCAGAACACAGTGCTCCAAAGATCGGCTGGGGAGTTGCAGGCTCGCTGAACAGGAGTCTTGCTGCTCACCAGGCTCGCATGGCACGTCCTAGCGCTGGACGTCTTCACCTGCCATGGATAAAGTGAAACCAGCGGCCTCACTGGGTCATTGCGAGGCACTACGTATCAGATGTTACAGTACCCAGCACGTAATTTTTACTTAAAAAATAAAGGATTCTTTGGAGTTGGCAGCCGGTGTGGTGATTAAGGCGCTGGACTCCTATATGTATGACTGTGGTTCAAGCCCTGGACCTGGAAGCTTGCCTTCTCACTTTCCCTCTCTCTCTCCCTCTTTAAAATCTCTCTCTGGTTAAATAAATAATTTTTAAAAAAAGATTTTTTTTATTTTTTTAAAATATTGCCAGAGGGCACACATGCTTGCTAGAGAGAGAGAAAAAAAGTACCCAAGATGGGGAATGGTCAGGCCACAATCCCCTCTCCTCCACTTCTCCTCCGTGGAGACTCTGGGCATGTGCACACACGCACCCGGCATGTTTCTCAAGCTACTGTGTCTAAAGGCGCAAACCATGCAGCCGGCCATGTGGGATCTAGCTCTTGTACCTTAGCAGCTACACCACGGGCTGGCTCCTCAAACATTGTTTTGACTAGGGGCCGGCAGGTAGTGTGGTGGTTAAGGGCGCTGGACTCCCACATGGCCGACCACGGTTTGAATCCTGGACCTGGTGGCTTGCTTTCTCACTTTCTCTCTCTCTCGCTCTTGCTCTCACTCTCGCTCTCGCTCTCGCTCTTGCTCTCGCTCTCGCTCTGTCCCTCTCTGGTCAAATAAAAATAAGTAAATGAATAAATAAATAAAATAACTCTTAAATTTTTTTTTTTTTTTTTTACTAGAGAGATTAATGGTTGGGTTATCTCTTAGGTAGGAAAGAAAAGTAAGAAAGGTCAAAACAGAAGATAACACCTTTGAAATAACTTTTGCACAGCTATACTAAAGTAAGACAAGCAGGTTAGCTCCAGGGGCTGGGGGTTCAGGCAGCCAAATATCACACAGCCAACCATGTGGTTTGAGTCCTGGACCCACGGCTTGAGAAACACGCCAGGCACGTGTGCGTGTGAGCCCAAACCCCAAGAGGGAGAGATGGAAGAGAAGGGCTGTGCAATGGGAGTCCCTGGAGGAGCGCTTTCTCCTGCTCGGACTCTCTGGCAAGCGCCTCCTAGCAAAAATAACCAGTAAAACAAATACTGCAGAAAGCCTGCTAGGTATCTACTACATGCTTAGAAAACTACAGAGAATGGCAAAAGGATTTAGCCACAAATAAATAAACTGAAAAAGAACAAGGAACCCAGATGGGCGAGACGGAAAAAACGAGAAGTCTGGTGATGACAATGAAGGCAAGAATACATGCAGAAGGATGGAAGGGAGAAGAGAGAGGAGGAGGAGGAGGTGGAAGGGGGAAAAATGAGGAAATATGAAGACAGAACTCTTCCAGGTAACCACAAAATCCAGCTGCAGTTACACGGATAGCTCCTGGACTGAATCACGAAACTGTCAATGTTGGACTATTTTGACTAATAAAACAAACGCACTATTTTAAAATAACAAATAGGGTATTTTTTTTTTTTCCTAGTAAAATCAAAGTCTGGGAGTTACACATTAATTCCATTTTACGGGGTTGTCTGAAAAGTCATGGAGCATTTTTGCACTGTAACAGAAAAATACGTCATGACATTCCCGACGACCCAATACGTTCCAGTTTCTGCCTCAAGAGGCTGAACGAAGGCGTCTGAGACAAAAATGACATTCGTGTTACAGGGATCTGGATGTTCCCGGGGACGCCGCATGGAAAGTGTGACCAGTTTATATTAAAAGACAAGAGACAAAATAAATAACCTTCTTTGGCTGAAGCTTCTCATTTGAGTTGTGTACTTTCTGTTTGTGCCTGAATTCTCAGTTCACGGAAAACGGCTCCCCCAAATTGTGTGAGCAGCAGATACAATGCACCAAGAGTCAAGAGTTGAATTTTAAACTTGGTTCTAAAAATGTTCTGGCTGGGAAATACTGTCCTCGACAGGAGTCTCTGAATCTGAGGCTGTCCACCTCGGTAAACTGGGGACGACATTTGCTCTGCTATTATCTACTAGGACAGTCGGGAAAGTTGTGATGTACTTTCCCATTCTACACAAAAATGCACACGACCTCCTCCACAACCCCAAGTATTACGGTGTCTTCAAAAGCACCTAGAAATGATGCCTTGTATGTGGAAGCTGGTTATCACTGGTACTGAAAGAAGACACAGTTGTAAAAATATAGTAAATATATAAGGTTGGGGGCGGCAGGTGACGTGGTAGCTAAGGGTGCTGGACTCCCACATGGCCGACCATGGTTCAAGTCCTGGACCTGGTAGCTTGCTTTCTCATTCTCCCTCTCTCTGTCTCTCTCTGACCAAACTGAAAATAATGATAATAATAAATACAGTTAAATAAAATAATTCTTTTAAAAAATGTATAAGGTCATCAGGAAGGGCATGACTTGTTTTTCTATGCAAAAAATACATCATGACTTTCCTGACAATCCAATAAATGCAAACTATCGCTAGTATCAGATAAAAGTGATAATTATTTAATATGTTAGATATAACAAGACTGGAGTCAATTATGCTGTTTCTGTGATAATCTCATTTTAGTAAATAAGATAAGTATGTAAAAATAAGCATGGGCGAGTTTCTATAGTAACCAACTTATTTATCGACGGTGAATTGGTTGTTTATCCCCTCATTATGTTTTCCAATCTGACTTTTTAACATCATCAAGGCTCAAAGATGACAGAACGTTCTCCAGATTAGTCATATCGATAACAGTACATTTTTCAAGCCGGATGAGCAAAGGTCCCCTTACTGCTAACAGTCTAAGTCAGCAATGCTAGCTAAAATGAGATATGGTAAATATTTATGCAAAATTAACAGACCTTTACCCCACAGGGAGGCTGCAAGCATGGGAAAAAGCAGCTTCCCATAACTCCGGAGAGCGGATGTCTGTGGAGCTCCCTAAGGGCTATAAAGTCTCTGCATCCCTATGAATGCTTCCAAGAGTACAGCCTCCTGCATGTCGCATCTCTGTAAATCTTAAACCTCGCAAAATTCTCGAGTTAGAATTTTCTAGTCTTTCTCTACCTAGAAACAGTACTTACTCAATCAAAGATTTAGTTCATAGGCTTCTTTTTTAAGCCAACTATCTGTGCACCTCTGTTCTAGACTTTCTGAGGTTACTAAGAAAATATAAGAATGGTTACATCACTGGATTCCCACATAGCTGACCACGGTTCAAGTCCCAGGCCCAGTGGTCACGCCATAGGGCATTGCCCTCACTGGGGAGAGACAGAGATAAAGAGAGAGGGAAAGTGAGAAAGCACCCCCAGGGGGATGGCCACACTATAATCCCTTCTCTTCTATTTTCATCTCAGGATTTGGGGAATGCACGCACATGCACCCGGAGTGTTTTAGAAGCCACTGGTCTGGGAAATAGCTCAGTGGGATCCAGCTGACTTAACCTCTGTGCTAATACTAGCAGCCCCCCCCCCCCCCCCACACACACACAGTTTTCTTTATAAGACTAAATTTCATCTATTTTTAAAAAAATACTTATTTATTTTAACTTACATCACATCTTGCCACCTTTAAAAGTCATCACAATTTCAGCAATGTCTTGCTAATCAAACTACTGCAGTTTCCAGAAATGTTGGTTGACCACATCATGGCTGTGTTTATGACATCTCAATAGGGGTGCTTTCTCACTCTTTCTTTCACCCTCTCCCTCTCTCTCTCTCCTGCGAGCACATGTGCCCTAATGGCAAATAGTAAATAAATAAGACATATAGGATGGTATGTGATAGAGAGAGAAATTAATTTTTTTTAATATTTATTTAAATTTATTTACTATTATTATTATTCAATTTGACCATCGAGACAGAGAGAGAGGGGGAGGGAGAGTGAGAAAATAAGCCACCAGGTCCAGGATTCAAACTGTGGTTAGCCACATGGGAGTCCAGCGGTGTAACCACTACGTCATCTGCTAGCCCCAACACGTTAATATTTTTAATTTGGAGGGTAAAGATCAATTTAATAATTATTATTTTAGGGGCAGGTGGTATGGTAGTTAAAGGTGCTGGACACCCACCTGGCCAGCTTGCTTTCTCACTTTCTCTCTCTTCCTCTCTCTCACGCGTGTGCCATCTCTCTAGTTAAATCAAAAATAATGACGCTAATGGTATCAGCAGATGGCATAATGGTTACATCGCTGGACTCCCACATAGTCAATCGCGGTTCAAGTCAGTGACCCAGCGACTTAAAATTCATACCAGGCATGTGTGTACGTGTGCCCAAAATCCCGAGGAGAATGGAGAAAAGGGATTGTGGTATGACCATCCCTCCTCCCTGGGGGGTGATTTCTCACTCTCTGTCTCTGTGTCTTTGGCGAGCACAAGCGTCCTACAGCAAAAATTTCTCTTAAAAAAAAAAAAGGGAAAACAATGATGATAATGATAAAGTTAAATAAAATCATTCTTTAAAAATTATGATTTTATACCACCTCTTCTTCAAATTACACATGACTTTTCACCTTAATCTTCAGCATTAATCAGTAAATATCACTCTTATAAGTAGATTTTCCTTTCTCTTTTTTTCCTTTTTTCATTTTTTTTTGGCAGAGAGGAAAGAGGAAGAACGCACATGCAAGCACAGCGGTCACACCACAGCCCCCTCTCTCCCATTTCTCCACCCTGTCCAAACCCTGGCCACGTGCCCAGTGTGTTTTCCGAGCTGCGGGGGCTAAGATTCGAACTGCACAGCCTGCCATGCGGGATCGAGCTCCCTCAACCACCAGACCGTGGGGCTATTTTAAAACAGAATATGATAGGTAGCAACAGCTCAAAATAACTCTGCTAAGACAATGAGCTACAAATAGCAGGCAGTCAATATTTACTGAATAAATGAATAAACAAATGATCTAATGCTGATGCTTACAGAACGAGGCAAATTGTGAGTGCTCAAAGGCAGATTTAAAGTTGGCTGTCAGTCCTACATGTCTTGCCCACCATGGGGCTGGAGATGTTGCTGTTCCACAGTCTAACTGAAGTACCAGTTTTCAAAATGCATTTCTCACTTCCAACTGCATCTTAATTCTAAAGCCAGATTATACCCTGAAATACAAAAGATAAGGAGTATTATCACAGCAAGGGGGAAAAACTATCTTAGCAGCAGCAGCTGAAAATACATATAAATTCAAAATCATTTCATAAGCGTAAGTGAAAGGTTTAGGAAAATCTAGCTAATTTCTGAGGTTTAAACAACAACAGCTACTATATTGGGGCCAGCAAGTGGAATGGTGATTAAGGGTACTGGACTCCCACATGGCCAACCGTGGTTCAAGTCCTGGACCTGGCAACTTGCTTTCTCACTTTCCCTCTCACTCACTCACTCTGTCCCTGTCTGGTCAAATTTAAAAGCAAATGAATAAATAATGTTAAATAAAATAATTCTTTAAATAAATAAATAATAGCTACTATTAACATGCTAGGTACTTAAATACATTCTCATTTAGTCTCCACAACAATTCTGCAGAGTGCCGTATTACTCCCATTTTTACTGATGAGAAAACTGAACTGCTATTCTGAAAAGCCGACCATGACTAAGGTGTCCCAGCTAGTAAGTGGCAGAACAGGTCAGACACACTGAAACCCAAGTTCCTTTGTCTTCATCATCCCCATTCAAGTCCCTTCTTCTGCTCCTCTCCTACAAGGGCAAAAAAAAAAAGTGTGTGTACACATATATAACTACACACACACACACATTTTTGCTTTGTATGTGTATGTATGCATGACTGAACACACACACACATATTTTTACTTTGTGTATATGTGTATGCATGCATGACTGAACACACGAACACACACATACATATCTGTACTCTGTGTGTATGTGTATGTATGCATGACTGAACACAGACACACACATTTGTACTTTGTGTGTATGTGTATGTATGCATGACCGAACACACACACACACACACACACACACACACACACAAAATGAAGGGTTGAAATAGCCTTTAGAAGCTACTTTTCATGGCTGACAAAAAGGACCACCTCAGAAACTCTCCTGCCGGGGAGTTGAAATGCATATGATTACTAATATTCATCCATACATTATAGTGTGTGACTTCCTATTTGGGGAAGCAGAATTGTACCTTGTAGCCTATTAAACCATAATTGTATGGTGAGAACCCTCTCTTATGTCGCTGTTCACATCCAGGCAACGTATCCAATGGCCCTTTAAACACTGTCCCGGGAATGCTAATCATGGAGGCTTCTGGGTGGATACAGTACTAGAAACCACAAACTTCCCCACATTGTGCAACTAACAAATTATTATCTCTAAAAACTAATGTTTCGGTTGTGACACACCAAAAAATCACATATAATAGCACGTCAAAGAGTTATTCTCCACAGGGAACATTTATTTATCTGTTTATTTGTAAAGTAGGCTATCTTGTCCCAAATAACTAAAGTCAGCATCAAATTCAACGCCAAGAAAAACTCACAATGAAATTACTTTATTCACAAGCCAATGAGCCATTTTTCTACTGTCGTTCCTCTATGGATTGTGAGATGAGATTAATGATATAAATTAAAGAGAACTAGAACTACTTGGATACCTATAAAGATTACTTTAACGTAAGTGTTTCTGTGCATGGTGGAAGAAGCTGGCTGGCTAGAAAGTCAAACTAATTTGATAGTGGCACTCCACTAAAACAAAGTATTTTCATCGTGCTATTTATAAAACTGTGCTCATTACGTTGGATAAATCCTTTGACCACTTCACTGTCACCTTGTCATCTAAAAGCTAAGGAAGGGGGTATACGTGTTTAATCTGCTTCCCAATGCTTATCACATAACATCCTTCCCAACAACAGTTGTCGTCAAACTGATGTTTCAAGATCCATAACATAATGCCTATTACTCCCTGCAAACATGGAAATAACAAACTTTTTCTCTCTTCTAAATTTTGCCAGAAGGTATACGTGCTTGTCAGAGACAGAGAAAGAGAGAAGGAAAGAAAGAAGGCATACCCCCCATGGGGCATAGCCGCAATGCTCCACTTTCCTCCTGGGATTTGGGCACGCATGCACACGCACCTGTCCTGTTTCTCGAGGCACTGGGTTTAGGACTTGAACCACACAGTCAGCATTGTGGGATCTAGCACCTTAACTATCACGCCACTGGCTGGCCCAAATAAACTTATTGATTACACTGACTGCTAATAAAACTTTCACATCTTGTGTCAAAATAGAGGCTTTCAGGTCCTCAAACTAAGTTAAGCAGCTGAAAGCAACTTTAATGATTTCTAAACCAAAATTAGGCAGACTCATTCCTTACTTCCAAATCATCTTAGGGGTTCCCTTACAGATAGGGTAGATCCGGTCTCAGCACAACAAACAGCACAGGTGAACACAGGATTTTCTATAAATAATTCTGATGTTCTTCTCCAGGGTAAATAACATCACTGACTGAGAGCTCCCCAAAGACTTGCATGGAGCCATTAAGAGCAGGGATTCCTTTCAATTGGCATCATTCCAGCAGAGGCTCAGTGAGAAATGAAACCTCCTGCAAATCAAATCTGTTGCAATGTTATTTTTTCCAGAGGTTAATTACCTGCTTCTGCCACCCTGCCCCCGCCTTCCCCCCGCCCCCCCCCCCCCCCCCCCCGCCACACACACACAGGGAAGTAAAGGAGAGACTGGCAAAGTCGATGACATTCTCTTGTAAGCATCCTCCAGAAATATTCGAAAACAAGTTCTAATATACTCCATGAACATCCTTTCCATCTTGACACCTGTCAGTCTCTAGTCTGCCGAATTATTACCCAGGGAGAATTTACAAGAAGGTACACGTTCGGATTTCATGTTTAGTGATACTTAGTAAAATATCTATGGGTGAAATGAAGATATCTGGAAACTGCTTCAAAAAAAATTCAGGGGACCAGCAGTTAGCGTAATGGCTATGTTGCTAGACTCCCACGTAGTTGATCACGGTTTGCATCCCGGACCCGGTGGCTTAAAACTCACGCCGGGTGTGTATGCGTGCATGCCCAAGATCCCGAGAGGAGAATGGAGGAGAAGGGATTGCGGCGTGACCACCCTCCCCCCCGGGGGGAGGTTTCTCGCTTTCTGTCTCTCTGTCTCTCTGTCTCTCTCTGTCTGGCGAGTTCATGCACCCTATAGCAAAAACCTCTTCAAAAAAAAAAAAAAAGAGGAAAAAAAAATTCAGTGGGGAGGGGTGGGCCCGGCAGGTGGCGTGGTGGTTAAGGGCACAGGATTCCCACATGGCTGACTGTGGTTTGGGTCCTGGAACTGGCAGCTTGTTTTCTCCCTTTCCCTTTCCCTTTCTCTCTCTCTGGTCAAATTAAAAAATAATAATGGCGGGAACCAGCAGTTAGCGTAATGGCTATGTCGCTGGACTCCCATGTAGTCGACCGCGGTTTGCGTTCCGGACCCGGTGGCTTAGAACTCACACCGGGTGCGTGTGCGTGCGTGCCCAAGATCCCGAGAGGAGAATGGAGGAGAAGGGATTGCGGCGTGGCCATCCCCCCTGGGGGGTGATTTCTCGCTTTCTGTCTCTATGTCTCTGTCTGTCTGGCGAGCGCACGCGCCCTATAGCGAAAAACCTCTCAAAAAATAATAATAATAATAATAATAATGGAATTAAATAAATATTTTTTAAAAATCAGTAGGGAGGGAAGTGAAGGAGACAGATGACCCTAGAGTGTCTGTACACTGCTAGGTTGCAGCTAATGAGAACACACAGGTGTGTCACACCGTTCTCTGTACTTCCAGGTGTATTTGAAAATTTCCACTAAAATCCTTTCCCACAAACTCATAATGCCCATTTAACACGCATTTACTAAGCGCCTCCTGTGGTACACTGTATTACTGTTTCTACTTATTCAAGCCCTCCTCTCCTCCCTTCAGAAGACTATGCAGCCTCCCCAACCGTCATGTGACCTGCGATGCCGCACGCGGGGAGCAGACACCCCTACCCCACTGACAACGAACTGACCATGTGACCTGAGCGGATGGGACATTTGCCATCATGGAGGGAAACTTCAGGAGGATGTTTGCACCCATCTCCTTATTCCTTCCCTTCACCATGGTAAGGGTACATCAGACACGGGCCACTCCTTCAGTTTCAGCTTCAGAATAAAACACACGAGGCAATGTTGCAGCCACCCCACGGCTAACAGAGCACGGTGTAAGCAAGAGAGAAGTCGGTGTTGCAGACAACTGAAACTAGAAGGTGTGGCTACGGCGGCTAACCTATCAAGGCTGACAGTACACCGACTGTGGGGGAGGTGCAAACAACATATTAAAACAATCTGATATAAGGACCAGCAGTTGGCATAATGGCTATGTCGCTGGACTTCCATGTAGTCGACCGCGGTTTGGGTCCCGGACCCAGTGGCTTAAACTCACACCAGGCACATGTGCATGCGTGCCCAAGATCCTGAGAGGAGAATAGAGGAGACAAGATTGCGGCGTGGCCATCCCCCCTGGGGGGTGATTTCTCGCTTTCTGTCTCTCTGTTTCTCTCTGTCTGGCGAGCGCATGCACCCTATAGCAAAAACCTCTAAAAATAAATAAATAAATAAAAAGTAAGCTGGTATATATTTTAAAACGTTTGGGGACCAGCAGATGGCATAATGGTTACGTCACTGGACTCCCACATAGTGGACCCTGGTTAGAGTCCCAGACTCAGCGGCTTAAAACTCATGCCAGGCACATGTGAGTACGTGCCCAAAATCCCAAGAAGAGAATGGAAGAGAGGGGAATGTGGCATGGCCATCTCCCGGGGCGGGGCGCGGATTTCTCACTTTCTGTCTGTCTCTCCAGCGAGCACATGCACACTATAGCAAAAATCTCTCTTAAAAAAAAAAATGTTTTGGTAGACAAAATTTAACTATGGTGACCTGTGAGAAGAGGGTCCGAGAACTTATAGATATGTACAGATGAGGGTAAGAGAAAGACTTTACATTTATACCATTACACATGGCTCCCATTTTCCATGTCTGCGTGCATGCACGCATGTGTGTGTTTAATCTGAGCATCACCTGGGTAGTTAGATTATTTGCCAACTTTTTCTTCCTTATGCTTTTCAGTATTAAAACAGAATGAAAGCAAGCAAATAATTACTTTAAAATTATTAAGACCTATTCTCCTACACTTAAGGAACTAAAAAATTAGCTGACAGCAGCCTGCAGGTGGCATGGCAGTTAAGGCACTGGATTCCCACATGGCCAGTTTCATGGTTCAAGTTCCAGACCCACCGGCTTGAAAATCACAATAAATATTTCAAGAAAAAAAAGAAAAGAAAAGAAAGAAAGAAAATCACAATAAATGCTAAAAAATAAAACTTATCAGGACCAGCAGGTGGCGTAATGGTTACATCGCTGGATTCCCACATAGTTGACTGTGGTTCGAGTCCCAGACCCAGCAGTTTAAGCTCACACCAGATACATATACGTGCCCAAAATCCCAAGAGGAGAATAGAGGAGATGGTCATCCCCCCAGCGGTGATTTCTCACTCTCCGTCTCTCTCTGTCTCTCTGGCAAGTGAATGCACCCTATAGTAAAAATCTCTCAAGAAAAATAAATAAATAAAATTAAAACTTATAAATAGCTGACGATCTAGTTTTAAAGAAAGTCTCCTCCCCCCATTAGTCATGGTTAATTTTTTTATGAGAAAGAGAAAAAGCACACATTGAAAGAATGGGGGGGGTGGCATTCTTGACAGGGTCTCAGCACACTGCCAGCCTCCTGCCCCAGTTCTCAGCTAGTCAGGACCACAGGCACCTGCCAGCCTGGCTAGGCTGGACAGGGAACAGGGCCTGGCCTCAGCCACTGTGCCCTGGCATCCTCCCTCTCAGACCACAGTGCCTAAAGACACATGGCTCCAACGGCAGTGAAAAATGAACTCACTTCAGCAGCTGAGAGTGAACTTAACGATTTCTAAATCAAAATTAGACAGACTCTCTTACTTTTACTTCGTCTTAGGGGCTGCCTTAAATAAAGATATGACAGAGCCTGTCTCAGCACCACACACAGCACAGGTGAACAAAGGGCCTTCGGGTTCATTTTTTTAAATATAAAAAGCTAAATGCAAAACAAACAAACAAACAAAAAACGGCAATACAATATATGCAATTCTATCAGTTTGCTCATGTAGAGGTTTCAGCAAAGGAAATTCAGGGATTGGGAACAGCAGGTGGCGTGATGGTTAAGGGCACTGGACTTCGCATGACCAACTGTGATTTGAGTCCTGGGTCTGGCGGCTTGCTTTCTCTCTCTCTCTCTCTCTCTCTCTCTCACTCTATCCTTCTCTGATCAAATTAAACAAATAAATAAGTAAATAAATAAAGATAAATAAAATAATTCTTTAAAAACAAAAAACAAATTCAGGGTGTGTATATGCATGGTACAGCTACCAACCTCAGAAGGAAAGCCCCTCAATCCCATTGTTCGGTGTGCTGAGAGAAGAGCTGCAGAAGCCTGAGCGAGGTGTTCTGTGAGCAGGCCGGCACCAGTACTGCAGACCATCTATTCACTCCGTTAAGTTAGACCATGAGGGTGAAATTGTAAAGGAGAGGTGGAAGCAAAAGGAAAAAATTCCCAACCAGGATGCTGGCGGTGATTTGAACAACACTTGTAGTTAACGACATCAAGCTCGGTGGACTCACGCTTCCCTACAACACACGTGTGCTTCTGCTGGGCAACACCTACATGTCGCAGCACCCTGCACGCGTGATCAGGGACACGTCCCATCTGGGGGCTCAAAGCACTTTACAGACCTGGGTCTAACCCTCTGACCACCCGAGAGGTAGATAACCACATTATAACCACAGACCCTGCTGCCACAAAACAGTAAATATCCCTTTGGTGGGAGCTGCCCTAAGAAGGTCTTGCCCAAACAGCCAATGAAACAGGAAATAAGCTGACAGTGCACATGCCACCAACAATCTCCAAAAAGATCAGGCCTTCATCTACAAGAACCACTTCCTCTGAGAAAACCACAGAAAGTTTACTGAGCAAACCACAATGATCAGCCTGTGTGTGGAATACGAGCAGATAACCCCTCGGTCTGAGCACCTTACAGGACTTCCTACGTGTGGTCAGGTGTGCTGGCTGGCTCTGTCACTCCCAGGACAGGCAGCCACTCTCCACAGGACGCGATCAATGTCGTGGAGCGTTCCTGCAGATGCTGATGAAGTCGCCGGTTTTTGTACAACAGAATCATTGACATGTTATACATTCACAGGAGACCTACAAAACTCTCTTCCATCTTGTGTGTGTGGACCTAAAATAAGCACTGACATGTAATAAGTGACCAGACTCTAGTCTCAGAGCAGTATCTTTAACTGACCACGATTGGCTAACGTCAAAAGAAAAAAGCAGTGTGGCAGCGGCTCATCACAAGCAAGGACTAAACTAGGTTTTCTTCCGTGGTTCCAATTTCTGCGTGAATTGTTCCTTGTGGCTCAGAGAGAGAAAAATTTAGGTTTTCATTGGCCACTAGATTTGCTTGTCTCTAGACACTGGGAAACCACCCAGGCCTGTCATGTGACCATGACCTCAAAAACCCAGCTCAGCATTTGAATCAGTGGAAGACCTTGTTTTGGTAAGCATCTGAACTGTCAGCTGCACTGGGACATTGTGATTCAGTAGGGTGAACTTAGCTTCTCCTTTCACTACGGTTAACATTTAGGCATTGCCTCTGACCATCCGCAAGTCACGCAAGTCACCTATTCCCTCCGTAGGATCAAAAGCTGAAAGTGACTTCAGCACCCACTTCATAGGCTTCTCCCAGAATCAGAAACTGTCTTACTAACTCCTTCCTATATGGCTAGCATGATACTACAAACATTCTAAACTGAAAGTATAAAATGAGATAATAAATTTGGCATGTTCCCAGAATCCTGGAAGTACTAGCAAAATACCAAAGAGCAAAGACATCAATTTAAATAATTTTTCAGCTAAATTAGAATCAAAGAAAAGGATCTAATGAAATATTCAAGAGCCTCACAATTCTACATATTTTATAAAAATTTAAACATATATTTTTCTTCTCGTTGCTATCCTGTCATTAGTAACGATTTTGTACATACAGTGGCAAGAAGGTAAACTATTATTTCAACTTCAACAGCAGTTCATTTTACTAGGAAAAACTACTGCTGTGCATTGTGGGTCTTTTTCTTTTCGGCAGGATGTGGAAATAACAAGATTTTAAAAAAGAGGTAAAACAATAAACAAAAAAAAAGAAAGAAAGAAAAAAACATCCAACTTAAGGTAACAGTCTGAAAAGCCACTGGGAAAAAAGTAACAACTTCTGGATGTAATTTATCTTACCCTGCAACAGAAATTTCACTTTAAGCTACAATTACATCTTTTTACTTCAGAGATGTTTTATCTTCACCTCTGATTTCCCATTAACAAGACTCCTGCCACTTTGTATTTCTGTACCTTACTCTTCTGACACCTAATTGATAACATTTGTTATATTAGGGCCACTCATAGTTGAAAGACTCACTTTGTAAAAAACCAACATGAGCAATTACTTAATTAGTAGATTAGGTAATTATGCTGTTTGTATAAATTTGCTTGTTTCATTTGATTGAGACATCTCTGACATCCATTCTAAAAACCATCTAAAATCAAAATAAATTAAAATGATCTTGAGAATCTCCTTACCCATACTTTTGGGCTATACCTGAATTAAATCAAAGACCCCCCCACCCCCCGAACACAGTAAAACTAAAACTGGAACTGCTTCCCTAGAATATGGGTCAAGATAAAGTGGAGCATTTAGAAAAACATATTTTGCACTGGAAGAGCAACTGGGGGAAAGTTAGTAAGATATTAAGAGGTAAATAAACATATCAAGATATTTAGACAATGCATCAACAGAAAACATACCATTTTGCTAAACAAAAGTCAGGTAAGGGTAGGAGAAAGGACAGGATGGTGGGTAACTGTCCCAACCACATAAAGCGGGAGGAGAGTGTTACTCGGTCTGGCACAGCAAGTACACACACGGACAACTTAAAAGGAAAGTCGAGCTCAAGAGCAGGAAAAACTTCCTGTCTACAAGATCCATCAGATTGTGGCTCAGACTCCTAAGGAAGTGACAAAAGCTTTATCCTCTGGAGATACTTAAATTAGAATGGGTAAGGTTCTAGAAAGCAGCCTGTACAAGTAAAAAATCCAACTCTGACTTGGTCAGGCTGGAAAGCTACTCAAGGAAAGTAGAAAACACAGAAAATCTAGGTTAAAATCCTCCATCTGTCCTTTGCAGTTTTATAATCTTGACTTCAACTCTATGAACTGCCTTAAGGCGTAAAGACGGAAACATGCTCTCCTGTACACTGAATTGGAAATCCTGCAACTATTGAGTATATTACCATAGGGTATTACATACTTGGGAGTATTTTATTCAAGAGAAAGCAAAATATTTCACTGATTTTAAAAGTTTAATTCAAGGGCACACAGTTGGAGTGGTGTTAAGGTGCTGGACTCCCACATAGCTGACGGTGGTTTGAGTCCTGGACCTGGCTGCTTGCTTTCTCATATCTCTCTTTCTCTTTCTCTCCCTCTCTCTCTCTTTCTGGTCAAATTAAAATAAATAAATAAAATTAAAGTATTTAAATAAATTAAATATAAAATAAAATTATTTTTTTTAAAAAAATTTTAATTCGAATGGCATTATTTTAAAGATTCCTACTTAGGAAGAGGAGAAAGGACAGGTCTTCAAATAACCCTTTGAAACATCATCAGGCAACAGTGTCACAAAGCTAGAGAACCATTAACATACCCTACTGCTTCTCCTCGCAGCACCTTTAAAGGCAATTGATTCATATCCATTTCTGGATGACTTTAGAAGCAACCACATACATACACTCAAAAATTTTCTGTTTTGCCTGGAATTACAATGATCCATGGAATAATATGTAAAACCTACCATTTATAGGTTATCTGAATGTTTGCCTCAAATTTCACTTTTTAAAATGTATTTTATTGACTACTATTATTTTATTTGACCAGAGAGAGAAAGAGAAAGTGAGAAAACAAGCTGCTAGGTCCTGGACTCGAACTGTGGTCAGCCATGTGGGAGTCCAGCAACTTAACCACCACACCACCTGCTGGCCCCTCAGATTTCATTTTTTTAATTGAAAAGTTTAAGTTAGTTAAAAATAAAATACTGAGCCACATGGCCTAGTGGGTAAGGGAGATAGATCCCACAGGGCCCACTACAGTTCACATCTTGACCTTGACCTTGATGGTTTCAAAAACATGCCAGGCATGGGTGTGGGGGTGTCCAGAATCCCAAGAGGAGAAATAGAGAAGGGAGTGCAGCATATCCACATCCCACTGGGAGGTGCCTCCTCCCCTCCCACACCCATCCACAGCCTCCCACCACTTTGGCTACAACGCACACTCTCTGGCAGTTAGAAAAAAAAAGAAGAAAAAAGAAAGAAAATCCTACATGCTAACTCAATGTTACAGACCACATATTAGCAACTGGAAACCACCAATGTGTTAAATGATAGCACCAGGTTAACATATTTTTGTAATAATTTCAAATAAAGCTTCTTTTGTAATCTCAACATATATGAACATCTTACTAACATGCCATTACTCAGGAAAATTACAGTACTTTTTAGAAAACTTACTTTGTCTTTACATGTTGACTCACATAAAACTATACAAGTGAAGGTACTAGTGCATACCCATGTGAATCAAGATTTCATACCAAACAACTACAAGAGACAAGACCAAAACTGAATACCAAGCTGGCACTGTGATAGCCCCAATTTCAACTTTGTATTTATCGGTTCACTGACTCTACCAGAAAATATTCAAATACATTTCACCTTGCAGATGAGTCATTCAACCTTGAAAATAGTACACAAACATGAATTACTTCAAAAAAATGTTTTTAATCAAAAGCATTATATGGCAGTTTTGGCAGAAAAAGTACCATGAATGAAAATATTATGGGATAGAGGTCCATGTAAAGTCACGGGTCTCTACACTAACTCTGAAAGTTTGCTGAAGTCAAATAAGCTGACAGCTAAATTCAGTGCTAAGAAAACTTCATTACATCTAAACCTTTATCTAGACATAAAAAATAACAAAATCCATAAGCCCTAGACAAAACAAAGGTCTATTTATTTCAAGGAAGACCCTTATAACATTTCTACCTGTACTGGCCCTGAATATTCATTACTAGAAATCATTACAGCATCAACTGGAAGAATATTCTCTCCTCTCTCAGAAGTTCTAATTGCCATAGGACCCCTAATCTCTCAAAGAGGGGAAGGAAATCTAAGAGGACGTTTTGGGTTCGATGAAGCTATATTTTAGGACGGCAGGCAGCAGTGAATACAGATCGCCGGGCAGCAGCCAGATACCTCTACTTCTCAGGTCTGATTCTAAACAGGAACACTGGAGTGTCCGGATCTTTACAGAAGTTCCGTAGCAGGAGACTGGAGAGGAGGCCCAGTCGCTTACTTATTTTTAAGCTGGTAAACTATCTAACGCTACATTAAAAATGACTACCCTGAACATAGTTTGAGTTTGACGTTTTAAGAGAAGTTTCAGTTTAAAGTTTTAAAAAGGAGTTTGGGGGCTGGGGCGTAGGAGATGAACAGAAAGGGAGCAAATGAACAGTGTTAATGTAACTGCGGAATAATGACAGGATATAACAGAGTTCTGAGTATCCGCAGTGACCAATCAGAGCCTAAGCACAGGCTGAATTCCATCCCAGCCCCAGCACGTCCCTAACACAAGAATAAAACCCTTCTTATCTTGTTCAGCCATGTGTCGCCTGCCGCATACTGCAAAACAGAGCAACGCCCTACAGCAGCTAGTCTGATTTCAGCAGGGACAGACAGACTCTGTAGTCAGAAGCACCACCAGGAGAGAACCCTAGCTCACACAGCTGGCCTGGCGGTTCTGCACTCTGCAAAACAAAGCCACACCACACACAGCACTTCAGACTTGAAAGGATCTCTAAAAAGCTACAGGGGCCCTGTTCATTTGCCAGGCCTGAGACAGCGAGGAGAGAGAACGAGGCAGGGAGGCCTGAGAAGCTAGAAACTCTACCATATTCGTAACTTTGGTAAGGCACCCGCCAGGGTGACATACTACTGAACCAGTACATCCAGATTTCACCCCAACAGTCACACCGGGAAGAGCAATTCCCTTAAAGAGCAAATGCATGGCTTATATCTACAGAAGGAGGAGGAGGAGGAAGATGAGGACAAGAAGGAGAAGAAGAAGAAAAAGAAGAAGAAAAGTAGTGGTCCCATAAGAATAATTCTCATTTTAAAAATATAGTAATATTGGGTTGTCTGGAGAGTCATGATGCATTTTTGCATAGAGAACAGAAAAGTATGCATGGCTTTCCCAACAACCTATATATTCCTAGGAAACAAATCTCAGTAGTGCTTATTAAGCACTTTTCAAGGTTTTTTTTCTTAAAAAAAAAAAATGTGTATATATATATATATATACACACACATATATATATATATATATATATATATATATATATATATAAACAGTACCTAATCAGTTTAAGAATATTCATGCCCAAACCAATCTGCAGACTCAATTCAGAATACTGATCATCTCATCTTTGAGCCCAGCACAGTGCCTGGCAAGAAACAGGCTCTGACTTGCATGCCTGTCGAATGTTTACGTGCCATCTCAATTATTAAAACGACACAACCCAATTTTATTTCCAAGATAATAGAAAGAGAAAGAAAATCCCTGAGAGGTAAAGCGGAAGAAAAACTATTACTTAGGGGCTCTGAAACGTTTTTTGTGTCGCGTGAGTTGGCAACCCTAAGCTCTGTCTCCACAAATCAAACACACAGCACTGCAATGAAAACCAGCACTACCTTAGTCCCGAGCAAGACTTCTTGTCTGCAGGCTCAACAAGAAGGGAAAGAATTGAATGAACCAGAAAAACAACTATCCACACACCCGGGAAAGTGATTTTTGAGAAGCAGAACACCCTGAGAGGAAAAGGGATGGAGATACCCAGAATGCACCGTGAGCACTGTGGCTATTGGTGTTAGCCACATTTACAGAACAATTTAAAATTATTTCTCTGAAAATGAAAACCCAATATAATATATACAAAGAATAAATATAAACAGTTTAAATATTTAATGGAATCTTTTAGGTGAACATTCATGTGACACTGGAAAGAATCAACAGGAAGAGGAAGTTCTGTTTCTGGAGTAGCTGTTATGGTATGATAATGGAATTTGGCCCTTTTAAAACCAACAAACGAGCCTTACAATTGGGTGAAACGCTCTTATTAGGAAATTAAGCTATGTTCTGGAGTGGCAGTCCTGTTGCCCTTCTCATCAAAGCACTCTGGCCCCCTCTAATTCAGTTATTTGGTCTATTTTTTCCAAATGATGTAATAGTTTGAAAGTTAACTTAAAAATAAAGCAAGCTGACTGAAGTCTGGGACTAGCATAAATTATAATTAAACTAATAAATAAGATGCGGCAAAGAAATCAATATGCTTTTATCACTTAAACTAGTCAAAAGAATGACTCAAGGGTCAGAAAACTCCAAACACCTAAGTCCAAGAGCTTACTTCAGCACACAGCACTGTGCAACACCAGTGAGAAGCGGGCAGGACCCACACAAGTGTGCAAACCCACCTGCCACACTTGCACTACGGTTAGAGTTTGGATCCCTTCATAACAAGTGTTTCTGGTCCATGAAATCTTTAAAATATAATTAAAAGCAAGCCCTATCATTTATCCCTTAAGTCTTCCAGCTCCAGGGTACTGGCTCCAGCGAGAGCCCATGATGTCTAACGTCCCCATCCTGAAAAATTATTAGATAATCATTAAACACTCGGAAGGTCAACACCTAAAAGAGATCAAGTTTACAGATCACTGGTGAGGCGACGGGCTCAGGATTAAGACCACAGGCAGAAAATCCTAAAATACAATCGAACAGGAGTTACACTGATGACGTGCCAGTGCCCAAACGACTCCGGGCCCTGACCTTCACCCCTAGTGACCCTCCCCGCTCCCAAGATGAGCGCAGACCCCTGATGTGCACTGGCAGACCAGAACAACGTCACCGTTTGCCCGGCCCCTTCTGAGAACCTGGGTCAGAGTCTCTCCAGAAGAACTACATTCCCAGATTCAATCAGCTCGAGACCCCGGCAGCATCGCTAGCCCAGCCGCATCGCTCCGAACCGGCCCTTCCCTCCGGCTGTCAACACCGCCGGCCCGCGGCCAGCGCCCGGCTCCCCGGCCAGGTGGGCGAGCGCAGGCGGCGGCAGGGGCTGCGTACCCACCTGTCGGTGATAGTGGGCTGTGAGCCACTCATTGGGGCCCTTCGCGAGAGGTCCTCCTTTATCCAACTTGCATTTTACAGGAACACCTCCACCCCACCCCCAGTGCTCTGGGATCAGGCCCAACTCCGTCGGGGACACAGAAGTCCAACTCAAAACTCCATTCAGTCATCCAGAACATCCGATGGAAGGGGTCGAGAAGAGGGGATGAGGGTGCCAGCCAAACCAGCGGTATCCCAAAGCAAAATCGAGAAAGTCGGCCAGCGGGGAGTCCCGGAGCCGGCGGCCAACCCCCCAGCAGGCACGGGGGCAACTTCGTCAGCGTCCACGGGCCGTGGGAAGGGGACCCGGGAATCCCTCCAGGGCCGGGGCGGGATCAGCTCAGGGACCAGCGTCGGCTCCTCCTCCGGAGTCTCGGGGCCTCGAACCCCCGGCTCTCTATCTGGGGAGGCCGGTCGCTCGCGGCTGCAGTCTCGGCCGCGTCTCGGGCCGTCCCGCGCCGGGCTCGCGCGGCCCCATGTCCCCGGGCCCGCCGACCCCTCGGTCTCCCTCGTCGTCCGCACCCGGATCGGGACGCCGGGACGAGCCGCGCAGCCGGGGAAGGCGGGTCCCGCAGCCGAGGTGACAGGGACGGTCTCAGCGCCGCGGGCTGCGCCCCATCCCTCGGAGGCCCGGGCTCTTCCGCAGTCAGCAGAGGCGGCGGCTCCTCCCCGACGCTCCGGGAGGCGGCGGTGCCCGCGGGGGCGGCGGTGCCCGTCCGGCCGGGCCTGGAAGCCCCGGCCCGGAGGCGGCGGAGGCGGCGGCGGCGGCGACTCCCCGCGCGGGGCCGGGCGGCCGGGTCCTGGGGGCCCTCGCGGGAGCGCGCGTCAGAGCACAAGAGGCCGCCGGCGCTGGGGTCCGCGCGACAGCTGCGGGCGCGCGCGCGGGTTCCGGTTCCGGTTCTGTCTTCTCGGCCCCGGCCGCGGCCAGCGCGAGCTCGCGCCTCCCCTCCCCCGCCGACTTTTTCGGCCTCCTCCCCTCCGACTTCGGGAAGTCGCCTCACCCGGGATCCCTCCGCGGCGGGGCCGGCGCTGCACGCGCGCCCCTCGCACCGCCCCTCGCGCCGCCCCGCGCGCCCCCCCTCCGCGCCCCGCTGGGTGCGCGCCGCCCGGACCGGACGCCTCCGCCGCAGCCGTGCCGGGGAGCGGAAAAGTAGTTCTGCGGGGCTCGGAGGTGGGAACGGCCGGGGTCGCTCCCCCAGCCCCCCCGCGGCCTCCAGTTCCCGACGCTGGGGCTGTGAGCAGCCGAGGCTGGCTCGTCCTAAATCAGCTTTCACCCAGAGGAGTTCCCGATGAGTCTCCTGGGGCCGCAGCCGCCCTCCCCCGGAAACTTTTACTCCTTAATGGGGTGTCCGTGTTCTCCTTATTTTCGGATATGCTTTTCACTCGCGAAGGCGAGCTCAGGTCTGGGTGTCCGGGCCGCGTCCCTCTGGAGCAAACCCCAGCTCCTGGGGGTTTTGGCCTTGGCCGCTCACCTGGGGCACCTGCTGGCCGCCCTGCCGCCTGGCCCACGTCCTAGTGGCAGGGGTGGGCTGGAGAGAGGGGATTGAGGAACGTGGAGCCAGGATCCCTCGGTATAAACACTGCTTTCGGGCTGTGCCTTGGCAGATAGGATGTATTGTTCGCCAAACTGAGAAAGCATGGTGCTTTCCATAGCGACTTAACACGCTTGGCGAAAGAAATGATATTGGAGAATAGAAGCGTATTTATCCAGTAAAGAGCTGGTTCTCTGTGCAGAGTTCCCACATGGGGTGTTTTTGGTGATGGTTTTGTTTTTGTTTTCCCATTCTGGATAGAGAAGTTTGGATTGCCGTCTATTACAGTACTATGACTGACTAATTTAGTCTTGAGGCGGTTGAGGTGCCATATACAATATACATCTGTAGTTCTGCTTGCGAACGTCTGAACTGGTTATCCCGTCCAACTATTTCAGACTTTTAAGCTTAAATCTGTATTGGTGGTAAGGGACTTTTCAGCCATTTTGTGGGAACCAAGTGGCAAATCAAGTCTAATAAACTGTGGAAGTGGAGAGAGGAAACAATTACCTCTTAACAATGCTGTTTCTAAAAGCCATTCCAAAACAGTTCATGAAAGGATCATTATCCCTGAATAGATGCATGAGCTAAGGCTGACGTTAGAACAGGGTAAAAAAAGTAAAAGATAAACAGAGGCCAAAGATGACTTTTTATTGCTTGATTTTTTTTTTTTTTTTTTTAAAGTTCAAGGCACAGCCAGCTAATTTTGTAATGTTTATTTTTGAAAGAATAGAAGATCAGGGTTCCAAGCACTTTGCCTAATGCTCAGACACATCGCCACCTGCTGGTGTATCCTAGAATGACAACTCCACCCGAAGATTACCAATTAAATTGAGTTTTCTACACAAAACTATTAATAGAACGAGTTCCATCAATCTATCTACAATGACCGAAATGCAAACCTTATACCTAAACTTAATAAACCTTCAAAAATGTACTAAATGCTTCATATTTCCCCCTATTTTAATAGTATTAAGTTGTACGTACCAAATCAATTGGATTCAATGACTCATCAAATTGTGCATTTTAAAAATGAGTCCTCCTCTCCCCTTCAAGAATGCCTCAATACTTAAGCTTGAAGAATAAAACAAACTGGGAAACTTTTCTAATTCACCTTCTCTTCCTTGCATACAAAACCTCTTGGCAAGCTGCTTTCAAGATCTTTCCAAACTTAAATAGACCCGAGGTTCTAGCTGTGAGCAAAGAAGGCATTTTGCTGTGGGAAAGCTTCAGAAGATGGTAAGCAAAGGATTTAATTAAGCCAGTGGGTATTCACTGCAGAATTTTTTTAGAATTTTTAAATTTTTATTATTAATTTTTAACTTGCTATAGGACTCCTGTACTCACTAGAGAGAGAGAGAGAAAGAGAGAGAGAGAAAGCTGCCAGGTCCGGGACTTGAACTGCAGTCAGCCATGTGAGTGTCCAGTGCCTTAACCACCACAGCATCTGCTCTAGCCCCATTTTTTTTAATAATGAAATGATCATCACCCACAAAGCACTGATGATAACCGCATCCCCTGATGGCTTCCTCACAGTGAGCTGGGGTTAGCTTGACTATTCCCAAGGCTTTATCTATAGGAAGCCTTCAGAAGGGCCATGCCAGTCTGGGTAAGATACCTTCCCCAGAATCAGTTATCCCTTACCAAGAAGAGTGACACTGTGGAACCAGTCCACTGGACATGACCTTTGAGGAGGTTTTCCAGTGGGGGTTGTTGTAAACCACATTCTCACCTCTTCTTTATTTTTTTTTTATTTTTATTTTTTGGAGAGATTTTTGCTATAGGGCGCGTGCGCTCGCCAGACAGACAGAGAGAGACATAGAGACAGAAAGCGAGAAATCACCCCCCAGGGGGGATGGCCACGCCGCAATCCCTTCTCCTCCATTCTCCTCTCGGGATCTTGGGCACGCGCACACACGCGCCCGGCGTGAGTTTTAAGCCACCGGGTCCAGGACGCGAACCGCGGTCGACTATGTGGGAGTCCAGCGACATAGCCATTATGCTAACTGCTGGTTCCCACCTCTTCTTTATTTTTAAGAATTATTTCTTTTAGGGGCTAGCAAATGGTGTAGCCCTATGTCACTGGACTACCACATAGCCGACCACGGTTCGAATCCGAGACTTGGTGGCTTGAAATTCACACCAGGTGCATGTGCGTGTATGCCCAAGATCCTGGCAGGAGAATGGAGGAAAAGGGATTGCACCATGCCTTCCCCCTTGGGGGTGTGATTTCTAGCTGTCTCTCTGTCTCTTGACTCTCCAGCAAGTACACATGCCCCAGAGCAAAAAAAAATCTCTTAAAAAAAAAAGATTTATTTTATCATAATTACTATTTTTTAATTTTATTTATTCATTCACTTATTTTAATTGGACCAGAAAGAAACACAGAGAGAGAGAAAGAGAGAGGGGGTAAGTGAGAAAGCAAGCCACCAGCTCCCGAACTCAAACCATGGTTGGCCATGTGGGAGTGCCCAATGCCTTAACCACCATGCTACCTGTTGGTCCCTATATTTTTTAAACTTATAATAGTCATCACAGAGAAACAGAGAGGGGGGAAGTGAGAAAGCAAGTCACCAGGCCTGGTATTTAAACCATGGTCAGCCATGTGGGGGTCCAGTGCCCCAACCACCATGCCACCTGTTGGCCCCTCACCTATTCTTTCAACATGCTTACCTACCTACTATGCATCAAGGCTGTCCCAAGTACTATAAATACAGTTCTGAAGACAGCCACAGGCTCTGTGTTCATGACTTACTCACACTGTTTTCAAGGCAACTGCTCAAACAGATGGCAGAGCAAGGAAAAATTAAGTTCTTCCTGTCCCTTTTGACGAATTGTGTGCTGTATGCTGTTACCCCATAAATTAAAAAAAAAAAGCAATGATGAATGATAAATAGCAGATTAGAGAATATTTTGCTAGTCAGTGTGAATAAGGATCAACATTTCTACAGGACAGAAGACCTTTTTTTTCCCTGACTTCTTGGCAAAGCCACAACAAAGGTATCAAAATAGACTTTGGATTTATAAAAAGTTTTATTTTTATAAAATTTAGTACAAATCTTCTTGAAATATAAATACTTCTTGAGCAGCGTTAGTTATTATTACATAGTAATCCAAATGCAAATGAGTGCTTCATTTTGTCCCACCATACCACACTTTCACTTAATAGCACTTCATTTAACTGTGGTGTAAAACTCAGCGTCTGGACTGCTGAGTCGTTGTCACATTTCATGTCTTTCCCTCTGAGAGGTGTCTTCACAGTTACTAGCTACGACATCAAAAGCTGAAATGAAAGTTCTCTTCCCCTTAACAATTATTCGGGTTTCTGATCATAAACAGGCAAAAATACCTACATACATATATTCCCACGAGAGTGCCCCAAACAGCAAGATCTGCAATGCCATCACTTCTGAGTGGTAAGGACAAAAGTACTGGTACCCGAGTAAGCCTAGTCACTTGTCTGGTATGGGACAGGTTGCACTGTGCCAAAATTCAAAAGCCAGCTTTTTCTTTTTTTTTTTAAGCTCAGAGTCAAGTTTTTTCTATTAGGCTTTTGCTAAAATCAGCATTCCCCAGCATCCTATTTTGATCATCATTTTGGAAAGAAGCTCACCAGCATTTTAGGGATACTAATCATAGAAAGAAAGAAAAAAAAAAGTGGAGATGCTATCTCTTAAATTATGTCACTGCCCAGCAAAACTTTTTAACCAAATGACAGTCATTTTAAAAGAACCACTAGTAACATGCCTTGAAAGGTGCTTTTACCCTAGCAGTGGCCTCTTTATGCAGTTCCAACTACTCTCTCACGCTAAGTTTTAGTGGCCAATAGCAACCCATCTCAAGACAGCTCATTAGCTAGCAGTACCAGTAACCATAGACCAGACCGACACTGATGACTGACCTAAGCCTGGACTTCAATAGCACCATCCTCTTGCTCACCAACTGAGCTAATCCATCAGCACCGATCTAAATAACATGGTCATAATAGATAAACAATAAATACATCATAAATAATACTTCATTTTTTTCTCCATAAAAACCCTACAGTAAAGACCTCCATTAGTAAAAGCCATGTCTTATCTCCATGAAATATACAACAGGGTATCTCAGTTTAAACTGAGGCAAAGCGCAAACAAGTGACCTGCCCAAATGATCTGGCAAGTGAGTTCCAAAATGAAAGAACACAGGAATTCATTTTTATTTTTAAAGAGATTTTTGCTACAGGGCATGTGTGCTTGCCAGAGGGACAGAGAGAAAGTGAGAAATCACACCCCAGGGAAGATGACCATGCCACAGTACCTTCTCCGTTCTCCTCTCAGGATCTTAGGTACACATGCGCACATGCCCGGCATGAGTTTCAAGCCACTGGGTCTGGGACTCGAACTGCCGTCAGCCATATGGGAGTCCAGCGCTTTAACCATTATACCACCTGCTGACCCTAAAGAATTCTTGATTCAACCCCTTGCTCTAAGGTTATAGTCTTGCTTCTCTTATGTGAGATAAGAGACTGTTGCACTAAGAAATAGGCTTTTTCCTTCCAAGACTGACTTTGTCATATGAGTCTGTCCATAGAGAGTAGCTTTTTTTTTTTAAGAGAAAGAAAAAACTATAAGAGTACTAAAACAGTATCTGAAATAAAAGAGAAAGAAATAGCCTCCTCTTTGAGGCCGGTACGTACTTTTCCAGTCTTTGGTTCTAATTTGCAATGTGTACAGCAGAGCTGAAACCCGAACTGCCATCTCACACACAGTGGAATCCACATGTAAATCCCTATGGAATTTAGTCATAACTTCTCATGCCTAGGAGATTAATGCACAAAAACCTTGAGAACTGGCACGGTTTTCCTGGTAGGGCAGGACCCGTACGACAGGACTCGGCAAATCTGCCCACACCTCGTTCATCGCATATCCAAAGCCCTAGCTCTACGGGTTCTGTGCAGATAAGAGTTAACATGGCAGGCCGGAACTGCTATGCTTGGAAAGGTCTCCTTGGCAGGCTGGCTCTTAGCCGGCACCTGATAACTGGGATCTGAGGAGGGCCCCCACCGGGACCTGCTAAAGACTGGCTCGCTGTGCCTAAACCGTGTGCCAACAATACGGTTTATGCTGAACACATGCTTGCCTCTTGGGAGTCTTGCATTTTGTGACATGCCAGGCCGAGGCTAGACAGCCTGGGACATGGCCTGTCCCCAGTAAAAACCTCAGGCACCAAATCTGTAATGACTTTCCCCGACAGGCTACACTTGTCATCTTGTCACAGATCACTGCTTCGGGGACTGAACACCTCCTCTGTGCCCACTGGGAAAGGACTCTGGAAGCTCGTGTCCGTTTCCCTGGGATTTTGCCCCAGATGCCTTTTCCCTTTGCTGGTTTAGTTTCGTGCCCTTTCACTGTCATAAAGCAAAGCGATGTTAAGGCTACACGCTGAGTTCTCTGAGTTTAAGGGAATTGGGGAACCTGGGTGCACTTTGGGGGAACCTCAGACATGTTGATCATGAGGATGGCTAAGTAACCGCCAGCCACTGTCAGTTCTGCACCCATCCTGTCACTCTTTTCTTTCCTTTTCTTTTTTTGGAGAGGTTTTTGTTTGTTTGTTTGTTTGTTTGCTATAGGGCACTGTGTACTCTCCAGAAAGACAGAGACAGAAAGCGAGAAATCACCCCCCAGGGGGGATGGCCACGCTGCAATCCCTTCTCCTCCATTCTCCTCCCGGGATCCTGGGCATGCACACACACATGCCTGGCGTGAGTTTAACCCACTGGGTCCTGGACTCGAACCACAGTCAGCTACATGGGAGTCCAGCGACATAGCCATTACACCAGCTGCTGGGCCCCCTCTGTCCCTCTTTATGTAAGCGGATCCAATACTCAGGTCCAATGCTCAGAATGCCAAAGGCATGTCTCTTCCTGAAAGTCCCTCACTTCATAGTAAACGGGGTGAGTGCGTATACATTGCTGCATGGGGCGCAGGAATAACTCTTGGCTGGAGGAGCTGCTTCTCAAAGGAGTAAGAAATAGCAGTCACCTTTCTCAAGTTCCTTTCTAAGCAATCTGGACATCGAGCCTCCTAGGGACAAGAGGAGCTGGGGTCATGACAAACCAAAATGAAAGCCAGTGAGACTGGTCTCCCAGTTCAGACTTATTCCAATGACCCTGAGTATTCTCACCTTCTAGAACCGTGTCACAGTAGAAGTTGGGGTTTTAACACTGGTGTATGCATGGCTTGAAGACTGACCAAACTGATCAATAAATTTAGCCCTTTTTTGAAACCTAAGTTTGTTCTAAGTGCGATTCCAGAGCAGCTGTATTTCCCACCTGGCTCCATGGTTGACTTAACCCAATCCGTTATCGGCCGCAAGCCTTGGCTAGTGAGTCTTGAGATGCCCATTCTGTTTGAGCTGCCGTTCCTCGTTTCGCCTGCTCCTCCAGGCATGGTACTTCTTGATGCTTTTCTTCCACGCAAAGCGCCAGATGCTAACCATGAAACACCACGACACCGCGTACATGGCTACGCCCCCCGCCTTCACGAACCACTTGGGCGTGGGCGAGACCATTTCACAGAAAAGGAGGCGCGCTCCGACGCCAATCCTCACTCCAGTGAACAGAGCCACAAAGAGGAAGTCCACCACGTCTCCGGTGAAACTGTGGTAGCGGCCCGTTTCACGGAGAAACCAGCGCATCTGCAGCAAAGGGTTGGTGATCTCGCTTCCAAAGAGGACGGCGTTGACCTCTGCACCGGACTCCCCGAGCGCCAGGGCCATGATGATGCCCAAGATACTCAAGGTGTGGTGAGCCAGCATGAGGGCGCCCTCAGACTGGAAGTAGATGCACCAGCCCAAGTCGAAGATGAAGTAGCCCAAGGTGAGACACAGCACGTGGACCTGCAGTGGTGTATTGGGCGAGCCTGAAATACACCAAGACAGAGCAACTGAGTGACTGGGGATCGCCGGCTTTGCAAGGGATCCTATGTTGTGTTCTTCTTTGTTTTTATTTTTTTTAAGAATTATTTTATTTAACTTTATTTATGTATCTATTCATTTGTTTATTTAAATTTGACCAGAGAGGGACAGAGTAAGAGAGAGAGAGAAAGTGAGAAAGCAAGCCTCCAGGTCCAGGACTCGAACTGCGGTCGGCCATGTGGGAATCCAGTGCCTTTAACCACCATGCCACCTGCCAGCCCTCTATGTTGTGTTCTAACCCTTGTTTATCCCTGAAGAGGACAGAAACAGGGGCAGGCACGTGCTTTTTAGTGATAATCAAATAAAGACTAAAATTTAAAAAAAATTTTTGTCTTTATCAAAATCAGCGATGTTCTGGCCCTAGGAAATGCTGTTCTGAGGAATCAGACTTTAAGGGGTGTTTGAGCATAGGTAGTAACCTCGGTGTCCTCTCTACAGGACAACACGAAATGCAGTTAGGTACTTCTTTCCATTAAAATCCCAATCTTTCCAAAACACATTTTCTTAACCAACTAAAGATATGTTTCCAGACTCTTGATTCATTCTGTCCTGAACGTCAGATTAATTTCCTAGATCATAGGTTAGGCTTTTGAACACTGGTAGCCCTAAACTATCTTGGAAGTACTCTGGAGAGAATCCCAAAATTGAAGAGCTCCCATGTCCAGGAACCCTGACATGTCTGAAACCATTTCGAACCTTCATAAAAAAACACAGAGCTTAGGAGCTGCTTTCAGTGTCGGCAGGTAGCATGGTGGTTAAGACACTGGACTCCTACGCTGCCGACCGCAGTTCAAGTCGCAGACCCTGTGGCTGGCTTTCTCATTATTCCTCTCTCTCTCTGGTGAGCACGCATGCCCTATTGCAAATTAAAAAGTAATAAGGATAATAAATAAAATTAAATACATAATTCTGAAAAAAAGAACTGCATTGATCTCATTCGGACAGTATTAGGGAAAACCTAAGAGCTCAATACGAGAATCTGGAAATTAAGAGAAAAGAATCTAAGGAATTTTTAAAAATCATATTTCAAGAAAGTTAGGGACCGAATTAGGTCCCCCAAGATTCTTGTGTTGAAGTCTGAATGCCTAGTACCTTAGCATATGACCAAGCGGGAGATAGAACCTTCCAAAGGGGTAATTAAGGGGCCAGCAGGTGGCGTGGTGGTTAAGGCAGCTGGATCCCACACAGATGACTGCACAGTACAAGTCCTAGCCCAGTGGCTTGAAAAAGAACACTGGGCACATGTGCGTGCATGCCCAAAATCCTGAGAGGAGAATGAAAAAGAAGAGACTGCAGCATGGCCATTCCCCCCTGGGGGTGGTTTCTCACTTTCTCTCTCTCTCTTTTTTTTAAAGAGGTTTTTGCTATAGGGCATGTGTGCTTGCCAGAAAGCCAGAGACAGAGAGACAGAAAGCGAGAAATTACCCCCGGAGGGTGGGGGATGGTCACACTGCAATCCCTTCTCCTCCATTCTCCTCTTGGGATCTTGGGCACGCACGCACACACACCCGGCATGAGTTTAAGCCACTGGGTCTGGGACTCAAACTGCAGTCGGCTACATGGGAGTCTAGCGACATAGCCATTACGCCCACTGCTGGTCCCCAGATATGTGTGTCTATGCCCAAAATCCCAAGAGAAGAGTGGAGGAGAAGGGATTGTGGTGTGGCCATCCCCACAGGGGTGCTTTCTCACTTTCAAACCTCTCTCTCTCTCTCTCTCTCTCTCTCTCTCTCTCTCTCTCCAGCACACGCACCCACCCTATGACAAAAACCTTAAAAAAATAGTAGAGTTATGAAAAGTGGAAACAATAGGTGACTTAACAATATCAGATTTAGCGACGAAGATGAACGAAGACTCCAAAACAAATTAGAATGAGTCTCCAATATTCTTCAGAATCGTACAAATTGCATTGAAAAGCCCCGTCCGTGTAAGACTCCCCCAAGTCATCAACCCCTAAGGGAGCATCCCCTGCCTACCTGGGTGGGTAAAAGGCCAAGGGCCATCAATGAAGCCAATGTAAGCCGAGAGGCCTATGGAGAGGACCCCGTGGGTGAAGGTGACCAGCCGGCAGCTCCACTCGTAGCTTCGGTGCTTGTTCAGGTGGCAGAAGGAGACGTAGAGCGACAGCCAGCCACACAGGCTGCCCAGCACCCGCAGACACAGAGCTGAGGCCATCCTGCGGCGAGAAGGCCCGTGCCAGAAACACGCAGGACGCACCCTAAGAAAACAGCACCGGGGTCGCTCTGTGCACGAGCCCTCACGCCTACTGCAGAACAGGACAAACGCCTTCGCGGAAACATTGCTTCCCTAGCCACACCGCCAGGCATCTCCTGGAGCATGGCTACTCCCCTTACGCCATGTTCCTTAGAGAGGACACGTGGGCACCTGGCAAGAGCTGGGGACTGCAGACCAGGAGCAGCGTTCTGTGTGTGTCTAACACCATGTCGTGACGCCTGAACATCAATGACCACCCTCTGCAGGCCGACTGAAGACCCCACGGGGATAACAAAGCTCGCGTGTTAATGTCTTCACATTTCTAAAACTGCCATAAGAAGCTCTCAGAGAAAACACAGAGCACCACCACTTTGGTTTCTGCTAGTGGTCACATGACTCACGGCAGTTTCATGTGGTTTTAAGCGGATGCTAAATTCAGCTGAGGTTTAAATTTAGGTCACGGGTTTATCAGTCAAAATCAAAACTTGGGGGCCACGGGGTGGTGCAGAGGTAGACTGGGATGCCCACACGTCTGACTCACATAGGGTCCCCGTTTTGAAAGTGAAAGCTTCAAGTACGCTGGGTACATGGGTGCCCGCGATCCGCACAGTGCTGGGGTGAGGCACAGTAGCAAGACCTGCTGAAGGCTCTCTCTCTCTCTCTGTGGCTCATGGAAGAAATAAACTTTAAAAAAAGGCTTACTTGGGGACCAGCAGTTAGCATAATGGCTATGTCGCTGGACTCCTATGTAGTCGACCGTGGTTTGAGTCCCGGTACCAGTGGCTTAAAACTCACGCCGGGCACGTGTGCGTGCGTGCCCAAGATCCTGGGAGGAGAATGGAGAAGGGATTGAGGCGTGGCCATCCCCCCAAGGGGTGATTTCTCACTTTCTGTCTCTCTGTCTGTCTCTGTCTATCTGGTGAGCGCACGTGTCCTATAGCGAAAACCTCTCCAAAAGAAATAAAAAAGCTCACTTGGGGCCAGCAGATGGCATAGGAGTTATGTCGCTGGACTCCTACATAGCCCACCTCAGTTCGAGTCCCAGACCCAGTGGCTTGAAACTCACACCACATGAGTGTGCCCAAGATCCCAGGAGGAGAATAGAGGAAAAGGGATTGCTGCATGGCCATCCCCCCTGGGGTGGTGATTTCTCAATTTCTCTCTCACCGTCTCTGTCTCTCTTTCCCCAGGGAGCACACACACCCTACAGCAAAAACCTCTTAGAAAAATAATTTAAAAATTAAAAAGCTTACTTCTTAAAAAAAAAAGGGGGGGTGATCTAAATATATAATTCAACAAAGAGTTCAGATAACCTAGGAGGTGAAAAAGAAATTCTAATTCTATTCAGTTATTAAGTCCAGTTTGGGGACCAGCATGTGGCATGGCAGTTAAGGCACTGGACTCCCACATGGTTGACAATGGTTTGAGTCTCAGATCCGGTGGTTTGAAACTCACACCGGGCGCATGTGTGTGCATGCCCAGAATCCTGAGAAGAGAATGGAGGAGAAAGAATTGAGGCGTGGCCATCCTCCTTGAGGGGTGATTGCTCACTTTCCCTCTCACTATCTCCGTCCAGCAAGCATACATGCCCTAAGGCAAAAATCTAACCAAAAAAAAAAAAAAAAAAAAAAAAAGGAAAGAAATTCAGTTCAAACATTTACCAAAGGGAAAACAGAAGGACGTTGAGGTGCAAGATGGGAGTTTCTGTTGAGATATAAAAATAACTTTAAGGCAATTATCCAGTTAAAAATGAAGCGAAGTCAAAGAGCTACACTTGGGAAGTTATTGAGAAGAACAGCGATAACTCAGTCAATTTAGTTATAAAGGGCTAGAATTTAAAACGGCCAAGCTGTTAGCTCCTCCACTGGAAGTACAAATAGAAATATCAAAAACATTTCAGGTATCTGTCTCATCTCAGCAGGAATTTTCTGCATGGCTACACGTATTGCTTAACCCCATTCTGACAAATGAAATGGTATCCATGGACCCACACACTTCAACACACCGGCCACTCCTAAGAATGCTATCCGGAGAGGGCTTTAGGAAGGTCAAGTTCTGTACAGCTTTCATCCGAAACCAGATTTCTGTTCAAGAAAACAGTGGGTGTCCACCATAGACCTAAGTTTCAATTCTGTCTCTGCCCCTAAGGAGACTGGGGTGCAAATCATTTTTAACCTCGAGAACCTCTGTTAAAAAATAAAATAAAATTAAAATTAAAAAAAGGAAAGAGGAAAGAAAAGGGAGGCAAGAAAAAGGGATGGAAGAACTCTATAGTCTGGTCCAATTCTGAGGTCAATTTTGCAAAACATCGAGGCCAATTTTCAGAGCAAGGGCTAGAAATACAAAGTACCCAGAGTGAAAAGAGCTGTCCTCGCTTATTCCCTTTTGCAGGCCAGGGTCACTGGCCAGTAATGCGGATCGGCTCTTTTGGATACGCCGATTAGTATTTTTAGCGTCCTCCTCTCTGAATCCTAATTCCCTGGGAGAACAGAGGGAACAGTGGCCCATTTACAAACACTCAAATAAAAGAGCAGACACTGGTAAATGGCAGCTCCGACTCGGTGACCTTGGGAACTCCGAGTCTGGGTGTCGGCGCGTACTCTGGGTTTTGGAAAAGCACGGAGGGGTGTGCCGATGGCCACGCAGCGCCGGAGTCCGTGGCTCGCCTCGCCCGCGCTGCCTGGCGAACAGGAGCGCGGGCGGGCGCAGCGGCTCCGGGTCCCGGAGCGGGCGTGGCCGGCGGCGGGCAGCGGCCTCGGGCTGCTCGCGGGGACCACGCTGGCATCTCGGCGCGGACGTGCCCGCGGGCTGGCGGCCACGCGCGGCTCGGGGCCCGGAGCCAGGCGGACCGTTATCCCGGCACTCGGCCGGCCGCCCGGGCCCGAGCCTGGCGCAGAAAGGCCCGGCGCAGGAGGCCGCCCCTCCGTCCGAGGCCAGGCCGGCCCTTGCGGCCTCGGTCCCCACCGCTGGCCCGGCGCTGCGACGGGCGGCCAGAGCCCACCCCGCTCCGTTACCTGGCGGAGCGCGCCGGGAAGCCTCGGGCGCCGGGGCGCCCACCGCTCAGGGCCCCGATCGCGGCGACAGGAAGCGGCGGAACGAGGGGAGAGGACGAGGCTGTGACGGCGGCGGAGGAGGAGCCGGGGGTCTGGGGGCACCTGCTGGCTGGGAGGACGGAGCGCAGAGCGGAGCTGGGCCAGGGACTTTCTGCAAGCGCTGGAGGGTCCTCCCGCTAGGGACACGGACCGGGTGGCGGGTGGCGGGTGACGGGGCTGACTTGAGACCTGCTCTTGTTTGTTTGTTGTCTGTTTAAATCATTATCCATTTTTCCCCGCGATGGGACAGCCCGTCTGTGACCATTTAGCGAGCACCTAGTAAGTGCTTGCGTGTCTGCTAGACACCCCGATGTGAGACGTCGCCCCCTCCACCTGTGCTTGACTGAGAGCCGGGGAGTGCTCAGGCCTGGGAATTAGAATAACTGTCAATAACTCGGGCAGTAACTCAGAGGCTTAAGAGTTAACCTTGTGGGCCAGCAGGTGGTGTGGTGGATGGGGTGCTGGACTTCCACATGTTGGACTACGTTCGTGTCCTGGACCTGGCAGTTTGCTGCCTCACTTCCCTGCTCTGTCTCTGTCTCTGGTGAGCTCCTGTACTTTATAGCAAATTGAAAACATAATAAATAAAAGTAGATAAATAATTAAAAAAAAAAAAAGACTCGGGAACCAGCAGTTAGCGTAATGGCTATGTCGCTGGACTCCCACGTAGTTGACCGCGGTTCGCGTCCCAGACCTGGAGGCTTAAAACTCACGCCGGGCGCGTGTGCGTGTGTGCCCAAGATCCCGAGAGGAGAATGGAGGAGAAGGGATTGCGACGTGACCATCCCCCCTGGAGGGTGATTTCTCGCTTTCTGTCTCTATGTCTCTCTCTGTCTGTCTGGCGAGCGCACGTGCCCTACAGCGAAAACCTCTCAAAAAAAAAAAAAAAAAAAAAAAAAGACTCAAACTTGTTTGGTATGCCTTTGGGTGAGTGTCTTGGTATTCTTTTTTTTCAAAAAGGCTGTTGCCGTAGGGTGTGTGCCCTCGCCAGAGAGAGAGACAGAGAAAGTGAGCAAGAAAGTGAGAAAATCATCCCCCAGGGGGGATGGTCACAGACAATCCCCTTCTCCTCCATTCTCTAACGGGGATCTTAGGCACACTGTGTTTTTCAAGCCATCGGGTCCAGGACTCTAACAGCGGTCAGCCATGTGGGAGTCCAGCAACGTAACCACCACACCACCTGCCCCTCCTTCTTACCTACAGAATGGGTATAGTAATAATACCTGTCTCCTAAGGTTACCCCCAAAATTTTAGAATATCACCTGTATAAACTACTTAGAAGAATGGCCAGCTCATGGAAATTACTATACAAGCATCAACTCTGGTCTTTTTTCACCTTGGTTAAATCTTTTCTCCTTTACATTTTTTCTCAAAACTTATTTCATTTTAGGTTTTTGTTATAGGGCACGTGTACTTGTCAGCGAAAGACAGAGAGACAGAGTGAGAGAGAAGATGAGAAATCACCCCCAGAGGGGATAGCTTCACTGCAATTCCTTTTCCTCCATTCTCCTCTTAGGATTTTGGGCACACAGAATTTTGGCATGATTCTCAAGTCACTCGGTCCAGGTCTCGAACTGTAGTCGACCATGTAGAAGTCTAATGCCTTAACCACCACGCCACCTGCGGGCTCCACTCCTCTAAATTTTCAAAGAAGGTTTATTCATTTGCTTCTCCTTGAGTGAGGGAGACAGCAACATCAATAGCGTCTTGGAGAAATCCACCCCCAATGCCATCAGTCCTGAGTCATGCGGACAGCCTTTGGTACTCAGAGGGTGGTCTGCAGACCAGCAAAATCTCATCACTTGGAAGTTTTTTGGAGCCACAGAGCCTCGGACCGCTAGGTCCATACCTGCTAAACCAGAGTCTGCATTTTAACGGTGCATTTAATGCTGATGTCTATCAGGCAGTGGCTTTCAACCTTGATAGCAAAGTAGAATCACTAGATGAGCTTTTAAACACTCTAATGCCCAGGAACCAGCAGGTGGTGTGGTTGAAGCGCTGGACTCCCACATGTCCCACCGCAGTTCGAGTCCCAGATTCAGCAGCTTTAGAATCAAACTGGTGCCTTGTGTATGCATGCCCAAAATCCCAGGAGAATGGAGAAGGGATGGCAGCATGGCCATCTTCCCGGGTGATTTCTCGCTTTCCCTCTCACTGTCTTTCTCCTATAGTTCACAAGCCCTATGGCAAAAAACCTTGAAACAAACAGACAAAAAAAACCTCTAATGCCCAGGCCACACCCTGAACAAAATAAATCCAAATTTCTGTGTGGGTATCCACCAGCTTCGATGCTCTCAATCCCAATGTCCAAAGTTGAGAACCTCTGCTCTCAGGACACTCAACTAAATCAGTGTACGATAAATGGGAGAAGTCCTGTTACAAGTGTGTGGAAACAGACCAGATAAGAGAGAGTGAGAACCAAAGAAATGGGAAGGCCTCCATTTCACTACATGGATAGGGTGCAAATCTCAACCTGCTCCCCGTCAGTAATTTTTTTTTTCATTCTAGTATTGGAATCTAGAACTTTCTTCTTGCCACCAGTATTTTCCATGAAAGACTAAAGTGTTAAAGCTTGAAGAGTCTAAAAGTCCCTTTGGTCTTTAGAAGGTACCAGTTCTTCCTAGGATATTAGGTCTTTATCCTAGGATAATTGTAATTCCAGGTTCACCTAGTGTTAAGTTTTCTTGTTCTTTTTTTTTTTCAGAAGTTTTTGCTATAGGGCACGTGCTCACCAGAAAGACAGAGAGACAGAAAATGAGAAATAACCCCCCAGGGAGGATGGCCACACCGCAATCCCTTCTCCTCCACTCTCCTCTCAGGATCTTGAGCGCACACACACACGCACACTGCATGAGTTTAAACCACCGGATCCAGTACTTGAACCATGGTTGATGACATGGGAGTCCAATGACATAGCCATTACACCAACTGCTGGTCCCAAGTTTTATTGAATGATTTATCTTTGGTCACAATCCCTGCACCACCAAAGCAGGTCCTTATCGACAGTGGAATCCCCTAGGAAGAGTAGATTAGGGACGTTCTCTGCCAACTTCATGACAATGACATAATGATTACAGATAACACTTATATTGCCTGTTAACACGTCAGGTATTGCTCCAAGCACTTATTAACTTGCCTAATCATCACAGCAACTCTATGGGATAAGAGATATTTTTTATTTAGTTTTTGCACAAAAGTGCTGGCAGGAGAGGAGTGAGACAGATGGCCACGCTGCAGTCCCTTCTCCTTCATTCTCCTCTTGGGATTTTGGGCATACACACACATGCATACATGTACCCAGCATGAATTTCGTGCCACTGATTGGGGATCGAACCACAGTCAGTCATATGGGATTGTTATTCTCATCTTAACAGGTGAAAAATGGAGGCAAGGAAGCAGGGCCACAGAGCCTTTCTCAAGGTGACACAATTAAAAAGAGGCACAGCTGGGTACCAACCAGGCAAGGTGACTCTGAGGTCATGCTCTTAACCCCTGAAAGAGGCTTCCTCCACTAACTAGCTAAAATCTCCTGCAGCCATGTACAGTCGTCCCCCTTTCCCATGAGGAGTGTGTTCCAAGACCTCCATTGCAGGCTTGAAACCAGGGATGGTAGCAAACCTTACAGAAACGGTTTCTTTGATCTAATTACCAAAGCTACTAAGTGACTAATGGGCTGGGAGCACACACAGCATGCATACAAAGGGATGATTCATGCCCTGGGCAGGACAGAGCGGGACAGCGGGATGTCATCACGTGACTCAGAAGAGTGCACGATTTAAAACGCATCAATTGTTTATTTCTGAGATTTTCTACTTAATATTTTAGGACCTTGGTTGACAGGTAACCAAAACCACAGACAAAAGAATCCGAAGATGTGTATGGGGGAGAATTACTGTACTAAATCCTTTTATAGTCACAGTTCCTGTCTCAGTGAAGGGCATTAGATGTTTAAAAGGGGAAAAAGGAAATTCCACTTTTTGTTGTTTGAATTTTTGCTATAAGGCACATATATTCACCAGAGAGAGACAGAGAGGAAAAGTGAGAGATTACCCCCCGGGGGGATAGCCATGCAGCAATCCCTTCCATTCTCCTCTCAGGATTTTGGGCACAACATGCACACATACCCAGTGTGTTTTTCAAGCTGCCAGGCACAGGACTCAAACTTCAGAGTCAGCCACGTGGGTTCCAGCGCCTTTACCACCTCGCCACCTGCTGGTATAGGGAAATTCTATTTTTTTAGAAAGATTTTTGGAGATTCCTCCATAGCTCCTGAGAACTAATGATTGCAGGGAAAAAAGAGAAATGAAGATTTTCTACTGATAATTCAGCCTCCAGTCCACAAACTTGAGTGGAGAGGCAAGAGGCAGGCCTTCAGAAGAAGATTCCTCCATGCCTCCTGAGAACTAGTGATTTCAGGGAAAAAAAGAGAAAAGATTTTCTACTGATGATTCAGCCTCCAGCCCACAAACTCGAGTGGTAGGGAGCTCCTCTAGCCTTCTATCTCTGTCTCTGTGTCTCTGTCTCTGTCCCTCTCTGCTTCTGTCTTCTCATTTTTTAGTAATTTTTCCTTTTTAAATTTTTTTTTTCTTTTCTTGGAGAGGTTTTTCCTTATTGGGCACGTGCGCTCGCCAGAAAGACAGAGAGAGACAGAGAGAAAGTGAGAAATCACCCCCCAGAGAGGATGGCCATACCGCAATCCCTTCTCCTCCATTCTCCTCTCGGGATCTTGGTCATGCACGCACATGCGCCCAGCATGAGTTTAAGCCACCGGGTCCGGGACGCGAACCGCAGTGGACTACATGGGAGTCCAGCGATATAGCCATTATGCTAACTGCTGGTCCCCTTTAAAATGTTTTGAAGTGAAGTATTCTCTTGCTTTCAGCCCTGCCTTTATCTTGTTAATAATCCCCTTTCCCCCTCCTAGCCAGGAGAGGCAAGAAGCAGGCCCTCAGAAGACGATTGCTCCATGGCTCCTGAGAACTAGTGATTCATGCGTGACACGATTTTCTATTTTGTGCTTTTTTTTAAAAAATAGTTTTTTAGTTGTTTTTTTTTCTTTTCTTTTTCTGTTTCTTTGTTATTGTTGTCATCATTTTCTCTCTCTCTCTCTCTTTCCTTTTTTTTTTTCTTTTATCTCATCTCTCTGCTCCTCAATCTCCATTCACTGTGTTTCTAGACAGATCTAAGGGAACTATAGCCAAACATCCAATAACATATTCCTCAATATCTACTGAATCTGCGGCACAAAGGGATCACAACGGAACGGCAAAGAGATTCCAAATCACCTCTTTCTGCACGTTCATATTGAACTTCAAGAATTAGGAAGAAACACACCAAACATTAGATGACTAGAAATCACTGCAGGACCACAAGAAATACGGGAAAGCTAGTAAATACCTCTCCTCCCAGAGTAAAGAATAACTCCTCTTCATCCACAGACAGTTCAGTGGAAATCATGGAAATGTCTGATAAAGAATTTAGAATATTCATAATAATGAAGCTAACAGAGATGGAAGAAAAGAGAGACAATGAACTGCTAAAGAGAAAGGAGAAAGGAGCTGATGAGTTCCAGGAGGTGGGGAAATTCTAGCAAGACCTAAAAGAGGAATTACACACTTTAAAAAAGAATCAAATGGACCCGTTAGAGATGAAGGCTATAAAACAGGAAGTCAAACTCTCCCTTGAAAGTATTAAAAGCAGATTAGATCACACAGAAAATAGAATCTCAGACGTAGAAGAGAAAATTGCTGACCTAGAAAAATCCACCACGTAGCCTGAGAAAATTGCTCAAAAAATAAGACTAATATACGAGAAATACTAGATACTGTCAAATGTCCAAACATCCAGATAATTGGTATCCCAGAAGGTGAAGAGACTCATAAGGGCATTGGTAATCTATTCCATGAAATCCTGCAAGAAAACTTTCCAAACCTAGAGAGGCACTCAAAGATCCACTCCCAATAAATACAAAGGACCTCCAAATAGAATCAACCCAAGAAGATCTTCTCCAAGACACGTTATAGCCAGATTGACCAAAACCACAAAGACAGGATACTAAGATTGGCAGGAGAAAAACATCAAGTTACCTACAAAGGATATCCCATCAGGAAGACAGTAGACCTCTCATCAGAAACCATGCGAGCGAGGAAAGAATGGGAAAATATATTCAAGGCGTTAAGGGAAAAGCAATTTCAACCAATAATACTGTACCCAGCAAGATTATCCTTCATATGGGAAGAAAAGACAAGAACATTTTCAGATAAAACCTGAAAGAATTTACCAACACCAAACCAGATCTCCATGACATTCTCAAGGGAGTGCTATATTAGGAAAATTAAATACAGACAACAGAAATAAGAGCTCAAAAACTAAGAAAATGGCCAACTTAATCATAGGGACAAGTCTGGAGTTGAATATTATATCCTAGAATTTAATCAGGAAGATCGAGCCACAACAGAAGATAGATTAAGTACGAGACTGAACTGGTGAAACAGCATTTTATGACTTTTGACTAAAACATTGCTGATTTTTTTCTAGACTTTGTTGTCTGGTTTTAAGGATTCGTGTCCTGTCTTGAGCTGTCGATAGGTTCATGTACCTTCTATTTGAACAGAATCCTAACCTGTTTCCTGGCTTTAAGTTTTAAGGAAAGTTCCTTAGGATTTCTTTGATCTAAGTTAAAACTGCTTTTCTTGAAATTACCAGATGAACTTGCTATGGAAAGTAGTTAGATTATTTAAGAAATTGTGTGATCAATAAAATGTGGGGGGAAAAGAAATGGAAGAGAACTGTAGACACCAGATAGTGTGAGAAGAGGGTGGGAAAGGGCAGAGGGTCAGAAATAGGGGTTTAAAAAAATATATATGTGTGTATATATAATATATATATGAAACTAGAAATGGAAAATTATTTACAATAACATGCATGATAAAGCCACTATGCAGTATGTTCTGGATGGGAAATCACATTTTGTATGCAGTGATGATGCTCAGTGAATGAATGTAAATTAATTAATTTTTAAAAAAACGTTTCAGAAAAAAACTAAAACAATTTTTCTTGAAATTAAAAAAAATGCATTAGAAATACCTATTTGATGACTGCAGTAAGCTATATAGCCCCTGCTAGGTGCTATTTTATTATGCTCATTCTACTCACGGAGGTTTATGCCTAAAGTCAGACTTGTGTTCATGGATATATATATATCAGCTGCGCTTGCTATTCAAAATATTTAGATTAATTAAGATCTTTAGTGAATCAATAAAATATGGGGAGGGGAAAGGCATAGAAAGCAACCATGGATACCAGAGACTGTAGGAGGAGGGTGGGAGATGGCAGAGGGTGAGAGGTAAGGAATCGAGGATGGGAAAAAAGGCAAAATATACAGGAAACAAGAAATGGAAAATTATTTGTTGACAATAACAAGTATGGTTTGCTTTTTTTTTTTTCTTTTTTGAGAGGTTTTTGCTTTAGAGTGCGTGCGCTTGCTAGAAAGACATAGAGAGACAGAGAGACAGAAAACGAGAAATCACCCCCAGGGGGGACGGCCACGCTGCAATCCCTTCTCCTCCATTCTCCTCTCGGGATCTTGGGCATGCTCGCACACGTGCCCGATGTGAGTTTAAGCCATCAGGTCTGGGACTCGAACCGCGGTTGGCTGCATGGGAGTCCAGCGACATAGCCATTACTCCAACTGCTGGTCCCGATAACATGTATGTTGATGTGCTTGATTGAGCCAACATACAGTGTATTCTGGATGGAAAATCTCATTTTGTATGCTGTAATGATGTACAGTGAATGAATGTACATAAATACATTTAAATAAAAAATTTAAAAAAAAAAAGATTTTTGCTATAGGTGTGTGTGCTCGCCGAAGAAACAGAGAGAGGCAGAGGGACAGAAAGTGAGAAATCACCTCGCCCCTGGTGGGGGGATGGCCACGCCGCAATCCCTTCTCCTCCATTTCCCTCTCAGGATTTTGGGCACGCAGGCACATCCAGCATGTTTCAAGCCTCCAGGTCGGGAATCCTAACTGCAGTCGGCCACATGGGAGTCCAGCAATGTAACCACTATGCCATCTGCTTGTCCCAGAAGTAGATTAAGTATGTGAGGCTGAGCTGCTGAAATAGAATTGTATGACTTTTGACTAAAACAATACTGGTCTTTTTCTATCCTTTGTACTCCAGAGGTAAGGATTTTTGTTTTCTTTTGAATTGTCGACAGATCCAGGTACCTACTATTTGAACAGAATCCTAAACTCTTTCCTGGATTTAAGTCTTAAGCAAAGTTCTCTTAACATTTTTTTTAAATTTTAATTTATTAAAGCTAAAACTGCCTTTCTTGAAATTAAAAAAAAATTAAGAAATACCTATTTAATGACCCAGTAAGCTCACCTAGGTGCTATTTTACAGTATATTCATTCAACTCACCGTTTCATGCCTAAGTCAAACACTTGTTCACAGATATTTATATATCAGCTGAACTGGCTATTGAAAGTAGTTAGATTACTTAAGATATATATATGTATATTTTGGAGAGGTTTTTGCTATAGGGCGCGTGCGCTCGCCAGACAGACAGAGAGAAATTGAGAGACAGAAAGCGAGAAATCACCCCCCAGGGGGGATGGCCATGCTGCAATCCCTTCTCCTCCATTCTCCTCTCGGGATCTTGGGCACGCACGCACACGTGCCCGGCATGAGTTTAAGCCACCGGGTCCGGGACTTGAACCGTGGTCGACTACATGGGAGTCCAGCAACATAGCCATTACGCTAACTGCTGGTCCCCTTAAGATATTTTGTTAACCAGTAAAATGGGGGGGGGGGAGGGAATGGACAGCAACTACAGATACCAGAGATAGTGTGGGAGGAGGGTGGGAAATGGCAGAGGATGAGAAATAGGGGAGGTGAGAAATATACATATATTTATATCAAGAAATGGAAAATTATTTGTTGACGATAACATATGGCCAAGCCACTGTACAGTGTATTCTGGACGGAAAACTGCATTTGGTATGCTGTGATGATGTTCAGTGGACAAATGAAAAATAAATAAATAAATAAATAAATAAATAAAAGGATCTTAATTTCCAGGGGCCAGTAGGTGGCATGGTGGTTAAGGCGCTGGACTCCCACATGGCAGGCCGCGGTTTCAGTTCCAGACCTGGCGGCTGGCTTTCTAAACTCTCTCTCTCTCTCTGGTGAGTGCACGTTATCTTCATTTCCTATGAAGTGCTAGTGCCAATGTCAGACATAGGGATACAAAGAAGAAAGAACAACAGTCGGACAGGAGTCTGTGGACCGTGCTTGGAGTGGGGCTCAGGCAGAACCTGGGTGCTCAGAGCTGGGCTCCGCTCTGAGTCCTGAGATCAGGAAACTCGCTCCTCGAATCAGACCCCAAATCCTTACTTGGTCTTAGTAACTCACAGCCAGGCCCAGCAGATTCGAGTCAACCTGGGTCAGAGTGTGCAAATATGAAAAAAAGGATCTGGATGATGCACAGCAGGGAAACAGTGCTGTCCAGGGCCGGCCGATGCGGGGAGGTTCCAGGTGCTCCTGGGGACCTCCCTGAGTACACCGGTGCACACGCACCCAGGGTCCAGGGCTGAGGCTGGGGTGTATGGCGGTGCCAAGACCCAGCTGGGGGTGCTGTCTCTCCTATGTCTCTCTCAATCATGGAAGAAATGAATAAACTTAATTTTTTTCTTTTTCTTTCTTTCTTTCTTTTTTTTTTTTTTGCGAAGCCACAGCAATAGTTTATTCCTTTTTTCTTTCCCCTAGACAATGACTGGTTGTGACCCTCAGATTCTCTTACTCATTATTATTTCTTTTTTTTAGAGGTTTTTGCCTTAGGGCATACACACTTGCCAGAGAGCGAGAGGGAGAGACAGAGACAGAAACAGAGAGAAAGTGAGAACCCCCACCCCTCAGGTGGGAATGGCCATGCCACAATCCCTTCTCCTTCATTCTCCTCCCAGGTTCTTGGGCATGCACACACACATGCCCAGCATGAGTTTCAAGCCACCAGGTCTGGGACTTGAACCTTGGTCGGCCATGTGGGAATCCAGCGATGTCAACACTATGCCATCTGCTGGCCCCTTTTATCCTTAATTAGACATGAAGGAAGCTAAGCAAGCTTCCATGAAACCTCCCAGGAATGATGGATTCTGCAGACTCACGCAAAGCTGGAAGGTGGACTGTACTGCCTTTCAGGTTTGACTCTGTTCAGTTACTGTCCAACACCACAGGCAATGGGCGCTACCAGAGGCTGAACAAGGTATGGTGCTGTTCTTTCATAAAAACCATGAGTGGGGGACCAGCAGATAGCGTAATGGCTATGTCGCTGAACTCCCATGTAGTTGACTGTGTTTCGAGTCCCGGACCCAGTGATTTAAACTCACGCCAGGTGCGTATGCGTGTGTGCCCAAGATCCCGAGAGGAGAATGAAGGAGAAGGGATTGCGGCATGGCCATCCCCCCTGGGGGGTTATCTCTCTCTTTCTGTCTCTCTGTCTTTCTGGCAAGCACAACGCCCTAAAGCAAAAATCTCTCAAAAAACAAAAACAAAAACAAAAAACCATGGGTGGCACCAGCAGATGATATAATGGTTATCTCACTAGACTCCCACATAGTCAACCGCGGTTCGAGTCCCAACTGGCTACTTAAAACTCACGCCAGGTGTGTGTGCGCGTGCGTGCCCAAGATCCCAAGAGGAGAATGGAAGAGAAGGGATTGTGGCATGGCCATCTCCCTTGGAGGGTGATTTCTCACTTTCTGTCTCTCTGTTTCTCTTTTTTTTTTTTTTTTTCCCAGCAAGTGCATGTGGCCTATAGCAAAACAAACAAACAAAAAGTCTCTCTTTAAAAAACAAACAAACCAGCGAAAAACACCATGGACAAGTAGAAGAAAACCAACTTTAGACAGTGTAGAAGATCCACCATGAGCACTCACCTGAGCAGGGTGTCAAGGCAGCTAGGGTTGCTGAGAGCGTGCACACACACATGTGTGTACGTGTGTGCACAGAGCTATGCACAGATGGGCCCTGGGTAATGGAGGAGACCCCTTGTGTACTTAATCACCGCCCAGGCTCCCCTTGCTGTCTCTCACTGCAGTCTAGGCCCTTTTAACCAGGCCTTTCCTAGAGAAAGCAGCCCTTACCACAGGTCGTCTCCCATTTGGCAGTGTGAAATAGAAATCTTAATATTCAAACACCTGGAGCAGTAATTCTGGATGGGTTTTGTATGGTTTTCCCACTCAGATATTATTTGCAACAAGTGTTTAATCCCACTTTTAGTTTTTGTCCATCAGACACGACTGCTTGCTTTCTTCCTTTCTTTTCTTTCCCCTTTTCCTTCCTTCCTTCCTTCCCTCCCTCTTTTTCTCTCTTTGTCTCTTCCTTTCCTTTCCTTCCTTCTTATTTGCAAGAGAGTGTGTGTGTTCATCAGAGACGGAGAAACAGAGAAAGAGGGAGGAAGAGATAGCACCCTTCAACGGGGCATGGTCCCCCTGCAGTCCCTTCACTTCTCCATCCAGTCAGGATTTGGGGCACGCACACGCCTGTCCCACATGTGTTTCCAACCTGCTGGGGCTGAGATGTGAACCGCACAGTCAGCCGTGTGGGATCCAGTTCATGTAACCACCAGACCGTGGGGTAGGGCCATGCCATTCCTTTTTAAAGGGTCTCCCATCCCCTCAGGAAGGGTAACCATTTCAATTTTTAGCAACCTAAGAAAAAACCCACAGAGTTAGCTCCCAAGCCCCTCAACTTTCTTGGCAAAAGTTGCAATGCATTTGAAAGAGAATGCATTGCAACTGATCCATGCATTATTCTTCCCCTTCGATGTCTATAGCTTTCCCATGTAAATAACATTTACATGGATAATTAACATTCAGGATATCTGAGTCACGAGATACCAGCCTCCGCCTCCACCACTTAAATCTCTGCATAACCTCACCTAGTCCATTCACCATTCTACCACTTACAAAATGGGAGACCCATCTCATGCCTGCCCTGTCCTCAAGGTAGTACTGCCCCAAATAGTAAGAACTCCTCAGGGCTCTGTGTTAATATATGGGGTCATCGGAAAAGTCCTGAGGTAGTTTCCTATGTTTTTCTATGCAAAAATGCATCATGACTTTTCTGAAGACCCAGCCTTATCACCTTTGCATTAGTTTCAGGAATAATACACTTCCTGTACCAACTGGAAACATTTTTTCTCATCCCAGTTTGCTTTATGGGTTCACATCCTTCCCATCACCCCCCTATCCCCCACAACAAAAAGGCAAAGAACGATGATCTAAACCTCTTCTTAGCAGGTAGAAAGTTTATATCATTACTATACACATTTATTTAGGAACAGAGATTCTTTCGAATCTCAACAGTTTCCTGCATATGCAGTCTTTTTTTTTTTTTTTTTTTTAAAGTGCCATTTCTGGGATGGCTCCCAAATGCATCTCTACACACTGGCCCACAAAGAAGGAGACTCCAGAGACAATTTCCCGCAGAAGTCAACAGAGTCCCGGCCCATGAGGAATCTCTGTGGAAGCAAGCACAGTATTTCACACTTTGGTATTGTTTCCTTTTTTTAAAAAAGAGAAGACGGAGATAAAATATTATTACAGAGATGTCTTCAAAAGTCACACCTGAGTTAAACATTGTGCTGGAGAATTCCACGTTTAGGAGAGAGAGACAATGCAAAACCATGAAAGGGCTATTTATAGGTATCTGCCGGCATCATGTTTGTTCTTGGGGTCTTCGTTTTCTGTAGCAGGGAGAAAGGAGAGGACACGAGCTAGGAGATCCAGAGGAACGCAGGCGGGAAAGGATTCAACACCCTTCCTGAGCTCCAGGGCAGACAGGAGCAGACGGAAGAGCCCAGAGAGGGGAATGGGGGTGGGGGGACACGGTGATGTGCCAGGGGACAGAGGGTGGCTCAGCCTTCTATGCAGAAGCAAGAACTTGGGCTATGCAAATGGATGGGTGAGGTTAAGGAGAGAATGGGGTGAAATGAAGACTCCGCTAGAAAACTGCTGGTCAGAGAAAAACCTCAAGGCTTTGGTGGAAATATCAGAGTCAAATCTTTTCAGACTGTGGGATCAGTTTGGGGACTGGAGCTAAGTTCAGGGTCAAAAGCGTTCTCTCCCCTTCTGGTAGTTTGGCACACCAGACAAATGGTTGTCCCCAGAAGCCCACTGATGATTTGGGGAATCATGGGGAAAGTCCTTTCTCTGAAAGAGCATGGCCAAGTGAAGTCACCGGAAACATTGAGAACTGGAAGAGAAGGGCCTAGGCAAGGGGGGAGAACCCTAGGAGGGGCTCCCATTCAGGAGCATTACGGTCAGCACTTGGTTCAATCACAGTTTGGATCTTCGGAGGCCCTTGCTCCTGAGGAAGGCAAGCATTTGGGTTCGTGATGGTGGGGATTTTCCTCTACTCCGCTGAGAGGAATCTGTCCATACAGAGAAGGAGTGACTCCCTTCCTTCCGGTGGGGAATACGGGGCCAGGGCGTGTAGGAGAAACTTTTTGGTCTCAGTGGAGGTAGGTGGGATGATTCCATCGGTACCAAGATCTGGAAGGAAGAGAGAAGTCGGTCATAAAGCAGCTAATGGCGGGGTGGGGGGCAGACCAAGGCACCGCAGGAAAATGTAATGCTCCATGAGACTGACCCACATGGGGAGGTTCCAGGTTCAAATCCAGAGCCCCCCACCCACCCCTGAATACACTGGACACGCATATGCCTATGACACCGGCTGACTGGGGCTGAGGGTAGACTGTGGCATCCAGGCCCTGTTAGGGTTCTCTCTCTCTCTCTCTCTCTCTCTCTCTCTCTCTGTTCTCTCTCTGTCTATCTCTCACTCATGGAAGAAGTAAATATACTTAAAAAAAAAAAAAAAAGTTACTGGGCCGGCAGGTGGCATGGTGGTTGAAGTGCTGGACTCCCACATGGCCGACTGCAGTTTGAGTCCTGGACCTGGTGGCTTGCTTTCTCACTTTCCCTCTCTCTGTCTCTCTCTGGTGAGTGCATGTGCCCTGTAGTAAATAATAATGACAAATCAAACTCAATAAATCGTTTTTTACTAAAAAGACATAGGTTGATCAGCCACAACATTATCTCAAAAAAACTTACGTGATAAGGGAAGATGGGAATGGGAGTGATTGTTAGCAGATACAGGGGCTGGTTTTTTGGGTAATAAAGATGTTCTGGAATTAGGTAATGGTGTGGCTTCACTATTTTCTGAATACGCTGAAAATCACTGGTCTCACACTTTACAGTGGGAGTGGAGACAAGGCTTGGCGGGCTTCTCTTTCTCCCCGTGTCAGCCACTCTGCCAGGGCTTTCTTGGTGCCTAAGTTCTGGGCTCACATCAGAACCTCCTGAGAACGAGTTCCTGGCATGAAGTGGAGCACTCCTAAGCTCAGGAGTGTGTGGAAATTTCCATCCGCCCCGGGAGGATGGAAATTTTGGCTTTGTTGACATCAGCTCTTTGCCAGGATGGCTCACCAGCTGAAGCTTCATTTCTGAATCCCTTTCCCCAGGGATCAGGTCTGGTCTGCCTCTTCTCTCCGCCCTCACCCAGCCGCCTCATTCCCCTCTTCCAACCCTGGGACAAGCTTCCTTTCCCAAGGCATTGACCCAGCTTTGCGCATGTCCCCCAGCCCTGCAGGGATGTCTCTGCACCCTCCCCTCCCGCTTACCCTGCAGAGTTAAAACTGGAGGAGGGGTTCACTGCTGCTTTGGAGCTATTCTGAGATGCAGTGGGGCTGCCGGCGTGGAGTCCTGAGCCAGGAGACGAGGGCCTGCTGCTGTTCCCAGGGGAACAGGATGACGTTACTAGGGACAAGGAGAGGCAAAAGCAAGGGGACCATCAAGCTGCTGGTCCTGGAACATCATGACATGGCCCTTCAGACACTTCCAATGGGGGACCCACCCAAGGGGCATCCCTTGCCCGACCCCCACCCATCCCCATCAACTTCCACCCAGCCCAGAGTTGGGGGTGGGAGGGAGGATTCTCGGTACCAATTGCTCTCAAGAGTAGTGTGAGTGGTGTGGCTGGTTCTGCAAGTCCAAGACTTGTCAAAGGCAAGAAGGACAGATGCCAAAATTATCCTCCTCCAGGACACGCCCTGGGCTTGGCATATGCAGCCAGACCGAGAAGTATGGTATAAAAGAACAAGAAATGCAGGACAGGGAGAGAGGAGGAGAGAGAAAGAATAACACGGGGGAGGGGAGGAGAGAACCGAGCGCCGTTAAGGACCACGGGTCTCTCTAATTCTCCAAAGAGAAAAGGCACATGAAAGAGCCCTGAACCAGGAGGAAGGGGGCCAAGCCAGGGCCGTGTGCTGAGCAGCCCTGCGGCCTGTGCTAACTTGCCCACTTCCCTGAAACGTGCTCTCATCCTCTGTAAAACGGCAGGCGTGGATTAAATGGAATTCTGGTGTTTGGGTTTTCCAGCCTGTGTCCCAGGGATAAGGTGACATATGTGCTACCATGCAAACGAAGACACTCTGAAAGGGGTGTTCCTGATCGTCGTCATCAACATGAGGACATATGGTATGTCCTCGTGGCAGGACGTGAGGCAGACCCTGGGACTGTCCTGGATATACATGGGCATGTCGTCACTCCATCTAGTGCTTTGCAATGTTCTAGGTATTTTTTTTAATAGAAATTTTTGCTATAGGATGCGTGCGCTCACCAGAGATAGAAAGAAAGAGACCGGAAGTGAGAAATCACTGTCCCCAGGGAGGATGGCCACGCAGCAATCCCTTCTCCTTCGTTCTCCTTTCAGCATTTTGGGTATGCATGTACACGGGCCCAGGGTGTTTTAAGCCTCCGGGTCCAGGACTCAAACTGCAGTCAATTACATGGGAGTCCAGCGATGTAACTATTACACCTTCTGTTGGTCCCTCTAGGTACTTTTTGAAAAACAGACTTCTGTAGAAATTAGTTCAAAAGATTCTGCCTTCTATCCAGCTCATTTTAGAATGCATGATACACAGGGGTGCAGGCAAGTACTGTAGTAGAAATAAAAACACACACACACACACCCTTGTTTTAACTTTGCTTACGGGGCAGTTCCCAAACTTACCTGGTTACGGAACCCTTTGCTCCCCAGCATAGATTTTAATATCCTTTAATATACCTTTAGGGGATGCTGATTCAGCTCCTAATATCCCATTATTTAAAGAAGCTCTAGTGGTATTCGAACCCTCATGTTAAAACTCACCTGTTCCAGGCATGGTGCTGTGGACGGGAGGAACAGAAAGGGGGCCCAGAGACCCCGAAGGAGAGACCTAAAAATAACAACAGAAGCTTGTAAGTGCCCTTTCCTGCTCACTTCTCCGAACTCAGGTCCTTTTCCAAGGACACTGGGCCTCAGACGCTGCACAGACCAGGCTCCATGTCCCTAATGGGCTCCTGCTCCCAAACCTACGCTCCCTCCTCCCCTCCATAGCAAGGCCTATGGGTTGCACATGGACAGTCAGCTTCAGTTCCGGTCTGCTCTGGGAGCTCCCTGGTACTGGCACGAGGCCTTCCCCTTCCTGCTGTGTGGCCCTGCAGGGTTTCTTGGAGACTGCTAGCCGGAAGTCTGCCCTACCCGATGTCCCAGCAGTGAGAAGAGCAAACCTTCTAGGTAATGCCAGCTCTTTTCCACTCCCCTTCTTCTCTCCCAAAAGGCCCATGCGTTTGTGCCGAGCAGTGGTTTGCATGGCTTAGCAACCAACCCTACTTCAGGCCTTCCTGTCTGAAGGATGAGTGGATTGTGGGCTCTTCAGAGATAACTGGAGGAGCTGAACTTTGGCTTCCAAAGCTTTTCATTCTGCCCTGGCACCTCTGAGACAGAAGGGGAGCTAAGATATGGGCCAGCTCATGGCCTAATAGTTAGGGGAGCCAGATCCTACAGGGCTGACCTCAGGTTCGAGGCCTGGTCCTGTGGCTTGAAAAACAATGCATGTGTGTGTGTGCCTCAGATCCTGATGGAATGGGGCAATGGAGGAGAAGGGACTGCGGGCATGACCATGCCCTGTCGGGGTGCTCACTCTCCCCCCACCCCCGCCTCTCTGTCTCTCTTTGGCTAGTGCATATACCCCCCTGGCAAATAAAAACAAAAAGAAAGAAAAAAAAAATGGGGAAGGGCCCAAGGTAATTTAGCTTAACCTCCCATGCAGGTCAGGAAGCTCTCGCTCACTGTTACTATCCTAGAATTGCCTCAAACAGATGACATTTTAAAAAGTGACTGTGGAGCCTAACAGATCTGGGTGTGAGATCTGCCCCCAGCCCTCACTCTCTGGGTGGCTTTGGGCAAGTTAGCTAACTCCACTGAGATTCAGGTTTCTCATCCATAAAATAGCAGCAATCCCTTTCTCTTATTTTCTTTTAAGATTAAATGAGATAATTCCATAAAGCTCCCAACCCAATGGCTGTCAAAGGGTGCCAGCTTGTTCCGCCCTGGCTCGGCTCCCTTCCTTCTGAGCGGAAAGGCTAGCAGCTGTTGTATTTCTTGATGCTGTTCTTTTTCCTTTTTCTTTCTCTCTCTCCTTCTTTCTCTCTCTCTCTCTCTTTCTTTCTTTCCTTTTTTTCTTTCTTTCTCTCTTTCTTCTCTCTCTCTTTCTTTCTTTCCTTTTTCTTTCTTCCTCCCTTCCTCCCTTCCTCCCTTTCCCTCCCCCCTCCCTTCCTTCCTTCCTTCTTTCCCTCCTTCCTTCTTTCCTTCCTTCCTTCCTTCCTTCCTTCCTTCCTTCCTTCCTTCCTTTCTTTCTTTCTTTCTTTCTTTCTTTCTTTCTTTCTTTCTTTTCTTTCTTCTTTCCTTCTTTCTCTTTCTTCTCTTTCTTTCTTTCTTTCTTTCTTTCTTTCTTTCTTTCTTTCTTTCTCTCTCTCTCTCTCTCTCTCTCTCTCTCTCTCTCTCTCTTTCTTTCTATCTTTCTTTCCTACTTTCTTCTTTTTTTCTTCTTCCCTCTCCCCGTAGGGTGCATGTAAATACTGGAGAGGGTCAGAGAGAGGGAGAGTAAGAAATCACCCCTCCCCAGTGGGGGGTGGCCACACTGCAATCCCTTCTCCTCAACTCTCCTCTCTGGATTTTGGGAATGCACACACACATGCCCAGTGTGATTTTCTTTTTTTTTTTTTTTAAAGTTGTTTAATTTAATTTATTATTATTTGAAGTTTTCTATAGGGCATGTGTGCTCACCAGAGAGAGAGAGAGAGAGAGAGAGAGAGAAAGCGAGAAAGCAAACCACCAGGTCTGGAATTCAAACTGTGGTCAGCCATGTGGGAATCCAGTGCCTTAACCACTATGCCCCCTGCTAGACTCCAGTATCTTTTAAAAAAAATACAATTTTTTATTTTTGTATATTACATTTATACTACATGTATATGTAATATAAAATTTCAAACATTTATATTACACTTATATTACATATACCTTTACAGTATATAACATTTCTTTTTCCAGCATGATTACCATGCACATCAGTCAAGAAAAAAAAATTACACAACATCAGCAGCAAATAGCTTTTCATTTTTTTGTCAACTATTTTTAAGCCCCTGAGAAGCAGGACTTGAACCGCTGTCTGCAGTGTGGGAGCACTCCCGCTTTTGCGCTGACATCTGCACTTTCCCCCCATATTCCTCTCATGCTGCCAGGGGGCGCTCTGACGTACTGGCAAAGGCTGTGGAGAGGCTCCGGACCCGGTGGTTAGCCTTGGCATTCCTGGTTTGGAAGAGCCCACCCTACAGGACGCGGTGCCAACTCATTTCCGAATGCACAGCCGTGGTGCTCGCTGCTTTCATTCACCTTTCCTGTCCCAGCGAGCTTCCTCAGAGGCTGGGCCGTGGAGAGTGGAGGCGGGCATGGGGCCCAGCTTGGGAGGGGCGGCGGAGTGGTAAGAGATGTTATCGACAACCTCCCTGTCTCTTCTCCTCCTCCCCTCCCTGCCGCCGCGCCCAAGAAGGTTATTGTTTTTTAATAAATCATAATGTATTTAGTCACCGTGACCAACTTTTCCTGTTTCCTTCTGGAGACAGGTATGCTTATAGAAACACACACAGGGGTTTAAACAACCTCATGGAAAATGCATACCATGCAAGAAACCATGCATGGATTTGACCTTTTTTTGTGCCATATTTTGGTTCTTTAATTCCATTTTCCATAAACTTTTTGAAGTACATATATACGTGTGTGTGTGTGTGTGTGTGTGAATGTACTTATATATCTGTTCCCTATATATTTAAATGGTCATTGGAAAAAGTCATGATGCAAAAATGCGTCATGACTTTTTCCAATGACCCAATAGTTCCACCTTTAAAAAGTTTTTTTTTAATTATCAGAGCAAGGGCCAGCAAATGGCATAGTGATTACGTCACTGAACTCCTATATAGCTGACTACGATTCAAGTGCTGGACCCGGTGGGTTGAAAATCTCTCCAGGCCCATGTATGATCCCAGAAAGAGAATGGAGGAGAAGGGATTGTGGCATGGCCACCTCTGCTGGGGGCTGGTTTCTCACTTTCCCTCTCACTGTATCTGTCTCTCTCCAGCAATTGCATGCACCCTAAGGCAAAAAGCCTCTACAAAAAGGATAATAAGAATGATCAGACAGTGTGTGCTCACCGGAGAGAGGCAGAGAGACAGAGAGAAAGAAAGCACCCCCCATGGGGTGTGGTCATGCCACAGTCCCTTCTCATTTCTCCCACATGTACACATGCCCAGTGTAGTTCTTGTCGCTTGGGCCACGATTTGAATCTTGGTCTGCCAAGCAGGATCCAGGATCCCTTAAATGCTAGGCTACAGGGCCAGCCCTTTCGTTTTATTGAATACATGGTAGACTTCTTCCCACACAGTTCTGCACCATTTTGCCTTTTTTCTAAATGCATTCCATATTTTGGAGATCATTTCATATCAAAAGTGGGAGAAACTAGGCCCTAGCCCCCAGGGACTGTCCCAGTGAGGCCTAAGGAAAAGGAGATGATCAGAGCTTCCTTGTCCTCTTCCTTCATGACATCAGGAGCGTTAGTTGACTGTTAATTTCGTGTCTTTCTCCCCGTAGGGCTATTGCCTTTGCGAGGGCAGGATAATGCCTGTCAGTCACTGCGATGTCCCCAGCACCTTCAGAGGTGCCCCGAAGCCCGCAGGTGCTTGGAAATCCTCATGGAACAGATGCTGGTTATGAGTGAGGCTCCTTGATGACCCCTCCACTCACTCCTGCCGCTGCCACGATCTCTCTCCATGTTGGTGTCCTGGGTTGTGAATGAGCCAAAGCAGGCACCTACCTCCATCTGCCCAAAACAAAGCCCCATCTTCACAGATTCCAAAGCTCTTATACCATGGTTGAGTTCCTTAATGCGGCCTCCAGTGCTCTGCCTAATCCAGCCCTTTGGCTTCCTCTTTCACACTCTCTTTTAAAATCTTTTTATTTTAGATTTTTGCCATAGGGCGTGTAGGCTCACCAGAGAGAGAGAGAGAGACAGACAAAGACAGAGAGAGGGAAAGCAAGAAATGGCCCCCTGGGGAGGATGGCCATGCCACAGTGCCTTCTCCTCCATTCTCCTCTTGGGATTTTGGGCATGCACGGGTATACACGGACCCATGCCTGGCGTGATTTTCAAGCCATCTGGTTTGGGACTCAAACCACAGTAGGCCATGTGGAAATCCAGCCACCTTAACCACCATGCTGCCTCCTGGCCCCCACAATCTCTGTCACTGGGCAGGCTTCTAGCGCACCCCAGCATCCTACATAAGGTTTCTCTCTTGCCCACTTCCCCACCAACCTCAGAGCCTTTGAAGACTGCTTCCTCTTCCTGGAAGCCTAGAATGTTCTTCCTTTTACTTTTTTATTTTGATTTCTTTTGAGAGAGAGAGAGATTTTTGCTATAGGGTGTGTGTGCTTGCCAGAGAAACAGAGAAAGAAAGAGAGAAATCACTCTCAACCTGGTGGGGGCGGGGGGAGGCCGGATGGCCACATCATAATCCCTTCTCCATTCTCCTCTCAGGATTTTGGGCATGCATGCACACATGCCCAGCGTGAGTTTCAAGCCTCCAGATCCAGGCCTCGAACTGCGGTCGACTATGTGGGAGTCCAGTGACATAACTGCTATGCCATCTGCTGGTCCCTGGAATGTTCTCCCTTACCCTAGCTTCTCCCCACACCCTTCAATTCAAACACTTTCTCCAATCATATCAACAGTGGCGTTCATTCTTTGGGTGTCTGTTTAGACGTCGTTCCTTGGAGAAGCCCCGATGCCTGGACTAGGCTAGGTCCCTCAATTAACTGCACAGCTTCTCTGAAGCCTTCATCACACACAGCATTTGTGTAGTGCCTGGCGGTCCTGCTGGACTGTCGGCAGGAATCGCGTGTGCACTGCACACCCAGTGCCCCCGTGTGCATGGCGGGGCTCAGTGAACATTTAAGGAAGAGATGATGAGTGAGCATCATGTTGCCTTCTACCCAAAGTGTGCGGTGGTTCCTTGAAGCTTTCAGGGCAATTCAGCATTTATGGCCCACCATGATCCAGCCCTCATCAACCTCTCTGACCCCAGGCCCTGGCTCCAGCCAGGCCGAAATGCCTGTGCTTTCTCAAATGCATCACGTCGTTCCATAATCTCCTGCCTCCTTACGGGCTAGTCTGTCTGCATGGTAGGCTGCTCTTGCTGGCTCCTACTCTGGTCTCCAGATATGCACTCCCCAGAGAGAGACAGAGAAAGAAAGAGAGAGAGAGTGTCTGTGAGAGAAGGAGAGGGAGAAAGCACCCCGCAATGGGACATGCTCACTTTGCCATCCCTTCTCCATTTCTCCATCCTGCCAGGATTTGGGGCATGCACATGCACACACTTGGTGTTGTTCAAGCCTCCTACACGACTCAAACTGTACTATAGTCCAGATGGGATCCAGCTCCCTTAACCACCAGGCCACCAGGCCACCAGGCCACCAGGCCACTAGGCTGGAGCGAGTTTCTTGACTTGTCTGGCTCCTCAGTTTCTTCCTTTGCCGACCTCTGAAAGGCTGGTGTTCCCAGGTTTGGATCTAGACCTTTCTCCAAGCAGACTCATGGGTGAGCTCCTCTTCCCTGGGACTTTAGTCCCCACCCGTATGCTGTGACTCCCAAGTCCAGCTTCTGTCCCAGCCTTCTCTCCTGACCGTTAACACCCATGTGCCCAGGGACAGTCCCACCTGGGTACCCCCCAGGCCTCACTGTACACGCTACGGACACGCAGAACTGCAGGTAGCACATTTCTCACTCCCAAACTAGCTCCGCCCATCTGCTTGTTCTGTAGATAACACTGCCGTCTGCCTCGCCAGTCAGCGCAGCCAGGGTGCTGGGAGTCATCTCAGTGCATTCTCCTTCCTGCATGGCTCTCCCTGCCCCTGCCCAGTTTCCAGTTTATTAACCCAGACCTTACAATTATCTCTGGAGTCTCTCCCATCCCCCTCACTCTTACCACATGGGATTGCTTCGCCCTCATTATTTCTCTGCTGGATAGCCGCAGTCACATCTTAACTGGCCTCCCTGCAACCAACCTGATGCCTCTCAAGGCATCCTTTACTTTGCAGGTAAAGAGTCAGAGCGATGGGGTCAGCAGGTGGTGGTGGTTAGGACGCTGGACTCCCACATGGCTGACCATGACTCAAGTCCCAGACCTGGGACCTTGCTTTCTCACTCCCCCTCACCCTCTCTTTGTCTCTCTCTGGTGAGCATGCGTCCTATAGCAAAATTAAAAATAAATCATCATCATAATAAATAAAATGAAATACTTAAAAAAAATAAGAGTTGGAGTGATCATGCTGAAAGCAAACCCGACCACGCCAGTGCCCTGCTGAAAATCTTCCTGTGACTCCCCTAGACCTTTGGTTCTTTAACACTGCACCCAATCCCTGTGGGTCTGGCCCCTGCTGCTCTGCTTAGCCTCGCTGACATTCCTCCAAGCAGAACCCCATGTGCTGCGTATTATCCCCTGTGTCCACGCCATGTCCTCTGCCCTGGTGGGAGCTCCAGCCCACGCTTCGCCTCCCTCTCCTGGTCCTTGCAGGCTCTGCTCTGGCGTTAATGACCTCCTTAGGGGAGCCCTCCCTCACCGCCACCTCCCGTAACTGCTGCTCTGCATTGCTCCTACAGAGACCGGCACGTTGTTTATCATTAGTTTCTGTGTTTGCCTGCTTTGCCAGGCAGCGAGGTCCCCTGGGACAGGAAATGAAGGCTATTCATGTCTGTTTCCCTGCACTTGGCTCAGAGACCGATGGAGAGTACATGGTCAACAGAGGATGGGTGGAAGCATCAGCAGTGGTGACACCTCTACGAAACACCATGTCCCTCCCTGACAAGGCTGGAGGTCACCGTCCTAGAGTGCAGCAAGGTTCAGGGATATCCCCATCTCCCTTAGCCATCAACTATCATCATTCTCAGAGATGCCGAGGAACCTTCTCACCCCCACGCACCACCTCCTTCTGGGCAGAGAAAATGCTACCTACTCCCAAACCTCCATGTCTGCCTGGAACTCCAAATCACTCCCACCCTGGCTCCCCCTTGAATGCCAGAGTCACGGATGACACCCGACTTGACTCTTCTTCGGTGCCCTGACCTAATATGACCAGCCTTGTATTCTTAGTTTTTCCATCAAACCTGCAGCCTATCATCTCAAAGAACAGCAGTGCCAACCCAGCCACAGTGGGGCACACTGGTGAGGTGTCGCTGCTCCACAGTCTGAGGCCACAAGGGAGGCCTGGGTCCAATTCCCAACCCACCTTTTAAAAAAATGCCAGATGCAGTTACAAAATCACAGTCCCAGCTATTCGGGAGGCCAGGGCAGGTGGACAGAGACAGGCAAGACCCTGTCATAAAAACAAAACAAAATAGGGGCTGGCAGGTGGCATGGTGGTTAAGGGCGCTGGACTCCCACATGACCGACCACAGTTCAAGTCCAGGACCTGGCGGCTTGTTTTCTCACTTTCCCTCTCTCTCTCTTGTTCTGTCCCTCTTTGGTCAAATTAAGTAAGTAAATAAAGTTAAATAAAATAATTCTAAAAAGTACATTTAAACAAAACAGAAGGAAAAAGGCAGTGCTTTCCAACAAGTTGCTCAGGCCAAAACCCTTGAAGCCATCTTTGTCTCTTTTCTCATACTCCGTATCTGACCCGTGGACACACCTTGTTGGCTTCATGGCTGAGGTATGTCCAGAGTCTAACCGCGCTGCTCACCACCTTGGCTCCCACCCACTCTCAGCCTGATCGTAACGCTCCCAGTGGGTCTCCTGTTCCCCACAAACCCTCCGCTCGCAGCAGCCATGCCGATCAGCTCAGCCTCCCTGCCCGGAGACCCCTAAAGGCTTCTCATTCTATTCAAGGCCAGGCCCTTTTAATGGCTCAAAGACCTTAGGTGGTCTGTGCCTGTTACTCTCTGACTTCACACCCTGCTGCTCACCCTGACCTCAGCCTGCTGGCTTCCTTGCTGTTCCTTAAACATGCGAGTCGTTTGCATGCTGGTCCCTCCTAGATATCCTTGTATTTCATTTCCTTACAACTCGTAGGTCTCTGCTCAAATGCTACCTGATCAGAGAGGTCCTCTCTGACCTCCCTGTGAAAGAAGCACTCCCCTGGGGCCAGCAGGTGGCATGGTGGTTAAGGCACCGGATTCCACATGGCTGACCACAGTTTGAGTTCTGGACCTGGTGGCTTGAAAATCACACTGGCTGCCAGTGGGTACATGTCTGAAATCCCAAGAGGAGAATGGAGGAAAAGGGATGGTGGTGTGGCCATCCCCCGGGGAGGTGATTTCTCTTTCTCTCTGCCTCTCTCTGGAGAGTGCATGTACCTATGGCAACAACCTACCAAAGAGAAGAACTACCTCCCACTCCCACTTGCTGGCCCCTTACCCTTCTTTGATCTTCTTTGCACCGTACGCATTTGCTACAGGGCATCGACTGTTTATTTAGTGCACGCCCCTTCCACTCCCCGGCATGGAGAAGGCTCTGCCCTCCCGGCATCACGTCCCCAGTGCCTGGCAGGCGGCTTGGTTTCTGGCCACTCACCAGCCGGGAATTGTAGATCGGGGATTTGATGGGCGTGGCCACTGGGCAGTTGATCCGCTTCTCCTTCTGGCGTCGGTTGCAGAACCAGACCCTCACCACCTCCTTCTCCATGGACAGCTGCTCTGCAATCATGGAGATCTCCTCTGAACTGGGCTTGGGGTTCTATGGACCGAAGGCACAGTGAGGTCAAGAACCGGGCGGGGGGGCAGATGTAAGGAAACAGAATAGACGCTATATGGATCAAAGCTGTAGAGCAGACCTGCGTGGAGTGCCTGACCACTCACTTGTGGAAAGCTTGTTATCCTGTTTAAGCTTCAGTCTTCTTATGTGTGAAATGAGAATAATCATGCCTACCCTGTGGGATTATTTTTAAATTATTATTTATTTCTTTATTTTTAAGAGAGATTTTTGCTATAGGGTGGGTATGCTCGTCGGAGAGACGGAGAGACAGAAAGTGAGAAATCACCCCCCAGGGGGATGGCCACGCCACAATCCTTTCTCCATCAATCCTTTCTCTTCCAGATCTCCTCTTGGGATTTTGGGCACACATGGACACGTGCTCAGCGTGAGTTTTAAGCCACTGGGTCTGGGACTCGAACTGCGGTTGGCCATGTCGGAGTTCAGAGACGTAACTATTACATCACCTGCAGGTTCCCTGGGATTCCCATGAGGATGAAATCTACCAGGCACAAGGTCTTACACACAGTCAAGGCTGTAAAGGTGGAATCTCTCCGCCCCCCCCCCCACCCCCCCCAGAGCAGTTCTGAAGACAGGAATCAGGCCCGGGTGAGTGCAGAGTCCCCAGAACCCACACTCCGCTCTGTGCTCTTTCCTCCTTGCTCACAGCCTTCTCTTTCGTCATTTCTTTCCTCGTGCCTCAAAATAGGAAATGAGAAAGCTGAAAACCCAGGGGCCCACCTGGCATCCAGGACAGATATGCAAAATGGAAGGTTGCCAATTCCTTGTCCTCTGTCTGGTCCCGGCTCATCTTCTCCCACTCCTACCCCTCCCTTAACCTTGCTGCTCTGAAAAAGCTTATCAGAAGGAAAAGCCAGCTCTTGCCATCCTGCCAGCAGGCCACGGCTGTCATCTGAGCCAGAAGCCAGAGCCGACTGCACCAGAGATCTGCTGGAGTGGCAGCGGGGCCTGGGGGCTGCATGATGGGACTGGGTCGTGGTCCTTCTAGAGACCCATGGTCCCGACGCAGGCTCTGCAGGCACCAGCAAGAAGGGAACCAGACAGAGGAAGGGAACCAGACTAGAAGCTGTTTAGACCACATCTTTTCTTCCTCTTTTCTCCCCCGGTTCCCACAGGCCTCATAGCGTCTACCCTCTGGCTCAAGAATATGCTTTTGCTACAAGTTCAAAAAAAAAAAAAAAAAAAAAAATGCAGGTGTACAACGTAATCACTAGTATTCTGAGATGCATGGAAAACTGGGAGTAGAAGTGCATTCAGGTGGCATTTGGTGGTGAACTTTTTAAAAAGTGTATGTATTTGTTCCATGAATAAGAGAGAGAGAAGGAAGAGAAAGAGAGACAGAAAGAGAGAGTGCCCCCCCACAGATGCCATGCCACAGTCCACCCCTAGCCTCAGCCGGGCCTGGGGCCCGGGTCACGGGCACAGGCGCAGCATGAGTTCTGACAGAGGACTCCAGACCCAAACCAGAGCCTTCCCACATGGGATTGCACCCCCTTCTGGCCCCCTGGTGGAGAATTTTTTTTCTATTTCCTTATATTTTCTAAATTGTTTATGATGAGATGTATTAGAATTTGAAAAAAAAAAAAAAAAAAAAAAAAAAAAAAACTTACTTATAGAAAACAGAGAATTTAAATACAGTGCTCTGGGGCCGGGAGATGGAGAATGGTTGAGGCGCTAGACTCCCACATGTCTGGTTGTGGTTCAAGTCCCAGACCTAGTGGCTTGCTTTCTCACTTTCCCTCTTTCTCTCTCTCCGTCTCTCTCTGGTGAGCACACATATCATATACCAAACTTAAAAATAATAATAATAATAAATAAAATAATTTTAAAAAATACAATGGTCAGGCTTTACTCCATTTACCTTAACTAGAAAGAGAACTAGAAGCTACTCTGAGATCCTATATCCCATTCTTTAATTCTCTCAGCGAAAGAGACAACTGACCCCCCAAAATTGTCAGAACAGAGAAGAACCTGCTGTGGGAAGAAGTTTCTGGAGCCCAAAGTGAAGGGCAGCTTTTCATTTGGGTGCTTTTGGACTTTTCCCAGGCAGGTTAAAGTACAGAGGGGCTGGTGCCCAGGGGCCATGTGGGGCCTGCTCCCCCCACCATCGGGGCCAGTCAGCCCACCCACCTGCCCGAGGGAACCACTCACATCTTGAAATCTCTTCTCCAGAGTCAGGCGGATGTTGGTCTCAATGCTGGTCCGCTTCTTCCTCTTCCTCCCAAATACCTCACTGAGGGTGGGGTAAGAGTTGGCCGTGCTTGCCGAGGGGTCTGACGGAGAAGACTCTGCAGGGAGGCGAAGGGGCACAGGGAGCTCAGAAGAGGGACAAGTGGCTGGGGCAGACTCCCTCGAATGGACTTGGAGTCCAACAGGCCTTCCCAGCAGCCCCTGCAGTGGCATTTTCAGGACCGGCTTCCTCCCCCGTCAGGGGGCCAGGACAGACCCAGGGTCCTGCTTCTCCTTGTGGCTCTGGCAAAAGACCACCATGACCCCTGTAGCAGTGTCTCTCATGCCTGCAGTCATGGGTCAGTGGTGCCCAGGCTTTGGCGATATGTGTGGGTGTGAGTGGGCACAGGCAAAGCTCCCACAAGTGGCACGTGTTGAGCCTTTTTTAAGATTATTTTTACTTGTTATTATTATTATTTTATTTGACCAGAGAGAGAGGGGGAAAGTAAGAAAGCAAGCTGCCAGGTGCGGGACTTGAACCATGGGTGGCCACGAGAGAATCTAGCACCTTAACCACCACGCCACCTGCCGGCCCCTGTGATTCTGGTTCTGAAGGTCAATACTGAGGAAAATGGGAAATGGCACCCGGGCTGCGAGCACTGGCACTTGGTGGCAGAACGGTGACGTGGAGGCATATGCCGTTAGGACGAGGGCCGGAGCGGAAGGCCGTCCTTCAGGAAGGCTCAGGCGTCTGATGGGAATCCTGCTGGAAATGACTTCCCAGGCTCTTTCTCAGGGTTTAAGAGCCTCTGGCCATTTCTCTCACTTCAGTGTCTCAGGGCAGCCTTGGGGGGCAGCTGCCCCGCCCCTTCCCGGGCTCTGTGGGAAGGGGCTTTGTGAAGGTGCCACCCCTGCCTGCCCACCCCACCCTTTCCTCCCTCTCCACTGTAAGCACTAATCCCCACCTATCCCGTATCCGGGAAGAGAGGCCAGCCCTGGGCCTCTCTGGAGGCCCAGGGAACTGGCTCGCTCCCCACTCTCCGTCTAGGCCAGAGGTTCTCGGCTGGGCAACTCAGTACCAACACCACTCCCCCTCAGGACATTGGCAATGTCTGGAGACATTTTTCCCCTCGGGACATTGGCAATGTCTGGAGACATTTATGGTGTCTCAACAGGGAGCAGATGCTACTGGCGATCAGTGGGCAGAGACCAGGGAGGCTGCTAAATACCCAGCAGCCCCCACAACAAAGAATGGTCTGGCCCAAGTGGTCCATAATGCCGACACTGGGCTTCCCTATTCTGTGCTGAACTCTGTTCAGTATTCCAGATACTAAATTTATCCGGGGCCTCCTGGAATGCCTCCTGGCTACTCACCTGGGACGGGAATCCTCCTGAGAACCCCATACCTACTGTAAGGCCTTCCCCAACCGCACTGAAAACTCAACAATTGACCAGGTAAAGACCGGGTGCTGTGTTCGCTGTCTCCCCCTCCCAGTTTAAGAGATTTCTGCCACGCGGCGTGTGTGCTCGACAGAGAGAGAGAGAAAGACAGAGACAGTGAGAGGAAAAGTGAGAAATCGCCCCCTAGTGAGGATGGCCATGCTGCAATCCCTTCTCCTCCATTTTCTCCCTGGGATCTTGGGCACACACACATGCACTCGATGTGATTTTCAAGCCACTGGGGCCAAGACTCAAACTGGAGTTGCCCATGTGGGAGTTGAGCGATGTAACCACTACGCCATCTGCTGGGCCCCAGCCCTATTTTAAACAGCAATCTGAAGGAGCGCGATTGCTCTGCAGACCCAAACTCTACCTCTAGGGAACTGTCTCAAGGTCTGTGCTGGGTGAGTCTGGGGCAGCGAATGGAATGGGGACAAGTCCCCATGACCACAGGCCTAACATATGGTCCAAAGTTTCCTTACGCTTTCATCTCTACCTGCCTGTCTCGTGTATCTTATTTCTCATTTGGTTCCAGTCTCAGGAGAAGGAAGAGGTGTCAGGTCTGACCTGAAAGCCCCGACATAGACAAGCCCCAGCCTTTCGCCCTCGGAGCCCCTCTAGGGCTCCTCCCACCCTCATTCCCCAAGGCCCACCTGCGTCGTTCAGCCACTTCTCCAGCAGCGGCTTGAGCTTGCACATGTTCTTGAAGCTCAGATTGAGGGCCTCGAATCTGGATATGGTGGTCTGGCTGAAGTCATTGCCGTACAACTTCCCCATCGCCAACCCCACATCTCCCTGCGCGTGGAAACCAAGAGGGAGCAACATGAGGCATGGGCTCCTCCTCTTCTTCTTCACCCATGCCCCCGCCATCCCAGCACTCCCCCCCCCCGCCCCGTGCACCCAGCCAGAGCCTTCTGTCCCCTCCCCATCATCCTGGCTCCTTTCCGGGTCTTTCCCCCTAAGATGGAGAGCTGGTTTACTTCTCTCCTTTGCCTCTAAGTGGGCTTGTTTTAGCCTGGCTCTCCCCTCCACCAGCCATGTCTTCAGTTTCACTATGGAGGGCAGCTATGTTCCATTCTCAGCAAACCCTGAGCACGTCGACCTCAGGTGGCTCCAGAAACCTTCACTTGGGAGCCCAGTCACCACTCGCTCAACTCCATCTCTTCCCCTGGTTCAGACCTGTGTGAAACCCAGCTTAATACGCCTCTGCTTGAAGGTCTTGGCGAACTTCTCCAGCTCCTCCAGGTCGCTGGGCTCATCGGCCCCTCCAGAGCTGGGGAGATGCTTGGGCACCGGGAGATGCTGAGGTGTTTCCAGGTGGGGCTCTAACGAGGACCCTGGCAGCCCGGGGCGCCCAACTGCCTGGTAGGAAACACATGCCAAGCAGATCCAACAAAGATTCAACAGATTCAATGGCTTTTTCTGGTATTTTTTCACTAATTGACCCAGATCATTGCTTTCCTTTTTTATTTAAGAGAGATTTTTTGCTATAGAGGATGTATGCTCACTGGAGAGACAGAGAGACAGAAAGTGAGACATCACTCCCCCAGGGGGATGGCCATGCTGGAATTTCTTCTCTTCCATTCTCCTCTGAGGATTTTGGGCAGGCATGTACATGCGCCCAGTGTGACTATGAAGCTGCCAAGGCTGGGATCTGAATTGCAGTCAGCCATGTGGGAATCCAGCAACATAACCATTACACCACCTGCTGGACCCGGCCCAGAACATCTTAAAGGATGACAGATCCCTGGGTACAGGTGGGTCCTATTTTTTCTGTGGGTGGAAGTGGAGACTAGAGTTTTCATGAAGGCAGAGCAGAGAACAGGGCTATCTGGGGGAGAAACAGCAGGCATGCAGGGCAGGGAGGCGGCTTTCTGTGGTTTTGTCCATGACTCACTATCTGACTCCGAGCAGGTAACTTCCTCCTTTCAGTTTCCACCGTAAAAGGAGCTCGCAGGGTTGTTTACAAAGGCTCCAAAACCAACTCTCAGAAGGGGACAAGCAAAGGGTTGTTTGCCTAACCTGTGCTTGTCTACAAAGCAGGCAGCTGAGGGGTCCAAAAGGCTTTACTTTTTCTAAATTATTTATTTAATTTTATTTATTTATTCATCTTTTCTTAATTTGACCAGAGTGAGACACAAAGAGAGAGAAAATGAGAAAGCAAGCTACCAGGTCTGGGACTTGAACCATGGTCGGCCATGTGGAAGTGTCCAGCGTCTTAGCCACCACACCACCTGCTGGTCCCCAAAAGGCTTTAACTGAAGCGAATAGAGGACATTCCAGCGCTCACTGCATCTATAGAACTTCCATAAAATTTGATTCTTTTTTTTAATGCTTGTTATAAGGCATGTATTTCTCAACCCGTGGGGTCCAGAACTCAAACTGTGCAGTCATCCAAGTGGGACCCAGTCATGGATCCATAGCCATCATGCCATGGGTTGGCCCAAAACTTTGGACACTTGTAGGTACTACTTTACTTTCTAAACCACATTTTCTTTCAAGAGAGTGTTTTCTTTTGTTCTTCCTTTCTTTCTTCCCCCCCTCCCATAGGGCATATGTGCTCACCAGAGACAGAGAGAGACAACAGAGGGAAAGTGAGAAATCACCCTCCCTGCCCACACACACCCAGAGGAATGGCCACACCATAGTTCCTTCTCCTTTATTCTCCTCCTGGGGTCCTGGGCATGCATGCATATGCACCCAGTATGATTTCCAGGCCACCAGGGCTGGGACCCGAACTGCACTGGGCCATGTGGGAGTCCAGCACCTTAACCACCATGCCACCTGCTGGTCCCTTGTTCTACTTTTTCTTTTTTGAGAGGTTCTTTTGCCATAGGGTACATGCGCTTGCCAGACAGAGAGAGAGAGAGAGACAGAAAGCGAGAAATCACTGCCCCAGAGGGGATGGCCACGCTGCAATCCCCTCTCCTCCGTTCTCCTCTCGGGATCCTGGGCATGCACACACATACGCCCGGCGTGAGTTTTAAGCCACCGGGTCCGGGACGCGAACCGCAGTTGACTACATGGGAGTCCAGCGACATAACCATTATGCCAACTGCTGGTCCCGCCCCTTGTTTTGCTTTTGATCAACAGTATTTTAATCAGCACCATCTAAATACACCTTGATTTCATTTGTGATTGTCTGAGATATTCTTTCTTTGGTTTGTTTTCATAGGAAGATGTACCCTTAAGTCTACAGCCATGTCATGCCCTTGTGGGGTCAGCATTGAATCCAGTCTTGAAGACATTGATTGTTCTACAGACATGGCAAGGAACCCATTCAGATGGTGTTCTTATGATGAAGAAAGTAAAAGGGTCAGAGAAAAGTTTGGACTCTTCCCCAGTGAAGGGTCTTTTAAAACAGAAACCACCATGCTTTGAAACCACCATGCACCCTATCCTGTTCTCCAGAAAGGGGTGACGACCAGACCCTCAGGACCAAACCTCAGTCTCTTTAAAGTCTTCCTTTGCATTAATTTAATTGTTTCATTTGAGAAATGCCCACTGAGTTCTCTGCTAGGCCTTTTCCCTCCCCTCGTCACATCAAATCAGCTGCCAAATTGCATTGATTCAACTTCCCAAAACGTCTCATTCATCCCCTCCTCTCTGTTTTTATTGCCACAAATCCCCTTTCATACCTCCCTAGGGTGATCTTGAGGGTCTTCTGAATGGCCTCCCTGCTACCAGTCTATCCATGATTGACTATTATAGGAGATGAGAATTGATCTTGAATACTCTCTAGGATCTCTTCCAGCTCCAGGTCTATGATGATGAGATTCTGGAGAGAGCACCAGGAGGAGGAGGAAGAGCGGCTCCTGGCGCTGGTATTCCCATTCATTTTAGCGCCATCCCAGCCCCAGGAGTCCTTGGTGGAGGCTCACATTCTGGAAAGCCAGGGCCCTTCTTAAACCCTGGGGATCTTAGCATTGAGAAGGGGCACAGCCACCTCGGCAGTCATTCCCAGCCATTCTACACATCCACCCATGTGGAGCCATCTCCCGCAGCTGGGCAAGTCCTTGATTGCATGCTGGGTGCAGAGGACGTGGATAAGGCAGCTGAGATACAGTGCATGTGACAGATGCCAGGCACCCGCCATGAAACTGCCTTGGTCAGAGGAAGAGACGCCTTTTCTCCAGTTGACGAAAAGATACTGTGTGGACCCATGGCGGCTCTGCAAATAGCCCTTCTCCCAGGTCTTCCTCTGCCCGACCCATGCACGTGCCCACTGGTATGGCAGGCAGTCTGGAACAGTGTCCCAGAGGGTGGGGACACCGACTTTGCAGCCACAATATTCTCGTCTCCCACCTGGGGCTTGAGAGCACCTCGGCAGAGCTGGTGGGCTCCTGGGTACACCTGGAAAGGTAACTGACCCCGGGTTCTCAGGAGGGATGCCAAGGCCTCTTTGAGCTGGGGAGGAGCACTGCAACATGGGGCAGGCTAGCCTGGGAGTTGGGGTTTCTGGGTTCGAATTCTGGCTCCCCCAGTGACATTGCATATCGGTCTCCCTCAGCTGTCCCTTGGATTTCTCCAAGTGCCAGAAGGGGGAGTCCTCTCCTGTCCCCTCTTCCCAGAGGGATAAGTGCCCTGTTAAGGGAGTGGGAAAGCCCATTGAGCTGAGCCCTGTGGGGGGAACTGAGACATTCCTAGAGGAAACAGGAAGAAGGTGACTGTTTACCTGGGACGTGAGGCCAGGCCCAGTGTGTGGGAGGAGCAGGCTGCTTTGTTGCTGTGGAAAGGGGAGAAGATTTGGCTGCAGACCTGGGTGAAAGGGGAGAGGCAAAGGAACAAATGCTTAAAATCCAGGCCATCTGGAAGACACACTCTACAACTTAGGGAAGCACGATCACTGTCCTCACACCTGTGACTCAGCCAGGTCCCTTGGACCTACCTTGAGCCTTGCGGAGAGGCCTCCATGGGCACTGCTGGGCCTTGCCACAGGCAGGTGGAGGCGAGTCAGACACAGGGATAGACAGAGACGTAAACAGCAGTCCCCAAACCAGTCCTTCTGCCCGCCCGCCTGCCTGCCCGCCTGCCCGCAGAGGAGCAAAGGCTAAGGAGGGTCAAGACAATCTACTCTGGCATCTGATTACCTGGGCTGAAAAAACCCGGGGGGGGGGATGTGGCTGGCTGCCAAGAATTCATGCTGGAGATGAGGACCTCAGCTTTTCCTGCAGGCGAAGTAGCTGGGATGACCACAGAGGCCTGGCCAGATCTGCACGGATGTCAAGCCAACCGATGGGGCCATACAGCTCCAAAGGGCAACAGGCCATTGACCAGAGGTTCAGGCTGACCTGTACATTTTCTCCTTGGGAGGAAGAGCCAAGAGAGAAGGAAAGTCCAGGGGCCAGGCTTCTGGAAACTCCACTGGGTGGTGTGGACTACACCTGTGGGCTGGGAGCTCCTGGGAGCTCCCTTCTCCTTCCCTCTCCAGGAAAACCGTCCATGAAAGGGCCTGCCTTATTGGTGACCTTGACAGATGGCCTTCTTGGGAGGCACACAGCCAGACCTCTCATCTCACCGCAGGACTGGGGCCATTAAGCCACCAAAGCAGATAATGGGGCGGGTCACCCTACTCACTCAGCACAGAGGAGCACTTGGGGGTCCCTGTTGTCCCCAGGGTGTTCTGGCTCACTGATTACAGCTTTGGCCGGGGTTGACCTATGTGTGCCTCAGTTCCAAATTGTCAGGGTTTAATTGTTGCTTATTAAAATAAATAGGCTGGACCAGCAGTTGGTGTAATGGCTATGTATTACTGGGCTCCCATGTAGTCTACTGCGGTTTGAATCCCGGTAACTTAAACGCATGCTGGGCGCGGGTGCATGTGTGCCCAAGATCCCGAGAGGAGAATGGAGGAGAAGGGATTGCAGTGTGGCCATCCCTCCTGGGGGTGTTTTCTTGCTTTCTGTCTCTGTCTCTCTCTATCTTTCTGGTGAGTGCACGCACCCTATAGCAAAAAACTTTCCACTAAATAAATAAATAGGCAAGAAAGCTCTCCTAAGGGACCCTAGACTGGGAGCTTGAAGGAGGTTTAAGTACTAATGGCAATTACAGCATTTCTGTTTCCTGTGGAAGCTACAAAGCCCTTTCACATGTATTATTTCGAATAACCTTCAGGTAGCCTTATAAGGTAAGATTGTGTTATTAGCCCAGCCTCATTGTTACGGAGAATTTAATGAAAGCTCAGAGAGGTACTTTCTCAAGGATATACAGCTAGTAAGTGATTTTTTTTAACCATTTTTTTTTTAAATTGTTGATTGCCAGAGGACACATGCACTCTCTAGAGAGGGAGAGACAGAGAAGCAGACAAAGAGGGAGAGACAGAGACCACACTTGGGTGTGGTCAAACCACAATTCCTTCTCCTCCATTTCTTCATCCTATCAGGATTTGGGGCACAAACACACACATCCAAGTGTGTTTTTCACACTGTTGGGGCTGGGATCTGAACCATGGTCAGCCATGTGGAATCCAGTTGCCTTAACCACTAGACTATGAGGTGAGCCCAAGCTATTGAGTTTTGCTGACTCCATTTTTTTTTTGTAGGCTTTTGCCATAGGGTATGTCTGTTACCTGGAGAGAGACAGTGAGAGGCAAAGTGAGAAATCGTCCCCCAGGCAGGATGGGCACACTGCAATCTCTTTTCCTTCATTCTCCTGGGATTTTGGGCATGCACACGCACCTGACATGATTTTCAAGCTGCCGGGTATGGGACTTGAACCACGGTTAGCCATGTGGGAGTCCAGATCCTTAACCACTTGCTGGTCCCCTGACTCCAAATTTTGAACTTAAATATATTTTTTTCTCCCTGTAGCACACACTGACCTCATTGGTTACGGGCCAGTGTCATTTCCATGTCACTCTCCAGTCTTCCAAATCCAAATGGACTTAACTGTGATTTTACCTTTCCTATTTCATGGATGCGATGTATATTGCTTAGCCAAAATAAACACTCACAAGTTCAACTGTGTCCTCATTCATCATCATAATATTCGGCGTTGCATTGGAGGCTAGGGACTGTCAGGGACTGTCATTTGGGCAGGTGCTCGTGATGGAAGACAGAGTTACATTTTGTTTGGTCTTGGGATTTCCAAAGCCTCTGCTTGGTATTGGTGCCAAGACCTTATACTCCCTCCACTCCTTCGGCCCTAGTTGGTGCCCATGGGAGTAGGAAAAGCAGTAGAGTAGAGTGGCCAAAAGGACAGATCTGTCAGACTGTTCTGGAATGTTCTGGTAGTCACCAGAGGCAAGATACGACTACCTGCAGCACAAGGCTGTTTTGAGTCCTGGCTCAGGAAAATCACTAGCAGAGCTTCTGGCACGTGGTGCTCAAGTAATGTCATTAATACTTTAATCTGTTTGTTCTTGGCCGGGCAGAGTTCTCCACCAGTAACTTCCTGCCAAAGAAAACCTGACAGCCCTCCCTGCAGCCTGAGGGTGGCACTGTTGCTCCACCCAAGCAGAAGCACAGCCAGCCTTCCAGGTAGGAATGAGTCCGAATGTGCGTCCAGGAAAGACTGCCAAGGAACGGACTGGCCCACGTTTCCCGGGAGCCTCTCTTTCCTCACGCCAGCCCCGACCCACTGCCCTGCAGCACTCCTGCACCAGAAGCCCCAACTCTCTCTGAAACTGAGGCGGTGGGCCAGGCCCAGCAGGATGCTGGCGGAGGAAGGAGAGCAGACGGCCTGGAAGGTTTCCTCGGTTCTGAGGTGGACGAGATGGCCTTAGTAAGGGGAGCAAAGCCTCACCATGCCCACCATGCCCAGGCCTGCAGTGGTAACGCTGCCCTGGCCTTGGCTGACACGGAACTCCCAGGGGCTCTTACCTTGCTGCCCCGGCTGGCTCTGGGATAGCAGGAACTGGGATACAGACTGTAAGTGACCACCGGGCACCAGAACGAGCTGCTGGAGAGGATGGAGGGAAGCCATGTCCTACACGTGGGGAGATAGACGCGCATCACGGAGCGTACTAGCTGGGGACACCAACTCATCTGTGCCATGCCTGCAGACCTGGTGCACTTGTGGGCAGGGCCCCGGCCTCGTGCCGCTGTGCGTCCCCAGTGTCTGACTGCAGCAGCTACTCCGTGAATACTGGTGTCGCTGATGGACAACACCTGCACTTGGCCCATAGTCCTTGCAGCGCATTCTTTTTTTTTTTTTTTTTTTGGAGAGGTTTTTGCTATAGGGCGCGTGCGCTCGCCAGACAGACAGAGAGAGTCAGAGAGATAGAAAGCGAGAAATCACCCCCCAGAGGGGATGGCCACACCGCAATCCCTTCTCCAATCTCCTCTCGGGATCTTGGGCACGCACGCACACGCGCCCGGCGTGAGTTTAAGCCACTGGGTCCGGGACTCGAACCGCGGTCGACTACATGGGAGTACAGCGACATAGCCATTATGCTAACTGCTGGCCCCTGCCACGCATTCTTGCTTAACCCTTGTCTGATGTCTTAATCTTGTGAGTGTCAGCCTTCCCTGCAACTAGACCGGAAATGCCCACCTCTTATCCTAGAATTGACTTGCAACCCCAACTATCCACTTAAAAAAAAAAAAAAATCACCACTCGATGATGCCGAAAATTGTGCCTTGGCCAGTTCCTGGGCCTGAGTCTTTCCTGGAGGGTAATGGGATAGGAGTTGGGGGATGGGATGAACCACTAGTACTTAATAAAACCAGCTGAGTGAAACAAAGTCCATTTCCCATGGCCCCGGACATGACGACTCCAATCCCTGTACTTGGAGGTTGAAGACAACCTCCATTATCCAGACCTCTGGGGCTCTGTGCCTTCTCTGTGCACAGAAAGGGCTTGGCAAACCTTGCTGAGTGATTCTCTCCTTAAGTATTTCCAGAGAAAGGGTGGCTCTTCCTTGCCCGGAAGATCCATGCTGAGAACAGGGCTGGTCACACGAACGCCTTCTCAGACCTTAGCCGTTCCTGTCTCGCGAGGCCTCTCTCCCCACCCAGCGCTCCGTTCTAGCCTGGCCATGACATAAAGCCCTGAGAGAGGCAGAGCGAGCCCGTCTGGGACAACAGTGGCAGTAGTTATCTCCAGAGGGCTCCCCAGATGTAGCTGGCAGCTGCTAGGTCCTTCACGTTGGCAGGCAGGCTCGTTTTGTCACAGAGAGGTGGAGCCCTCCCCCTTCTCGCCCCCAGCTAGGCTTCCCCTTTAAGAGGACAGTTTAGGAGCCCCGCCCCTACCCCAGGCCTCTGGACCTCTCGTGCACATTGTCTTAGCCCCCTAGATCAATCTGGATTCACAGAGTGCCAAGCACAGAGGTCTGGCGTTTGCAGAGGAATTGAATTAAGCTCACTGGTCCAGTGAGGACATCGGGGGTCCCTGACAGGGTGCGTATTTACCCCAGACATTTGGTTTCCAGGCATCATGGTGGGTCCTTGGCTCAGGTGGCATGGCCGATGGGAGAGGGTCTGCTGTAGGGAGTCGCTGAGGTCTTCCGTTTTAATCTGCAAGTGGAGGAGGAGTGTCAGTTCTGGGTCTGATAGATGGAAACATCGGGAAGATCCATGCAGTGGATTAGCGACAAGCCTAGGGAGGAAAGAGCGAGCCCAAGGTCTGCTGGGCTGCAGCGGAATTTCCTGCCCATGCGAGTCCTCTGGCAGGGCGGCTGGTCTGAGGCGTATGAGCAGGACCCAGAGAAGCAGTCTGCATGACGGGACTGAGACTGCCCACTGTGATGGCAGTTCCCAGATGCCACTCTAGGGGCTGCCAGGACCTAGTGCCTTTCATGTTCTCTCTCAATGAAATAAAAAACTAACATAGTGACTTAAAAATTAAAGTTAGGGGGACTGGCAGGTGGCCTGGTGGTTAAGGGCATTGGACTCCCACATGGCCAACCACGGTTCAAGTCCTGGACCTGGTGGCTTGCTTTCTCACTTTCCTCTCTCTTTCTCTCTCCCTATCCCTCTCTGGTCAAAATTTAGAATAAACAAATAAATAAATAAATAAAGTAAATAAAAAGGTAATTCTTTAAAAAAATTATGCATATAATAATTTGGAATTAAAAGGATATAAATACAACATTTGCTTTCTTTAATTTTTTTCAATAAAATTAAATTTGTCGGCTTCTTAAAAAAAATGAAAGTTAATGGGCCTCGCCGTGGTGGCACAGGCAGTCAGGTGCCATGAAGGATGCTGGGAAGGCCCCAGGTTCGGATCCTGAGTCACCCTGAACATGCAGGCATGCCCTGGCAGCTGGAGGTCGGGGGGAGGGGAGGATTGTGCCATGATGAGACCCTGTCTCTCTCTCTATTTATTTATTGTTTTAGAGAGTTTTGCCTTAGGTCATGTGTGCTCACCAGAGAGAGAGACACAGGGAGAGGGAAAGTGAGAAATCACCTCCCAAGGAGGATGGCTGCACTACAATCCTTTCTCCTCCATTCTCCTCCTAGGATCCTGGACACACCTGCACACACACCTGGCATGATTTTCAAGCCACCGGGTCCAGGACTTGAACTGCAGTTGACCATGTGAAAGTCCAGTGAAGTAACCACTATGCCATGTGCTGCCCCACCTCCGTTATTTTGAAAAGATCATTTGAAAAAAATTTATTTGGGGCCAGCAGGTGGTACAGTGGTTAAGGTACTAGACCCCCCCCCCCCCACATGGTTGACCAAGGTTTGAGACCTCAACCTGGTGGCTTAAAATTTGTGACGGGCATGTGTGTGTGTGTGCCCAAAATCCCAGGAGGAGACTGGAGGAGAAAGGATTGCGGTGTGGCCATTCCCCCTGGGGGGTGATTTCTTGCTTTCCATTTCTCTGTCTTTCCAGTAAGCTCACATGCCCTATAGCAAAAATCTCTTAAAAAACAAACAAAAAAATAACCTCCCCACCTCACAGAGTAAAAAGAAAATGGCAACCCTTTATTGCTCTCCCTCAAAATCCATTTTTCTTTTCTGCATGAAATTCCACCCAAGAATCCCCAAAGCCTGGGAGCCACTGCTCTGGGGACTGACTTTCTGTCCAGGGTCTGTTTTCCACACTGCTCCTGCCTGTGTACTCAGCTGCCTCGGCACCTGGCCCACTTCGCCAGTGTGGCTTTGGGGATAGTGTCTGCCTGTCTCCCTACAGGTGGGGACATGTCTCTTCACAGCCAGTGCTGTAGTTGCAGCCCGAGGGGCCCGTGGTGGTTTCCAAACTCTCTCTGGGCTCCACCAGTCTTCAGTGACAACACAACCACCCACTCACGGGCTTGCCAGGTGTCTGTCGCCGGGGCGGGGAGCACTCCCACTGGAGCCACTGGAGCACGACTGCCCTCCTGAGCTTTTCAGGAAGTGCACAGCAGGGGAAGCCAAGTACCTCCGGATTCTTAAGATGCATCAAGGAGCAGGGGTGGGTGGGGTGGGGGGTGGGGGTGGGTGGGATTGAGACCATGCCTTGTAAAAGGCTCGGTGAGACCCTCTGCTTGGGACATGCTCTTCCCTCTCTGCACAGAAACTACTGGCCACAGAGAGCCCGGCTTAACCCACTTTCCTGGCCTATGCTGGGGATATCCTTGTCACCCTGGAGTCTCCCCTATCTGTATTAGTTTAACCCAAGCTAAAACTTCAGACTAACAGCCACGCTCGCTCGTGTTTAATCCCTGTGGTTTGAAAAGGGTGCTTCGGATCATGATGGGCCGAGCACAGTTCAAGTACCAAACTTCCTGGTGGCTTGCTTTCTCACTTTCCCTCTCCCTCTCTCTCTGTCTTTCTCTGGTGAAACAGGTACCCTATAACAAACTTAAAACTATACACACACACACACACACGTATATCCAGCAGATAGTGTCATGGTTACATTGCTGGACTCCCACATAGTTGACCGCAGTTCGAGTCCCAGACCCGGCAGCTTAAAATTTACTCCAGGTGCATGTGTGTGCATGTGTGCCCAATCCCCCAAGAGGAGAATGGAGAATAAGGGATTGTGGCATGGCCATCCCCTCTAGAGGGGGATGATTTCTTGCTTTCTGTCTCTTTCTCTCTCTGGTGAGCACATGTGCCCTGTAACAAAAATCTTTCTCTTAAAATAATACACACACACACACACACACACACACACACACACACATATAATCAATAAAATAAAATAATGTTAAAAAAAAAAAGACACAAGCAGCACTCCTGTCTCCACAGCTTCCGACGAAGCAGGCGGAAGGCACGGGTCGGGCTCACACTGACGTTGTCTCTGGCGCTCACTCGTACTGTCCACGTACTAGTGCGTGATCGTTCAGTCGCTCTAGGACTCCCTTGCCGGGTGGTTTATGATACTGCCTGGTTTTCTTCTGTTCAGTCCTCCAGTGGGATTACATGCCGATTCCAATTCCCAAGTGCGCTTGGTAGCCTCAGCTAGTCTAGGTTGTCATTGTTTTCTTAGATCACGTGGATCTAAATAACCAGAAAACCTTTGCTGCACAGAAGTTGGTAAGAAAGTGGCTCTTTTGGTCTTTTAAAAAAATTAAGTATTTGGGACCAGCAGTTGGCGTAATGGCTATGTCGCTGAACTCCCATGTATTCAACTGTGGTTTGAGTCCCAGACCAGGTGTTTAAACTCACCTTGGCGCGTGTGCATGCGTGCCCAAGATCCCAAGAGGAGAATGGAGAAGAAGGGATTGAGGCATGGCTATCCCCCCTGGGGGGTGATTTCTTACTTCCTGTCTCTCTATCTCTCTCTGTCTTTCTGGCGAGCGCACGTATCCTATAGCAAAAACCTCTCCAAAATTTTTTTTAATTAATTATTTTTAATTTGCCAAAGGGCATGTGTACTTTCTAGAGAGAGACAGAGAGAGAGAAAGAGAAGGAAAGTAAGAAAGCACCCTCCCTGGGGGATTGTCACACCATAATCCCTTCCCCTCTATTTCTCCTTTCAAGATCCTAGGTATGAATGCATACATGCCCAGTGTGTTTTTCGAGCCACCAGGTCTGGGAGTTGAACTGCGCAATTAACCATGTGAGACCCAGCCACCTTAACCACCATCCCATCTACTGGCCAGGCTCTTTCCAACTTTACAGATCATCCCTCTCACTTAAGGAGACTATTCTGAAGCTTTAGAAGCAAAGAGGACAAAGGGACAGAGACAGAAAGTAGCACTATGGGGTCAAAAAGTTAGATCTTCTGGGGGCTGGCAGGTGGCATGGTAGTTAAGGCACTGGCCGCGGTTTGAGTCCCAGACTAGGCAGCTGGCTCTCTCAATTTCTCTCTCTCTCTCTCTCTCTCTCCCTCTCTGGTCACATCAAAACATAATAATAATAAATAAAATTAAATGACTAATTCTTAAAAAATAAATAAATGCTTAAAATGAAAAAGAAGGTTAGATTCTTCTGAAAACTCAAAAGGTGTGGCCTGCTGGGACTGGTCTCCAGAGGGCCCCCTTTCTTTGCCAAGCCCTTTCCCTCTGCCCATCCACATTAGCACCTCCGTATGAGAAGCTCTGGTGTCCCAGAAATTCGAGCTTCTCCATCCTAGACTCCAGGGAAGCATTTATTAGCAGGTTTTTAAAAACTAAAACAGACGATACACTATTTATTGAAAAATGACCACCTACCAGCACTGCCACTTTAAGGTTTGCACTGAAGGGAGGTTCTACTTAAACAAAGTCTGGGGCCGGCTTCCCAGTCCTCTACATCCTCCCAGTAGCTCCAGGACATCCTCCATCCCAGAGGGGAGAGGGGTGGAGAAAGGGGGACAGAGGAACATGGACGCCTGGAGGTGAAATCCCGGTGGAACCACCCTGGGCAGCCTGGCCGGGCGCCAGCTCAGAGGCCAGTGGCAGGGATCCTTTCCACACCCACCATGCACATGGTGAGATAAGGAGGCAGCCCTGACAGAGCTCGGAAACACGGGCCTAGCCTCCAACCCTGGCGCTATCTGTTAGAATCGGTGCCAGGTCTTCCTGCAACACTTAATTTCAGAAACCAGCATCATCATAAAAGAGAACTCACCCTTTCATCTGCTTCCTGGATCAATTGCCCTCCCCACTCTTTTAGGGGTATGTGGGACCTCCCAGTTCTGAAAACGAAGTGCCTGATAGCACAGAAACCCTCCGGGTGTCGGTGTAGACTCTCCGACAACGCTGCGTACTATTTTTCTGACAACTTTTTGTTTGTTTTGCTTGAATGCCCTTTCTTTTTTTCATAATTCAGCACCCCTGAGGTCTAATATCATCCCTCGGGGGATATGGACAGTAACCCCCAAAGAAGATCAACCTAAAGCAAACTAAAGACGACAAAGGTGACTCCGTTCTCCATGGCAAGCCTTGGTCAGTGCATCCCAGAAAGAGCAGAGGGAGAGAGGCAGGGGAGAAGAGACCTTGACAGCCCCAGCTGCCTCCAGCACACTCTTCGGATGCCCTTGGGGACTCGGGCAGCAAGAAATGAAGAAATAAAGTCCTCCCCGATCTAAAAAATCCCTTTGTACAGCTGTCGAGTGGAAAAGGTTGGAACCCTTCCAGGCAACTGGGTGTTGGCTGTGGATCTAGAAGATGAGATAGGGATTTCTGTTGAATCCCATTGACTTCTAATGTGAGAACCCGGGGCGAATTGGATGAAAACCCAATTTCCCCCATACTTGTGAAAACCTAACCAAACCCACAGCCTGCCTGGAATCATGATCAACTCCAGGGTCTCCTCGGAGGCTCTTCTCACGCAAGCGGAATATTTCTCCAGGCTCTTCTTGGGATGGACTAATCTTTGGGGACAGAGGCCACCACGGAGTGTTTGTCTTGTCACCCCCACTGAGCATCCTGTCCACCCATCAGACAAGGTTTGTTAGTTTAGGCTCTTCTCCACCCACCGTGCTACGCAAAGGTATTACACCGCGTCTTGGGCAGTGACCAGGGAGGTAAGGAGGTATTACGGGTGACTCTCTTTTCTAATCCCAGTAAACTCCTTGACCTCACTCGCTGCAGAAGGTAGTAGCCTCAGTCTGGAAGGAGAGAGGCAACCCCTTCAGGGGAGGTGAAAGTCCTTTCTACAACCCTACTTGGCTGTCCCTCCTAGCCAGAAGTTGTGAAGACAAGAGTTTTCCCTTTCAACTCACAGAAGCCCAGAGAGCTTCTGAGATGGGTATCAAGTTAAATGGCAAGATGCTTCCGGGCAAAACTCCAAGAGTGTGACCTCCTGACCCTTCCCTGTGTTCTCGCTACTAGACAATGCTAGAACGTTTCAGGGACAGAAGAGAACACAGACCATGGGTGACAGGAAAGGTGGTGTTCTGGCTTGCTCGAAGCTCCTTAGGGACTGGCTGCTTGGGGGGTCATGGGATGGAGCCTGGTGAGTTGGGGTACTCATGCAATGTCCCCTCCCCATGACATTTTCACATGGCCTTCTCGGGGAGAAAGCAGCCCAACATTAATGAACATATCACTGGTGATGAAAATGATCAAAGCTGTTGTCCCAGTTGCATAACTCGTTTGTGGAAAGTGTTTCATAAACATTTCACAAGAAGGAGCGTTTCAAAGCGTGGACGTCTCCCAACCTGCCTTCAATTACAGGCAAGTTTTTTTCTCCCCCCCTTCTACACTTCTCCCTAGCAGTAAGAAGAGTTTCTGTTTTGTAACTGATCTATAAAGGTTGGTGAATGCGTTCCTCATGGAAACATTCTAAAAATAAATTCTGAGTGGCAGGATGGGACAGGCAGGTAACTTGTCTCAGGTGGACGGGGCTGCAAGTGCCCCCAAAGGTACTGAATATTTTTTTTTATTTATTTTTTTGTCTATGGGGACTCTCCTTTCTCTCTGGCTCTTGGCCGCTCTCAAAAAGCCCAAGGCTCCCACCTCCTTGGTGCCTCTAGGAAGTGCCTGGGGAGATGGCCTCCTCTAATCTCTGCCTTGGACCGTGACAGAGCAGCCGAGATGCACCTTTGCTGTGCCAGTGGGGACTGTCCCCAGAGAGCATTGCACTTCTACATGGAAGAGGATGACGAGGGGAGTCATGGGGCCCTTCAAAGCCACACTTAGGAGGCTGGAGCCACTCGGAGTTGCTGCCCCTGCAAAGACGTTCCAAAGAGACGCCCTTGTCTTTCCTGTGGGCTCCTCCCCGGAAACGCAGCGAGCTTCCCCGTCATGGGGTCTAGTGCTTTGGCTTCAGTTCTCAGGACGCAGCGTTGCTAGTGCTGACACAAGCATGAAAAGCCCCATCAATGTAAATCCAAAAAAGTTTTCTCCCTTTAGGGTCTAAGCCCCTGAATTCAGGCTTGAGCCCCCCCCCCCCCCCCCATGCATGTCTCCTGGTGTCCTGCGTGTGAGCACTGTCAGCCATGGCCCTGCTGCACAGCCATCCTGAGACTCCGGCGGAGTCCCCTCCGGCTGGGAGCCACCCGATGGGAGCTGTCTTTAGTGCTCCAGTCCCCTTCTGTCTCCAAGGTGGCCTAGAAGACAGGAGGACAGAGATGCCCTCTTTGCTCCTTTGGCTAAGGAGGAACACCAAGTGGTATCTTTGACTTGCCCCACGGAGGCCGTTCTGCCCCCAAATCAGTGAGAGGCCAGGAGGTACAGGGGTGGTGGGGGGTGAAGAAATACTGAGCATCAAACCCAGAGGCCCGTTTCCAAGCTTGGTGGCTATTCTAGAGGAGGTTCGTGTCTGAATGCAGCCTGTCACCACGCAGATCTTTGACTTAGATCTTTGCTGTCCCTGTCAGGGCTGGGGATGATTTAAAAAAAAAAAAAAAAAAGGGTCAGCAGGTAGCATGGTGGTTAAGGGCGATGGAGTCCCCTGTGGCCGACTGTGGTTCGAGTCCAAGACCTGGTGGCTTTCTCTCTCTCTTCTCTCTCTCTCTGTCCCTGTTCCTCTCTGGTCAAATTAAAATAAATAAAGTTAAGTAAAATAATTAAGAAAAAATAATAAAAGCCATCACGAAACAAGCATAAAGCTCAGAACCAATGAGACCTGACTTGGCGACCTAGCCCTGCTTCTAACTAGTTGCGTGATCAAGCACAATCATAAGGGAGCTTCAAGAAGTTCATGGAAAATGGAATTGAAATGTGAGTTTATGTGGGCGCAACACATTTTGAAATCCGTGCATCGTTTTGCCGTAATATGCATTTTCCATGAACGTTTTCAAGACCCCCCTCCCCGCACACACATGTCAAGTTATTTCTCTCATCTTCCTAGGTCTGGATTATTCATCCGCCAAAGGGGAGAGAGACGAGACGGATTCTACTTAAGACACTTATAATGCATGGAAAACGGAGTGGGAGTAGGCTTGTAAGTATGTGAATGTGCTTATTATATTACTAGACCCATTTTACAGATGAAAAGACTAAAGCCTGAAGATGTTAGGAAACTTACTTACTTGAAGTCACACTGCTGGTCCATAATAGAGGGGAGATTTCAGCCCCGTCTGCCTGACTCCACAGCTCTGCCACGCACTCCGGACGCGCACATGCGTGATGGAGTTGCAGTTAGAGAGTCTTCAAGGAGGCCTGGTGCAGGTGGTGCCAGGGCCATGGCGGATATTCAGAAAGTGCAGATCCCCCCCCCGCCCCCAACACATACGCACACATCATTAGAACTGGAAAGGAAGGTAGAAAGCACCTGGTAGTTGTGTAGCTACGCCTCTTGAAGCCCGTAGAAAGAAAGAAACTGGCCCGAGGAAACGTGACAAAAGCTGCAGCCCCCTAGACGTGGAGACTGCTTAGCCAGTCCTGGCCACTCCGCCACACCACGGCTCATCTGTCCCTGTCTGTCACCCTGAGGTGCTTACTGCTCTGCTTCCTGTCAGAACTCAGCACAAGCCCTAATCTCTTGGCCCAACAAGATTTCATCAGTAGAAAGAAAGGCCCCCACTCAGAGCTCCCAGTCCCTGCAGGGGGCGAGGGTCAGATCCAGTGTAGGTATCTTCCTGATATGGTTTCATTGCGTCCTTGGTTTCAGAGCCAGTTTCTGGGGATCTCTCACACACACCTGATTAGGGCTTACTATTTGCTCTTTCTCTCCCTCGTGAAGGGGAAGAATGTTCATACAGAGGAGGAAGAGAGGGGCTAGCAGGTGGTGTGGTGGTTAAGGTGCTAGACTCTCACATGGGTGCCCATGGTTCGAATCCCAAACCTGGCAGCTTGCTTTCTCACTTTCCCTCTCTCTTTCTCTTTGGTGAGCACATGGGCTCTATAGCAAATTTAAAAAACAATAATAAATAAAATAATTGTTTAAAAGAGAGAGAGAGAGGGGGGAAGGCATAGATCTGCCAGGAATCCTCATCCCAGAGTGTGTTTTACTCTGAATCTCCAAATAAAACTACTAAAAGGAAGTGTAGTCCGGGACTTGAACCGCGGTCACCCGTGTGGGAGTCTGCCACCTTAACCACCATGCCACCTGTTGGCCCCTCTCTTTCTCCTCTGCATGAACACTCTTCAGCACACAGGGTACAGCCACCAGCTTCTGGTGGGATGCATACACAAATTAGCTCCGTGAACATCCCTTAAGAAGGAGACAAGATAATATGGCTAGCACTTTAGAGATTCTAAACACTTCCAAGTATATCGCCATTTCTCCACAATTCAGTTAGGGAAGTCAGCTCCTCAACCATTTCTACCAGGGTGGGAACCGAGGCTCAGAGAAATCCAGCACCATGCCAAACATCACACAGCTAGGAGGAGCAGAGACTGGTGGTCCTGGTGGTCTGGACTGGACTCTCTGGCCTCCAGACCCACCGCCCCTTCTGCCTGTGCCAACATGTGAGGGGGCTCCCTGGGCCTCCCGTCCAGAGTCTCTGGGTCTTGGGGAGCTCCTCAGATGTGTTTGCTGACTCCTACATCCTCTGTGCCTGGAACTGTTCTCTGCACGGTGTGAGGTTGGGGTATACACTGTCACGAGTGCAGTCTGGGATTTTTATACGTATCTGTGGCCTAAATAGTTATTGAAAGTGAAGTTTCCAACAAGTCTGAACGGATACATGAGCCTATGATTTGGATGTTTGCCCCTAAAAGTCTAAGCATTGGATAAATGAAAGTAAACAGATTTCCCTGGCACTGTTCATCTTTTTTTTTAAAATTTTTTATTTAATTCTACTTGTTAGTTATTATTATTATTATTTTTTAATGTGACCAGACAGGGACATAAAGAGAAAGGGAAAGTAAGAAAGCAAGCCACCAGGTCCAGGACTTGAACCATGGTCGACCATATGGGAATCCAGTGCCTTTAACCTTCACACCACCCGCCGGCCCCTTTATTAAAGAATTATTTATTTAATTCCATTTACTATTTATTATATTATTTTTTAATTTGAGGCAATGCTCATCTTTTAATTTTTTTTGAGAGTTTTGTTTCGTTTCGTTTCTTTTTTTTTTTTTTTTTTTTTTTTTTTTTTTGCTATAGGGCGTGTGTGCTTGCCAGAAAGACAGAGAGAGACAGAGACAGAAAGTGAGAAATCACCCCCCAGGGGGGATGGCCACGCCGCAATCCCTTCTCCTCCATTATCTCGGGATCCTGGGCACGCACGCACACATGCCTGGCGTGAGTTTAAGCTACCAGGTCTGGGACTCGAACCACGGTCGACTGCATGGAAGTCCAGTGACATAGCCACTATGCTAACTGCTGATCCCGAGGCAATGTTCATCTTTTAGAATAGTCTTCCGGTAAAGCTGAGGTCTCTTATTCTCTTTGGGCACCCCAAACAAAGCGAGCCCCTCGCCCCCAGATAGCTCGGACTGTAGTGGAGTAAGTAAGTGGTCTTCTACGTGGCATGTGCTAAACACAGATTCCCTGTCGCATGAAGGTCCCCTTCCAACTTCAGTTTAATTCAACAAACATCTATTAATAATGCATTTATTCTGGTAAACACAGATGAACTAGGAGGACTCGCAGGTCCCAGATTCATCTCCTACAATGTAATGCTCCTGGCAGTTGGACGGAGGTAAGGGGTGGCGGGGAAAAGGTTGGGATTCCCTTTTGCAGGGAGGAGGACAGCTAGAAAAAGGGGAATGAGACAGGGAGGCTCCCAGAGGATAAGTCCTGCTGAGTAGCCCTGAAGGACGACGTGCTCACCAGGCACAGAAGGCAACGAAAGGCTTCCCAGGGAGCGGGAGCACATTTGTCCAAAACCACGGAGGGCGAAGCAGGGCTTTCTGGCCAGGAACTACAAGCAGTTCCAGATCGTTGCTGTGTGGGTGGGAGAGGCACAGACAAGCAATCAGGAGGTGAGGACGGAGGACATGCGTCCAGTGCAGAGGGGTTTAGAATGGACTCTGAGGCCAGGGTGTAACTAGATTAAACGGGAGTGACGGGGCGAGACTTTAGTCTTGGTTCAACCACCCAGCAGCGGGGTGGAACGCAGATTTGCAGAGTGCAGCTGAACAGCCGTAAGCAGGGCATCGAGTTCAAAAGCTGCTCACTGCCACAGTCCAGGTGAGAACCGAAGAGGGGGTGCCTGAGGCTTAACAGCAGGAGTGGAACCCGGGAGAGAGGATGGAGTGCTGGAAGGGTATACAGCATAGTTTGCAACCCCAAAGGTTTAGCTTTTATAACAAAAGACTTATTTCAGGAATTCTCTGTCGAATGCCTGTAGGACAGAAAAAACTAGCGCAGGAAACATCTGAAGGAATCTGAGCCAAATTGTGAACAGGTGATTGAATGGAGGGCATTTGGGGTTCTAGAAGGTACTTTTTTATAAAAATGTATTTAAAATAATTATTTAATTTTATTTATTATTATTATTATTATTTTAAATTTGCTATAGGGCATGTGCACTCACGAGACAGAGAAAGAAGGAAAGCAAGAAAGCAAGCCACCCCAGGTCTGACCTCGAACAGTGGTCGGCCATATGCGAGTCAAGTACCCTAACCACTATGCCACTTGCTGGGTCCTAGGAGGTACTTACTTTTTTTTTTAAATTATTTTATTTAACTTTATTTATTTATTTTTTAATTTGACCAGAGAGGGACAGAGTAAGAGAGAGAGAGAGAAAACAAGCCACCAGGTCAGGGACTCAAACAGCGGTCGGCCATGTGGGAGTCCAGCACCCTTAACCACCTTGCCACTTGCCGGTCTCAAGGTATTTACTTTTAAAAAAAGTATTTCTTTTTTCCATAAGAATGAGAAAACAAGAGAGAAAAATGTACCCTCAACAGGATCTCACACTGTGTGATCCCTCCCAGTCCTCCCAGCCAGGATACTGGGCTTGTAGACCTGGTGTGTACAGGTTGACTGGGAAACCAAGCCCTCAGTCTTCCATATTGACCCAGCATTGTCTGAGCCATCCCTACTGCCGCACCATCAAGCCAGCCCTACAAAGTATTCACTTTCTAAGTCATATATTTCTGCAATGTTTCATTTCTGAAAAATAACTATTAAGTTTGAATTAGAAAAAAGTTAAAATTGAAAACAGTAAGTGACTTGATCCTGTGGCCTAGTTTTAAGGGAGCCAGAACTCACATGACTGACCACGATTTGAATCCTGGCCCTGGAGGCTTGAAAACATTCTGGGTATATGTGTGTGCATGTCCACAATCCCAACAGGATGGAGAAACAGAGAAGATGAGATTATGGCATGACCATACCCCCATGAAGGGTGCTTTCTCCCTCTCTCTGTCTCTGTCTCTCTGACTCTCTGTGATGAACACATGTGCCCCCACAGGGAGGGATGGGGGCGGTGTCAGCTGGCACGGTGGTTGAGGGCGCTAGACTTCCATAGAATCCTACTAGACCATGGTTCAAGTCCCAGACCTGGTGGCTTGCTTTCTCACTTTCCCTCTCTTTTTGTCTCTCAAGCTAAAATAATAATAATAATAATAAATAATAAATAAAAATAATAATTTTTTGGAGAGGTTTTTGCTATAGGGTGCATGCACTCACCAGACAGAGAGAGACAGAGACACAGAAAGCGAGAAATTACCCCCCCACCCAGGGGGGATGGCCACGCCGCAATCCCTTCTCCTCCATTCTCCTCTTGGGATCTTGGGCATACACGCACACGCGCCCGGCATGAGTTTAAGCCACTGGGTCTGGGACTCGAACAGTGGTCGACTACGTGGGAGTCCAGCGACATAGCCATTACGCTAACTGCTGGTCCCTACAAATAATTCTTTTAAAAAATGATGAGAAAACAGTTAAGCATTCAAAATTTCATCTATCTCTATAGGGACCAGCAGTTAGCGTAATGGCTATGTCGCTGGACTCCCACGTAGTCGACCGTGGTTCGAGTCCCGGACCCGGCGGCTTAAACTCACGCCGGGCGCGTGTGCGTGCGTGCCCAAGATCCCGAGAGGAGAATGGAGGAGAAGGGATTGCGGCGTGGCCATACCCCCTGGGGGGTGATTTCCTGCTTTCTGTCTCTCTGTCTCTCTCTGTCTGTCTGGCGAACGCACGCGCCCTATAGCAAAAACCTCTCCAAAAAAAGAAAAAAAAAAAAAAATTTCATCTATCTCTATAGAACATTATAGTTTACAAAATGTTAAAGTTAGTTGGATAATTTCCTCTCTTGCCTGATGGAGAGACTGTCTGGATGGGTCTAAAGGCACTTTAAATAAGCACATATACGTCTATATGCACGTAACTGTATGAGGGGATTTCAAAGCGTTCATGGGACAAGAGTTCCTGGAATACAAATTTACTTTGGTCCAAAACGTGTTTGTCGTCTATGCAGCTGTTTGTAATAATACTCATTTTCTACCACCTCTTTGAACTTCTCCGCCCCTCCCATACAGATTATATGCACAAGCATGTATTTAAACAACAACCGGGACTCCATTCCCTCGTCTCACGTCTCGAGTTCCTGTCTCCCGGCAGGCCACCCCTGGGATGTGGCCTAAGGCCTCCTCTGCACATTTCCACAGTGTTCTACAGTTGACAAAGCACTTCGAAACACATCATTTCCATTGATTTCCAGAATACTCCCAAGAGATTGAAAGACAAGTACTATGATTCCTGCTTTATAAATGAAAACAATCGAGTTCATGGCAGTTAGATTTGTCCAGGGCACATGGCTGGCTCGCAGGAGAGCTGTGATTTGAACCCAAGTTACCTGATTTAAAACTCGACAATGCCTTTCAAACACGTAGGATTTCCTGAGGAAGCCTTTTTAAATAAGAGGATTTTTAAAGTCGCTGAAATCTATTCCTTGAAGCCGCAAAGCCTTTTGTTTCAGTTTTAGAGAGATAGCGTTTGGTTTCTTTTGGAACAGAGATCTTGCTAAAAGGTTTTATATACATCCCTGTTTTCCCTTAAAGAGGCCTCGAAAGATAATCCGTCGGTGACTCAGAGTGGTGATTTCGAACCCCTTCTAAAACCAGTCATACCTCACGGACACTGAAGGGTTTGACCTCTGTTAGCAGAGGCACTATACGGCCTCAGTCGACTTTTAAATTGTATTTTATTGACTGATTTTTGCAGCTCTGAGCTCTGCTCAGGTCTTTTTTTTTTTTTTTGCCTTCTTCCTCACAATGAGGTTTTTCTCTGCTGCTACTGGTCTGCTTGCTTCTAGGATTTGCAGCTTTTATTTGCTAAGGGCTGGAATAAAAATCATTAGGCTCATCACGGCCGTTTCTAAAATAAAAGTTTAAGGCTCTAAGAAAGGGTCTGGCTTGAGATCTCTTTTTTGCAACTTTTTTTTTTTTTTTTTTTTTTTTTGCCTTTTGCCATAAGACATGCTTGCTGGCTAGAGAGAGACCGTGAGAGGGAAAGTGAGAATCACTCCCTCCCCCCCCTTCATGGGGGGGGAGGGGGTGATGGCCACACTGCATTCCCTTCTCCTCCTTTCTTCTCTTGGGATTTTGGACACACATGCACAGGTGCCCATTATGAACTTCAAGCCAGTAGGTCTGGGATTTGAACCGTGGTCGGCTAAGTGGGAATCCAGCACCTTAACCACCATGCCACTTGCTGGCCCCATTATTTTGCAACCTTCTTACTCAGCTGGATTCTGAACAGGGGAGCCCACTGGTTCTCTAGACAAGGGGGGTAGTACAGTGGTCTGTGCAGCTCTTTCTAACACGGGAGTCCACCTTGGATTGCCCTCCATTTTAATTGATGAGGGCTCTAGGCACCATGACTGGCTGAACGGAATTTGACTGAGGTCAAATTCTTTTCTTTTCTTTTCTTTTCTTTTCTTTTCTTTTCTTTTCTTTTCTTTTCTTTTCTTTTCTTTTCTTTTCTTTTCTTTCCTTCCTTCCTTCCTTCCTTCCTTCCTTCCTTCCTTCCTTCCTTCCTTCTTTCCTTCCTTCCTTCCTTTTCTTTGGACAGGTTTTTGCTATAGGGCACACGTGCGCTCGCCAGAAAGACAGAGAGAGACAGAGAGACAGAAAGCAAGAAATCACCCCCACAGGGGGATGGCCAGAAAGACAGAGAGAGACAGAGAGACAGAAAGCAAGAAATCACCCCCACAGGGGGATGGCTATACCGCAAAACCTTCTCCTCCATTCTCCTCTTGGGATCTTGGGTACGCCTGCACACGTGCCCGGCGTGAGTTTAAGCCAGCGGGTCCAGGACTCGAACCGTGGTCGACTACATGGGAGTCCAGTGACATAGTCATTACACCAACTGTTGGTCACCCCACTGAGACCAAATTCTCTAAGGTGGGGAGCAGCCTAAGTTTGTTATCTTTTTGGCTACATACACTTGAGCCATGGGCTCTCTAAAAGCATACATCGGTTTCCCTACTAATTATGTTAGGTTATTGGAAAGTCATGACATATTTTTCTATACAAAAAGGCATCATGGCTTTTCTGACAACTTAATAAAAGGGAAATGATCTCTGATACTTACCCAAGTCTTAAGTGTTAGGAGTAAGTGTCTATAAGATCTGTTGTGGGGAGAGCTTTTCTTATTTTCATCATGAAAACTATATAGAGATAATGATTTTGCACACTTACTCCCTGGGAGGTCTGTCTTGCTCACTATGGTCTGCCTGGCATGGACCAGATCCTCACCACTTCATAATACATGTGTAAATAATACACTCAACAATTCTGAAATGTAGGAACTGGGTCTCAAAGAAGGTCAATGATTTGCCAAAAGCTATAGACCTGGGAAGTGGCAGAGCTGGGATTTGAACTAGTACTGACTGTATCTAAGATCAACCTTTTCCCCATTATGTCATGTAACTTACAAAGTCAGGCCAAACCGGGCTCATGTCCTCCCATACGTTGTTCCCTAGAGTGGGGGAACCGTACAGCCGCTCTCACTGAACTGCACGTGCAAGTATCTGTCCGTGTGTATATGTCTATATGGACGCATTTTCCCCAGAGGCCAAGATGGGGTCGTCCCGGCTGAGATGGTGTTAATGGCTCACTGTCATCACGGAGGGACAGCTCCAGCATGCTTGAGCCTTGACGAGCGTTAGCGGTGGCTCGGCTGCCGACCTAGCCCGTGTACTCATTCAATCTCTGTACGCGGGGCAGGGCCAGCGAGGACTTTGCACAAAGATATCAAGATTTTATTATTTTTTTTGGAGAGGTTTTTGCTATAGGGCGCGTGTGCTCGCCAGACAGACAGAGAGAGACAGAGAGACAGAAAGCGAGAAATCACCCCCCCAGGGGGAATGGCCACATCACAATCCCTTCTCCTCCATTCTCCTCTCAGGATCTTGGGCGGGCATACAGGCACATGCGCCCGGCCTGAGTTTTAAGCCACCAGTCCGGGACGTGAACCACCGTCAACTACATGGGAGTCCAGTGACATAGCCATTACGCTAACTGCTGGTTCCTCAAGATTTTTTTTAAAAGCTCGAGCATAGGGTAGGAAGGAAAGAGAGTCATAAGACCAAACATAGGAGCAAAAGTAAAAATCCTTTACTTCAAATACAAGCATTAACTGAACAAGCTGAGACAACAGTTTATATTGAAAAGACTTGCGAGCGAGTGACCGACTCAAAGAGCATGCGAGTGGACATTTTGACAAAATTTAAAATTACCTGTAGGACGGGCTGTCCTAGCATATCTGAACTGAAGTAGGCTCCCCTACTTGGGGGCACTCCTTCCCTGAGGGCAGGCCTTAGTAGTGCCTCACAGGACTGGAAAGCAGGGCCCGATAAAGAAATACTTCCGCTCAGTAAGACATGGAATGAATCTACGGAGAATGGACAGAATGGTGGCACTGCTCTGGCCGAGTCAGAGTATAGGGTGTTCCGGGCTTGCAGATGTCATAGTTAAAAGGATGATTGGGGGGGGGGGGCAGGAAGCAGCATGGTAGCTAAAGTACTGGACTCACACCTGGCTGACTGTGGTTCGAGTCCTGGACCTGGAGGCTTGCCTTGCTTTCTCACTTTTTCTCTTTTGTTCTCCCTCACTGGTCAAATTGAATGATAATAACAATAAATAAAATAATTAAAAAAAAAAAGGCCAGTCAGGGCTGTGGCGGTTAAGTTGGCTGGATTCCATGTGGCCGACGGCTTCGTTTGAGTCCCAGACCCAGGAGCTTAAAAATCATGCTAGGGCTTGTTCCTGCATGCCTCAATTCCCCAAAAGAGAGAGAATTAGAGGAGAAAAGACTGTGGTGTGACCGACCACCATGAGAGGTGCTTTCTCATTTTCTTTCTCTCTGGCAAGCACATGTGCTCTCTGACAAACATTTCCAAAAAAAGAAAAAAGTGATTGGAAGATCAAAGGCAATAAGACACAAACAAGCTCAAGGAGGTCATCACAGCAGTGTAATAAAAATGATGATGATGATGATAATAATAATAATTAATAAGCAAACAGGAGCCAGAGGTGGCGTAGTGATTAAGGCACTGGACTCCCACATGAGTGACCACAGTTTGAGTCCCAGAGGCTTGGAACTCATGCCAGGTGTGTGTGTGTGTGCATGCCCCAAATCCCGAGAGGAGAGTGGAGGAGAAGGGGTTGCTGAGTGGCCATCCCCTTGGGGGGTGATTTCTTGCTTTCTGTCTCTCTGTCTCTCTGTGCATGCACCCTATAGCTAAAACTTCCAAAAAATAAATAATTTGAAGCAACCAGTATCCACAATAAGGAAATAGAAAGTTAAAGTTATATTAAAACAGTGGACTATATGTGGTCATTAATGAAAGTCATAAAACTGTACACTATCAGGAGACAACTATAAATCTTGTTTTTAAATTTAAACAGAAAGTTTGCAAAAGAATACATGCAGTATAATTTACACGCGCGTGTGTGCGTTTTCTGTTTGTTCATTTTTATTGCCAGAGGGCACTTGGCACTTGCCAGAGAAAGAGGGAGAGGGAGGGAAAGCGAGCACTCCCAGAGCGGTGTGGTCACACTGCAGTCCCTTCCACTCCATTTTCTCCGTCCTGTTGGGATCTGGGGCACATACACGTACCTGGTGTGTTTTTCAAGCCACCCAGGCCAGGATTTGAACCGTGATAGGTCATGTGGGATTCTACTCCCTTAACCACTAGGCTGTGAGGTCAGCCCTGTATGTGGATTTTTTAAAAAGTGTATTTATTTCTTTTGTGACTCAGAGAGACAGAGAGAGGAGAAGACAGGCAGAAGAGAGAGACAGGACCCTACCAGGGTCTTGGCGCTGTGATCTGCCCCCTGCCTCAGCCAGCCCAGATCAGAGGCACACTCAGGGAGGTCTCTGGATGCAAACCTAGAACCTTCTGTGTAATCAGCTTCTCAGAGCATGGTGTTCTACTGCTGTCCCACCATCTGCCCTCCTCTTTGCACTTTTTTTTTTTTTAGACAGAGATTTTTGCTATCGGGTATGTGTGTTCGCTGGAGAGACAGAGAGACAGAAAGCGAGAAATCATCCCCTGAGAGGGGATGCCCACACCAACAATCCCTTCACCAATTTTCTATTGGGATCTTGGGGATGCACACACATGTGCCCAGTGTGAATTTTAAGCCACAGGGTCTGGGACTTGAACTACGGTCAACTACTTGGGAGTCCAACGATGTATCCATTATGCCATCTGCTGGCCCCCCTCTATGTACATTTAAAAACATATATTTATTTAATTTCATTTGTTATCATTTTTAATTTGATCAGAGAGAGACACACACAGAGAGAGAGAGAGGGGGAAAGCGAGAAAGCAAGACTCAAACTGTGGTCGGCCATGTGGGAGTCCAGCACCTCTAACCACCACGCCACCTGCTGGCCCCACGCTACGCACATTTTAAAAAGACATAAAAATGTACACATTTCCGTTTTTACCACATCCAGAGAAAAAGTCTTGTAGACATATATGCATTGCATGGAGAGTCGTAGTTACCTTGGAAGAGGACTTAGACGGAACAAGGGTAAAAAGTCTTCTGCTTTACCTCTATTACGAAACTTTTACGACAAAAACGTAGTCCTGCGCTAGGTGTTTAATCGTCTTGCGGAAGGTAATCAGCAGCGTAGCACGGAGAATTATTTATGGGACTCAGGATATTTACCCTGAAAGGAGGAAGACTTGGGGGTGGTGACTCTTCTCAAATATTGGAGGGCCGTCATGTGATGGGGCGCGACTCTGTCCCCAGAAGTCCCTGGAGCTGAGGCAGGGAGAGTAACAACCCCAGGGAGGCGTTGGGGGCCTCCCTGGAGAAAGAACAGCCTAATGTTTCAATCTGCTCCACTCTGAGGAGGCTGCTCCAGGGAGGGAGCAGGTCCAACATCCTGGAGAGCGTTGGCAGAGATGAGGGTCACAGGCCTTCTGACAAGGCTGTTTGCACAAAGGCCACGTTTAGAGGTTGTGTTGGAAGCATCGATCCCTCGGTTTTGGAAGTTCATGTTTGGTGAAAGTTTTTTGTTTTTGTAATTTTTACTATAGGGTGTGTGTGCTGGCTGGAGAGAGACAGAGAGAGAGAGAAAAGGAGAGAGAGAAAGTGAGAAAGCGTCCCCAGGTCACGCTCCAATCCCTTCTCCATTTTGCTCTTGGGATTTGGGGCACGCATGCGCACACACACACCTGACATTTTTCCCATGCTACTGGGTCCAGAACGCCGTTCACACACTGAGTCATGTGGGATCTAGCAGGCCTGTGAATTTTTAACAATGTTTTTGAAAAATTATTTTACTTATTTATGTATGTATTTTTAAGTTTTCTGGTGCTCACCAGAGAGAGAGAGAAAAAGCAACAAAGCCAGTCACCAAGTCCGGGACTCCAACCACGGTTGACCATGTAGGAATCTAGTGCCTTAACCACCATGCCACCTGCTGGCCTCAGCCTGTGGTTTTCGTTTTTGTTTTTGTTTTTGTTTTTTTTTAAGAGTTTTTTAAGGGTTTATACAGTTGTGGCCACCGGGTGGTGTGGTGGTTAGAGGTGATGGATTCTCACATGGCCGACTGCAGTTCGAGTCCTGGACCTGGTAGCTTGCTTTCTCACTTTCCCTTTCTCTCTCTGTCTCTGTCTGATCAAATTAAAAATAATAATAATAACATATGGAATTAAGTAAATAACTATTTTTTAAAAAAAGAGTTTCTACAGTTGTTTTATTTTGCCAACTAAGAATATTTAAAAATATTTTTCTTTATTTATGACAGTGCACATGAGCAAGAGAGAGGTCACCCTCCACCAGGTCTGGTCCTGCCGTGACCCCTTCCTCTCGTCCTCCAAGCCAGTGGGTCTTGGGCACTCACAGATACACCTGGCATATTTCAGGCTGACCCGCCCGGGCAGCTTCCCTTGAGAAGTGCATCCCGGCTGCACCGCACAGCTGGTCCCAAATGAGAACACAAACGTCACTAGCATTATCTACTCTGACCCTCACTTCGTTACCTACGATAAATATTTCAACACCCCCCAAAATGCAAAAATCTTGAATTATAAACATGGAATAAATTTAGCTTTATAAAAATACATTACACTTTCTCCTTTTCAAATTTCACTGCGTACGGTGAAAACGGAGCTGTAAGACATCATATTTTGAATAAATAAATGTGTCAGCACATGGGATCAAGGAGGAAGAGGAAAGCCTTGTGGCAGGATGGCGGAGCTCTGTGGGGGGCTGCTGAGGACAGGGACAGAAGACCTCAAGGACCCTTTAGTCCTAAGAGCCTGTACGTCTTAGGCATGTCCCAGGGTTAGAGGCACAACCCAAATTGGCTCCATGGTTTCCGAAAAACAAAGTCATGATGACATCAGGTATGCCTGATGCTCTTGACTATGCTGTTCCCCATTAAACTGGCCTGAGATGGGCCTGCAGGTGGCGTGGTGGTTAAGGGTACTGGACTCCCACATGGCTGACTATGGCTCGAGTCCCAGACCTGACGATGCTTTCTTCTCTTTCTCTCTCTCTCTCTCTCTCTCTCCCTCTCTCTCTCTCACCTTGTCCCTCTCTGGTCAAATTAAAACAAATAAATAAATAAATACAGTTCAATAAAATAATTCTTAAAAAAGAAATGACCTGAGAGGGCAGCCCAGGACAGCCATGTTACATCCTAAGGGGCATTTATAAGAACTGTGTTCTGGAGTGGACAGTTAGCAGAAATGACTAACCAACCTCAAACTGGGTGAACAGAGATCAAAACACAGAGCCTGGGTGCCTAGGAGCTAGGCCCCAGCAGCCAGCACCCAGCACCCACTGAGCCAACAGCAAAGACGCCTCAGCAAACAGCTCCGGGGCCCGGCCAGCAAGTAGTGAGGTCAGAAAACATTTCCCAGAGCCAATTCTACACTCTATTTGCATAAACCCAACAGGCTCCCCTTCCTGGGAACAGGAGTGAGGTTTTGAGGGTCACTGGCTGGAAGCAGTAGGGTAAGGAGCAGAGGAGATGGGTGACCACAGCCCCCAGGAGGGAGGGTGGGGGGCAGGTGACAGGTGCACTGGTTTAGGAAACTAGCAGCCAAGGTCTGCTGGGCGCCAGGCCTGCTCCGTACCGTAAGTACCGCAGAGGCCCTTCCCTCGAATAGTCCGTGGCCTGCTGGGAAGACAGACATGTACACAGGGAGGCTGTTAAAGTGCAGAAGGTGGACAGGGTGGTCCTGGGAGGTCACCTGGCAACGAGACCTCTGAGCTGAGTTTGGGAAGGCAGGGAGTGAGGGAGACGGTGCCAGGGCTCAGGCAAACACAGGTGAGGTGCCTACTTCTCCACCCCTCTCTGCGTCCAAGTCCCACCCTCTTTCCAGAGATGATTCTCCTTGCTTCTCCCAAGCCCCCGGAGTGACCTGAAGAAAGGGGGGCCCAGAGGCCTCTTGTGATGCTGACTCCCCATATCCTGTCCCTCAGGGACACTGGCTGTGTCAGGAAGTGGCCTTCCCCTGTGCTGCCAGGCCAGCCATAAGGGGAAGCACCAAACCTCAGGAAGGAAGTTGGTTCTGGTTCAAGTCAGGGACCTAGGAAGGGACTCCTTGCCTTTGGGCAACTTTACTGTGTCCACCTCCCAGATGGGGTGGTGTTAACCCTCAGACTCCAAGTTCAGCTGCCTCTTCTCGGCCCAGCTCAGCAATAGAGCACAGAGGCCTCACCACTGGCCCTTGCGGGGATCGGCATTTACCCCCCTCCCGAGGACTGGGCCGAAGCGTTCCAGCCACCATTCACCAGCTACATAGGCACCTGTAAAAACTATTTTCCTTTTTTAAAAAAAATATTGATAGTATTACAATGTTTAAAAATTTCCTATGCTCATCAGAGAGAGAGAGAGACAAAGACACACAGAGAGAAAGTGAGAAAGCAAGCTGGCAGGTCCAGGACTCAAAACCGTTGTCGGCCATGTGGGAGTCCAATGACCCAACCCCCACACCACCTGTTTGCCCTGCAGAACTCATTTTCTTTCTTTCTTTCTTTCTTTCTTTCTTTCTTTCTTTCTTTCTTTCTTTCTTTCTTTCTTTCTTTCTTTCTTTCTTCTTCTTCCTTCCTTCCTTCCTTCCTTCCTTCCTTCCTTCCTTCCTTCCTTTCTTTCTTTTTCTTTCTTTTTTTTTCAGAGGTTTTTGCTAAAGGGCACATGCACTTGCCAGAAAGACAGAGAGAGACAGAGAGACAAAAAGTGAGAAATCATCCCCCGGGGGGAGGGGATGGCCAAATCGCAATCTCTTCTCCTCCGTTCTCCTTTTGGGATCTTGGGCACGCATGCACACATACCAGGCATGAGTTTAAGCCACTGGGCCCGGGACTCAAACCACAGTTGACTACATGGGAGTCCAACAACATAGCCATTACGCCAACTGCTGGTCCCAGCAGAACCCATTTTCAAGTGAATTAAGCCCACCCACAGTGTTGGCCTAGGTTAAGTTTAAAAAAATTCCCTGCAAGGTGCTGACCGCATGGCCTGGTAGTTGGAGGAGCCGGATCCCACATGACTGACTGCGGCTATAATCCTGGCCTGGTGGCTTGAAAAATATGCCAGGCATGAGTGTGTGCATGCCCAAAATCCTGAAAGGAGGAAGAAATGGGGAAGGACTTGTGGCATGACTGTGCTCCATGGTATGTGGAGGAATGCTTCTTCCCTCTCCTTTTCTCTGTCTCTGTCAATCTCTTTATCTCTTTCTCTCTGGCAAGTGCATGCACACCTCTGGCAAATTAAAAAAAAATTCTTTGTTAGAATAACACACTTTATTTGAAACGTCTTCAAGGAGGAACAAGCAAGATGAACATACTTGGCAACTTCAAAAAGTTTGTAGAAAAATAGAATTAAGGCATATGTTTATTTTGGTGCAAAAATTTTTTTGAAATCCTTGCATAGATTTTTCATACTAAGTATTTTCCATGAACTTTTTGAAGCTACCGCCACCCCCCTCTGTAACTCACTTGAAGCAAGCCCTGTAGGTGATATTTGGCTCTAACTGTCTATAAGAAGGCAGCCTTTGTTCTTGGAAACAAGTCAGGCTAATATTTCTTTAAATGCAAGAATTCTTGATGAGGAAAAATCAGATTTCACTTACAAAACTTTGATTTATGTGCAATATTTCAAAACCTCCCCTCTTAGGGACAGTGAGGCTTACCGGTAGTTCCCTGGCATGGACTGAGCCTGGCACTGTCTTTCCTATTCTTCTTCTTCTTCTTCTTCTTTTAATCCTTCTGCAGTTTTCCATTTTTACATTTCATGTAACTTTTTAAAAAATAATTCTTTATTTCATTTTATTATGATTGTTATTGTTATTTATTTAACCAGAGAGACACAGAGAGGGCAAATGGAAAAGCAAGCTGCCAGGTCCAGGACTCAAATCCTGGTTGGCCATTGGGACTCCAGCACCTTAACCACCACGCCACCTGCCAACCCCTGTCTTTCCTATTCTTGCTCTAGTGAGGGGCTGAGTCAGGCTCCAGGAAGGCCAGCTGCTGAGGAATTCGAGCAGAGCAGCTACCTGGAGGAGGGAAACAGAGGTCTCCAGAGTGTCCCAGGGTACACACAGCCAGGACAGGCAACCTGGGGCCAGACTGAGAAAGGGGCACCAGAACCAAGACTGCTGCGCGATGGTTATACTGGCAACAGAGACAGCTCAGGTTTACTGAGTGTCGACTCAGACACTTCACGTTCGAGAGCTCAGCAAATCCGTCCTCCAACGCTATGAGGTTGATGGTATTTCCCTATTTTACAGGGGCTCGAAGAAAGCGATTGACCTGGATACACAGCTCCTGTTGGAAGAGCTGAGACTTGAACCCAGGTCTGTGTGATGTGTGCTATCCTCTGGAGGGCCAGAACCTGCAGCAATCTAGGCCGATGACTTCTATCGGGGAGATAGAAGGCGTGGGGGACCAGATGGGATGCCAAGAAAGCAAAGCAAAACAGGATGTGAACTGAGACTCCACGAGACGCTGGGAGCCAAGGGGGTGTTGGTGGCAGGCAGGGGAGGGGAGGGACACCTTGACATCTGATCTGAACACGAGCAGCAGAGGTCCAGGAGGCTACTGTGATGACGAGGGCTGAGGCTGTTAGTGAAACGAGGTGGATCTGGAGATGACAGATCAGTACCCAGCCAGTACCTGTGATCGGGGAGGCGAGGCATGGAGCTGGCCTGAGTAGGTCCCAGCTCTGCCACTTAACTGCAGGTCACGTCGCCAGTCCCACCCTCTGTTTCCTTATTTGCCAACAGAGAATGGTAACATCCACCTTCTTCACCAGTTCTTGGGAGGGGAGGAAACCCATGGCTTCCAGGAGTCCTCTGTAAGTTTCTGTCCCCCCAAAGAGGGACAGAAAATGAGATGTGACCTAGTAATCAGGAAGGGAACTCAACAGGTATGGAGAAATAGCACCCGAGCCCTGAGGCTGGCCTCCAAAGCCACCCTAAGGCAGGACTAGGGGTAGGGACTTGAGGTGGAAAATGTTGATTTTCAGACGAAGCTGTGATTCTGGGAGATAAACTCTGGTTACTAAGAGCTGCCTGACAGCCCTCTCTGACTCCGGGCGAGGAAAGCCAGGCCCGCCCCGCCCTCTGGGTGCACACCGGGATGGCTCCTCTCCTCCCTGCTCCCTTCTCACGCACAGGACCAGGGAGGCGGCTCTTTGCAGGGCCAGGGGAACCCTCTTTGGGTGGGAACCCTTCTCCACCCCACCCTCCACCTGGCAAGCTCCCCGAGCCTGCAGATACCATCTGTGCCATCCCAACTGGCAAGCCCCAGCCCTAAGAGGTCTGCGGGAGCAGGCATGAGTGAGAGGGCGCTGGGAAGGTGGAAAAGTACTGACACATGTCAGATGAGGGGCTCTGGGCGCATCCGGTCACGGCTTGCTTGCTGCAGGCGCCTCCTCTCTGTCTCTGTCTGTCGCTCTCTCCTCTTGCCCCCTCGCCAAGGCAGCCTGGTATGATAGAAAATCAGACAGGCCTGTCTCACAGCTGAGCTCCGCCCTGGGGAGTTACTTAACCTCTCTGGGCTATTGTTCCCCCAGCTCTACGATGGGAATAGTCATGCTTACCTCACCCGGCTGTTGTAAGGATTAGGTAATATCAAATAAGATATCACCTATGAGAAGCGCCTGGCACACCACATCAAACCGGGTTTCAATCCTGGCTCCGAGGAAGTCACTTGACCTCTCTGAGCCTCGGTGTCCTATTCTGCAAAATGAGAATTATCAAATCTATGGCTCTGGATTGCTGTGGGTTTCAGTGAGCTACTGCTTGTAAAGTCTTCAGCCCAGGGACAGGTAGTGTGGTGGTTAAGGTGCTGGACTCACGTGGGGCCAACTGTTCTTCTAGTCCCCGACCTGGTGGCTTACTTTCTCCTTTTCACTCTCTCTCTGGTCAAATTAAAAATAATTATAAGTAAAAATAAACAATTCTTGGGGCCAGCGGTTGGCGTAATGGCTATGTCGCTGGACTCCCATGTAGCCAACTGCGGTTCGAGTCCTGGACCAGTGGCTTAAACTCACATCGGGCACGTGTGCATGCGTGCCCAAGATCCCGAGAGGAGAATGGAGGAGAAGGGATTGCGGCGTGGCCATCCCCCCTGGGGGGTGATTTCTCGCTTTCTGTCTCTCTGTCTCTCCCTGTCTTTCTGGAAAGCCACACGCCCTATAACAAAAACCTCTCCAAAAAAAAAAAAAAGAAACAATTCTTTTCAAAAAAGTATTCATCCCAGTGCTTATTATAAACTAAAGACTCAATGCTTAGTACGAATATCTCCTGTTACTGTTTGAAGCCAAATCCAGCTTCCCTTCCAGGGCCCTGCTCCAGGCAGACTCCTGAATGAGAAGGGCAGGGGCAGCCTTGCTTTGAGCATCTTCAGTGTCTGCATCCACCGAAGGCAACTCACTGAGATCTCCAGAGAGAACCCACTTCAGTCCCTGCAGAATCAGAGAGCGGATTCGAACACCTTTCCCTCCTTTGTCCTAACTACTCTCCATCCTGCACCTGGGCCCGAGGAACATCCCTTCTCTGGTCTCCATCCAGAATACACCCATGGGCCCATTTCACGCTGGAGCCTGAACCAGCCAGGCCCCACATCTGGAGCCTCGGGGAGCTTTTGGGTGTGTTTGGGGCTGTCTGGCAAACCAGCGAGTCCTGGGAATGGTTGCTACCACTCCTGCCTGCTGTTCACCACCCTGCTTTCTGCAAGGCTTGGTCCCTCTGGTACAGGGGTGCTGCCCGAGTAACACACAGAACAGTGGACACCCGAGCCTCAGGCCAAAGCGCCAAGCAGGGTGGGCGCAGGAGGACAAATCCCCACTTCTCCCAGCACATGAGCTTCACATTTGCTTCCCTGCCCAAGACTGAGGAGGGCAGTGGGATTTAGATCAAAGATGATAGATCCCAGGAAAACATCCCCTTTCTAGTTGAACGACAGCCCTTTTGACCTGGTGCAAGCCTGGCTGAGTAGCCACATGGAGCGGAGAGGAAGAGAAAATTAATGGGTTCTCATTCAGCAGAAAATAACAAGAGCCGACGTTTATTGGTTGGTCGCTGTATGCCAGAGACTACTCTGAGTGCTTTATAGATCTTAATTACGTCCATTCTTACAACACGCCTAGGAAATAGATACTACTGCCGTTCTCGCCTTCAGATGAGGAATCTGATGCACGGGGCCGTTGACCAACACGGCAAGCTGGCTCAACCACAGCCCCACACCGCCTCCTCCCCAGAGCACGCAGCGGAGCGGGGAGGACCGGGCAGGACCGGGCAGTGAGAGCCTGGCAAGCCTGGCCTTAACTCCAGACCTCAGCGTTTACCGACAGTGCGATTGTGGGGAAATGTCTTCGCCGTGAGTACGGTACTAACTACCTCACAGGGTCGCTGTAGGTATTAAATGAAATAACGTCAATGAGACAATTTGCACTCTGTGCCTGGCACAGAGTCGGAGTTCAATCAATATCATTATTCTATTATTATATCATCTTTTTTATTCTTTTTTTTTTTTTTTTTTTGCTATAGGGCACGTGCACTCACCAGAAAGACAGAGAGAGACAGAAAGACAGAAAGCAAGAAATTGCCCCCCAGGGAGAATGGCCACGCCGCAATCCCTTCTCCTCCATTCTCCTCTTGGGATCTTGGGCACACACACACGCGCCTGGCGGGAGTTTAAGCCACCGGGTCCGGGAATTGAACCATGGTCGACTACATGGGAGTCCAGCGACATAGCCATTACTCTAACTGCTGGTCCCACTATTATAATATCATCTTGACCACAATGGGGAAATGGCTTTGGACAAGGGAGTCATTTCACCTTGCCAATTACCTCTTGCCTAAAACTTCAGCTCCACGCCTACCTAATCACTCAATCAGCCCAGCTCATTCCCTGTGGGGACGGTGCTGCATGACATGTCACCTGCTCTGAGATTTTTAGGAACTTTTCAGACCTGCCTCCCTCGTTGGATAGTAAGTTCTCTGCCCTCAGAGAACTGTGTGTGTTATTTCCGTTTCTGGGGTGCCTTTCCCACCACCTCCAATTTCCCAAATCCTTGGGAAATCCTGCTCTCAGCCTCGTGGTAGAAGTGACTTATCTCCCTGGGGTTTGAGGTCAGCTGTTCTCGTGGGGGTCGTGGGGGTATGATAATTACCCTAGGAGACCTTCTCTGACCTCTGTGGGGCAGGTTTTCTGGCCATTGTCATAATTTTTTTTCTTTTTTTTTGGAGAGGTTTTTAGCTACAGGGTGCATGCGCTCACCAGAAAAACAGAGAGAGACAGAGAGACAGAAAGCGAGAAATCACCCCCCTCCGGGAGATGGCCACACCGCAGTCCTTTCTCTTTCATTCTCTTCTTGGGATTTGAGGCATGCATGCACACTCACCTGGCATGAATTTCAAGCTGCCAGGTCCAGCTCTCAAACCGCAGTTGACCATGTGGGAGCCCAGCGCCTTAACCATTATGCCATCTGCTGGTCCCATTTATCTGATTTTCGAAAGCTCCACTGGGCACTTTTCTCAGTGGCTAGCCTGCCTATACTCAGACAAGTCTGAATGCTATCTCAGTTTCCAGGCAAGCACAGAGTGCCTTGAACACTTTTCACATGTACTTTTCCCACGGATGCCGTTTTCTGTGTTAACAAAAATGGAAAGATTGTATTTTATTTTGTTGGTTTATTAAGCCTTACCAAGAGTCGTTTAACATTCTGCGAAATCGTGGCTTTCGAGCTGCCAGTACAGGAGACGGGCTGCAGTCTGTATTAGTGTCTGCCTTTCATGAAGGTGTGAGTCTCGCCCAAGTTTATTTACCTTCCAGGGGACGTGTCCAAGAACCCACTTGCTGAAATATATATTATTTTACTATAAATTACTTTGCTCTGCACTGTTTCAAATTAGACTGCTTTTATCTGTATTTTCTATAAATTTCATTTTAGGGTATTGAAAGGGCTTTATAGAATCCTTATGAGGGATAACGGATCTGGTAAGGCTGAGAACAAGAGGTTAGAAGGAAGTAACTCTGTGTGTGTGTGTGTGTGTGTGTGTGTGTGTGTGTGTGTTGTGTGTGTGTTGTATGTGTGTGTTGTATGTGTGTGTTGTGTGTGTTGTATGTGTGTCGTGTTTGTTGTGTGTGTTGTGTGTGTATGTGTGTCGTGTGTATGTGTGTGTCATGTGTGTATGTGTGTGTTGTGTGTATATATGTGTGTGTTGTGTGTGTTGTGTGTGTTGTGTGTATGTGTGTCATGTGTGTATGTGTGTCGTGTGTGTGTGTTGTGTGTATGTGTGTCGTGTGTATACATGTGTTGTGTGTATGTGTGTATATATGTGTGTGTTGTGTGTGTTGTGTGTTGTGTGTATTGTGTGTGTTGTGTGTTGTGTGTATATGTGTGTTGTGAGTATATGTGTGTGTTGTGCGTGTATAAGTGTATTATTGTGTATTGTGTGTGGTGTGTATTGTGTATGTGTGTCGTGTGTGTTGTGTGTATTGTGTGTATGTGTGTCGTGTGTATGTGTGTGTCGTGTGTGTATGTGTGTGCTGTGTGTATATGTGTGTGTCGTGTTGTGTGTGTTATGTGTGTTGTGTGTATGTGTGTCGTGTGTATATGTGTGCCGTGTGTGTATGTGTGTGTTGTGTGTATATATGTGTGTGTTGCATGTGGTGTGTGTTGTGTGTGTTGTGCGTATATATGTGTGTGTTGTGTGTGGTGTGTGCTGTGTGTATTGTGTGTGTTGTGTGTATATGTGTGTTGTGCGTATATGTGTGTGTTGTGCATGTATATGTGTATTATTGTGTATTGTGTGTGGTGTGTATTGTGTGTGTGCGTGCGCGCGCGCGCACATGTGCACACACCATGGTCCCGTCTACCTTTTCTCAGCCCTGCCTGTCGACCAGGAGGGTCCTTCAGGTCTGTCCCTGCTGCTCCCCCTGTGCCTGTGGATGGGTTTAATTCTGTAGTGAGGTTTAGGAAGCCCCTGGGGCCAGACATCAAAGCCACATCTCTGGGGCAAGTAGATGGTGTGGTGGTTAAGGCGCTGGACTCCCATGTGGCTGACTGCAGTTTAAGTCCTGGACACGGTGGCTTGAAACTCACGCAGGCACCTGTGCTTGTGTGTCCAAAATGCCAGGAGGAAAATGGAGGACAAGGAATCACAACTTGGCCATCCCTGCTGGTGAGTGATTTCCTGCTTTCTGTCTCTGTCTCTCTCTGTCTCTTTGGAGGGTGTAAGCACCCTATAGAAAAATCTTAAAAAAAAAACCAAAAACCCACAGTTTGGCTCTGTTAGCTCCTGAATCTATGTCAAACGTGCTGTACCTTGAAGAGAATAAAAAGAGGGGCGTTTTGACACGGCTCTCTGGCGCTGCCTCCCCTTTTCTCTCTTGGCCTGCCCCTCTCCCCCAGTCATCCTGCCTCCGCCTTCTAGTACAGAACGGGGGGGATCAGGTCGGATCCACAGCAGAAGGAACTGGGATCTCTGCGCAGCCGGGGAGTCTGGCCATCTTTAACTCTCCACTTCCGGCATCTGTCACAGGGAAGGCTTGGGCCCTCCCTCCGGCACGTCAGGCCCACTGCCGGGCTCTATGGTTTCCTCCCCACCAGGCTGGGAGCCCTGTGAGTAGGGACCGTGTTGGTGGTGGTGTTTGCTTCTTTGACACCCCAGGACCCAGCCGGGTGCAGGTTTGTGTGAATAAACAGTCAAACGTGTCAATCAATCCTCTCCCTTGCTCCCTTGTGCTTGGCTGCTCAAGAGCCTGCTCTTCCCAGGCTGTCCCTGGTGGCATCACAGACCGTGACAGGCCAGCTTGAGAGCCTGCTGTTGCCACACCTGTGTCCCCTCACGGGCCTCCCTGGAGAAGTCCCTCCATCACTCTGGATCCTCAGAGACCTTCCCTATGGCGGAATCTTGTTGGTTTCAAGAAGAGGCTCCATGGAGCCAACAAACCATTACGATCAGCACAGACCAACAGCCACTGAGGGCCACGGGCATGGCTCAGTCATTCGAGAACAATGAAGGGAAGTCGCCTTGGTATAAAACTAAAAGCCACACAGGAGCACACTGGTCACTGCTCTAGGTGAGCTGGCGTGAGGTCCCGAGAGGAGCACAGGGGAGCCACATCTGGGTGTATGTGAGCTCAGAAGGCTGCCCAGCCTGGGACTGAGAGAAAATCCCCGGCCACTGACGCTCAGCTCAGGGGCAGGAGACGTAGGGACAAGGACAGTGGCCAGCTTGCTTCTGGCCTCACAGAACTTCTGGGAGGACTTTTAAAATATATATTTATTTATTTAATTTTATTAACTAATTTATTATTATTATTCTTTTAAATTTGACCAAAGAAAGACAAAGAGAGGGAAAGTGAGAAAGCAAGCTACTAGGTCCAGGATTCAAACTGTGTTTGGCCATGGGGGAGTCCAGCACCTTAATTATCACACTGCCTGCCGGCCCCATTCTGGGAAGACTTCAAGCAAGATGATCTTCAACAATATCCATGAAGTGTTGCCTGAGCTGGCTGGTGGAAATCCATAGCTCTGGATGACAAGGGCCCAGAGGGCACCAGACCAGAGCAGGGGTGAGGCCACTCAGTGGGCACTGTCATGGTGGACACCCCAAGCTCCTTTGATCAATTCTACCTCCTGATGTCCTTCTGAAGCTAGTGGTTGGCCCAAAGGGTAGAGAAAAGAGTAGAGAAACTCCATGGCGAGGAGAACCAGCCTCTGAGTTCCTGATGTCCCTGACAGGCACTCAGTCCTCCTTCCCACTCAGTCTTCTCCCTTCCAGGACACCCCTCCACTGCCCCCTCCACCGCCCCCTCCACCTCCTCTCTTTCCCTTCTCGCATGCTGCGTCTCCCATCTCTCTCAAGACTATGCCCCTTCAAGTCCCCTGCACCCTTCAAAGTCTTCTCTTCACATCCTCCACTTCAGGCCAACGACCCATCCCTTGACCACCCCATTATTTAGAGGGGGTTCTGCAGTCCAAGGCCCTGTCATGTCCTCATTTCGCACTCAGCCGTCCACTGCACTGCCTGGCCCCTGCTCTCACTGTAGACGCCGACACACCACGAGGCAGACATCGCGTTGGCCTCAGCCCCAAGTGCACTGGCCCAGTTTTAGGTTTTGGCCTCTACGCCATCTCTGCGTGCTTTGGTGCTATTGGTTAGCCTCTCCTTTACGTGAGGCTCTCCTTGCTGGGTATGGGTCTCGTGTTTCTTTCTCTTTTTCTTTTTTTAATTTTTAAGGTTTTTGTCAGGGCACGTGCACTCCCTGGAGAGAAACAGAGAGAGACAGCGAGAGGGAAAGGGAGAAATCGCTACCACCCAGTCACAGTCCACCGCCTGCTCCCTCACGCTGACCTGATAATAAGCCAACACGGAGCACCCGTGCTACTAGCTCTCACATGACCACAGACAGTGCTTCCAAACATGTCTCCAATAGTCAGCTTACCGCCTCACTACTGTCTTCTTTTATTGCTGTCCACATCCAACCCTTTGCCAAAATCTTCCCAACCTGGGGCCAGTCCCATGGCATAGGGATTAACGTGACTACATTCCACATGACTGACTTTTTGGTTCAAGTCCCAGACCCAGAGGCTTGAAAATAACACTGGGTTCATGTGTATGCATGCCCAAAATCCCAAGAGGAGAATAGAGGAGAAGGGATTGTGGTGTGGCCATCACTTTCCCCCCTCTCTCTTTCTCTGGTAAACACATGCACCCTATAGGAAACTTAAAAAAAAAATTAAACCCAAATCTTTCCCATCTTATCTTAGAAGTCTATCTTAAATCTGGGTCTCTTCATGAGTATGGACACAATACTAATACTAATACTAATACTAATACTAATACTAATAATGGAAAATACTTCCACAGTGTATATGTCCTAGACACTTGTCTGAGACATACAAACACACAGACTCCCACTCTCTTACTCCTTGACCCTCACGACCCTGTGAGATAGATAGAATTATCCCCTCCAATTTACAGATGAGAAGATTGGGGCACAGAGGATGAACAACTTGCCCAGGCTATAGCCAGGATTCGAACTCAGGCAGTCAGGCTCTTTGTCTGTGTGCTTAATTCCTTGCTCCCACCCATCCTTAGCAATGTCCAGCCCGCCTACTGCAGGGTAGTCCATCGGGCCTCATTGCATCAGTCCTTCGTCCATCCACAACTCCCTCCACTGTGCTACCACTGCATGAAACTAGTCAGCCTCACAGATGCCTGGTGGCTCCGACAGCTCATGGGGTAAGGCCCGGACTTCTTAGCTGGGCCCGGGAGGTCTCCATAACCTGGCCTGACCCATAGCATCAGCTCACCTCTCGCCAACACATCCCTAAGGCCGTGCCCCCCCAGCAGGGAGCCTTCGTGCTCCTGTGCCCGGAGTCACCTTCCTGCCACCTGCTCCCGACACCGTCCCCTATGACATCCTCAGGCAGTATGCCAGAGCTCAGCACCCTCACGTCTCACAGATAACACGTCTCTCCTCAGAGCCTGAGAATGGCTAACCAGTCAAAGGCTGAAGGAGGGACCCAGTCCCAGCCTGCTGGGTCCTCCTAGCTCCCCCCTCAGTTTCACATGGTGCTTTGTACCCGATCACACAGCGCGAAGGCCGAGGAGACTCCACGTGATGTATCTGCCCTCACTCTCTACAGCTCAGTGTGACTCTCTCCTGCAATTCTCTTCAAGGAAAAATAATAAAGGAAAAAAGGGAGGAAGGACAGAAAGGAGGAGAGTGAAAGCCAGGGTCCGATTGTCCAGTTCAAAGCATGGTGTGAGGAAAATGATGTCGCCATGACGTGCAGACCTTACGGGGCTGCAGACACCATCTTGTTCAAACGTCCTCGTCTTATTGATGAGGAAACTGAGGCCCAAGGGCAGCAACCAGCAAGGGACAAACAGCTGTGGGACCAGGACTTCTCAGTCCCCATCCCGGGACCTGGCCTCGCCTGTTGCCTCTCAACTGTCTTTCTGTCCTGGGGACTGAGATGGCCTTGCTTCTGGGTCCCTCGAGCTCCGTACCATTACTCTCCAGATAGGCTTCAGCTGCCTTCCTGGGGCTCCGCATGGGGACTTCCTGATGAGCCAACATCCCTTGCTCATACACTCCACGGCTGCCGCTTGCCCAGTACCTGCCTGCGACTCCCTGCTGTACTAACTGGTGTGGGACCTCCCCACGGCGCTTCCTCGGGCAACCCCTCCTCGCTCCCTGCCTGCCAGCCCCAGTGTGCCAGCTCAGACTGCTCCCACACAGCCACAGCTTCTCTCCTCCCCACGCCCTCCCACTTCCTGCCGGTTAGTCACTGTGAGGTCACAGCGCGTCTTGGACTCCCAGGCCTCTCCCCAAGGACCATGTGCATGTACAGGAGAAGGAAGCTGAGGATGCAGCAAGGCATCATGGGGAAAATGGACTCTGGAGTCAAGGAGACATGGGTTTGAACCCCAGCTTGGCCTTTGTGAAGTGGCTTAATTTCTGCAACCCTTTGCTGGAAAGGTGGGACTGCCTGGGAGGAGGCTTGAAATGGGGCTAGCAGCAGTACCTCGTGGGTTTATAGTGGGGAGGCAGGATGTGTGAACACAACTTGCCCAGGGCCTGGTGGCCAGCGAAGGTTGGTTTCCCTCCCTTGCATGGAATGTAAGGGTCTGGCCGTCACTGAGGACACTGGGCCCACCTGTCGCCCTGCGGCTGGGCTGCTGTGAACGTGCGCACGGAGGCGGAAGGGTCCGAAGGCGGCTGAGTAGGAGCTGAGGGTGGGGCGGACGTCCTTGTCAGGAGCGCTCGGCAGAGGGGAGCTCCAGTGTGCGCGTCCATGTGAGCGTGACCAGGCCGAGTGTCTCCTCACCTCCCAAAGGCCCTGTTCTGACTGCTGTCATCAGTCATGACAAATCCAAGCCCTCCCAGAGTGGGGAGGAAAGAATCCAACCTACACTTTCATCCTAGAGAAACAAGGCCCTGCACCCCAAAGGCCTCCGAGCGTCAGGGGCCTCCCAGCAGGCGGCCAGGGCCAGAGGGTCTGCCCAGCTTGGAACCCGGCATGGGCACCCGTCATGCTTCGGACAGCTCCCACAGGCAGCCATGCCTACCAGGCCTGTGGGGCACCTCCCGCTGGCCGGCATGGCTGCGTCTTGGTACGGGAAGGGATATCCCCCATGTGTCTCATCCAAGCACCCAGGACAGTGAGAGGGGACCCGGGCAGAAACCACAGGGCAGGCCACACCCAGCAAGAGTAGGACTTTCCTTCAGGACCATGGGCCCTCAGAGATCTTCCCCACCGTCTTCCCTGGAGGCAAACCCAGCCACACTGTCTCTTAGATAAGAGTCAGTCTCACATGTAAGGACTTAGAGTGACAAGCTGATTCTATGGGGGCCATCTCTTGGTAGTTGTTCTAGTGTTTGTTGTTTATTAGAAATATTTTTTGGAGAGGTTTTTGCTATACGCTCGCCAGAAAGACCGAGAGAGACAGAGAGACAGAAAGTGAGAAATCGCCCCCCGGGGGGATGGCAACGCTGCAATCCCTTCTCCTCCACTCTCCTCTCGGGATCTTGGGCACGCACACACTCGCGCCTGGTACGAGTTTAAGCCACTGGGTCCGGGACTCAAACCGCAGTCGACTACATGGGAGTCCTAAGACGTAGCCATCATGTTATCTGTCAGTCCCGTTTGTTGTTTATTTTGTATTTATTTTCCCTTTATTCATGACAGTGTGCATACGTACACACACGAAGAGAGAGAGACAGACAGAAAGAGGAGCATCGTCCACTGAGTCTGTTTACACTGAGATCCTCTCTCCAGCCCCCCCGCCCCGAGAGAGAAAGTACCTCCAGTGGGGGATGGCTACGTCACAATCCCTTCTCTATTCTCCTCTCAGGATTTTGGGCATGTACACACACACACACACACACACACACCTGGCATGTCTTTCAAGCTCCCAGGTCCAGGACAGGAACTGTGCAGTCAGCCATGCGGGATCCAGCCGCCTTAACCGCCATGCCAGCGGCTGGCCCTGTTCCAGTGTTTAATAAACTGCTTCATCTGGAAGTCCTTTTTCAGGACTAACCTAGACCTCTCTTTATTTATTTATTTATTTATTTATTTATTTAATTTTTTAGAGGTTTTTGCTATAGGGCGCATGAGCTCGCCAGAAAGACAGAGAGAGACAGAGAGACAGAAAGCAAGAAATCACCCCCCAAGGAGGATGGCCACACCATAATCTCTTCTCCTTCATTCTCCTCTCAGTATCCTGGGCATGCACGCACACGCGCCTGGTGTGAGTTTAAGCCACCGGGTCTGGGACTTGAACCGCAGTTGACTGCATGGGAGTCCAGTGACATAGCCACTACACCAACTGGCTGGTCCCATAGACCTCTCTTTAAATTGAAGTCTACGTGTGTGTTAGGTCTCAAGTGAAGAGGGAAGTGGCTGACCTCCATCCATGAGCAAACTTCCCAGCATCCCTGGTGAGCAGAATGCCGGGGTGGGCTGCCTAAGAGGTGTTGACCCAGGAGTCACGATCATGCCTCTCTGACCTGGAGGACTGCACCTCAAATTGGCAGCCTTTTAGGAAATGTGGTAGTAACTTCAGGTCATTCTACAGATAAAGCCTGGGAAGAACTGATGTCTGCGTGCAGTCTCCAGCCGAATCCTAGACTTCCATGTCAGCCTGAACCCGGAATATCAGAATACAGTGACAGGACCAGCAGATGGAGTAAAGGTTACATCACTGGAATCCCACGTGGTCAACCACAGTTCAAGTCCTGGACCTGGCGGTTTAGAACTCACACTGGGCATCTGTGCATGCTTGCCCAAAATCCCCAAAGGAGAATGGAGGAAAGGGGGTTATGGCATGGCCATTTCCTCTGGGTGATGATTTCTCACTTGCTGTCTGTCTCTCTGGTGAGTGCATGTGCCTTGTAGCCAAGAAAGAAAAAAAAAAGAAAGAAACTCTCAAAAATATGTATCTAGTGAAAGAGCCCTAATGATCACCAACACACCCCACAAGGGATCGTCTTCCCTTCCTTCCTGCTACCCCCCTAACCCCCCCCAGCTGCCTAATTCAGTCCTACTCACTCTTCAGAGCCCAACTCAGTATCACCTCCTCCATGGAGCCTGCCCTCAGTCCCAGAAGAATGACCTGTTCCCTTTTTATTTTTTCAGTTGCCAGAGGGTGCATCCACTGGCCGGAGAGAGACAGAGAGAGGGGGAGAGAGGGAGCAAGCACCCCACAATGCAGTATGATCACACCACAGTTCCTCCTCCGTTTCACCATCCTGTCAGGGATGTGGGGTTTGCACTACAGTCGGTAACATCTGGGTCCTTTAACCACCAGGCTATGGGACCGGCCTCCCCTCCCTCCCTCCCTCCCTCCCTCCCTCCCTCCCTCCTTCCTTCCTTCCTTCCTTTCTTTCTTCTTTCTTTTTTTTCTATTGGGGGGGGGGGGGTGGGCGGGTTGCCATAGGGTGTGTGTGCTCACCAGAAAGAGAGACAGTGACAAGGAGAGGGAAAGTGAGAGGCCATCCCCCCTGGGGGGGGGGGGGGGTGGTCACACCACAGTCCCTTCTATTCCCTTCTCCTAGGATCTCGGGCACACACACACATGTGTGCAGCATGAGTTTCAAGCCACCAGGTCTGGGACTCGTACTGCAGTCAGCCACGTGAGAGTCCAGCAACATGAGCACTACACCACCTGCTGTCTCCCACTTCTTTTTGACATCATGCGTTTTTTTTGGGGGGGAGGGGGAGAGGTTTTCGCTATAGGGCGCATGCGCTCGCCAGACAGACAGAGAGAGACAGAGAGACAGAAAGTGAGAAATCACCCCCTAGGGGGGATGGCCACGCCGCAATCCCTTCTCCTCCATTCTCCTCTCAGGATCTTGGGCACGCACGCACATGCACCTGGCGGGAGTTTTAAGCCACCGGGTCCCCGACATGAACTGCGGTTGACTACGTGGGAGTCCAGCAACATAGCCATTACGCTAACTGCTGGTCCTGACACCATGCGTTTTACATTCTTTCAGAAAAGCATGAATGAGGCGGCAAGTCATTCACTGAGCTTCTCCCTCCTCCCCTCGTCCCCTTCCTCCCCTCCTCCCCCTCCTCCCCTCCTCCCCCCCTCCTCCCCCTCCTCCTCCCCTCCCTCTCTTCCTCCCCTCCCTCTCCTCCCCTCCCTCTCCTCCTCCCCTCTCCCTCCTCTCCTCCCTCTCTTTGGACTAGACTTGTCACTCCTTCAGGGCAGAGACCAGGCCTTAATTTCCTTCATATTCCCACACCTGCCACATATAGGTGCCCCTTCCCCTAAATGCATGGATTTTTCTGCTGAAGAAACTCGGGCCAAAAATGTTAGATGATGCAGCCAAGGTTCCACAGCTAGGTGGTGGCAGAAATCACCTGGCTTCCCGGCTTGGCATCCGGCTCGCATCCCCCTGCCTTACTCCAGGGGTTCTCAGCACGGCCTCCTGCCCGTCTCCAGCTTGGACTCACTCCTCCCAACACCCCCCAACACACTCGCCTGCTCCACCGCCCGCCGACACCCTCCCACAGTCCTCCCACCAGCCTCTGACCGCAGAGGAAAGCCCTCGGCCACGGCTTCACCCTTCTCTACCCACCCACAGCAGCCCGTCCTGCAGTCTTTCCGACACCACCTTCCTGCCCAAAGCACCGCACGTGTCTCACCTCTCCCAGCGTGGTCTCCCTCCAGAGCATCGAGCTTGCGTCTACACAGACCCCCAAACCCGGTGCTGTGCTCCTTTCCGCTTTATCGGTCTCTCCTGCTACCTGCCCTGTCTTTTCCCTTCCTTTTGATTTTCTTTTACGCATGATAGAGTGTGCACAAGAGAGAGAAAGACCCTCGGCAAGGTCTGGCCGGGCCACAGTCCCATCCCTCCGCTCTCCACCTCATCGGGATCCTGGACACGCCCGAGGTGTTTCAGGTCAACTGGGCCGGGGACCCGAAACCAAGGTCAGTTGCATGGCTCCCAGCACTGCAGTCCAGTACACTACTGAGCGCACTACAGAGATCAGCTCCCTCTTCCTTTAAATCAGAAACCTAGGTACTTCCTCCTTCATAGCCCCACAAGGTCCGCTCCTCACGGTCAGTCCCTACAGTTCGACTCACCCCAGAGGCAGCTCAAGCTAAGCTTTAAAAGAAAAAGAGCTGTCGCCTCGGACACCTGGGTGACACCTGGCACGCAGTTCATCCTCCTGGCAGAGATGCTTCACGCGTCAGTACTCTTTTTTTTTTTTTTGAGAGGTTTTCGCTATAGGACGCGTGCGCTCGCCAGACAGACAGAGAGAGACAGAGAGACAGAAAGCGAGAAATCACCCCCCAGGGGGGATGGTCACGCCGCAATCCCTTCTCCTCCATTCTCCTCTTGGGATCTTGGGCACACATGCACACGTGCCCAGCGTGAGTTTTTTTAAGCCACCGGGTCCGGGACGCGAACCGCGGTCGACTACGTGGGAGTCCAGCGACATAGCCATTACGCTAACTGCTGGTTCCCGCGTCAGTACTCTTTTGAGGGGATACTGAAAAGGAGATCCCAACACTGGGGTCGGACTCGGGGCCTGAGTCCTAAAAGCTGTCCATGGATAAATACCCTCAAGCTATACTTAATCTACTTTGTACCCCCCATACCCGACAAGGTATAGGTGATCCCCCAAACATTTTCTTCTGACCCAAGTTCTTACCTGCCTGCTGAAATCTAGACCGTTGCGATCATTTCCTAGAAGAGAAAAAAAAAAAAAAAATTAGTTGCTAGAAGGATCGGAAGAGGCTGAAGTCTGGAGAAAAACCAGAATGTTACAAAAAAAAAAAACCCAAAAAAACCCCATATCTGGGCCCGTGGCCTAGTGATTGAGAGAGCCGGATCTCACATGGCCAAGTGTGGTTTGAATCCGTGCCCCACTGGCTAGAGAAACAAGCTGGGCATGCCCATGTGAGTGTGCATGCCCTAAAACCCGACACGATGCAGGAATGGAGGAGAAGGGATTGTGGTGTGGCCATGCCCCATGGGGGGTGTTTTCCCTCTCTTCCCCTCTCTCCCTAGTTGGCGCACACACACTCTGGCATACAGAAGAAAAAAATAAAAGAAAAGAATGAAAAGAGCAGGTCTTTATTCCAAAAAGAGCACCCACTTCCCCTGTGACCATCCTGCTTCCTAGAAATGTCTTTAGAAAGTGCCCAGGGAGGTGGATGGCCAGAGAAAGAGTCCCTGTGGAGGGGAGACTGACGAGTCCGAGGTAAAGAAGCAAACCGGAGTCCATGAGGAGCAGGGCGTGCCCTCCCAGCCAGGGTGACACCTGCTGCCCACTTCCCTTCCCGTCCACACTCCCATAGACGCACTGCTCCATCCGTCCAGGGAGAGCGGGAGACCAGCCAAGGGTCCTGGAGGACTTGCCCTGATGAGAAAGGCAAGGAGCCCTCCCTCCAGCCCCACCCCTCAGATTCCATGCCACCTCGATCACGTTGGGTAGGAGCATGTCTCTCCCATCCACTCCCCCAGCGCACAACTTTTGTTTTTTGTTTTGTTCATCTTTTTTCCTATTACATAAATATTGGGCCAAGAGGCAAATATTCACGTAATAGAGAAGACTTTTGTATAGCAAAATGAATAAAGTAGTGGAAAATCACTGTGACACGAGTCAGCAATAATTCATATTTTTGTGTATTATATGGCCTTTCCAAATGCCTGTTATTCTCATGAATGTATATTATTCAATACAGGTTTTTACTCTGCTTTTCTCAATGAGTATCATAAGTAGTTCTCCTATGCTATTAAGAAATGTCATAAACATTTCTCCTATGTCTATAGACATCTTTTTTAGGTTTCTTCCATAAGGCCTGTGCACTCACTAGAGAGTAACAGAGAGAGAAACAGTGAGAAATCACCCCCAAGGGGGGATGGCCACACTGAAATCCCTTCTCCTCCATTCTCCTCTCGGGATTTTGGGCATGCCCGCACATGCACACGGCTTGATTTTTAAGCCACCAGATCTAGGACTTAAACTATGGTTGGCAATGTGGGAATCCAGCAGCTTAACCACCACATCACCCGTTGGCCCCTATAAACATCATTTTTAATGGGTACATAATATCCCACTATATGGATATACCAAAATCTGCTTAATCATGTACCCATTGTTGACAGAACAGTTTCCATCCTATGTTATAGTGAAGTTTCCAATTCATATACTCTCAGGGGCAGGAGCTGCCATATAATTTTTCTTTGGGACTCATGGCTTATTAACTCTATAATAGCAAAGAAAATGACTGCTTAGTAAGTAAGTTACACTCAGAACCCAGCACTGTGCTTGAACTATAACAGGAACTCAAGATACACTGGCTCAGAGAATTAGTAAGTAAATGGGTGAGTGGACTCAGAACTCTCACAGTAGCTTTGAAATAAAGTCCAAATTCCTTAGTGTAACATACAAGGGGGGTCTTCAAAAAGTTTCTGAAAGATAAGTATTCTGGGAAAACCGTGAATGAATTTAAAATTTTTTCCCACTAAAATGTATTCATCCTTCAATTCTACTTTCCAAGGGCCCTTGTCTAAGGCCCCGTATGTTCTGTTTCTGCCCACCTGTCCTGCTGTGTCTTCCTCCGCTCATGACTCTCCCCCCATCCCAGCATCCCGGGTTCTGGTCACACGGGATGGGTATTCACTCATGCCCACACATGCCATGCCTCTCATGTCACCATGCCTCCACACTGCCTCTGTGCACATGGTTAGTCTCTGTCCCCTCTGGAATCTGGGGCCCCTCTCCATAGCCATGTGGCACTCATACGGTGTACATGTGCACACCTCTCTCCCTGTCGTCTGGGGACGCCTTGAGAACTGGACAGTGGCCTCCATCTTTGTGGCCTCCATGGCCCCAAACCGGCCACAGCCCCTAACATGGGTCAGAGGCTCACAAAACTGGGGTCCAAGAGAACCTCACTTCAGCCCCTTCCTCGCTCTGTTCCACAAACAGAGGGGGACCCAGTCCTTTCCTGGGTGGTCGTGGGGCATCTCTGAGATCCCCTAGGCCAGCAGGAGAGCAGGGTAGGAGGGGACAGGATGCTGAGAAGAGGAGAGAGGTGAGACACAGCAGGTCTCTGCTCAGAAACCTGAGCTGCAGGTCAGCGAGGCGGAGCCATAACCTCGGCTGGAGCGCTCAAGATGGGAAGAGCTTACAGACCGAGATAGCTGCAGAAAGGCCAGACCTGAATCCAGGAAAATTACTTCTGTTTTTGAAAAACCTTTCGTGACCCTATAAAGTCACAGAGTTGGCCTAAAAAGGAGTCACTTTTTTTTTTTTCTTTTTTTAAAGGTTTTTGCCATAGGGTGCATGTGCTCGCTATAGAGAAAAGTAAGAAAATGCCTCCCGGGGGATGGCCACTCCACAATTCCTTTTCCTCCATCCTCTTCCTGGAATTTTGGGCATGCACATGTGCGCGGTGTGTTTTTTAAACTGCTAGATACAGGACTCAAAAATGCAATCGACCATGTGGGGGTCCAGTGCCTTAATGCTGGCCCCAAAGGAGCTATTTTTTAAAGATCTGATAAAGAGCAAATTTATTAATTCAACAAGTGTTTACTAAACACACACTACATGCCAGGGATTATTCCGGTCGCTGGGAATCCAACATGGAGAAGACAGAAGACCAAGGCCTCACGGCGCTGCTTGTCCAGTTGCAGAGGCAACTAGAGAAACAAACAGATATTGCATTTCACTGAGCTCATTCTGTGGGAGCCAGTCAGACCCAGTAAGGGAACGGAGACTGTGCAGGGCTGTCCTAAGCAGTTGTCTGCGAAGGGCCCTGACCATTGTGAATGCAGTGAGGACCCAGGTCATTCCAGAGGAAGGTCTGGGCCATAAAGCCAGAGCAGGCACACATGCCGCGTGCCCGGGAACAGCGGTGAGGCCAGCACGGCCATACGAGGTAGGCAGGGGCAACCAGGGGAGGGCGAAGTGGGAGCTGGTGGCTGGGTTAAGGTGAAGATCACAGCTCCAATTCCAAGGGAGACGGGGAGACGTTTGAGCAGAGGAGTAACAACCTGACTTAAGTCTTTCAACCTGCAGCAATGACCCATAGGGGCGCAAGAGAACAGGAAAGGAGAGAGACTGGAAGGCCCTTGCAGCAGCCCAGGTGAGACTGGGCAGGGGATGGGGACAGAAGAAGCAAGAAGCAGGGTCTGGATTCAGGACGCATTTGGGTGTGCATCTGACAAGGCTGGCTGGTGGGTGGGCTGTGGCATGCAAAGCAAAAGAAGGGGTCAGAAGGTCCCTAGGACAAGTGCTTTCTCAATAGAGCACGGGGTGGTGTTGTTTAAGGGCGTGACTCAGGGAGCAGCAGGCTGGAGGGAGAAAATAAAAAAGTACCGCTTTTTGAACATGTTCATTTGAGATGCCAGTGAGAGGCCCTGGGAGAGGCAGAAAAATGCGTTTGGACTCCGGAGAAGTGTAAGATCAGGGAGTATAAAGGACGTAGCTAGTGGGTTTTAGGGGATGTTTAAAGCTACAGCACTGAGCAGGGTCGCAAAGCAGCTGAGTTCAGGTGAAGGAAGAAAGGGACAGGGCTGGGATGTTGAGAAGGAACCAGCCAACGAGACTGGGAAGAGTTGATACAGGGGAGGCACAGGACCCTGGAAGACAAGACAGGAAGTGTTTCAGGTGAAAATACACTTACGAACAAGATCTAGAAAAGTAAGAAAAATGGGGTGAGAAGCTAAGGAAACTGGATCCCACATGGTTGACTCTTGTTTGAATCCTGGGCCTGGTGGCTTGAAAAACACACTGGGCTTGTGTGTGTGCGTGCCCAAAATCCCAAGAGGAGAATGGAGGAGAAAGGATTATAGTGAAGCCACCACCCCACCCTGGGGGTACTCTCTCTCTCTCTCTCTCTATCTCTCTCTCTATCTCTTTTTCTATCTCTCTCTCTCTGGTGAGCACACATATCTCTGGCAAATTAGAAAAAAAATAGAAAAAGAAACACTGGGGGAAAACGACAGTTGGCTTCGAGGGATCATCAGGTTTCTGGAAAATTCTGTTCCTTTGCTCTTCATTTCTGTGAGTGTCATTATGGTGTATGGGAGATCCAAAAGATGGAAACGGCGAGCAAGCACAACTCACGGATTAATTGTAAAACTCACCCGCCAGCTTCTCCTACCGAGAAGTTTCTCCATGGCCCTTCTCGAGAGGCCTCTCACCTTGAGAATGTACCTCCTGCCCCTGGAGCCTGGTGATGGCGTTTCTCCTTCTCATCAAATTCATTCTTCTTCTTCTTCTTCTTCTTCTTCTTCTTCTTCTTTTTTTTTTTTTTCCTTTTAGAGCATTATTTATTTATTTAATTCTCTTTCTTTCTTTCTTTCTTTCTTTCTTTCTTTCTTTCTTTCTTTCTTTCTTTTTAGGAGGTTTTTGCTCTAGGGCATGTGTGCTCACCAGAAAGAGAGAGAGAGACAGAAAGCAAGAAATCACCCCCTGGGGGGATGGCCATACCTCAATCCCTTCTCCTCCATTCTCCTCTCGAGATCTTGGGCACACATGCACACGCACCTGGCATGAGTTTAAGCCACCAGGTCCAGGACTAGAACCATGGTCGACTACATGGGAGTCCAGTGACATAGCCATTACTCCAATTGCTGGTCCCCTATTTGTTCTTATTATTTTTAAAATTTGACCAGAGAGAGAGAAAGGGAAGGGGAGAAAGCAAGCCACCAGGACCAGGACTTGAACCACTGTCAGCCATGTGAGAATCCAGCGCCTTTAACCACCACGCCACCTGCTGGCCCCCAATTCATTCATGACGGCATTAGTATCTGACCGTTTCCTTGTTTCTTGGTCTCTAACTGAACAGCTAGACGGGAGGTGCCTCAGCCAGCCAGGGGCTCCCCAGGAGACCTCCTGGATGCCTGGGGACCAGCACACAGGGTAGCCTGGGGCACCCACAGTCTGTGTTCTCCAAGTATTCGTGTGCTTATTCTAACCCCACTGCAGAGCGGTAAGCATCTTCTCCAGGGACGCGTGTCCATCCTGGCTCCCAGCGTGAGGAGCTCAGAGCACTGGGGGTCCCTGCTGAGTCAGGGTGACTAGTCTAATAGAGGCGTTAAGTTAGTGTCTGATGACACGGTTGATTCTCCTCCAGATCTGGCCAAGGGGGAGCCGCCCCACACCCTCATTTTACGGCGGTGCTTGTTCCTGCATTTCTCCCGTGGTCCTCTGGACCCGTTCCACCTGGCAGCTCTCCCCACGCAGCCTACGGGACGGCTGGGCGGTGGGACTTGGGAACTGTGGGCTGCAGTCTGGCTCCTTGGGGCTCTGCTGCTGCCCTGGTGCTCCAGGTTAAGGTGACTGGGGAGCTGCCCCCAGAATGCTCGAAATCTTTGTCTTTATAAAAATTACCCGTTTTAGGGGACCAGCAGATGGCATAATGGCTGTGTCGCTGGACTCCTATGTAGTCGACTGCAGTCTGAATCCCAGACCCAGTGGTTTAAACTCACACCAGGCGCATATGCGTGTGTGCCCAAGATCCCGAGAGGAGAATGGAGAAGAAGGGATTGCGGCATGGCCATCCCCCCTCGGGGGTGGGCGTGATTTCTTGCTTTCTGTCTGTCTCTCTGTCTTTCTGGAGAGCACACGTGCCCTATAGCAAAAAACTCTCAAAAAAAATTACCCATTTTAATTCATAATAGAGAGCACAGGCACCTGAGAAAGAGGAGCACCCTTGACAGGTCTAGTCACACAGTGACCATCTCCCCCCGCCCTCCAGCTCACCAGGATCTTGGGCATGGGTGCACGTGCCTGGCATGTTTCATATAGACTGGGCTAGAGATCTCAACCACAGATGGCCACGTGGCTTCCAGCACAGCAGTTCAGTACACTGCTCCTTGTACCACCAAGGCTGGGCCTCAAATTCATGTATCTTTCAAACAGGGAAAAAAGTTCTCCTCTTTTCCAGAAAAAAAGAAAGATGCAATTATACTGTATTAATCACTGTATAATGTATAATCCATGAGCTCCAGAAGCTTCTTTTCTTTCTATTTTAAGAATTATTTATTTATTTAATTCCATTGGTAATTATTCTTTTTTAATTTGACCAGAGAGTGACAGAGAGAGAGAGAGAGAGGAAAGAGAGAAAGCAAGCCACCAGGCCTGGGACTTGAACTGCAGTCAGTCATATGGAAATCGAGTGCCTTTAACCACTACGCCACCTGCTGGCCCCCAGAAACTTCTTTCCTATCCCCTTCTGATGCCATGGGGAAGAGCAGTAAGGGTATATTTGGAAAGACTCCAAGACTTGAAGTCAGAGGCCTGGACTTTAAGTCTGAGCTCCATCACCCCGCTCTGCGTGACCTGGTCAAAGCAGGGACCTCCTGAAGTCTCAGGCTTCTCCATAGTAAAATAGGTCACAATTCCGGTTCCATCCCCTCCCCAGGAATACAGTGAGTCTTAAGTGACGTGCAGCTGGCACCATGCTTTGGACACTGGAAGGCACTGGGCATCTGCAGAGCTGGGCTCCAGACACCCTGGAGCATTCCCAAGCCAGTGGACCCTGGCCCTGCTTTAGGGACCTCGTGTGTGCTGTTCCCTCTCGCCAAGATATCCTTCCCTTCCTAGAAAATGCATACTCATGCCACCAGAGCCAACTCAAATGTCACATCCTCCAGAAAACTCATCCAAAGCAAATTAAAGAATTTCCTCCTCTGTGTTTCCTTGTCTCTTATTTTTTTAAGAAAAGTGTATATATTCATTTCCTCCATGAAAGACACAGGCACTCCCAGTGGGGCCCTCACTCAGCAGTTCACCCCTAGTCTCGGCCGGCCTAGGTTACAGGGAATGTGCATGCACACCCAGGGTCTCAGGGAGGCCCCGGGATGCAAACCCAGGACCCTTCCCTGTGAGTCCGGTCGCACCAGTACTGCGCCACTGCTTGGCCACAGCCTTGCCCTCCTATTTATACCTCTTACAGCATGTGTCGTTTTCTGTTTTTTTTCAGTTTTTTGCATAGGGTGTACATGCTCACCAGAGAGAGATGGGGGTGGATGGGGGCATGATAAATCACTCTCAGGGTGGGGAGCATAGCCAAGCAGAAGTCCTTTCTCCTCCACTGTCCTCTAGACATTTTGAGCGGGCACACACATGCACCCAGTGTGATTTTTCAAGCAACTGGGTCCAGGACTTGAACTACACAGTCATGGATGTGGGAGTCTAGCATCTTAGCCTCCAAGCCACCTGCTAGCTCATGTATTTATGTATTTAGTGGTTTCTGTGTCTATTTTTCTCATGAGATAGGGAACCCCCAGAGGCCAGGATTGTTGTATTTTATTCCTTTTGCACCCTAAGTGCCTAAAAGTGTCCAGCACATCGTAGACAATACTAAGACTGTGTGTGTAACCAATCCAATACTGAGAAATGGCTGCGATAACCAAACTTCCATTCAGACCTAAGAAACCACAGGCACCACCATCTGTTGGAGCCTGAATGCATTCTGTTTCTAAGCCCCAGCGACCCCTTTGGAAGACAGCTATCATACGCAGACAAAGCAAAATGGAACAAAACAAAACAAGAAAACAGCAGGACTGAACACATATGGCCAGGAGCATTATTTTTAGAGGGAAAAAAAAATATGTTCTTGAGCTTAATCAGCCTCAGAGAACCAGGACAAGAACTTGAGTCTCTCTTTTTCTAGAGAGTTTTTTTGTTTTTGTTTTTGTTTTTGTTTTTTTTAAGGTACATGCGCTTGCTGGAGAGCCAGAAAGAGAGGAACAGAGAGAGTGAGAAATCACCCCCTGGGGGGGTGGCTACACCACAATCCCTTCTCCTCCATTCTCCTCTTGGGATTTTGGGCACACACCCACACACACCTGGTGTGTTTCAAGCCACCAGGTCTGGGACTCTAACTACTGTCAGCCATGTGGAAGTTCAGTGCCTTAACCACTAGTCTACCTGCTGGCCCTTAAGTCTCTTGACTACAGGACTCCCACAGTCTTCCCCATAAACCCACTGATCAACAATCTGACACAGGAAATACTGAGTATTAGACTTTAATCAACAGTGTAGGCAAATAAACAGGGCAGACACTGACTGAACTTGGAAATGATTCAAAGCAGAGAAGGAGATGAACACAGAGAAGTGGATGACGGAATCAGGGTTAGAAAATACTAGTAGGTTCTACGACAAGGCCCAAACCGGTAAGATTGATCTAACAGGAATAAATGCAAAGCCCTGTGTTTAGGTTAAAAATTGACTGTACAAATAAAAGTGGAGAAGCTGAATGTACATTCCGGAATGGTGAAGAAAGGCGCTGTGCCCGTGGCCTAACAGTTAAGATCCCACATGGCTGGGCTAGCTGGTGGCATGGTGGTTGGGACGCTGGACTCCCACTTAGTCAAGCGGGAGTTCAAATGTCTGACCCGGCAGCTTGAAATTCATGCCAAGCGCATGTGTGTGTGTGTGTGTATGTGCCCCAAATCCCAAGAGGAGAATGGAGGAGAAGTTATTGTGGCATGGCCAGCCCCCCGGGGAGTGATTTCTCACTTTCTATCTCTGTTTTTCTCTGTCTCCCCAGTGAGCACACGTGCCCCAGGGCAAAAATCTCTCTTCCAAAAATAAAAACAAAAAAAGATCCTACATGGCCAACCATGATTTGAATCCTCACCCCACTGGCTTGAAAATCATGCAGGTACATGTGTGTGCCCAGAGACCCGACAGAACAGAGAAAAGGAGACGGAATTGCAGTGCGACCCCACACCACGGTGCTTTCTCCCTCTGATAAGTGCACCTACTCTTTGGCAATTAAAAAAAAAAAAGGTTAAGATGGAAAATTCTGTCTGAGCCATGGCAGTGTTTGCTGGTCGAGGCTGCTGCTCTGTACACTGAGGCCCCCGGGGAGGCCTACCCCCAAAGTTGGGCACAGTGCCACTTTGTTTGATCACAATATAAAACAATTTTGTAAAACAAACTTTTACTTAAAGACCCAGAAAACTGGGTTTTCTTTTCTTTTACCTTTTTTTTTTTTTTTTTTTTTGCTAAAAGAATTTTATTTTGACAATCAAGACTAACTTGGAATTCTGCTATCCTACTTTATACTGAATAGGCCCCTAAAGAAGTCAAATTACACAAAGTTATGGCCCACTCTAAGACCATCTGCTACAACGGGCCTCCTGATAGAGACTGTCTTCAGCAAGACCAAAAGGCAACCTCAAACCACAATCAAGAATAGAGATAATCACAGCTGAGACATCAGGCGAGTACAGTGTGCATATCTGAGGACACTCGACCATCAGCAATTGTTGTGAGAATTAAATAAGGGTTTCACAACAATGGACATGTGATTAAGAAGGAAAATGTCCTATGTGTTGGAGATGCCGGCTCCCATATTTAGGACTGAAGTGTTTTAATGCCTGCAATTTACAAGAATATATCCCAGCAGTAAGAATGGCAGAAATTGGATGGTTGTTGAGAGTGGGTGATGGATACTTGGGGGCCCATTGTATTAATCTCTGCTTTCGGGTGTGTTTGAAAAGGTCCACAATAAACGTTATAAAAGAAAATAATGTTTGAAATAAAATAAAACACTTTAAGAACATGGAGGAAGCAAATAGGGCAAAGTCTTAATTGCTAACTCCAGAAAACAGGCGTGCAGCTGCTCATGGCCTTACTTTTTCTCTTTCCTGTTTGTCCCAACTTTTTCAAGATAAAAGTTAAAAAGAGGGGACCAGCAGGTGGCGTAGCGATTAAGGCGCTAGACACTCCCACATGGCTGACCACGGTTCAAATCCCGGACCTGGTGGCTTGCTTTCTCACTTTCCCTTTCTCTATCTCTCTGTGTCTCTCTCTGGTCAAATGAAAATGAATGAATAAATAAAATAAAATAAATAATTTTTTAAAAAGGCAAAAAGACAACTCAATGAGGACACTGTTGAAAGCACCCGGCCGGTGGCTCGTGTAGTGGCAGCGCTGAAGTGAATATCTGCACTTTCCTTCCCTCTCCAAACCCTGGTGTGGAAGTGAAGGAACCCCAAGAACAGGACGAGGACCAACGGTAGAAGCCGGAGTGTCGGGGGGGGCACAAGGAAGAATTTTGTACCAAGTACAATTGTCCAAATCTCAGGGGAGATTTCAGCAGAGAGCTGTTACTGAAGTGCGCGTGTGGTTTTTGCGTTTTTGTTTTTGAAGGTTTTTGTCATAGGGTGCGTGCCTTCACAGAAAGGAGAGAGACAGAGAGATATGGAGAGAGGGAAAATGAGAAATCACCCTACGGGGGTGATGATCATGCTACCAACTCCCCTCCTCCATTGTCTTCTGGGGATCTGGGGCACGCATGCACGCTCCCCCAGTGTGACCTATAAGCCACAGATCTGGGGCTTGAACTGTGGTCCTGAAGTGGTTTTGGAATCGGGGCAATTTGATACCATCCAAAGGGGGTGTCTCAAGTGGCCACGATGATACTCTCCATCTCTGAAGTCCGAGGGTCAACACCGTTGACTGAGATGAACCCAGCCCCAGCCCCACCCCCACCCCGCCCCAGAAGTGGGTCACTGTCTATGGCATCTGCAAAAAGGTGCCTGGAGAACCCAAGAATGCTCTCCGCCATGTCCCTCTGTCCTGGTCACTCTGCACACAGAGAAGATGAGGTGCAGGGTGGGACAGGAAGCGCTTGCAGAAGAAACTTCAGAATCCTCCATGTGGAGGTCTTGGGGACAAATGAGTTCGATCTTCGTTAAGTTGGCGGGGTCACCAGCGGGGTCTCTCCTGGTCGCTCCTGGTTCTCATGGACCCCTGGGAATCTGGAATGAGGCTTTCAGGGCGAGAAGCAGGAGGGGGGGGGTAGACATCTTGGGGCCTGGGTGCAAGGGGCCTGGAGGGACTTCAGGAGACCATCTGGGGAGGCTCTCTGCCTTTGGAAAGATGAGGTATTGAGGCAGGAGAAAGCTAGAAATGGGAGCGGGCCAGGGGGCTGGAGCATCTGCTATGGGGCTAGACAGGAAAGCAGACCAGGGCAGAAAACTCCCCTCTGGAGGAGACGTGGGGAGATATCCAGTACAGGATGTAGAGCTGATAGCCGATGATGTGAACTGGTGGGCCCAGCCAGTGGGGCGAAAGCCATCGTGAGCCTACCCAGTGACCAATCGACGCAGCCCCGGCTAAGGAATCATACCCCGTGGAAAGCAATTACTGGGGACCTCGAGACACTCTGTCTTGCATTCGGGCTGCTCCTACTGCTCGGGAGTGTGCTTTGACTTTTACTTAATAAGCTATCCTTCTGGGACCAGCAGTTAGCGTAATGGCTGTCGCTGGACTCCCACGTAGTCGATCGCGGTTCACGTCCCCGACCCAGTGGCCTAAAACTCACGCTAAGCATGTGTGCGTGCGTGTCCAAGATCCCGAGAGGAGAATGGAGGAGAAGGGATTGTGGCGTGGCCATCCCCCATGGGGGGTGATTTCTCACTTTCTGTCTCTCCGTCTGTCTCTGTCTGGCGAGCGCATGCGCCCTATGGCAAAGAAAAAAAAAAAAAAGCTATCCTTCCCTTTCAGGATTGGTGTTTCTCATTCAATTCTTTGTCCAAACACCAAGAACCTGAATAGCCACCCCTCCATAGTTTTATCATCCACCCCCTTTTATGGGTGAGGAAACTGAGTCTCAGCAAGATCAAGTGATTACACAAAGGGACAGAACTTTTAAAGATGGGTGTGTGTCGGGAGTGACCCTGGGGGGAGGTGACAAACCCCTGTCTACAACCCCAAGGAGGTGTGCTGTTCCCACTCCAGCGTGGCTCATCGATGGCGTTTCCCCACTCAGAGAAGGTCTGAGAACTCAGTCAAGGCCTAACTGCTCCCCTGTGTCTCCAGCACCCCCCTGGTCCCACATGGTATCCTGGACAGTTCATCTCCTCCAAGGAGCTCCCAGCGAAGTAAGAGGCTGGGCAGTCATTGGAGGGATTTGGGCTAAATATGAGATGACATCCTGGTTATAGAATCGGGGAGCGAGTGATTGAAGGAGAGTAAAGGGCACATTCGATCCCTAGGAAGCCCAGGACTGTGGCTGGAAGCTCCTTAGGCCAGGAGGCCGTAATACCCAGTGGAGTCTCGGTAAGGTGCCATACACAGACTGCCCAGTGAGAGAGCCGTGTCCCCCTCCACCTCGCCTCCCTGTGGCACCCAGTGAACACCAGATCAGCAGTGACTTGCACCACCTAGCCAGGTCCCCCGACTCCAGGAGCTGGGCGTGGGCCCCTAAGAGTAGGGTTCCCACCTCCAAGCTGCGCCAACAGCCCAGCCTTGCAGGCCTGGCTATTTTGCATAGCTTTGGCAGCACTGGGGTGTGAGTTTGCCCGGGAGCAATTCTCTGGGTGAGAGAGGTGGAAGTGCAGAACTGTCCAAGCAGGATTTTTCACTTCTGCCTGGCAAACAATGCAGGGAATGGGCATGCGCAGCAGAGAGCCCCGCCCCTCCCACTCAGGCTACGCTACGCTCCTCACCAGCTCGCTCAGCTTCCCAGCGTACCCGTGTGACTTCCAGGGCCCTCTGTGACCACAGGGCATCTGGCTGGCACTTCTTGGAGAGCAATGATGAAGGCACCAGGACTTGGGAGGGCTCCCGAGCAGCCAGTCACCAGAGCAAACCAGAAGACTCCCAGTGTGGTCATTTAGCCCAGTCAAAATGAGTTATTTTCTGGGACCCTCCCCACCCCCCCAAAAAAACCACGATGCCTACCTTTTTTGTTCATTGAAAGCCCACTAAGAGACTAGGAAGTGTGGTCCAATGGTCACAGCTCTGCAGAGAACACATTGGAAGCTGGGCTCTAGGGTGACTTCAAAGGCTGCTTCATGCCCGACTTTGGGCACATGGGCTTAGTCTCTGTGCCTTCAATGTCCCGTAAACATCAAGATGAAACCTTTCTATTCCCATTCCTGCCCCTCCTTTCTTGGGAACATGGAAATGCCCTGGAGAAACCAAGTGCCAGGCCAGGCCACAGGAGCACCCAGGATGGCTGCCGGAGGAGCACGGTTAGGAGTGGAGGCCTTCAGTTCCAGTCTCCACCCCTGAGTGGCACAGCAAGTGTGGGGACGTTACGTCAAGCCATGCCGGGCAGACGTCGGCAGGGGATCGCGATACCCTTTCCTGGAACTCAGTGCTCTGTGATGATCAGAATTGAAGACCCCCCCACAATCCTACCCCAGGACTGGGGACTGCCCAGGTTACCCCCATCTCTGTCTGTGGGTTGGGGGACAGAGGTTCCATGATTTAAGCTTTCTGTCTCTGCCCTTAGGGGAAAGGATGGCAGAGTCTACGCGGCCAATGTCAGCGCTTCCTGTGATGTGGACGATGTAGAGACCGCGCAATGCAGAGAGTGCTCCGATGATCTCCCTCCACCATCAAGGTCACGAAAGCAAACCCATGAGCAGCAGGAGTCTGGGGCCAGGCCACAGGAGACAGAGGTGTCTGAGGGCCTCCTCTGTGCAAGAGAAGCCCAGCACCGCCCAGCTCCCGCCGCAGTTCCCGCCGCAGTTCCATGCCATTCTCTGATAAAGGAGAGGCTTCTCCCCAGTGCCTCCTAGTTTGCTGGTAAGTACAACCCACATCCGTGTGTGCTGGAGACGGGGCTCTCTGGGACCCGCACGTGCTGCCCCTCCATCTCCTGCTGGCTGCACGCCAACACTGTGGTCACCACCAGGGACTGACATGACCACACAGTTGGGGCCATGAGAAGGAGCCACCTGGGCAGACAGCACCAGGTTCTGGAGAAAGTGCTGGCTGGCCCTCCACTGTGACAAAGGATGGGCCAGGAGATCCAAGTTCCCCATCAAAATCTCGACTCATAGTCCCCTGACTCTGACGAAACCATAAACTCCCATCTTCAAAGGGAGTTAAATCAGCTCACTTAAACAGGGCTCTGTTCTGGGCACACCTGTAAGCATGGCCCAGAGAAGCACCCAGCTGCCACTTCCGCATCAGAGCTGCCGGAGGGGACCACGGGAACACTCACCTTGGACGCGCCACTCACAGTTCGGGAAACTGAGTCCCAGAGAGGACAGTGGTGAGCTAAAGGTCACACAGGCGACCAATGGCAAAGCAGGAGCAAAGCCCCAGAGGTCCAATGCTCAGACCACCTGTTTCCATGATAGTCATAAGGCTCACTAGTCATTTATTCACTGAGTGAGTGAGTGAGTTAGTTAGTTTGCTACAGGGCTGTGTGCTTACTAAAGAGGAGATGAGAAATCACCTCCCCAGGGGGGACGGCCATGCTACAATCCTTTCTCCTCCATTCTCCTTCTGAGATTTGTGGGCATGCATGCACATGCACCTGGCATGATTTTCAAGCTGCCAGATCTGGGACTCGAACTATGCAGTCAGCCATGTGGTTTCCAGCCATACTACTTGCTGTGCCCATGAGGCTCTTTAAATACCAATTCCAGATCAGTGCCTGCCCCAGCCCTGCTCTAGCCTTCCCAGGGGAAGGGGTCCAGAGAGGTCCAAGGTTAATAAGAGATTGAGGGACTCCATCCTAGCCATCTTCCCAGGGCTGAGGGAAGTGGGGGTGAGAAAAGGCCAGGAGAGAAAGAGCAGGAGGAGCCACTGGGAGGAGAGGGAGCTGGACTCCAGCTCTCATGTGGGCACAAAGATGCCCTTTGTGCAGCTCAGAGGGACATGTGCCGAGCGAGGAAGCCTGGCTGGGAGAGGCTACCTCACGTCCCAGAACAGCACGCACTTTCGAAAGCTGCTTCAGGTCGCTTCTGTTTCACTCATTCCTCATGACTCATCTTACAGATAAGGACACTGAGGTTGGAAGAGGGTAAGTAAGTGGCCAAGGTCAGGGCGCCAGACTGGAAGTAAGGAGCTCGGATCTCCACGCTCTGGCTCTGAGGCTCCAGGACTTGCCAGAGGCGTGCACCGCTCACAGTTGCCCTTACAGGCCAGCACACTTCTGGCCACCTTGGATTCAGTCACCGCCCTCCTGTGAGGTCTGCAGGGCCAGAGTGTTAGAGCCTCTGTTTTACCAGTGAGTGCACAGGGGCTCAGAGAGGTTGGGATGTCATCAGACGTCCCGAGCGGAGATACCCTGTCCTTTCCGTCAGTCCCGCGTTGTAACACCTCCAGCTTTTCACTAGCCTCTCCTCTCTCAAACCTGTGTGCCCAGGGCTGGGAATGCACTCAGGGGCCCAGGGGCCTGGAGAAGAAGGAGCAGAAACACTTGCAGAGGAGCTAGCCCTGCTCTGGGAGGCCCAGGTCCAAGGACCCCATGCTAGGATCACAGAGACCCCTTGAAAGTAAGAACCGGAGGGCACAGCACCCTCCAGATGCAGCAGTGGGTGGCCTGGTTCTGGGCCACTTCCGAGCAAAAGGGTGGGGGAGAAGGGAGGCTTCACCTAATGTAACAGCAAAAATGACTAAAGAAAAGGGCACCGGACCAGCTTCGGGGGTTCGGGGGCGGGGCAGGGAAAAGGGCTTCTAAAGAAACGTGGGTCTTAAACTCCCGCTGTGACCTTGGGAAAGTCCTTCCCCTTCTCTGACCCAAGTCTCCTCCCCCATAAAATAGGAGAGCAGGGTGAGATCAGAGGGCTCTCGGGCACTCTGGCAGCGGAACACGGTGCTCAATAATAGGGACTAATTAGTAGCTGACATCCATTGAGCGTTTATTACGCACCAGGCTTTGTAGTCAAGGTTTTACACACAGGACGGCATTTAACACGCACAGCCACCCCGTGAGTAGGTGTTCTTATTAGCTCCAGTTTACAGAGGAGGACCCTTGAGGCTCAGCGTGGTTAATCCACTTGCCCAAGGTTACCGATGAATAAACCACAGAGTAGAAACTCCAGTCCACATCTACCTACCTACCAGCAAAGGCTGGCCACCTACACCGGTTATCCCGGGATCGAACCTCGTATGGAGTTGCTACGGAAACTCAAGGGCAAGGGGACCTTTAGATTTTCCGGAATTATAGGTATCATTGAGTCTCAGTGAGTCCGTCCCGCTGCTCCTTCTCCGGCCACTTCCCTATTTCCTGAGACGTGCAAACAAGCTGGGTCAGGACCCACAGAAGGCACCAGGAGGGCTGGAGGATGGATGTGTCTGCCTGGGCACACTCCGGGGGGATGCTGCTTGGCGCTGCGTGGCTTTGCAGCTGTTCGTGGCGCCTGTCCCCGAAGCATGCGTGTGTGGATACAGCAGTGTGCTCGCTGTCAGGGCCCAGTCCTTACTGCTGACCGCAGTGCCCTGGGGTGGCTGTGGGGTCACCGCCCCACCCTGCAGGCTCTTTGTCCTCCTGGTACTAAGCACGGCAGTGGGATTGCTATCAGGCAGACCCTGTTCTAAGCACTTCACACCGATGTCGATCATTACCCTCATCTTACAGGCGTGGAAACTGAGCAGAGCCTTGAAGTGACCACTCCAAGGCAAGATTTGACTGGGGAGTGGGAGAGCCCTTCCTAACGTATTGGGGTGCAGCAATGCCCATCAAAGAACTGTACGAATACAGGGTGCGAGAAGGATGGAGTGTGCTCCCAGACCACCATCAAGTTCAGACCTTCATCCCATGTGCAAGCTCAAGCCCAAAGAAGGGAGGGGATAGCATCAGCAGGTGGCATGGCAGTTAAGGCACAGGATCCCACATGGCTGGCTGCACAGTTGAGTCCCAGATGTGAGGGCTTGATAACCACCCCAGGTGCATGTGCATGCATGCTCAAAATCCCTAGAGGACAACAGAGAAGGGATTGCTGTGGTCATCCCCCTGGGGGTGACTTCTCACTTTCCCTCTCTCTGTCTCTCTTTGGTGAGTGCATCATCCTATAGCAAAAACTGAAAGAAAAATTAAAAAGACGGGAAGGGACTGGCTAAGCTCACAGGCTGGGGTAAAGATGAGTCCAGAACCCATGATCCGCACATTTCCTGAGCCAAACCAGAAAGTACGCAGATTATTTCTCCAGTTCCAAGAAAGAAAAACAGTGGACTAGCTGGTGGTCACCAGAGGGACGCAGGTCTGAGCCCAGGACTAGAATGCCCTCAGTGGCCCTCACCCGTGAGCTCCAACCCCCTCAGGAGCTGAGCCCAGGTGCAGGAGGGGGTAGAGCCCAGAGCAGATGAGATAACTCCCAGCAGTCTCCAGGCCTGCGGACCTGGGGTGGGAGGATTGCTCCCCTAGATAACTCTGAGCCCTGGAGCCTACCTTTGCCAGCCGGCTTAACCCCTTTAGTCCAGGCTTCCCTCCTGAAGAAAACCTTAATCATCCTCATTTGAATTTCAAATGACCTCTCCCTTCTCCCCCTCCCCACCCCAACAGGCTTTGAGGCAGGGATATGGAAATTCACCCTGCAGTATGGAAATCATCGCCCTATGCAAATTGGGAGCTGAGACCCCATCGTCATAGCAACCACCCGGTTTTCTTTCCTTTCTGCACCTCTCTGGGCTCCCTGGCTTAAGTATTCCTCCCTCCTGCCTAAGCAGTCGGGAGGGGAAGGGGGGCATGCTCCCAGCTGGGGGCCTTGCTCTGACCTACCCAGTGAAGGTGACACATCCCTAACTGAGGTGCCCAGCGGAACCCAGACCAGCCAGGCCACCTGCCCGCACCTTGCACAAACCCGGTTTGGCTTAGCCACGCGTGGGTCACTGCTGACGTCCAGGCTGGGCTAGACCAAGGATGGGCTAGCTGCTGGTGGTGGTGGGCAGAGGAGAGTTCTGGACTCTAGGGGACACAGCAAAGCCCCCAGAGCTGGCAGCAGGAGAAGGGAGACCTGGGGGGCTTGGATAGTGCCCGTGGTGGGAGATGAAAGGCCCCGCGTAGAGCATGTATGGAAAATGCCATGCAAATGAACACCTATTATTTTCTGAGTCAACAACGGCACTGGTGCTTTTGGGGCGATGCCCGCAGCTCTGTTTCCCATGGCTCCTGGCTTGGCACGAAGGTTTGCATCCCTGAGTTTCCCAGGGTCCTGCTGCTATGGAGAGCTTCCACCAGTGAGTTCGCCAGTCCGTGGAGAACCCAGGTGGGCGCTATGAGCTATGAGTGGTCGAAGCCTCTAGAAATGTGACTGGGGCCGTTCTGAGGGCTTCAGTGATGCTCCAATCCTGCCCTGCCCTGTTCTGCAAGACCCTCAGGTTCAAATGAGGGGGTATAGCCCTGCAGTGTGAACTCATCGGCTTCCCTTCCAAGTCCACTCAGCTCAGCTGAGTCTGCCCCTCTTCCCCCAAACCAAAGGCTGTGGGAGTGGGGTCAGGGAGAGGCAGGACCTACTGCTCCTGGTTCCTCTCCTCTGCAGCAAGGCCTAGGAGTGGGTCCTTCTAGATGAGCCCTTCCACCGGGACATGGGTTAAATATGGGAGACCCCTAGCAAGTGTGGGCCTGAATGCCACTTCCCATCTCCCCTGCCTGGCTGTGAATTCACAGCCCCTAGAGGACCCTAGCCTGCTTTTTTTATTTTTTTCCAATTTATTTTTCTAAAAAGTACATGTGCTCATTGGAGAAAGAGAGACAGAGAGAGAGAAAGCACCCCTCAGGGTGATGGCCATACTGTAATCCCTTTTTCACCTCCTCTTGGGATTTGGGGCATGCCTACACATGTGCCTGGCATGCTTTTCTTTCAAGCTGCTGGTCCGGGACTCGAACCACATAATTGATCACATGGGATCCAGCTGTCCTGACCACTATGCCACCAGCTAGCCCCCACAGCCTGCCTTTGAAGGGACAACCTGAACCAGAAAGGAAGATGGCCAGTGGGTGGGTGTGCTCCCTGCCCCAGGGTTTGGAGGTCAGATTTTCATGAGTACATCTGTGTCCGTCTGTCTGCATGTGTGCTTGTGCAGACAGCGCAGGACAGATTTAACTGGTCTGGTCCCCAGGTTTGGGTTTTCCTCAAGCCCCTAAGACTTACCCTAATTTGCTTGCTCGCATTGTCCTAATTGTTTCTCAAGGAGCTTGGGCCCAAGAGACAGAAAGCATTTACTAACAACAACAGCTTGGGGGTGGGACGCCTGCAGTTTTGGGGGCCATAGTGAAGGGCTGAGGCTCAGGACACTGCAGTGGCTGGAGTCGGGACACTGCATAGTGCCCAGTCTCCCAGGCTGTCGTGTGGGGATTACCAGTGCACCCTTGCTGGCAAAAGGCAAACTGGGACCTTCTTCCCCTGCTGGGTCTCCCATCACCACCACCCTGCCACCAAGATCTTCAGAGTGGGAGAGAGAGGGGCACCAAGGAGGTCGTCAGAAGACACACCCAGGGTCATGGGCCAGGAGATGGCCCAGCGTGTTAACACCACTGGACCCACATGGGAAAGATCCTGGGTTCATGTCCTGAGACCTTCCTGTGCATGCCGTGAGCACATGTGTGAGCTGGGCCAGCTGGGGCTGGGGTTGGACCATGGCGTGGGGGCCTTCTTGGGGGTTGCTCCCCTCTCATGCCATAAATAAATAAAAACACTTAAAAAAAAAAAAGAAAGAAAGAAAGAAAGGAAGACAAGGAGAAGACCAGGGTCTGCTACCAGTGTTGGTGGAATGCTGGTAGAATGCCAAAGGAAAGGGACATTCTTTTTTTTTTTTTCTTTTTTCTGGAGAGGTTTTTGCTATAGGGCACCTGCACTCACCAGAAAGACAGAAATCCAGAAACCACCCCAAGAGGGGATGGCCACGCTGCACTCCCTTCTCCTCCATTTTCCTCCCAGGATCTTGGGCACACACACACATGACATGAGTTTAAGCCATCAGGTCCAGGACTTGAACCGTGGTCCAGTGACATAGCCATTAAGCCAACTGCTGGTCCCAAAAGGGACGTTCTTACACAGGATGCAGGCACCTCTGAGGCAGTGCGAACCACTGAGACCAAACACAAGGCACCTTCGGAAAGTTCATGGAAATGGAATTCCAGTACCAGTTTATTTTGGTGCAAACATCTTTGGTACGAAACCATCCGATGGGTAGTGTTTTCATGATATGCCTTTCCCATGAACTTTTTGAAGACATACCAACAATGAGAGTAAGACTTCAGAACTGTGAATAGCACATCCAGGCAGGTGATCCGTGGGGTCGTGCTGCTGACCTGGACATGGAGCGGTGTGGGTGCCGCGGACCGTGAGTGGTGGGTTAGACTCCGTACTTGTGTATGGCGGGGCCAGGCACTGACCTGCGACAACTGGCCCTCCACCCCAGATTACTTGAAAAGCTATTGTCCTGAGCATGACCCCTGAAGAACTAAGGGGTGCTCTGGGTGGTAAAGACAGCTCATGGATGGCCCCCCATGGGGTTGTCTCACTTTTGTCCCCTCAGGTTGGAGAGAAAGGGAGCCCTTGTTCTTCTGGGTCACAGAGAGGACAACTGCTTTAGGAGACTTCCAGATGGAGGGAATGGCACCAGGCAGGACCGACCCAGCCACGCTGGCCCATTGGAGCTGTTAGGTCCTGCCCTGTCTACGTGCGGGTCGTGATGGGAATCGGGGATGGAAGGGGTCTGTGTGCGAGTCGTGCTCAGGTGTGGCACTGCCGCTGCACCTGTTTCATTTGCTCAGGTTCTCTGAGCACTAGAGGCAGCCGGGCAGTCCCGGTGCTGGCACACAGAGCCACTATCCGAAGCCTGAGTGGTGAAGCCGTACCTTCTAAGTTCCCTGTCGGAAACCAGAAACAGGCGGCGTGAAAGCTGCTCTTTGGGCAGACCGGAACAGGGCATAAGGGGCTTGTGCTGAAGCACGAGGGTCTTAGGTGAGAGATAAGAAAGAACCCCGGGGCAGAGGATCGGTCCTACAAGAGCAGGTAGTCAAGGGGAGTTGTAGGGTTGGCTTTTCCTAGAGGTGGGAGACTGATGTGAAAGATAAATGTCGAACAGGACATTCTCTCCTGTTCCAAAGGAAGAGAGGCATGGACAGGGTGTCCTCGGAACCTCCTATCCTTAGGAATTCACACGTCCCCTCCATGCTGGAAGGCTGTATTTTTCATTCTTCTCTTCCAGACAGGTGAGGGGTGGAGCTGGTAGACTGAGGCTTGGACCCTCGTTCTAAGGGGTATGTGTGTATGGTGCCACACAGTTGTCAAAGTGCTGTCACACCCACCATGTCATTTAATCATGGAAAGGAAACAGTCATCAAGAGGACACCCTTTGGGGCCAGATGGTGGCATGGTGGCAAAATGTTATTCTTTTCAAGGCTGGTCCATAGGGAAGAGTTCAGAGACCTCCTTGGGCATGCCTGGCACATGGGCACTAGTGATCCAGATGGCTGAGGCTGGGACGGATGGTGTGGTCAAGATCCCATTAGGGGTGCTGTCTCTCTGTCTCTGTCTCTCTCACTCATAGAAGAAATGGATATATAAACTTCAAAAAACTAGGAGACTTTGGGGTCAGCCAGTGGTATGGTGAATAAGGCCGCTGGGTTCCATATGGCCAGTTGTGTGGTGTAAGTCTCAGACCCAGTGACTGAGAACACACCAGGCATGTGTGTGGTCATGCCCAACATCCCCAGAGGATGCTGGAGGAGAAGGGATTGTGGTATGGTCATCCCCCTTGGACAGTGTTTTCTCTCTTTCTTTCTCTCCCCAGCAAGTGCACAAGCCCTATAGCATACTACCTAAAAAAATAAAAATAAATAAATTTTTTTAAAAAGGAGACTCTACTGCGCCTACTCCTGTCCTCTGTCATCTAAAGAGGGGTTTTATTAATTTGGATGGAAAGTCACGTTCATCTGTAAAAGTCCTCTCCTGTTCCTTGCTGGAACCTCAACTAGGTTACAACCCTCAGCGTGTTTTCTTGGGGACTCAGTTGGGTGGGGACAGTGAGGCTCAGGAACTACGAGACGGGATTTCTGGCCTTTGGTCAGCATTTCATTCTTTCTCTGGGACCTTCTGAGAACATAAGCCTCTCTGCGCCTCAGTTATGCTCCACCCCCATAAAATTATGTCCACTCCTTCTTAAAGCCAGTCTGGAAGTGCCTAGAGTTAAGAATCAAAACTTTCTGGGGCTGGCAGGTGGTTAATGGCATTGGACTCCCACATGCCCGACAACGATTTAAGTCCCAGATCTGGCGACTTGCTGTCTCACTTTCCCTCTCTCTCCCTCTCACTTTGTCCCTCTCTGGTCAAATTAAAATAAATAAACAAATAAAGTAAAATAATAATAATAATAATAATAATAATAAAGAATCAAGACTTTCTGGAAAGAGTCCCAAAAAGCTTGCTCACCCTGGTGGTCCTTCTGGAGGGTGGGACAGGTGTTAGTCATCCCATGACCCAAACAGGACAAGTGAGGCCAGAGAGGATGCACAGCAGGAAGGATGCCTGACAAAGCCCAGCTGGACTTGCATCTAGTACCCCACTTTCTTCCCCAGGGCTCCCCTTTTGGGGTCTCCCCTCCCAGACAGCTGACCAGGGCCAGGGTACCAAGGTGGGGCTGCACTGTGATCTGGGTTTGGAACCCACTTCACGCCCCCTGTTAAAGGCCCACTGAGTCTGCAGGGGTGAGAGATCTACTGAGGGAGGCTGGACCAGGACTGAGGAGGGAGCCAGGTTTTCAGCCTCCACAGTGCCGGGGGGAGGAAGTTGACCCTAGCCCTTCTCAGCTCTTCCCCAGCACGGGTTGGCCCTAGGCTTCTGCTTCTTAGACTAGATCAAGCTCCCTCCAGAGGCTTTGGCTCCCTGCCACCCGCCCTCTGCCACCCTCTGGAATGCTGGCGTCTCCCCTGTCGCTGCCACTCTCATGCCCTGTGTCCTTGGTTCTCGGTGTTGGCCTCACCACCGTCTTCAGGTAGAAAGTCACAGGAAAGGCCCAGCCTTCTGTCATCAGCTAGTCTGAGACCTTGGGTAACCCCGTGAGCGCTCCTTCCCATCACCAGCCTCCACTTCCTCATCCGTGAAGAATACCTATTCTCACGGAGCTGCTGTGAAGGCCATCATGGGCTCCAGAGCGCTCACGGCCCTGTTGGCCCCGCTGTTCTCACGACTGGATTCCTGCACGGGAGGAGGATGCTTCTCCTTGGCCTTTCAGAGCCCAGGGCCTGACACAGGCGTGCTCAATAGATACTGGCTCTGGGACAACCAGCTAGGTCAGAGGGGAGCCGAAACAGAGAGGCTGGGGGTACCGGGTGGAGGGAGTGCGCAGCCCCCAGAAACCCACACCAGTGCAAGATGTGGAGAGAGAGGGGAGAGGATTTTTTTTTTAAGAGTTTTTTTTTTTTTTTTTTCTATAAGGTGCGTGCGTTCGCCAGAAAGACAGAGAGATAGAAAGCAATCCCTTCTCCTCTATTCTCCTCTTGGGATCTTGGGCACGCATGCCCATGCGCCCGGCGTGAGTTCAAGCCACCGGGTCCAGGACTCGAACCGCAGTCGACTACATGGGAGTTCAGCGACATAGCCATTATGCTAACTGCTGGTCCCAGAGAGGGGAGAGGATTTTGAAGAGCAGAATTAGGCACTATCTTTTAAAAGTCAGCCTAGAGATGATATAGACTAAGCCCCTGCTTTATGGAGAAGAAAATTAAGGTCCATGTAGGCACATGCTTGCCAAAATCATATGCAGGGAGTTAATGGCAGACCCGAGACGAGAACCTGCTGGAGCCGGCAGGTGGCGTCATGGTCAGGCGCTGGACTCCCACATGGTCCATTGCTGTTTGAGTCCCAGACCTGGCAGCTTGAAACTCACACTGGCACGTGTGTGTGCATGCCCCAAATCCCAGGAAGAGCATGAAGGAGGGATTGCGGCGTGGCCATCCTCCCTGGGGGTTGTTTTCTCTCTTTCTCTTGGTCTCTCTGGAGAGTGCACATGCCCTATAGTAAAAATCTCTCTTTCTAAAAACAAAACAAAACAAAAAACCTGTGGAAGTCAGGCAGGCCGGGTTTTGATTGTTGATTACAAGCTGTGAGAGCTCTGGGCAGTTTAGTTCCCCTTTAAGTTACAATCTCTTCATCAGTAGCAGTTAAAATGGGGATAAGAATGCCTCTGTCTCAGAGGCTTGCTGTAAGAATGAACTGAAGGGCTGGCAGGTGGCATAGTGATTAAGGGGGCTGAACTCTCACATGATTGACCATGGTTTGAGTCCCAGACCTGGCAGCTTACTTTCTCACTTTCCATCTCATTACCTCTCTTTGGTCAACTTCAAAACCATATAAAATAAAATAACAAAATAATGGCAATGAATAAAATTAAATTAAATAATTAAAAAAAAATAATAAAAGAATGAGGGGCTGGCAGGAGGCGCAGTGGTTAAAGGCGCTGGACTGCCGCATGGCCAGCTGTGGTTTGAATCCCAGACCTGATGGCATGCTTTCTCACTATTTTTCTCTCTCTCTCTCTCTAGCTCAGTCATTCTCTGGTCAAATTAAAAATAAATAAGTTGAATAAAATAATTCTTTAAAAAGAAAAGAATGAAATGAGATGTTGAACGTAAAGTTGGCACATGTGCCCGGGAAGGGAGGAGGCTCCCCACACATTATGGTCTGCCAGCCCTCCCTCCTAAGCCCTCTGTTTGTTCCTCGTTTGTGACAGGTATGATGTGACTAGTGAGATCTGCAGTCACAGGGTGAGGGCCAGACCGCGCACAGCAGCGAACATGACACTGCAAGGCAGTCCCACACGCGGGCAGTTCCCAGCCCAAGTCCAGGGGCCTCCCTGAGTCTGCTGGGCACCCTTGGCCCGTGATCCCGGGGAGGCTGACTGTGGGGGGCAGGCTACAGTGTCAGGACCTACTGGGGGTGCACTCTATCTTTGTCTCTTTTACTCGTGGAAGAAAGAAAGAAAGAAACTTACAGAAAAAGCTATAGGGTTTGCTGCATGGGTTTGGACGTTGTCAGTTACAAGCCTGGGGGATTTTTATTTTTATTTCTTTCACGTTTTTGTCACAGAGCATGTGCACTCGCTAGAGAGAGGGAAAGTGAGAAATCACCTTCCTGGGGAACTGGCTATGCCACAGTCCCATTCTCGGAATATGCCCTTCAGCAACACACAAATATAGAGAAATAATAACAATACAGACATGCATACATCCACGTGATTTTCTTTTTCTTTTCAAAAAAATAATTATTAGTTTAATTTTATTTCGAATTATTATCCGGGACTTGAAACACAGTTGGCCATGGGGGAGTCCAGTGCCTTAACCACCACACCACCCTAACCCAACCCTAACCCTATCCTCTAGGCCTGGGGGGTTTAAAATGTTTTATCAATCACTTAACTGAGAACAGAAAAAAGTCATCAGCCCCCAAAGTGAAGGAAAGATGACAGCAGGCAGGGAGGCCAATGGGAGGGCAGAACTGATAGGTCAGAAATCTAGAGAGGGCAGGCTGGCTCCAGTTGTCCAAGATGAGGCGGGAAGAGCGCTGGCTAGAGGCCGGAGCCTTCTCTGTCCCTAAGGCTGCCACAGACCCTCTGAGGTCTCAGCAGTTGATTCACGGCCCTTGGTGCCCTCACAGGCCTCAGAAATGGCAGGGCCATGTCTCTGCCAACCAGGAGTTTGGTGCCCAGGTCTGAGCAGGCCCTCCTGGCCAGGGCGGCGGGGAAATCCACTCCCTTTCCCAGCTCTACTTCTTGTGCCCCTGGGGGATTTCACACAGCGGGAGGGTGCTCTCAAGGAGCTGGAGCTTTCTAGGTCACCTTTGTTTATAGTTCCTTTAAAACCCAAGACAAACCACCCCTTAATTCATGCCGTGTTGGGACGGTGAATCTGTCTTTTAAAAATCCAAAAGAAGCCATTAAACAGAGTTGGTAACCACTGTGACTCATAATAAGCTCTCTTCTCTGTAAAAAAAAATGAGTCAGAACGACTTTCCAGGAAGTTTGGTTACTTTAATTAGCTACCTCTTTCTTCTTGCCCTTAAAACACGCACGGATTTGAGGATCGCCTGAGTGTTGATGCTACCAGCCATGGAGCCCAGGAGGAAGGGCCGGTGGGGGTGGTCGTGGCCCAGCAGCCCTGTCTCCTCAGAGCAGAGAAGGGCCCACACAGGGCCCCTTCTTGAAGGGTGAGGAGCACACCCAAGCTTGGGCTGACCCACTTGGCCTCAGCAAGGGAGGAAGGGTGTCCTGGCCACCTGGTCTCAGCAGTGACCCCATTCTGAATATTACAGAATCGGTCTTCATGATGCATTAGGGCTGCCTCGTGCCAACCATCTCAAGCAACTCTTGGCCCACTCTGTCAGGTGGGCATGGACGTCCCCTTTTACAGAAGAGCTGAGGCGAGCTCAGGCTGGACAGCCAGCCAGCCACAGAGCTGTGAATTGTATCCCAGGTGCGCTGGGTCGACGTCCATTCTCTTCAAAGGCCGTCTGTGCCTGCCTCCTGGGGAGGTGAAATGCCTGGTCTAAGTGACACCCTAAGGTCATGTATTAAATTGGCAGTAACCCTGGATGACAGTCAGGTTCCGAGGTCCTAGGTGGATCCAGATTCTTTCTCCCTTAGCCTACTCTCTACCTAGCTCCCAGGCACAGTCCCAGAAGAGGAAACCAAATTCGCTCAGACCATCCCAAACATGAACCTCTGAACTCCCAGCCAGGACCCGGGCCCGCCCGTTCCCAGCTCTCCTCTCAGGGTGCTCTGTGCCTCATTCCCACTCCTACCCTGACTTGGTCATGATGACTAATAACAGAACACCAGTGCGAGCTCCCCAGCCCAGCTGCAGGGGTGTGGCGATCGCTTGGCACTCTGCAACGCTGGGAGCCACGTGAAAGATCGGAGTTTGCTTCCCAGGTTGACTTGTGCATGCCAGGGACACGTGCCCATCACCCTGGCTATCTGGAAATGGGGAGATCGCGTCATGAGACCCTGTTGAGAGTGCTTCTCCCTCTCCCTCTTTCTCAGGAAATAAATAAATTAATTAAATAAAAACCATATAGTGTATGGGTTGGCCCTACGGCCTAATGGTTAAGGGAGCTAGAACTCACATGGCCAACTATGTGGTTCAAGTCCCAAAGTTGGAGGCTTGAAAGCCATGCCAGTGCGTGTGCGTGTGCACACATGTCCCAACTCCCTGGGCACTTAAGCCAGAGATGGAGGAGAAGGGATTATGGCGTGACCACACCCTATGGGGAGTGCTTGCTCTCTCTCTCCCTGCGGCTCTCTTTCTCTCTGGCAAGCACATATGCCCTTCGGCAACACACAAATATAGAGAAATAATAACAATACAGACATGCATACATCCACATGGTGTGATCTTCCCACCTAGACACGCTCTTAGCTGCGTCCCCACATACTTGAGGCAATAGGGCCCAGGTGAGGGCTGCCTCCAGCCAGTGTGCTTCCAGAGCAAGGGCAGCCAGCTTCTCGGGATCAGGCTTCAAGACTGACTTTTCCCTTGGGAAGAGTCTCAGTGCTGGGACTGGGCCCACTGCCCTCCAGATGAATAGATTTTAAAGCCATGTTTGGTTTCTTTCTTTCCTTTTTTTTGGAGAGATTTTTGCCATAGAGCGCGTGCGCTCGCCAGACAAACAGACAGACAGAGAGACAGAAAGTGAGAAATCACCCCCCGGGGGGATGGCCACGCCGCAATCCTTTCTCCATTCTCCTCTTGGGATCTTGGGCATGCACGCACACGTGCCCGGTGTGAGTTTTAAGCCACTGGGTCTAGGACGTGAACCGCGGTTGACTACATGGGAGTCCAGCGACTTAGCCATTATGCTAACTGCTGGTCCCCAAGCCATGCTTGGTTTCTTGAGATGAGAGGAAAGGTTCTTCTCAAGTGGGAAGAATGGGTACCCCCATCCAAAGACCCTTACTCAGTTCATAAATCAACTGAAAAATTAGAGTACCTGGCCCACACTCTCCTTAGTGTAGCTATCTCTGTACACACAGTAAAGACTATGGGACCAGCAGGTGGCATAGTAGTTAAGGTGCTACACTCCCTTGTGGTCGACCATGGTTTGAATCCTGGACCCAGCAGCTTGAAACTCAAGCTAGGCATGTGTATGTATGCCTGCCAAAATCCAGAGAGGAGAATGGAGGAGAAGGGATTGCAGCATGGCCATCTCCCATTGAGGGAGTAATTTCTCACTTTCTGTCTCTCTGTCTCTTCGGTAAGAGTATGTGCCTTATAGCAAAAATCTCTTAAGATAAAATACAGAAAGCCTACATATTTCTGTGTATTGTCACCTGTGCAAGAACACACTATTTCAATATTCAGTTGGGGGGACAGATCTGTGGTAAATGTGTCCTGCAGATGCCTCCCCCCCATGATCTTGTCCCTGTTTCTGGGTTTTAGCTTCAAGAATGAAACTAGACTGCTCCAGAAGACTTGGAAAAGATTTTAGCTCTGGGGGATATCGATTCTCTTCCATTCTTAATTTCTGTGTCTCTAATGATCCAGATGAAAGACTAATTGAGGTCTGGTTGGGATGCTATTAAAGTTATTTGGTGGTGTTACGATTTATACTCATCCTTCTTTAAGTTCTTTTTAATTATATGGAGCTTTCAAAGCAAGGCCTGTGTGATGGAGGTGAGAATAGAGAACTAAGGACCATTCTTCTCACCTCTCCTTTGTCCCCGTTTTCTTCACCAGGCACAGTCACCTCCGGCCACCACGCCTCCTGCTCTGGACCCATTCATCACACACGTGCACACCACTTAGAAGGCAAACACTCGCACGCAGCCTCTTTGGTTAGGTCCTGGAGTAGGACTGTTGAAAAATCTGGGTTTAAAAGACCCTGGCTCCCATCTGCTAAAGACAGGTCTGCCTTCTGCCAGTCAGTAGCCGCTGGGAGCACAGCCCGCTGCGTCCAGGGTGTTGCAGTGGCACGTCAAGAAGTGAACATCCTGAACTTTTTTGTTTTGCTTTTGTTCTTAAGGATCTAGCCCTTCCTAGCCTAGCTGCAGAGGTCCATCCCAGTGCAGACCATCATCAACCATCCCATGTCTCTGGAGAATTTCACTCCGTTCCAAGAGTGACGTTTTGGCCCGACTGGCTGAAAAACCAAACAAGAGGAGATCTGACATTGTCCGACAATTTCTGACGACTCTCTCCCATCGTCTGCCTTCCTGTTCCAATCCCCAGAAGAGAAGACCCTTACCTGGCTCCACCTGGCTGAGGGCACCGCGAGCATCCGTGGGATCAGCTACATCCCCACTCATCTTGATATCTGCAGGGAAAACACCACTGATTTTAATAACAGGTCACCATGTTTCTTGCCATGACATACGTGGCTTTAACTAAACAGCAAAGATGAATGTGTAATTACAACCACCATCAGACTTTCAAATTCCTGATTCCTGAACATACAACCATTAGAATATTCATAAGCTTGGGGGCCATCTCCCCTCCTCTCCTGCTTGCCTCCTCTCCCTGCCTTTCTTTCCCCTTCTCCAGGGCTACTGCAGGGTCTCTCACCTTTTGCATCATTCATTGCCGCTTCCTTCTATCACCAGAATTCAGATGGTAAAAAATTTAACAACGGGAGGGATGGGGGGAGTACATTTGCCATTTGCAATCTTCATTTCCTTTGGGATTTGGAGTGTTTATTTTATTTTTAAAGTGGCAAAAGAAATTGCCACCCCCTGGTACGTACACACACACACACGCACACACACACACACACACACACACACACACACACACACCTCTATGCCCCATAATCTGCCCTGGAAAGTAGAGGACCCTTAAACCAAGGCTTACCCTTCCTTACCTTTCTTTCCCAGTTCCTGCCTCTGTTCTCTGATTCTCAGGGGTCAACCCACTCTCTGGGGATCGGGCCTGAGCTCCCATGTCACCCTCTTTGGAGATTCCATTTTGGGGCGATCCTTACCTCCTCTCCTACTTCTTTAACCTGCTCAGTGGAGAAGGGATGGCAGCGGGTCAGTGGCCCCGCAGAGACAGAACACCTACACTGGCCCAGCTCAGTCCAGTGCTGCACGGGGCCTCTGCCCTGCTTCATTTCAATAAATTAAACATTTACCCATAACAGACAGCTGTCCCCACCTACGAGGCCCCTAAGTCTCCTCTCGGGTCAGCAGAGGGAAGGAAAGAGGTAACTTTGAACTAACTCAGTCTGGGCTCCTCTCCTTATTAAACCACCCAAATACTGAAGCGGTTAAAGACAGAAGAATATTTTATTCAAATCGTGTTGACCCCCACCCCCACCCTCTTCTCTGGGGCAGCACTTTAACTCTTTCACCCACAGAAAGTGAGCCGATTTGCATACTCAGCTCCCCAGCCAATCCCACGCAAGCAGGCAGTCTTCATTTGCATCAGGTAATCAGGCAGTTGGCAGTCTGGATGCCCCAGGTCTGGAGAGGATCAGGATGAGGGAAAAGGAAGGACCTCTGCCCCAGGAAAAAGGGGAGACCCCTACTTATTTCTGGGGCAAGGATGTGTGTGGCTCTGACAGAGATCTACACCTCCAGGATGCAGCGACTGTGGTGTCAAGCCTGACCGAAATGGGGAGTCCCAATGCTTTGAACCCTAAGAATACCCCGGAGAAGAAGAGGGAGCAGGGTAACCTTAAGAGTTACTGGCAGTTTGAGAACTTTTTTGAGATCTGCCAAAATGAATGACATCTTCTAAGTAAATACTCGAGGCTCTGTGCAACCATCTCTAGACATCCACACTGCACTGCATGGTCCTAGAGCTCGCAGGGGGCCAGGCCACCACACCCCACCACCCGGTCCCAGCATACTGCATGCTACATTGAGGAAGACAGGTCACGAGCCTAACCTCAGTCCTTCCTGCTGCACTTTCAAACTTTCTGTATAGTCTGCTATGCATGAATATGCAGAAAAACAGTGTGGGGAGGCCCAGCAGGTGGTGTAGTGGTTAAGGCACTAAACTCCCACATGGTCCACTGTGGTTTGAGTCCCGGATCCAGAGACTGGAAACTCATTTTGGGTACGTGTTTTGTGTGTGTGTGTGTGTGTGTGTGTGTGTGTGTGTATGTCCAAAATCCCTAGAGGAGAATAGAGGAGAAGGAATTGTGATGTGGCCATCCCTCCCCTGGGAGGTGATTGTTCACTTTCTGTCTCTTCTGTCTCTCTGTGAGCACATGAGCCCTATACTCTCGCAACCCCCCTCCCCCCCCCCAAAAAAAAAAGAAAGAAAGAAAAAGAAAAAATGGCAGTGTGGCCACTGGACACTTGCAAAGGGTTTCCGCTTTCTGCTCCAATAGAGAAAGGGGCTTCACTTGTCCTACCCTGGAGCTGGGTGTCACCTCACACAGATCTGCTCAGCTCCCATGTCACCATGGGGACTCTTCACCGGTGCTCAGAAAAAGCCCCTAGTCTTGCTGGGAAGGTGCAGGCCCAAGTTCTCTCCTGCTGCTGGTTTTAACCTGCTCTCGTAGGGCTGGAACTCAGTCTGGGTTTGGGCTTCAGACAGACTTGGATTGAATTCCAGTGTCATCACTACCTAGCTGGGGGAGGGGAGCTGGCCTCATGTTTGAATGTGAAGTTGAACATTTTCTCACCTACAAAATGGGAATATGGATGTAGACTGCTCAGGGTCATCGGGAGGATTAAATGAGATGCTGAATGAAAACTGTCTGGCACACATCCAGGCACAACGTCAGCAGCTAATATACGAACTACTGAGACAGGCACCGCGGCCTCCACGGGAGCCCCTGCCCTCCTGCCTCCCCCTCGTGCCCCTTCCTTAACCCCTGCTCCGCGTCGCTGTTCTGTCTCAGCACCACGACAGTTGTCATTTAGCTGGGAAGCATGACAACTCTCCAAAGTCTGACTTCACAGGAAAGGTGTTCACAGGGACAGGGGAGGTTACGAGGCAGCGAGGCCGGGATGATGACCGCAATCAACTTACTTCGACTCCTGACAGATAAGGAGGGAATTCTTCTCTTCACCAGAACGCTATGATTGTGACTCCAGTCTCCCCCAGACCCTTCCCCTACATGTTGCACACACGGGGCCAGCAGATTCGTAATGGTTATGTCGCTGGACTCCTGTGGTTCGAGTCTTGGACCTGGCGGCTTAAAACATGCTGTGCGCGTATGCACATGTGCCCAAAATCCAGAGAGGAGAATGGAGAAGGGATTGCAGTGTGGCCATCCTCTGAGAGGGTGATTTCTTGCTTTCTGTCTCTGTCTCTCCGGCAAGCACCCCCTCCCTATACCAAAAAATCTCTTTAAAAAAAAAAAAAAACATGTACACCCAGAAGCCGTCCCATTCATCCTTTCAATGAAGGATTTAATTTTAATCGGGTCTCAACATAACTGGAGGCATCAAAGGCCCCCTGCTCCTGCTCTCACGACAGCTCACTGACGTACCCTTACAAGGGCCACATGGTGGCACCTCGAGATTGCGCAGGGGTGTGAGTGTGATGGAGGGTCGGGGAGGTGACCTGTCAAACCTCTCCTAAGTCCCGTGGATGCTAAGAGACGGAGAACCTGTTGCTGCTGTTGAGTAGGAGGCTGAGGCCGATGGGCGGAACGAGCTTTTGGGTCTCGGCCTAGACATGGCCCAACACCGAAACTCCCAGACGTTGTAACCCTTCACCTGTCGGACAGCACGGGCCTCGGTGAGTGAGGGAGCAGTGGGTGGGGCCGGCTGCGCTCTTATCTCAACCGGGCACTGACTGAGGTGGCTTCTTGCCATCACTCCTTCCCCTGGGGAGGCCCAGCTGCTCTGTGCAAAAGCCCAGATCCCGGACACAGACCCTGGTCAGCCTTGCCTGGCACCGGCACACACCCTAAAGCTGCCCTTCCCCTCCCTGGGCTTCGCATGACCCAGGAGGCCCTCCTTAAATACCCATGCTGCTGGGAGGAGAGCCCGAGAGGCACGCCTCCCCCAGGCCACAGGTCGAATGTCAATGGTTTCCTGGACTTCTGGGGTCTGGGCTGCTTTGGAAAAGCAGAGCTTGTCCCCTTTCCCTAGTGCCACCTTCATATCCTGGCAGGGACGTGCTTCTCCCTTGCACAGCTGCTGCTGGGGTTCTTCTACCAGGGGGGCTTCATAGGACTCCCTAGCCCATGCCTGAGCAGCTGGGGTTCCACCCGAGGGGATTTCACCGGTCCCTTTATCCTTCTCACAGTCATGCCTTCCAACCCAGCTGGGATTCCTGAGGTCTGGCTGGCATTTGTAAGCTAGACTCAACCCTTTTCCCTAACCCTGGTGGGAACAGCTCACAGAGAGGAGAAAGACAGAGAGACACCCTGAGGGCCACCAGGTGTCCCCTCTCCGACTGGCTTTCCACTGTCTTTCCATCTTTTCCCTCCCTCAACGCCAGTGGGCCAACTCTTGTCCACCTCCCCACCTGGGAGCAGGGAGCCTCTGCTTGGCTGGGGAGCCACGAATCCGGCAACCTCATACCTGTTCAGGTCTTGGGGCTCCCATGTGAGAAATGCTCTATAAAGTCCAGTGCCCAGGCTCCAGGCAGACCTGAGTCACGGCTCATACCCAGGTTAGCAGAGCAAAACGACGGGGCTGACTCGAGGGCCTCCACGCCAGGGGAGCGGCCTGGCAGCCAACCTGTGCCCCAGATTGTGTGCACTCCCTCCCCCACCAAAAGGGTTCCAGTAAACCAACGAGGAGGAGGCCTCAAGGCCCAGGATGGGAATTCACAGGGGAAGTGCTATTTGTCAAGAGTCAGCAGAATACAGGATCACTGTGGGGGAACAAGACCCAAGAGAGACCAAGGGACCTCGAGAGGGCCCTCTCCTGAGACACCCACGTTGGGAGGCGGACCCTCCCCCTCAGCAGGGCCCTGCTGAAAGGTCTCAAACTGAAAAGCCCACCCAGAGAACACAGCAGAGAGCTCTCCAATGGAGAGCCGGTCGAAGAGAAGCCTTGGAAAGTCCCAGACTTAGAGACCCTGTGAGGTGACCCTGAAGGGGAGCCAGACACCACGGAGAGGCCTGGGGCAAGAGCCCTCATGGGGGGTGGGGAGGGCGGATGGCCCTGGGGGGAGACAGAGCAGAGAGATGGGCTGGAAGGGGCAACAGGTGGACCTCGGGGGTGAGGCAGGCCATCTGCTCCGAGGTCAAGGGATACCCCCCAGGAATCACCCCGCTTTGGGCTTAGCTCACTCTCCCCTTTGTCTGTGAAGTCCTGTCCACAGGATGAGGGTGGAGGAAGTGTCTGGGTGTCCCCAGAGCCCTCAGAAGCATCAGCCAAGAGTTGGCTGAGGGGAAGGCTTAGGGGCTTGGCCATCTTTCCTCAACCTCGCCCTCTCCTGCTCTCTGCTGGCTCCTCACCCCCTGGGCTGCTTCCCTGCCAGGTCCCAGCTGTCCCACCTCTCCCTCTTCCCCCTGGGCAGGAGCCTCCAGTAGACAAAGTAGTGGAAAACCCCCAGGAAGTCTCTGATCTTGGTCCTAAAGAACTTCCCACCCACGGCCAGCGGGGCCCACCTTTCTGAAGGTATGCCTGTTCGAATGGGGGCCCTGCTGGCTGGTAGTGAAGGATGAGAGCTCCCGCCCAGGAGGTCTGCCTCCAGGGCTGCCCCCTCCATGTTGGGGCCACAGGGTCGGGGGACACACATTCCCGAGAAGCAGGACGACAGCCAGTTGGATGGCTCCTCTGCCTCACCAGTTCTTCCTGGCACGTCCTGGGGAGCAGCTCAGTGTGAGCCTCTCTGCCAGACCTGTCCGGAAACAGTGTCTGGGAACTGGGCTCCTCGGGTACCCCCAAATTCCCGTCAATAGCCCCGAAATCCTACATAAAGCTCATGGAGTCATGCCCATGTTGAGTGGCTGCATTGGAAATAGCCAAGCCGGAGATAGCTTTCTTCTCCTTGAGTTTGTCCTAGGCTTGGGCCCTGAGACCCCCCAGAAAGCCCACCCTAACATTAAGCCTTTTGTCAAGCCTACACTTCAGTTTAGCAGTTCCTGCCCTAGCCCAGAGGAGGTGTCAGCAGGTGACTTGAGGGACCCTGTCACTCCACGCACACCTGCCACCCTTTTACCCACCTACTATTCATTCATGCAGGGGAAACTGACACCCAGAGAAGCATTTCCATCTCCCAGGATCCCACCCCTCAGGACAGGAGGGCATGGGATATGGGACCCAGAGCCATGTCTGTCACCATCCTTCTCCCGCAAAGAGGTGGCCTGCACCCACAGCCCCATGTACAAGCCGCTCCTCATCTGGGGGACCTAGGAGCTGCCAACCCAGTACCTACACACAAACTCCCGGCCCCACCGTGAACTAAGCCTGGAGCAAGCCAAGACCCATAGGGCCCGTGGGTGGGCACACCCCCTGCACATACAGACACACCTGTGCAGGCATGGTCATTCCTCACACACGCCACCTCTGGGGGCTGCTCCACACCTCTCCGGCACCCTGGGACGTGCAGACACAGCTCTGACACACTCAGACACAGGCTGGCACCAGCCCTAATCAATCACGGGGCCATGGCACCTCCCCAGCTGCACCTCTGTACCTGCCCCGCCCTCCTCCTTCTCCTAAGTCCCCCTCTGCACACGCGTCTACCCCCTTTGCCTCTATTTCACACATGTGCTTGAACACCAAACCCGGAACATGTGGGTACACGTATTTTTCTCACTTATGCACTCCCAGGTCCACACCCCTGCCTGAGCGAGTGAACACCCATCTGCAACCTCGTGTGACTACAACAGTTCCGCACACCGAGGCCCACAACCCTGCCCAGAGCCCCCACCCTGGTTCTTTTCCAAGGTTCCCATCCCTCCTGGTCGGCCAGTCCCCCAGACTCCTCAAGAACGCTCCAGGACGACCCGCTATCCACACCGCCCTCTTCTGGCCGCTGGGGAACAAGCCCCTCACACTCCCGCCCCAGACCGCTGTCCCTCTCTTTCGCCCCTTCCGGTGCGCAGTGCCACCTGTCAGAGCACACTCCCTCCGCCCCTCACCTGTGTGCATGGGCTCCAGATTCACCATCCTGCCCCAGGGAGAGCCAAAGCCAGCGCCCCCCCAGGCTCCTCGTGTCTGCTCTAGCCGGGCCCCCTGGGAAGCCAGGGTCTCCTTCCTCGGTCCCCCGGCCGCTGCCGCCGCCGCGGGAGCCGTCGCCGCCGTCGCCGCCGCCGTCGCGCGCTCCGCTGCTCGGTCCCGGTCCCGGGCAGCACTCGGCGCGACCAGGATTGCCACACTCCCCAGGTGAGCACGCGGCGCGGGGCGGGGGCCGCCGGCCACGCCCCCTGGCAGGGCCCCCGCGCCTGGCCCCGGGCCCAGGCAAAGCAGCGATTTGCATACGGAAAGCTGGGGGCCGGGGGAGAGGGCCAGGGTGCTGCCGGGGCGGGTCCGACCCTGTGGAACACCTGTCGGCCCCAACCCGGCCTGGCGGCCCCTCCCCAGCACACCCGGACTCCCAGTCCAGCTCGCCCTTTTTAGGAACCTCTGGCAGGTTTTCCAGCCGGGCCTGAGCTTCGGTCTGGAGATTCTCGAAGGGCAAGCGCTGCAAGGAGCCTGGGGCGTGTGCGGCCGCAGGGGTGTGCGGGGGGGAAACTGTCTGGGGGTGCCAGTTGAGTGGCATGGGACAATATCTTCAGCCTGAACTCACTTTACTCATCTGGAAGGGGTGGGTGGGGAGCTAGCATGTACACGGGGTGCAGCTAGTGGCTAAGCTCGCCCAGCCACCATGACATCCCCACAGCATCATGGGACGTCAGTGGGGCTCAGCCTGTAATCAGTCATCCTGGTGAAGAGGATTGCTTCTGAGGGGGGATCCCCAGGCCCTAAGTTGCCCGGGACCTGTAAGAGGATGGATGCAGGAGTGATTTACCAGTGCCAGGAGCTGTGGCAATGACACCTTTCAGAGCTGGGATGTGTCTGGTTGGAAGGCACACAGTTCCCTAATGACAGAGCCTGGCTGGAATCAGGCCCCTGGACTTCCGCTCCAGGGCTCCTTGCTGTACCCAGCCCTGAGCCCCCACTCACCCCCTTCTCCTCCCTTCAGGTCCCAGTAAATGCTTCAGAGCCAGGGACCCCCTGCATGGAAAGCCACATGCAGGCAGGAGAGCAGGCCTCTCCTGCTGTCCAGCAGGTCTCCCTGTCAACTCACTGTCACCGCAGTCCCAAGCACCATTTCCTGTGCATGGAGCAGGTCTTGGGCTTGTCTGCCTCCGTGTCTCAGTGACAACGTTCTTATTTGCTGTGCACCTCCCAGGCACCCTGATAACGCCTGTCATTAACCCAGCATGTACGGAGCTTTCTCCGTGTGCCAGGGCTGTGCTGGCCAACACTTTAAAGACGTCTTTACTGGCTTTAGATCTCGTTTAGTCCTTATTACAACCTGCAAAGTGGACTAAGGTATTACTCCCATTTTACAGCTGGGGAAAAGGCGGCCTGGAGACTTTAACTTGCCCGTGCTTTGTAGCCGGTTTGCACTGGGCTCTTGGTCCACTGCGCTACTCCCTCCTCCCTCCGTGCTCGATGCAAACGGCCCCTCCTTGCTGAAGCTGGAGGTGATGCAGTCTTTTACTCAATTGCAGGACACTTCAGTGTCCCTAGCAGCCTTTGAGGCAGGTGATGTGGGCCTTTCTTAGCCCACTTTCTGGTTATAACTGGCTTCATTCGTTCTACAGGGTCTTAAGTGGTCCTGGGCACCCGAGAGGATCCGAAAGTGGTAGTGGGCACCACAGTGGCCTTGGGGGCATAGGGAGTGCTTAAGTGCTTCCTCATGTCCCCGGCAAAGCATCATCTTCAGTCACATCGACCTCTGCTGCCCCTAGCCCTGGCCAACGGGGAGGGCCTTCTCATTTCTTCTGGTTGGGGATGAGATCAGCGAAGTGTTCTGGAGGCCAAGTGACCCCATGAGTCCCTCTCAGGACACTCCCTTTCCCGCTTTCCTGGACTTCAGATCTGGCCTCTTCCCTTGAAATCCATTTCTTATCTGCACCTGCACTCACCTGCCGTCTTCCTAGAAAACTGCTTGCATGGAGTTTAAGTACCCCGTGTGCTTGCAATCACAATCCATACTATTTGCATGTTATTTGCGTGGCCATGTGCTCTGGGTCTCTGACCACCACACCTGGGACCTGTTGCGCTCCCATGTGCAAAGTCACCTTCCTTCTCTGGGCTGTAGTCTTCGAGCAGCCAGAGAAGCGCATATCTGATGATTTCCAAGGGCCATGGAATACCAGCAGCCAAGGATTCGAGGGTCCAGGGGCCACAGGAAGGAAAGCTGGAGTTCTTGGGTGGGGGGTGATGGGGGTACAGATAACCCCTGGAGGCTCGCCGTTGGAAGCATAGTTTGGGGTTCCAGGCATGGGTGGGAAGGCAGCAGGAGGAGGAGAGGGTGGCCGAGGGGGGCGGGTGTCACCTCGCCCTCATTCCTGTATTGATCATTCATAAACACCGACTGCTCCCTATGCTCCAGGGACCGCGCCACAGGCTGAAGACTCCGTTTTATTCGGTCAGCCCTAGGGTAGACAGAAGGTGTGGTTTCCAGCCCCATTTGTGGATGAGAAAACTGAGATTCAGAGAATAACCCAGCAAGGAGACAGCAGAGCTGGGACCCAGATCCAGGCCTGCCCTGCCTGAAAGCCGGTGCTTTCATCCTGAGCACGAGACACCTTTCTCCTCGCCCTCCCGTGATTATATAACTGGAGGTGGAACCTCGATCTTATTCTTACTGTGCCTATGAGGGCCCTGAGGCCCCCAGGGCAGGGACTTGCCCCAGCCACAGAGCAGACAGGGCAGAGACCCCTGCCCTCCCCCGGCCCCCTCCTCCACCCCCTTGCTGAGCCTTAGAAGGCTGGCTGGGTGGGTGGGGGCCAGGCGGAGGGGAGACTGTTTCCATTCCTTCCCCTTCTGACTCCATGATCATGTCAATGAGATGAACTACAGTGGGAGTACGACAGTCCCCTTTGCTCCTCCCTCCTCCCCACACTCATTAGAGTCTCCTTGAAACTGCTTTTTGCGTTCTGGGCCTGTGGGAGGTGGGCTAGGGGAGAGGCCGGCCCCCTGGGCCTGATGCTCCACTGTCTCTGTTCAGTTTGGGAGAGGAAAAGCTGTGCGGAGGAGAAAGATAGGGGGGTTGCCTGAGGTTAGAAAGGAACAGAGAAAAGAAAGGGAGAAAGAAGCAAGGACAGGAAATTTCAGTGCCTTTGGACATCAAAAGAGCTCTATGCAAATTAATGCAAACTAAATGCAAATGATCCCTCCCTCACTTACCCCCCCCAACAGCTGGAGGACTTTTCAGAGTAGCCAGAGCCTTATCTAGGATGCTGTGGTTCTGAACCTGTGATAGGCCCCGACCCCTCACCAGGTCCTTCTGGGGAGACTTCTCGCCCCCTTAGCTGCACCTCTAGGGTACTCCCCAGACTCCACTTCTTTCTTTTTAAAAATTTCTCGAAGGTTTTTTGTCGTAGGGTGCCTACACTCACTATAGAGACAGTGAGAGGGAAAGTGAGAAACCCCCCGGGGAATGGCCACACCGCAATCCCCTCTCCTTCCTCCTCTCGAAACTTCGGACATGCATGCACACACAACCAGAGTGATTTTCAAGCTTCTGGGTCTGGGACTCCGAATTGCAGTCGATGATGTGGGAGTTCAGGGCCTTAACCACCATGTCACCTGCTGCCCCTCTCCCCTTTTTTCTTTTTAAAAGAGGTTTTTGGCATGTGCGCTCACTGGAGAGAGACAGAGACAGACAGTGAGAGAGAAAGTGAGAAATCATCCCCCCAGGGGGGATGGTCACACTGCAATTCCTTCTCCTCCATTCTCCTCCTGGGATCTTGGGCACGCACGCACACGTGCCCAGCGTGAGTTTCAAGCCAACTCCGAGGCTTGAACCACGGCTGGCCATGCGGTAGCCCAGCGACGTAACCGCTACGACATCTGCTGGCCCTGTTTCCTTTCTTTTTTTATATTGTATTCTTGAGCACATGGTTGGCTTCTTTGGCTTAGCGGACAGAAGGCTGTAGGAGGCAAAGCCTCCCCGCCACGTGCAGGTTGGAAATGGTCTACAGCCCTGGAGAGGGTGCTCCCCAGAGACAAGCGGCCTCCTTGGCTGCAGCAGCTGCGCACTGCCACTCCTGTCATGTCAGCTGGATTGAGTTGTCGGGGCTGAGACGAGGGCGGAGAGCGAGGCATCCTGGAAGGCCACCAAGCAACAAGTCCCTTCGAGCTCCTTCCCGTCTGCCAGATGGGCCGCAGGGCTCAGAGAGTGGGGCTGTGGGGTGGGGGTCAGCTCTCTGCCTTGGGGCCATCGAAGTGAGTGGATCCAAGCTCACGCTTCCCAGGAACGCAGTTGGAAGGAGGGGGAGGCCAGGAAGGACTTCCAGACTTGTTTTTGACCACGCCCAAGAGTAGATCTGATGGCACCATTGCCAGGAGGTGGATTGCAGGGTGGAGGGGGTTAGCGTCAAGGTGACAAAGGGCGGTGTACTGGGAACCGGCAGGAAGTGGCTGTGACTGGGGAACGGCAGGAGAGGACACGGGAGCCAGAGCACAGAGCTATGGCCTGCCCGGCTGTCTCTGGTGCTGTCCCTGCCACCCCTCTCCTGGAGACGCCCCCTGCCCCAGTACCAGTCTTCGCCTCTGCTGTGTGGGGGGTGTGAGTACACACTAACTCACTGCCCACTTTGTCCTCGGCCATTCCAAATAATAGGTAATACGTATTTAATTTAAAAATGGCACAACTGAGTTCCTGTCACCCTTTTTGACTTTGAGGACAGCATTAGGCCTGGGCTCGGCCCCTCAAGTCACACTTTGACAGAGTGGGCCTCAGCCAGCCCTCTCCTGGCTCCCATAGCCCACCTCAGACCAAGTAATCCCCAGTCCACCCGCACGGTCAGGGCACGTGTAGGCCCAGCGCGCCCTCTGGTGGACACAGAGCGCTGCGTCCAGGAAGGCCACCAAACAACAAGTCCCTTTGAGCTCCTTCCCGTCTGAAGACTCAGGCGAGGTCACAGCTGTGCCCCTGCGTGCTGGGGAGAACCAGGGAGCACGGACCCCCCGTGTCAGGCAAGCCAGGGATGTTGAGCCTTAGTCCAGACCATGGTGGGGTCTTCTAGTCCCTGCTCCCCGTCAAAGGCAGGACCTCACCGCAGAGCCCAGTGGGACTCACCAGCATGGCCGGCTCACTCAATGCAAAGCAGGGGCTCCTGTCTGGGCAGCCTGTCCTGCCGCTGGGTGGCTCTGCCTCCCACTGCCCTTTGGAGCTTCAGAGCCTCACACCAGCCCTACTCCACAACGTAGATGGACAGCCTTCACCCATTCATTCACTCGAAGGTGTGCCCGCTAGGGCATGGCCTGGGTGAGGAGCTGGGATGTCACGAAGCCTGCCCCTGACCCCAGAGCTCTCGGTTGGCTGATGTGTGCGGACCAGTGAGCAGGCGAGTCCCTCGTCTTGTGGGCCTGCTCTAACAGGAACATTGAGGGTGTTATAGAGACCGGTTACCTGAATCAAGTCATCAGGGAAGGCTTCTTGGAGGAACAGACATGTCTGAGATCCCAGCAAAATGGGAGGAGGCAGGAAGGTATAGGCCAAAGCGACAAACAGCATATGCCAGGAGAGTGTGTGGAAGATCAGGGAGCCCCGCGCAGTACAGGCAGGGGCTGGGAACAGAGGTGGGGAAGCATGAGGGGATGTTCCAGCATCCTGTCACAGTGGCAGAAAGCATACCAAAATCCTGCTATTCACACAGGGAGGGGCTTGAATCTGCCCCAAATGTGGCAGGTGAGAAAAGCTGGCCGGTTTCAGTAACAGGTGATTGTGACACACATCGCAGCTGATTGCTGCAGTGCCCGGAGTCGGGATTCCTGGGTTAGGAATTGCTGGGGAGGAGGGTGCTGGCATGAAGTGTGTGCAGGAGCAGGGGGAAATAGCACAGAGGTGGAGAGAGACTCGGGTTCCAGGTTTTTTTACGTGAGGGGGCTGGGCCAGCCCTGTGATCTGGTGGTTAAGAAAGCCGGATCTCACTTGGCCAATCACAGGTCTAATTCCAGTCTTGGAGCCAGCAGGTGGCATGGTGGTTAAGGTGCTGGACACTCCCACATGGCTGACCATGGTTTGAGTCTTGGACCTGGTGTCTTGCTTTCTCACTTTCCCTTTCTCTCTCTCTCTCTCTCTCTCTCTCTCTCTCTCTCTCTCTCTCTGTGTGTGTGTGTGTGTCTGGAGAAAATTTAAAGAAAAAAAAGTGAATGAGTAAATAAAATTAAAAATAAATAATTTAAAAAATTTGAATCTTGGTGGCTTGAGAAACATGGAGTGTGTGTGTGTGTGTGTGTGTGTGTGTGTGTGTGTGTGCGCCCAAAATCCTGAAAGAAGGGAGAGTTGCAGAAGGGATCCCAGCATGGCCATTCCCCATGGAGGGTGCTTCCCCTCTCCCTCTCTCTGTCTCTCTCTGGTGAGCACACATACCCTCTAGGGGAAAAAATAAATAAATTAAGAGAGAGAGAGAAGACAGAAGAAGAAAAAAAAAGCAAAAACCAACAGTTAAGAAAAGATAAAAAGAAGGCCCACATCGTCAGATGCCAGCACCACGCTCTTGGACTTCCCAGCCTCCAGAACTGAATAAATAACCAGAAATAAATGCCTGGCCTTCACAGATCACCCAGTCTCAGGGGTCCCCTTATGGCGGGGGCGGGGGGAATATACCAAAACAATAGGAAGGATTTGAACACTTGCTGGGTAGATGGGAAACCAGCAGGAAAGACCAGTGAAGAGGAGAAGAGGGAGGCCTGGGGCTGAGCCCTGTGCTGGGGGAGGAGGGGCCCTTCTCCCACTACAGGAGGGAATTCTTTTTTTTTTTTTTTTTTTTTTTGAGAGGTTTTCGCTATAGGGCGCGTGCGCTTGCCAGACAGACAGAGAGAGAAATAGAGACAGAAAGCGAGAAATCACCCCCCAGGGGGGATGGTCACGCTGCAATCCCTTCTCCTCCATTCTCCTCTCGGGATCTTGGGCACGCACGCACACGCGCCCGGTGTGAGTTGTAAGCCACCGGGTCCGGGACGTGAACCGCGGTCGACTACGTGGGAGTCCAGCGACATAGCCATTACGCTAACTGCTGGTTCCCAGAAGGGAATTCTGAAAGGTGGTGGCTGCGGGTCATGGGAAGGGTTGGTCCCCTCGAGGCTTCTTCCGGTGATGATGCAGCAGAGGAGGGGGTTGGCCGTCCTTGTGACTCCGTCTGCTTCTCCCTGTGTAGGGATTGGGACCTGTGACTACTTGACATGCCGCAGGAGCCGGAGCAGAGCTGACAGTCCCCCAGGGAAGGTGCGCGCCACCCTGGAAGGCAGAGGGCACAGCCCAGCTCCCCGGACCTTGCTCCACGGGAAGCCCCCTGAGGTCGGCCCTTGCCCACAGAGGAGGAGTGCACGTGCCGCTGCCAGGCGGGCCTTTCTCACCACCTCTCTTGTGCCCACCCACCTCCCCGGCCTTCCTTCTGGATGTCAGGCCTGCAGGGAAACAGCTGCAATCAGGGTGCTGCCTCTCTACAGAGCCTGAGCAGGCGTAGGGGACTGGCTCAGAGGGGCAGGGCGGAAGAGGCCTAAGGGGGAAGCCAGGAGCTGGAGCCTCGGAGGACAAAGCCCGTGCTGTAGTGCCGACCTGCAGCAGACTTGGCAGGGACTCTGCCCGACTTCACTCCTGTCCTGGCCTCCATCTGCGGGTGCTCCTGTGAGGGGCTACAGTGACACTAATTCAGAGTCGGCCTCCTGGGCACACCTCCAAGCAGGGTAGGGTGGAGGGGAGCACTCGTCAGTCACCTGGCTACAGCCAGAGGATAACCCTGCAATGCTGTGACACTTGTCGCTGGCCACACAGCAAACACTGGATGGGAACAGTGAGTGAGGGCAGGCGTGATGGTTACCTTTCTGTGTCAGTGCGGCGGGCTCTGGTGCACAGCTGTTCAGTCAAACGTGAGCCCAGGCCGGCCACAGTGACACAGCGGTGGCACACTGCTCCGTGACTCTGAATTAGTGTCACTGCAGCCCCTCACAGGAGCACCCGCAGATGGAGGCCAGGACAGGAGTGAAGTCGGGCAGAGTCCCTGCCAAGTCTGCTGCAGGTCGGCACTACAGCACGGGCTTTGTCCTCCGAGGCTCTCCGTGATCCTGAGGCCATCTGAGAAGGCCCCAGGCTTATGTCCTGAGGTCTCCCTGCATAGGCCAGGGGGTGCTCATGCCTGTGATCCCGGCTGGGGCTGGGAGCTGGACTGGGGGCATGAAGACTCTGTTGGGGGTGCCTCTCTCTCACTCTGTCTCCGTTTGTCTCCCTCTCTTGGGGTAGAAATAAATAAACTTACATATAAAAAAGAAAAACCCGCCAGTTGTTGCTGCGAAGGTACTTTGTAGATGCCATTCCCCTTTACCGTCATGTGCTGTTTTTTGTTTTGTTTACATTTTTGCCTTAGGGCACGTGTGCTCACCAGAGAGCGAGACAGAGACAGAGAGACAGTGAACAGGAAAGTGGGAAATCACCCCCCAGAGGGGAATGGTCATGTCACATTCCTTTCTCTTCCCAGGATTTTGGGCACGCCTACACATGTGCAAGCACACTACCTGAGTTTCAAGCCACCAGGTCTGGGACTTGAACCACATTAAGCCACGTAGGAGTCTAGCTCCTTAACCGCCACGCTACCTGCTGGCACCACCATCAGTGGGGCTTTAAGTAAAGATTACGCTCATCATGTTGGTGGGCCTCATTCAATTGGTAGGAGGTTTTCTGAGCAGAACTGGTGGTTTCTTGGGGAAGGAATTCTGGCTTGGGACTCTCACGCAGAAATCCAGGCTGAGCCCCCGCTCACTGCCGTGTGCCTGTGGGTGACCCAGGCATCCCTTTCCTGTTTCACCAGCTCTGCCCATAGCCTGGGAACACTGGCTTGGCCTGAGCCTCCAGCTGGCCAGGATTTCAGACTTCCCAGACCCCACAGCCCCAAGAGCGGATCCCTCAATGTGATTCTCCTCGCTCTGTATATTGGGGTGCTGAAAAACTCGCGCCGTATTTTCTGTTTTTCTATGCAAAAATGTGCCATGACTTTTCCAACAACCCGATACATGTATGTGTCCTACCGATTCTGTGTCTCGGGAGAACTCCAGCTGGTCCCGCAGGAGTGTGGGGAGGAGTGGGGACTTGCGTATTGCCGATGGGGTGTACCTGGAGAACCCCATGGAGGGCAGTCTGGCATATCCAGATCCAGCCATCGTTCTTCCATGTCCCCAGCTCTACCTGTAGCCCAGCGGGTAAGAACAAAGGTCAGTGCAGCCGGTGGCCCGAAGGTGCTGCCAACTGCATGGCTGGAGTCCCAGACCCAGCAGCGTGTGTGTGCGTGCCCAAAATCCTGAGAGGAGAATGGAGGAGAGGGGATTGTGCGTGGCCATCTCCCTTGGGGGGTGATTTCTCACTTTCTGTCTCTCTCTGTGTGTGTCTCTCTGTCTCTCTCCCCAGCAAACAAGTGACAGTGAACAACCCACGTGTCCATCAGCTGAGTAGGTAAGCTCTGTGGCAGTTAGCCGTGTGGCAGTGTGGGGGGACAGACCTGACTTGGCGAAGTACTCTCTTTTGCAGAGGGAGGTGACCCACAAAGTTGCACGGAGCAGGACCTGGCCGGTAACCCCCATCCTCACGGGTATCCTAGCTTCACCTTGCTTCTGGATGGCTTGTCCCCCTTTTGCCAAGACTTCTCATCCAGTCCACCCACCAGACCTGGGTCCCATGATGCCCTGGGACACAGGTCCCCCACCTAAGGCCTCCCTTCACTAACAAGACTGCAGGGGAGAAGCCTGAGACCACCACGGGAAGCCCACAGCCTGGCTGGGCAGTGCTGCCGGGGCTACCCGCCACCTTCTCCTCCTGGCCTGTAGAGGCGCCAGTCAGGGCTGGGCTTCTGTCTCCCGAGAGCACCTTGCTGGCCTTGCATAGGTAACCCATCAGGAGCCTGCTCCTGCCAAGCCTGGTCCCAGGGAAGCTTTGGGCACTCTCCCCCTCCCTTTGTCCCCCATGTGTCCCACGATTGCTATGACAGGGACAGGCCCAGCTGTGACTCCACACCTCCTACTTCTTGTCCCCTCCCGCAGGTGAGCTGCACACTCTGAGGTTCTGGCTGGCCCACCAGATAAAGCCACTCGGTTAGGAGGCAGTGTGGAGTACGAAGGCCAGGGGCTGGATTCCAGCTCTAGCCGTTTGACCTCGGGCCAGTCCCAGGCTTTACAGGGGAGCCACGTCTACAAAATGGCATGGGGTGTATGAGGAGCCACAGGGCCAATTTATATGAAGGCACTTTGTTTTTTGGAGAGGTTTTTGCTATAGGGCGTGTGCGCTCGCCAGACAGCCAGAGAGAGATAGAGAGACAGAAAGTGAGAAATCACCCCCCAGGGGGGATGGCCACGCCACAATCCCTTCTCCTCCATTCTCCTCTCGGGATCTTGGGCACGCTCGCAAACGCGCTCGGCGTGAGTTTTAAGCCACCGGGTCTGGGACGCGAACTGCGGTCGACTATGTGGGAGTCCAGCGACATAGCCATTACGCTGACTGCTGGTTCCCCTGAAAGCACTTTGTAAGCCCTCAAGTGCCACCCAGAAGGGAGTACCAGGTATATGACCTCGCCCAGGGGTTCTCCCACGGCTCCCACGGCCTCTGAGCATAAAGCCTCATTGGTCTGGTGTTGCCCACATGCTGACCCCTAGGCTTAGCAAGCTCCGCGGTGATTCCGACGCACCCCAACATCTGAGAACCCCAGCAGACAAGGGACCGTCACGTGGCATTTCAGGCACTGTGACTGAGGGGCAGACAGACTGGGGGGGAGGGGGTTTTTAAGTGGGTTACTTGGATGATGAGGGGGCGTCCACTTTGAATCGTAATTCTCATCTCTATCCCCACCCCGAAAACCAGGGCTTAGTGGTGTCTGGAGCCCCCTCACTGCAGGAGAAACGAACTGGGCAGCACTAACCAAGGAAAGCCAGAAACACACTCCAGGTCTTGAAATCAGAACTGGGTTTTTTTTGTTTTCGTTTTGTTTTGTTTGTTTGTTTGTTTTGGAGAGGTTTTTGCTATACGCCGCATGCGCTTGCCAGAGAGACAGAAAGCTAGAAATCACCACCCCCAGGGGGGAATGGACATGCGGCATCCCTTCTCCTCCATTCTCCTCTCAGGATCTTGGGCACACATGCACACGTGCCCAGCATGAGTTTAAGCCACCGGGTCTGGGACTCGAACCGCGGTTGACTACATGGGAGTCCATCGACATAGCCATTATGCCAACTGCTGGTCCCAAACCCGGCCTGAGTTTTAAGCCACCAGGTTTGGGACTTAAACTATGGTCAACTACGTAGGAGTCCAGCAGCATAACCATCACACCATCTGCTGGTCCCCTATACTGTATTTTTTCAATTTGTAATTTCTAAAAGTTTTTAGTTTTTTTTTTTTTTTCTTTTTCTTTTTCTTTTTGCTATAGGGTGTGTGCAGTTGCCGGAGAGAGATAGAGAGGGAGAAATCTCCTCCCAGGGGGCTGGCCACCCTGCGATTCCTTTCCTTCCGTTCTCCCCTTGGGGTCTTGGGCACGCACGCAACTGCGCCCAGCATGTTTTTCAAGCTGCCAGGTCTGGGGCTGGCTGTGTGGGATCCAGCAGCCTTAACCACCACACTACTGGCTGGTCCCAAACTTTGTATTATTTTTTACTGTTGAATCATTCCTTTTCCTATTTTCAAATATTTTCGATCTGTGGTTGGTTCAGCTCAGACTTAGACCCCGCAGATACAGAAAGCCAACCTGGAACTCCACCCCAGCAAAAAGGCACCAGCACAGGGTGGGAAGTGTCTGCTCCACAGGTCCCATCCCCACCCAAGGCAGCGTTGGGGTTTAGGACTGAGCCCCAGAATGGGCAGGAGAGGGAAGGAGACAAGGCTTGGGAGGTAGGGGCCACCTCCCTCTCGTCTCCCAGTAAGGCTGAAGTCAGTCATTGAAAGGTTCAAAGGCACAATTCAGGGGCCGAGTACCTCCCCGCAGCCCCACCCACAACCTGGCCATGGCCCAGCCTGGCTCTGACCATGGCCCTGCACAGGCTCGAAGGGCAGTGGTGACCTGTCCTGGGGTGCTGGGAGTGGAGAGGGGACTGCTCTGCCGACCCTTTCCCTCCGAGGCCTTTGAGAAGCTCTCACCCTGTCTCCGGCCTCCCCAGGAGCTGGGTCCCCTGTGGGACTCACATGACTTGCCACCCCAGAGGCACTCCTGCCGCCCCTTGCCAAGCTGTTACTGTCCGTGACCTCAGCCCGTCTCTCTCTTGCAGGAAGCCTTCTGTAATATACGCGGCCCGCAGTCCTCCTCCTCGACCCTCTGCCCTGCCCAGCGCGTCCCACTGCAGCATCTTTGTACCAGAAGCCCCCAGGTGTCCGGTTTGGTGACGTCTCTGGTCTGCGATGAGGGATGTCTGCTCCTTTCACTAGCGGTCGTAAAGGACACGCATTCATACACGCCGGGCCCTCGACACCCACGGACACGTGTCAGCCTCACAGTGAAGCTCACTGTCCAGCTGAGGGGCACAGGGAGGCAGAGCAGCCGGACTCAGACTGCCCGGCCAGTCTCCTGCTTCTCACTGACCCTTACCACGCTGCACCTGCTCCTCGCTCACCTTCCTGAGGGCAGAACTTCGACTCACTGTTCCCCAAGGAAACCCCTCCCTCTAGATGTCGCACACAGTAGGTGCTCAGGGAGTCGTCCCAAGACTGGTGGCCACCAGGTTCGGAACAGTCCTGACACCAGGGGGCAGCATCAGCCTAAAGTTCTCTCCAGATGTGGCTCTAGCATTGCCAGGCAAGTACAAATTTAAACTTTTATTTCTGGTACAAATGATAAATACTTTGCATTAAAAATCTGGAATTCAAGTCTTCCTTGTACTTCATGCGCCCTCCCCACCCCAGAACCTTACAAAAATACTTCCGTTTAGGGGACAGGGCTGGGGGCTGTTCCATGCCAGGTCTGGAAGGCACTGGCTGGCCGGGTCTGGGTCTGGGTGGGGGCGGCCTGGGGCCAGGGGGAGGCTGTGCTGTAAGCCCCCGGGGGTCCTATGGCATCGGTCCCCAGCAGTCCCCTCTCTAGGGTAGTGTCCCCTCATTGCTGGGGATGGGACGGTGCAGGGGGGGCAGCGGCGTGGGGGCGGGGGCAGAACAGGCTCAGGCTCCTTTCAGGGTCTAAGCCTGAGAGTTCGAAGGGAGGGTCACATTGTGGAGGCTTCAAAGTGAACACTTTAGGGTAGACGGAGGGCAGGGTGCGGGTTCAGAGAACCCCTTGTCCCTCTCTGCCCCAAGGAAGGCACAGGGTGGCAGCTGGGGCTGCCCCTGCCAGTCACCCTGCGATGCCGCACCCTCTTCAGTCAGGCGGGTGGGACCGGGGCTTGGGGCAGGGCAGGAAGATAAGGCCTCGTGGGGATGCCACCTCCTCTGGGCAGGCCCGGAGCAGCCCGGGCCTCCTCAGCCAGCTAGGCGTCCTCATCCCAGAGACACAGCTGCCGCTGGGGCACAGGGAAGTGGAAGCCGTAGGTCTTCCGGCAGCTGCGGATGCCGCACTTGTAGGGCGCGGGCCGGTCGCGGCTGTGGCAGTACTTGAGCATGCAGGGGTACCAGGCCAGGCTCAGGCCGTAGTGGCACAGGCAGGGCTTCCCACGGTCCCCCGCCTGCCCGCAGTGGGGCAGCTCCGCCGGCTCGGAGGCCCTGGGCAGAGGCTCGAACACGGAGCCATCCACACCTGGAGGAGAGAGGCAAGGGTCAGAAAGGACGGAGAGAGGGCCGTTCCCCACCTGGGCCCTCCCGTCAGCCCACAGGACTCAGCAGCAATGCCAGCCCCAAGGCTGCTGCACTGCGGAGCTAAGGAGCCCTGGGCACTATGCTCACGGCCAGGCGGGTGGGACACGCAGCTGAGCAACGTCACCCGTCTGCTGAGGCCCGTATGCCAGGGACTGTCCCTGGGCACCACTTTCCAGCACCCCAGGAACTAAGTACTGCCATCTCCGTTTTACGGACGGGAAGCCCAGCTCAGGGACAGTGTGGGCACTCTGGCCAAGTCACACAGTAAAGGTGGAGGCAGGACTGGAACCCAGGCCTATGTGACATCCAGGCCTCCACCTGGCCATGCTGCCTCCACCCACTCGGACTGCCACACCCAAGTGTGCTACAGCCACAGCCGGGAACCAAGGAGAGCCTGGCTCAGGACGGGGAGAGAGATGCAGAGAGGGAAAGCACCCCGGGCGGGATGGGGAGAGAGATGCGGAGAGAAAGCACCCCAGGCGGGACGGGGAGAGAGATGCAGAGGGAAAGCACCCTGGTGGGGTGCAGTCGCACCACAACCCCTCCTCCTCCAGCTCCCCATCCTGTCGAGATCGGGGTATGTATGCGCTGACATGTTTTATAAACTGCCGGGTCTGGGATTCGAACTATGTAGTTGGCCATGCGAGATCTGGCTTCCATCACCACTGGGCCATGGGGCTGGCCAGAGGCAAGCTTCTCAAAGGCAGTACTATCTGAGTACCGCCTCCCAGGGAAGGGACAGCACAGGCATGCCCAGGGGAAGGCCATCTGGCCAGGGCTCGGGGCAGCTGGAGTGTGGCAGTGAGGGATGCTGGGGCAGGGCCTGCTCGGCACAGAGACTGTGGGAGGACCAGTTTCTGCAGGAGGCTGGTGTCACGCCTGTGCCTTGGACTGGGGAGCAGCCCACTGGGGAGGGTGGTGCGTGGGGACAGGCCCGCAGCCCTGGGGAGCATTTGTAAGTCCAGCGCCACCCCGGGAGGGCAGGCCTTCCTGCAGTGCCCGGCTGGCTGTGGGGAAGGACCAGGGGCTGATGCACAGAGGGACTGTGGGTTGTCCTGGTGAGGGTGCCGGGAGGTGGCCAGGGTTGTCCCTGCGCAGGTCCGAAAGGCAGGACCAGTGGAGTTCCCGAGCAAGGATCTTCAAGGAGAGAGGCTGGCTCCAGGGAGGGTGTGAAATGATTTCTAAGGTGGCAGCAGAGATGGGTGGGGGCGTGGGTGCACGTGCCCTTTCCACGTCAGAGGACCCATCTGCGTCCTCACAGGGCAGGAGGGAAGTGGATAGGAACTTCTCTTCACAGCCTTGAGCAGAATTTGCGTGTCCCTGCCTGGAATGCTAACCCCTCTGGATGAATGGCCACAGGCACCTCTTCCTCCAGGAAGCCCTCCCTGACCAATGGCAGCCTAGTTGAGGGTTAGCGCCTATAGCCCACCACTGCACTCTGCCACACTGGACTCCAGGAATCTGTCAGGAAGCTCCCGAAGGACAGGAACTGGGCGTCTGCATCTTGGACACTACATCAGTACACCGCCATGGCTGCTCGGAAGTGTCTCCCCAACAGACCAAAGGGCCACCTGCCCCAGCCCCGCTGACCTTGCTCCAACCAGAAGCGGACATCCTCGTGGCGGGTGTAGACGGCCTCAGCGGCCTCGGCACACACGTTGTGCAGATGAGGGCTCAGCAGGCCGCCCTGGCTGAAGTTGACAGCCACGTCCATGTGTAGCTGCTCGGGGCCCCGCACCTCTTCGGCCTGCCGCACGGCCCGGGGGTTCTTCTGCACGGGGGAGAGAGGGCTGCTCAGGGTGCTCCCCGCCCGTTCTTCCCCGATCCCCAGCCGGGGAGCCTAGGCTGGCTGCCTTTGGAGCTCCGGAGCCATCTGCAGGGTGGTGGCCAGGGGACACCCAGCCCTGCCCTTCCGGCTGGCAGGGCATCGGTGGAGAGCGTGGGCAAGCTAGCGCAGCTTCCACCCAGGACTGCTCGTGGCTACCGGCTGGCCACGGGCTGACGTGGGGGCTGATGGGATGCAGGGGTGGAACTGCAGCTCTGGACACAGGACCTCTGGGGTCACCATTCTCCAACACCCGGGGAGGGGTGGCAAAGGGGAGCAGGCAGAGGGGGCAGAGGGATCGAGGACCCGAGGGCAGGGCCTGCAGGATGGGATAGGGCGGGGGCTCAGACGAGGCTGGCAGGGGTGAGGCCAGGACCCAGGCAGGGCCCAGGACAGGCGGGCAGGCTGAAGGGTGTCGAACCCTGGGAACACTGGGCATGCACCGCCTCACGGAACGCTCTCTCAGCCCATTTTCCCTAAGCAAACTGAGGCTCTGAAAGCAAGGTGACATGTCCAATGTCACGGGCGAACATGTGACAGAGGAGACGTGAGGCCGGATCCTGCTCTGCAGCCCAAACCCTGAACTTCCATCAGAAATAGGAAGAGGAGGGCGGTGGCGAGGACCAGGGCGTGGAGTTGTCTAGGAGTCGGGGGTCAGCAGGTTAGAGATTGGGGCAGTGGGGCAGGTTTGGCCTGGGGTAAATCAGGAGGTCCAGGACTCTGCGTGAGGGGTGCCAGGGGTGAGCTCTGGTGGGCCGGGGCAGTGGGCCTGAGGATCCGGGCAGGAGCCGGGCAGGAACCAGGCGGGAGCTCTCACCTGCCGAAGTTTGGCCATGGCCTCGCTGGGGATGATGTCATTGCGGTGCAGCCGGGTGACGAAGCAGAGGGCCTGGAACTGGCTCTGCCCCTTCTCCAGCTCCCCCAGGATCAGGGCCCGGAAGATCTTCACGTCCTGAAGGGGAAGGACAGGAGCATGGGCGACCAGGGCAGTGGAGGGAGCTGCAGCTGCTCGCCGCTCTGCTGGGGCCCTGGGCTGCAGCTGCTCGCCGCTCTGCTGGGGCCCTGGGGAGGACTGGCCAGGACACCAGCCATGAGAGACCCCCCTGCCCCCCCAAGCTGGTTTAGAATGATCTTTTCCATTTACAGCCATGACTGAAAAGAAAGAACACAGGGACCAGCAGATGGCATGATGGTTATGCTGCTGGATTCCCATGTGGTCGACCGTGGTTCGTATCCCGGACCCAGCGGCTTAACACTTGTGCCAGGCACGTGTGCGTGCATGCCCAAGATTCTGAGAGGAGAATGGAGAAGGGACTGAGGCGTGGCCATACTCCCTGGGTGATGATTTCTTGCTTCCTGTCTCTCTCTTTGGCAAGCACATGTGCCCCATAGCAAAAGTTTCTCTAAACACACACACACACACCCCAAGTATTCCAAAGCCTCCGGGAAAATGGACAAAGGAAACTAGTCGAGTTTCTCAGATGCTGTGCAGCCCCCAGGTTACCAGATGGGCGGGGCGGGCCTCATGGGAAGGGGCTGCACTCCTCTAATTCAGAACTTAGACCAGCTCCTCTGGCGCTCTTCCCTGGGACTCGGGGAGAGGCCTCGAAATGCAGCTGGTACTCCGGGCAGGCAGGCTCCTGGACACCCCTCCAGCCCTCCATCCTCCTCCTCAGGATAGCGGTGCAGGGCACGGCTGAGGGACCAGCAGTGGGCTGGCTACAGCTGTCTCTGCCTTGCCCGCCCGTGCCCGCGGGAACTGGTACAGCTCACCTTTCCCCCTCCGCTTCCCTTTCCAAGCGGGCTGGTAATGGCATGGGCAGCAGGGCTCCTTCCTGTTACCAACTCGCTCCCAGGCGCCCGGGGCGGAGGGGGGCGGGCCACAGGCAGGATGGGGCCCCCTCCCCAATCTGATTGCTGGAACCCTGTGCGGAGCCCACCAGCACCAGGCCCCACCCTGTTCTCACCCACCTCTGGGCCTCGGTTAACTGTGCCCCCAGTCAGAAGTGGTCTCCATCTGCCAAGACCTCGCCTGCCCGGGGGGCACCCTGGCCTCAATGGCCATACTCGCCAGGAACCCCTCTACTCCGCTGGCACTCAGACACACGCCCTGCAGAGCTGCTGTCTCTCGGTGGGCGTGTCCCAGCCTCCAGACAGCCCCACTCCTCGCGTGCTGCCTGGGCACCTGCTGGAGTGTGCTTTGAGAACAAGGTCCGGGTGTCCATCTCGGTTCCAGGTACAAGCTATGAATGCCTGCAGGCCACCCCAAGCTGCAATGCATTAGCTGTGCCCCACCCTTTCATTTGTAAACGAGGCTAACTAGAGCCTGAGGGGACTTGGGGAGGGCAGGAGCCTGGAAGTGCCAATTGTGCGTGCAGTCATCACTGCAGGTGACAGCAAGTGTTCCAGAGGACCTGACATAAGGGAGTGCCTGTCACCTCCTAACTCCTCAGGTGCTTCTGCAGTCCTTTAACTCTCTGAGGAAGTTTCTCTTACTTCCTTTTACTGTAAATGAACTCTAGAACAATGAGGTGTGGAATATATGGGGAGATTTTCCAGAAAGGGCCACGGAGGCTGAGCTGGTGAGAAAGGTTCTGTTCGGTTCACAGGCGCCCGGAGACTTGTGCAGAAGGTGACTCAGCTCAGGTTAACCTCTGCTTCCTCACAGGAAGTCCCTTCTCCGGTGGCAGGGCTGGAATCTCCTCATCCTGCCAGCCGGGGCCACCTGACCTTCCACTCAGCCAGGCTGGTGGAGGGGAGGCGGGAAGCTGGTCACTTGTGGCATATTCCATTCTGAGCTTGGTTCCTGCCAGTGGTGACTCGATCCCACACTTCCCCTCCTGCAGCCTCAGCCGGGCAGGCGTCCCAGGCAGGATCCTCCAGGCAGGACCCAAATCCATCTCCCTGGTCATGTCAGCTGATGCTTGGCTTGATCCTTGATTTATTTATGTTTTAATGTGCCAGAGGGTGTGTGTGCTTACCAGAGAGGGAAGGTGAGAAAACACCTCCCATGGAGAAGGGGTTGGGCCATGAACCATTCTCCAAATGGACATGGCACAATCCCTTCTCTACCTCTCCTTCTGGGATCTTTGGGCATGCACAGGCACCTCCTGGCTTTAAGCATCAGGTCCAGGACTCGAACCACACAGCCAGCCGTGAGGAAGCCAGCTCATGTAAACCCCCAGACCGTGGGCTGGCCCTCTGACCCTTTAATGTTTTTGTTTAAAGAATTCCTTCATTTTATTTATCTATTTATTATTATTATTATTATTATTATTATTATTATTATTATTTAATTTGATATAGGGCATGCACTGACCAGAGAGAGACAGAGGAAAAGTGAGAAAGCAAGCTGCCAGGTCTGGGACTCGAATAGCAGTCGGCCATGTAGGAGTCCAGCACCTTAACTGCCATGCTGCCTACTGGTCCCCCTCTGACCCTTTAAAAAGGACCCTATCTGGGTGCCCAGGACATCTCCAAGACGGCAGGCGTGTGAGGCACCCTGTGGTCTGAGGCTGCTGAGCGGCCTCACTGCCTGGTGACCTCACCTGCCCATCGTCAGCAGAAGCTCTTGGAACCTTCAGACCAAGCCAGATGGTGAAATAAATCTAAGCTCCTTTCCTTCTTCTATATTAAATAACAATGTCAATGACATGAACAAAATACCACCCAAATGGCAAGCTGACCGGGGTACAGAGAGAGAATGAGACTATCTTGTTGAGATGGAAGACTTCCTCTGTTTTCCCTATCTGTGTAAGTTAGGACAAGGACATATTAAGATCTATTTATTTTTCATTTGTTTTTGGAGAGTTTTTTTTGCTATAGGATATGTGTACTCGCTGGAGAGACAGAGAGACAGAAAGCAAGAAATCACCACCCCAGGGAGGATGGCCATGCCACAGTTCCTTCTCTTCTATTTTCCTCTTGAGGTTTTAGACACGCACGCACACACGCCCAGTGAGGTTTATGCTGCTGGGCCCAGGACTTGAACCATGGTTGGCCATGCGGTAGTTCAGCGCCATAACCACTACTCTCCACGTTGAGGTTTATAACCGGAAAGGACGACTCACTGTTACCACAGGTCACAAAGGACGCGTCATCCGATTAAAAATCCTTATAACAGGAGGTAGGAACTATAATGGTTGCTCAGTTTGGATTGAGTAACTTGCTCAAGGTCACAGGATGAAGAAAACAGCTGGGACTTTAGCCCAGGCAGGCTGGCTCCGAAGCCTGAGCCTTTATACAACACATGCGCAGCTGCTTTCCAGATCAGTGGGTGCAAAGTCCTTGATGCTCAGCTAAGAAAGCAAAAACCAAAAATCTGAGACTTGGGCCAGCCCAATGTAATGGTGGTTAAAGCGGTTGGATCCCCTATGGCCAACTAGGTGGTTCGAGTCCTGGACCTGGTGGTCCAGAGACCAGGCATGTGTGCCTGCATGCCAAAACCCCGAAAAGAGAAATGGAGAAAAGGGATTGTGGCATGTCCACCCCTCGTGGGGGGGGAGGGGGTGTACTTTCTCATCCCCCTTTCCCTGTTTCCCTCTGGCAAGCACACATATCCTCTGGCAAAAATTAGGGGAAAAAAGAAACTGAAGCTCAGGCCCGTGGAGGTAGTGTGGTCTGCCCTTCAGTTGCACAGCTGATGGCAGCAGAGCCGGGATTAGAACGCGGTTCTCCCTTCCAGTCATGCCTGTCTGGCCACCTCTAAGTCCTCTGTAGACCTGCCTAGGGGTCGCAGCAGCTCTGGCTCAGAGTCTGTGCGATTCAAGGACAGCAAGATCCAGAGAAGAGAAGACAGGCAGAAACGCCCTTCTAACCCTGCTTGCTCCACCCAGCCCAGAGCGTCCTTCAGTCCCACCCCCCAGTCCTACCCGTCTCTCCAGAAAACGACACTCCACTAGAAGACCCCTGGCCTGGGACGGCATGGGCAGCTCTAGTTTCTGGATCTAACTAGTTGGGGAGAGGTCCCACCATCCTGACCGGTGTCTCTCCTCCTCTTCCCTACACTCAGACTTACCAGTAAGGTTCCAGGGCCCCCTGTTCCTCTAACACAGAGAAGGGCAGGTGTGGAGGGCCCCTGCTTCAGGGATCATCTGGCCAGATGGAAGCCTGCCTCCCAGCCTTCCTCCTTGCCAGGAGTCCCCTGCAATGATTCCCCAGATGTGGCCAATAGCCAGAGGCAGGTGACATCCTGGGGAAGAGCCCATGGCAGTGGCTGGGGCTGCACTCAGGCTCAGTAGTCGGGGGGTGGGGGGGGGAAGGGGGGGACTCCCAACACAGAAGGCTTCTTTTAGCTTTTCTATAGAGCCAGTGTAGTTGCTGGAGACAGGGAGATAAAGGGAAAGTGAGGAAGTACGCCCCACATGGGATGGCCATGGTGCAATCCCTCCTCCATTCTCCTTTCCGGATTTTGGGCACACACACATACCTAGAGAGTTTTTCAAACCACAGGGTCTGGGACTGGGACTAGAACCATGCAATTGGCCATGGGGGATCAGGTACCTTAACTTCCACACCACCTGGTCTCACAGGTTTCTATAAGGCTCCTACTCCCACCAGCCCCCAAGAGCCTCCAGCCCCCCAGGAATGGGCTTCCAGCAAGAACCAGAGTGTGCAGGGACCAGGCCAGAATTGCATGCCCGGAGACAGCCAGCAGGTGTCACTGTCCATGGCTGCCGCTGTGAGGAGGTAGGACGGTGGTTAGGACAAAGGCCCTGCAGCGTGTACTACCTGAGTCAAGGCCTGCCTCACCACCACTGGCCATGTAGCCCTGGGGACCTGCTCAGCCCCTCCGTGCCTTAGCTGCCATGTCTTTAAAATGGGGGAACCAACAGTACCACCCCCCGCCCCCGGGAGACAGACTCCGGCAAGGCGTAAGGGAGCAGGAGGGCTCAGAACACAGGGGGCCTCTCGTTGCCCCGATGCTGGCCGCACCCTGGCCTTGCTCTGCTGTGACCTGTCCAGCAGGAGCAAAGATGTGTTTCCTGCACCCCTCCTTGAGACCCGGGCAGGGCAGGGCCTCCTCTGGGGCTTGCAGCTGATCAGTACTGGTGAGCATTTCCTAGGCAGGGCTTTCAGAGCCCCAGGCTGGGCAGCCGTGTGGCCAGGACTGAGAACAAGGCACCTTCTCCCAGGGGCTCTCAGGGGCTCTCAGGGGCACCTCCGACAGCCAGGCAGCGGGCCAGCATACGGGCTGAGTCTGGGTTTGCACCAAGTGCTGTGAGAGCGAAGGATGCGGGGGGCACTGGCTGGTCCCTTAAAGATGGGGCTGGGGGTGCAGTGAGGGAGGAGAGACAACCAGAGTGACAGACTTCTCCATGTCCTTTAGCTTCCTGGCAGCTGGAGAGCAGCATGAGGGCCTCCTCACACTCCCATCACGGTCCCTCTGTGCCACTGTCCTCACAGCTGCAGAACGCCCTTCGGAGGCCAGGACGTGTGGCCAGGCTAGCACCCAGGCCTGCTGCAGCAACTCCTGCACAGCACACACCGTGACCTAAAGTGCCTGCAGTGCCCAGAATGAGTGATGCCCGTCACCCTGTGTCCACACGCCACCCCCCTTCAGCACTGTTCGAACACACCACCTCCTCCCGCCCAGGGTCCCCAACACTGCCCTCACCAGCAGCCCCCCACTCCCCCACAGTGCCGGCCAATCCCAACCCTGTCCTGCAGTACGAATCCCGCTGGGTTGGCAATGACCTCTGACCTTGTCCTTCCTTCCAGACTAACTCCCTGAGGCTCGGACAGTGCCTTCCTGTTTGCAGTATAACCCTGCTCCCTAGGATATAGCAGACGCTCAATAAATATCTGGTCGTGAATAAACACAGGAGCCAGCCGACAAGAGCACGGCCGGGTTTTCTGGGAAGTGCCGGGAATGTACCCGGGATAGGGGGGCAGGGGACAACGTCTGCGTGCCCAAGCATCCTGTGGGTCGCTGCGAGTCATTAGCAGATTTGGGGCCCGAGGATGACACGAACAAATCTGTTGAGAGTTGAATCACAGTAACGTGAGGCTGTGCCCAGGTGGCTGGATCTCAGTGCCTCGGTGGAGGGGACCCGGCCTCTTCCATCAGGGCAGCGTGTCATCCAGGCCCTCCGAGATCTGCCCGATTCCAGGGCGGCACCCGGAGCTCACTTACCTGGTTGCCCTGGGCCTGGGGCTCAATACTGAGTGGCTGGGTGAATGAATGGGTGAATGAACACATGCTCAGGGCCCACCAAGACCCACTGTCCAATGAGAAGATGCCCTTTCTCCTGGACTTTGATGAAGCTGGGCTCCTGCAGGCCGGGGGGCCCTAGGCTGTTCTTTAGGCTTTTAGAAGGTTTAAGGGTTATCCGGTTCATGGCCGGTGAGGGCGTGGGTGGGGAGTGACTTCATCAGTCAGCATGGCAGAGGCAGAGTTCTCAGCCTGGTGATCTGCACGCTCTAAGGCCCTGCTCGGCCCAGGTACCGGACCCTCTCTGTGCCCACTGCCAGCCACACTGTCCCGAGCCTCGTGGCATCTTCGAGAGAAAGCACCTCGGCTCAGCTGTGCTGGGCTCCCGGGGACCATGCAGGAGACAGCTGCTCTAGGAAAGTAGGCCCAGGGGAAGGCAGCGAGGTGGGGGGCAGCACTGCCAGCACCACCGTCACCCCAGCCCTTCACTGCGGGCCGCAGACTCAGAGAAACCTGGGAAGAGGGCAACATGGATTTTTGCTTTAGCTACAACTTCTGGGGCTTTACGTTCCTCACAGCCACATACACTCCTAGCTGATACACATGGGCTCACAGGCCGCTCTGGGGCTGTACGTTACTCAGCCACACACACTCCTAGCTGATACACACGGGCTCACAGGCCACTCTGGGGCTGTACGTTACTCAGCCACACACACTCCTAGCTGATACACACGGGCTCACAGGCCGCTCTGGGGCTGTACGTTACTCAGCCACACACACTCCTAGCTGATACACACGGGCTCACAGGCCGCTCTGGGGCTGTACGTTACTCAGCCACACACACTCCTAGCTGATACACACGGGCTCACAGGCCGCTCTGGGGCTGTACGTTACTCAGCCACATACACTCCTAGCTGATACACACGGGCTCACAGGCCACTCTGGGGCTGTTCGTTACTCAGCCACACACACTCCTAGCTGATACACACGGGCTCACAGGCCGCTCTGGGGCTGTACGTTACTCAGCCACACACACTCCTAGCTGATACACACGGGCTCACAGGCCGCTCTGGGGCTGTACGTTACTCACAGCCACACACACTCCTAGCTGATACACACGGGCTCACAGGCCGCTCTGGGGCTGTACGTTACTCAGCCACACACACTCCTAGCTGATACACACGGGCTCACAGGCCGCTCTGGGGCTGTACGTTACTCAGCCACACACACGCCTAGCTGATACACATGGGCTCACAGGCCGCTCTGGGGCTGTACGTTACTCACAGCCACACACACGCCTAGCTGATACACACGGGCTCACAGGCCGCTCTGGGGCTGTACGTTACTCAGCCACATACACTCCTAGCTGATACACACGGGCTCACAGGCCACTCTGGGGCTGTACGTTACTCACAGCCACACACACGCCTAGCTGATACACACGGGCTCACAGGCCGCTCTGAGGCTGTACGTTACTCACAGCCACACACACTCCTAGCTGATACACACGGGCTCACAGGCCACTCTGGGGCTGTACGTTACTCACAGCCACACACACGCCTAGCTGATACACACGGGCTCACAGGCCGCTCTGGGGCTGTACGTTACTCACAGTCACACACACTCCTAGCTGATACACATGGGCTCACAGGCTGCTCTGTGGCAGTATGTTACTCACAGCCACACACACTCCTAGCTGATACACACGGGCTCACAGGCCGCTCTGGGGCTGTACGTTACTCACAGCCACACACACTCCTAGCTGATACACACGGGCTCACAGGCCGCTCTGGGGCTGTACGTTACTCACAGCCACACACACTCCTAGCTGATACACACGGGCTCACAGGCCGCTCTGGGGCTGTACGTTACTCACAGCCACACACACTCCTAGCTGATACACACGGGCTCACAGGCCGCTCTGGGGCTGTACGTTACTCACAGCCACACACACGCCTAGCTGATACACACGGGCTCACAGGCCGCTCTGGGGCTGTACGTTACTCACAGCCACACACACTCCTAGCTGATACACATGGGCTCACAGGCTGCTCTGGGGCAGTATGTTACTCACAGCCACACACACTCCTAGCTGATACACACGGGCTCACAGGCCGCTCTGGGGCTGTACGTTACTCACAGCCACACACACTCCTAGCTGATACACACGGGCTCACAGGCCGCTCTGGGGCTGTACGTTACTCACAGCCACACACACTCCTAGCTGATACACACGGGCTCACAGGCCGCTCTGGGGCTGTACGTTACTCACAGCCACACACACTCCTAGCTGATACACACGGGCTCACAGGCCACTCTGGGGCTGTACGTTACTCAGCCACACACACTCCTAGCTGATACACACAGGCTCACAGGCCGCTCTAGGGCTGTACGTTACTCAGCCACACACACTCCTAGCTGATACACACGGGCTCACAGGCCGCTCTGGGGCTGTACGTTACTCACAGCCACACACACTCCTAGCTGATACACACGGGCTCACAGGCTGCTCTGGGGCTGTACGTTACTCACAGCCACACACACTCCTAGCTGATACACACGGGCTCACAGGCCGCACAGCCGCCCTCTCCACAATCTGCTGCTGCTGCTCAAACGCTCGCTCCTGTGTGGCTGCTCCCACGAGGCTCCCTCCCACAGGGCTGCCCTTCACCCCTTTTCTCTGTCTCACAAGCCTGTCCCTCACTCCCTCACCTCATACCCCAGTATTTCCCCCAGGCTCCCAGGCCCACTTCCCTCTCAGGGTCCCAGGTATCTGCTGCGCCCGTGCCCCGCTCCAGTTCACACCCTGTTCTCCCCACAGTCCCAGGGCTGTCCTTGCACCCCCTGCTGCACACCTTGCACACGCTTCCCACAGGCTTTCTGCACCCCAGCCTTGGCCCCCACAAACTTTGTTTTTTTAAAGAAATTTTTGCTATAAGGTATGTCAGCTCTCCTGAGAGACAGAGACAGAAAGTTAGAAATCACTTCCGGGGGGACGGCCACCCCACAATCCCTTCTCCACTCTCCTCTTGGGATTTTGGTACACATGCCTGGTGCTGTGAGTTTTAAGTTGCCAGGCCCGGGGACTCGAACCACGGTCGACTATGTGGGAGTCCAGCGACGTATCCATTACACCACCTACTGGTCCTGCCCCCAAACTCTTCTTGCCCGCCCTCGTGGGCCCTTGGGGCTCCCTGCCCCAGCTCTCAGCTTCCCCCCTGGAGGTGACCTTCTGCAGCCCCTTTCCAGGAAGCCCTCTGGGTGGGAGTGGTGAGGCTCTTGGTTCCAGACCTGCGGCCAGCCTTGCCTTCTACCACAGGGCAGTGGGAAGCCAAGGGGCCAGGGCAGCAGATCTGCCCTTCCCGCTCTTTGGGAGGTGACAGCCCAAGGCTGCAAGGCTGTAGGGAATAGCTGCCCTCCTGCTCCCCCGGCACCCTTGGCCCCTGGGCACGGGCACTCACTCCCTTGGGATATCCTCTGCCATCCTGTCTCTGTCCCATCATACCAGAGCGCGTGATGCTGGGGCCCAGACTGAGCCAACCTAAATATTTATTCCTCTGCTCCTGGCTGGGCTGCGTATGGCTACTGAGGGGCCAGCTCCGCTGGGCTGGGGAGAGGATGGGGATGGCCTGGGGCGCCGGCCAGGGATCGGGGCCGTCTCACCCCGTGCTGGCTGCCAATGATGGGCCCAGCGGCACCTCTCTGCCCCTCCCAGAGCCAGGACAGGGCTAGAAGGTTTCAGCCACAGCCCGGACACTGTCCAGAGATGAAGCCAGCCCCTGGTGAAGGCCTGTGTACCCTCAGGGCAGGCCCCGGACAGAGGCTCCTTGTTACAGGGCATCAGTGCAGTCACTGGCCAGGACCAGCACCCCCTGCCCCCAGCCCTCCCCTACAGCCCCCAGTGCTCCGTCAGCCAAATCCCAAAGGCCATCCCGTCCTGACTGCCCCGGGAACAATACGAGGCTTTATGTGAATCAACTGCGCCCCATGTCCCGCTGACTCAGGCCTCCTAAGACGGGCTCCACGCTCCCTCAGCCAGATCCCAGTCCTGACACTGCCTGCCCATGTTCCCTGCCCTTTATCCGAATCCCCGGAGGCAGCTGCTTAAACCCTTGGCAGCTTAGAGGATGGCCGCTCCTAATGGTGCTGGGTCCTCAGAGCCGGAGAAAGCAGCTGGGACGATGCCCTTGAGCAGCTGGAGGAAGGAGGGCCAGCGGAGGGCCTGCTCCGGGATGGAGCGCAGGGGAGGGTGCTACCCAGGCACCGGAACCCCGACTCCCACAGGTTGCGCTGGCCGGCCTGGGAGGCCCTCTCAGCCACTTCTCCCAAGAAGCCCAGAGCATCACATGGTTGTCCCTGTGGCAGGAAGGAGCCCGGGGCTCAGAGAGGTTGAGTGACTTGTCAAGTGACACAAATTCAAATGCAGGAAAATGTCCACTGCGAGTGGTCAGTAGTATCTGTGAGGTTTTTGTTTTGTTTTGTTTTTCTGTTTTGCTAGAGAGAACTTGTGCTTGTTGGAGAGAGAGAGAAATCACCCCCCACAGGGATGGCTATGCTAGTCCCTTCTCCATTCTCTGAGGATTTGGGGCATATACCCACAAGCGCTTGGTGTGTTTTTCAAGCAGGTCTGGGACTTGAACCGTCAATGGGCTCTGTGAGACCCAGTTGCCTTCACCTCCACGCCATCTGCTGACCCCTGTGAGGTATTTAAAAAAAAAAAAAAAAATCCTCCTACCCTGCCTCTCCTGGAGATCATGGAGGGAGGGAAGTCCCAGCATCGCTGAGGTGTCAACACCCACCCCACGGAGTAACAAGCTGGGCCGGTGGGGGCGGGTGTGGATCTAGCTCAAGTCTGTTCGGAGCAGGATCCCTGTGGATTTGTTCCTCTGCACCAAGGCTTTTTCCAGCCTCCTTTTACACTTTCTCCTCCCCTGCCGTCCCTGGCATCCTGCAGCCTTCTGGAAGGAGCCTGCTCCGTGCCATGGTTGCAGGCAGTCAGGCCATACTGACCTAACCCTGGGTCAGTGACTGCTCGATCTTGTCCAGGTCACTCCAGAGCTCTAGCAGTGAGGGTCAGATGAGCCACGTGTGTGAGCGAGTGACTCCGACACTGACACCTAGAACCCAAGCAACCCTCACCTGGAGCTGGCCCGGACTCTGCCTACAGAACAGAGGTCTGTCCTGAGTTATCCACTTCCTCTCTGTACCTGGGGAAGCCAAGGAGTGTCCACCAGCCTGGTCACTGCCTGGGTGAAGGTCTTGAAAGCTTCTCCCTGTCCGGCTTTTGCGTGATGTGCTGTCCCCCGGGATAGCCTAGGGCTGAAGGTGGCCGTCTACACATTCCGCATTCACTGTCTCCCAGGCTCCCTGGCTGCCCACCCCTAGACCAAGTGTCCAGGGCAGGGACTCTGCCATTCTCTGGACTGTCCCTTCCTCTGGTTCCCCCTCAACCATGGTGCCCGGAGCAGGGCTCAGGTTTCCAATCTCCCTGGGTCCTTGTCCCTGCAGAGCGACCTGGAGTTGACCCACCTTGCCACTCGGTCCTCCTTCTAGCCCTCCTTATCTTGGTTATTCTGTCCGAGGCTGCAGCCCCTGGCTGCTCCAGCCCCTCCACGCACACTTCAGAGCTGTCTCTGTCCTCCCCACCGCCCTGATGCAGTCACACAGGCCCCTCTCATCCCTTTCGGTCACACCTCCCCATCCGGTCAGTAGCAGACAGGCTGCCTGGGACGTGACTCACGCCTCCCCAGGTTTTGGACACACAGATGGGGGTGGGCAGGGACGGAGGTGAAAGATGGCTTGGACAGGGATGCCAGATTTGGGTAGGGGACCAAAGGACTGTCAAACAGCCTGGGAAGACCGTGGGGACGGTGACACACCTGTTATTAGATATGCCGGTGACTGTTTAACCATGTGGGGACTTGGACAAGTTTGTGCGGAAACTGAATTGATACACAAATCGATTGTGGTGCCCACAATGTCAATTCCACAAGGTTTTTTTTTTTTTTCCCCCATAACACGCATTTTCCACGAACTTCTTGAAGACCCTTTTACACAGTTCTAATTCCTCATATAAGACTTGATTGTAAAGAAGGGTATTGCCGGGAACCAGCAGTTAGCGTAATGGCTATGTCGCTGGACTCCCACGTAGTCGACCGCGGTTCGCGTCTCGGACCCGGTGGCTTACAACTCACGCCGGGCGCGTGTGTGTGCGTGCCCAAGATCCCGAGAGGAGAATGGAGGAGAAGGGATTGCGGCGTGACCATCCCCCCTGGGGGGTGATTTCTCGCTTTCTGTCTCTATGTCTCTCTCTGTCTGTCTGGCGAGCGCAAGCGCCTTATAGCGAAAAACCTCCCCCCCCCAAAAAAAAAAAAAAAAAAGAAGGGTATTGCCTATCGGCTGTATGACGAATGAACAGTTCTTCTAGGAAGGCACCTAGATTCATACTTAAGCAAACGTGCTGCTTCAGACACATCTGGGGAGTGGGTACAATGACAGGTTTCAAGTACGTGACCGAGTTTGGACCCTACCACCATGGGACAACCTAGCCTGGTTTCCCCTCCAGGCCCCCTCCTTCCCCTGGAGCAGGTACACACGTGGGTCCCAAACTCTGCTGTACACGGAAGCACTTGGGGTTCTAGTCTGGTTTTTTTTGTTTTAATTTTCTGCCATAGGGTGTGCAGGCTCACCAGAGACAGACAGGGAGGGAAAGTAAGACATCACTCCCAGGGGCATGGATGGCCAAGCCACAATCCCTTCTCTTCGCTTTCCCTCCTTCGGGGATTGTGGGCCACACACTCCCTCCCCCATCCCTATTCCAGTGTCTTCCTCAAGCCATCAGGTCTGGGACTTGAACTAGGTCATTGGCCAGGTGGGATCCGGCCACGTTAGCCACTAGGCCACAGGCTGTTCCCACTTTATTTTAAAAAAGAACCCCAGGTGGGCCAGCCAGTGGTATAGTGGTCAAAGAGCTGAATCCGGGGCCAGCAAGTGGTGTGGTGGTTGAGGACGCTGGACACCCACATGGCTGACCACAGTTCGAGTCCCGGACCTGGCAGCTTGCTTACTCTCTCTCGCCTCGCTCACTGTCTCTCCCTGGTCAAATTAAAATAAATAAATAAAGTTAAATAAAATAATTCTTTAAAAAAAAAAAAAAAAAAAGAGCTGAATCCCACATGGCTGACTGCATGGTTCAAATCCCAGACCTGGTGGCTTGAGAAATACACTGTGGTGGTGGTGGGGGGGAGTACCCAAAAACCCCAAAAGGAGGGAGACAGACGAGAAGGGATTGTGGCCTGGCCGTCCCCCGGAGGGGTGTTTCTCATTTTCCCTATCTCTCTGCCAGGCACATGTGTCCTTTGGCAATTTTTTAAAAAATATAGTAAAAATGAAATAAAGTAAGAGACTTATTAGGGAGGAAGAGGCTGCAGAGGGCCATCCTATGTCACTTCCTACGCCAGGTGCTATTTCGCCATGCTGCCTGGCTCCGTCCTCAAACACTCTGATTTCACTGGGACAGAGTGCAGCCCAGGCTGGGGGCATCTTCAGGGCTCCCCAGGCGGCTCTCTTGTGTAGAAACAATTGGGACCACGAAGCTAGGGCAGCTGTTTATGGAAGCAGTAGTCAGCTGGGGGCCCCAGGACATGGGCAGCCCCAGCAGTAACAGAGATGCCCACCCCACTGTGCCAAGCTGTTCCTGGGGTCCAGAACCTTGCCTGGCTCCAGGCTGTCTGACACAGAGCCAAAGGCTCAGGTTGGTAGTGTGGGGACGGCCTGACAGCATGAGAACTGGCCTGTGGCCATGGCCAACAACGGTTCGAGTCCCAGACCTGGCAGCTTGCTTTCTCTCTCTCTCACTCTGTCCTTCTCTGGTCAAATAAAAGAAATCAATAAAATTAAATAAAAAATAATTCTTAAAAAAAAAAAAAAAAAAGAACTGGCCTGTGGCAGAGGCTAGCAGGAAGTTGGGGGGCTGGGAGGATGGCATTCCATCCAGCACGGGGAAGTCATGGTTGTCCTGGGCAGACCTGCAGGATGAGCGCGCCCCTCCTACTCGGAGGGGCTGGCCAGCAATTCTGGAGCTCCCAAGGAGAAGGTGACAAGGAGGGACTCAAGGCTCCTCTAGGGGCAATGCCGACTTCTCTGTGAGACTTTGGGTTCACGGTTCAACCTCTCAGGAGTGGGCATGGCAGATTCCTCTGAAACGCTAGGAGACCCAGTTATCAAAGCTAACGGAGCCTATGTATTCCTCGCTCCCTTAATGCAATAACACAGTGAGTACTGAACTAAATATAGCCTAGTCCTGGTCCTCCCAGCAGCCATGGATGTGTCCATTTCTCATCGCCACTTTACAGATGAAAAAACAAAGGCTCGGAGTTTGCCCACGGTTAATCAGCTAATAAGGCCTGTCTCACTCTATCTGGACTATTTCTCTGAGAAGTGATCAAATGCCAAAAATCACTCTTCCCAAAAGATTAAGATCATTCCCCAAACCACCCACAAATGGGCATGGGACTCGAAACACAAAAGCACAACTTTCAAGCCTTTTTCTTTCAGGAAAAGTCATTACTTCCACACAGAACTTTCTCATGGAAACCTGCCAAAGGCCTTGAGAAATGAGTGGGCAGCGGAGAGGACCCCCCGCCCCAGAAGGAGCGAATCACAGATGCGTTCTTGGCCAACACGGACAGTGGACTGTGGAGGCGACAAGGCTGGTCCTCGCCACGCCCTGCGTTCTCCAACTTGGAGCGCCCCAGGCGTCTGAGAGACCTGGAGTTGGAGGGGACCTTGGAGAGCTGCTTCCCTTTCTTTGCCTTCCATTCCCAGGTGCCTCCCTTGCAGGTGAAATTGGAGATGCCAAGGGCGGGTGTGAAATGGCAGCTTCTGGGTCAGAGGCTAACCTGAATGGCAGATTTCTTTGGTAACCTGGGTGGAGGTTTGAGCCATCGTGGGATTAAAATGAGGCACTTGGGGTCAGCTCCAAATGCCACTGTGAACTGGGCAGAGAGACACCCACCATCCTCACCCCCAACCCCCAGTACCCACTTACACTGCCAGCGACCACGGCTGTGGCTGTCCCATCACATCCCGCCCTGCTCTCCCTCCCGTTTTGCCCTCAGGGCAGGGCAATAAAAAGCTCCCAGCTGTAGCTAGAGGCCATAAAATATACAAGGCCAGCCCCACCCGGCTGGCCGCTTCCACAGTCCTGGCCACAGCCTCGCCTCGGCTGCTGGGGAGATCCCAGGCGGCCACGGGATGATGGCCAGTGGGCAGGAGGGTGAGGGACCCACAGCCTGGCCCACCACTAACTTCCAGGGACAAAAGGCTTGGATGGATTTCGGATTCCAGCTGTTAACTTGCATTTTCCAAGAACAGAATGCACTTGATACATCCCCCTAAAGTTTAGGTGGGGAGGCAGGGGGTGCCCTGGCCCCATCAGCTTCCCCGTCTGCCCCACCTGCCTCTGAGGAACTAGCTCAAGCCCGCTGATTGAGGAAGGGCCACTGAATCCCGGTGGATGAACACTCACCCCTCACTGATCCACCTAAGTGATCCCCTCACTGATCACCTGAGCTGGAGACACTCCGTGGTCTCGGGGCAGATCGGTGAGGTCGGAATACGGATGCCCACCCTGTCGCCCATTCTGGCTGTCTAGGCATTTTACTGGGGCCCCAGCTGCTCTGCCAAGTTCCCGGTCTCTACGAGGAAGGAGAAGGAGAGGTGGCTGAGGCAAAGCCCTGGGCTCCCTGCTGCTAAGCCATGCAACCTGCCTGACCTCTGCACCCCCAGCAACAGACCACTGGCCTCCTTCTGCTGGGAGAAGGGCTGGGGTACTCAGGTCAGGAGAACCCTTGAATGCCTGACACCCACCCACCTCCTCCCAGTTTCTAGCTCTGGGTCACTGCACTTCCAGGCCCATTTCCTGATCACCAGTCCCCCACCAGCAACACACCCCACACACAGGGGCCAGGCCCACCTTCTGATCACTCTAGCCCTGATCTGGGCAAGCACAAGGGGGCTGGCCTGCTCCTCTCCTAGGGGGCTCGCCCTGGGACCCCTGCTGCAAGCATCCTGGCCTTCCAGAGCAGAGAGAGCTGCCCCTAGGCTTGGAAGGGACCAGGGACAGCCAGCTCCGCCCAGGAAAGTGAACGAAGGAGAGGAGAGCACAGAGCTGGGAGGCCTCGCAGCCTCCTCCTCAATGCCCTGTACAAAGGTGAGAATCGAGGTTCAGAAACGGGAAGGAACTTGCTCTCTATTACACAGCACCCTGGGGAGAACCCAGGACCTTGACACCTAGCCTGGCTCATTTAGACTAGAGCACGGAGACATTGCTTCAAGAAAGGAGTCGGGGTTGTTAAATTCACTCTCTGATAGAGGGCCAGCCAGGGGGTGAACCCACCCATTCGGGACTGCTGAGGAGGGAGGAGGGAACGGAGCTGGTTAGTGGGTGCTAGTCTGGACACACCGGAATGAAGACTGAGCTGGGGGCAGCATGGGGTTTCGCAGGGTAGAGTGAAGGGGGCCACGGTATGGGCGCTGGGGAGTAGAGCCGAGAGGAGTAGAGTGGGCCCGGCGTGACCTTGGGTCCACACGTCCCCCTCTAGGACGCTGTCTTCCTATCTGCAGGCTTGGGTGCGCCTGAGGCCCCGGGGAGCTCGAGCTCCAGCTCCAGGGTCCCACCGGCGAGCGAGGCACCTCACCTTCTTGAAGTCGGCGACGAAGGAGACGAGGGTGCCGTCGGGCTTGCGCAGCTCCAGGCTGATGCTGTCGGCGTCGCTGTCCGCCTGCAGGCTCTCCTCGGTCACCTGGCCGTCGGGCAGCCGCACGCGGACCCGCAGCTCGGCCGGCGCGCCGGGCCCCGCGCCCACGCCGCGCGGCGCCCCCAGCAGCGGCACGAGCAGCGGCAGCAGCAGGAGCGCGGGGCGCGCCGTGGGGACCCCGCGGCGGCCGGGCGGGCGCATCCCCGGCGCGCCGCGTGGGGGCGGGGAGACGCGCAGGCTAACTTCGCCCGAAGTTAGGGGCTAGTTCGGGGCGCCCGGAGCCGCTCCGCCCCGGGACTCAGCCGCGGGGTCGCCCGCGACGCTGTGCGCACACACGTGGGCTGCGCTCGGCCGTGCGCCCCCGGCGGCCGCTCGGAGTCGGAGACGGCGCTCCCCGGCCCGCCCGCCGGCCCCCGACTCCGGCGCTCGGAGACTCTGTTTTGCACTTTTCATTCAATCCCACCCCCCGTCACTTCCTTCAGAAAACAGAAACCACTAGGACCTGCCTTAAAGAGACCGCGCACCTCTCGGCCCTTAAAGGGCCCGCTGCGGCTCCCCGCGCTCGGCGGCGGCCCGCGGAGAGGGCGGGAAGAGGGGACCGGAGCTCGGCGGCTTTGTGGGAAAGGCTTTCTCGGCCTCCCTCCCTCCTGGCCGCGCTCCGGCAGCGACCAGGCTGGGTCAGGAGTTTGTTCTCGCGGCAAATCCCTTCCTCTCAGCAGGGGCGGGACGGGTGACTCTTACCCCGCCCCCCCCTTTTTTGGCCTGTGCTTGTGCCACGTGGATGAAATAATCGGCCCTGGATTTTTAGGGGTTTGGTTTGGTCTTCTGGTTTCTCTGACACAGCGGATTTCTGAAAAGCTTCTTCGAGATCAGACCTTACCTGGCTCTCCCAGCTTGTCCTGCCCTAGGTCAGGGAGCAAAGCTGGTTCGGGCCCACCCCCACCGTTGACAGCCCCCAGGTGTGAGGTCTTGATAAGTCAGGCTGCCCAGCGGGACCTGACCTCAAAGCTCCCTGGTGTTCTGAGCCCCTGGGTGACCTTCCTTTTCGGCCCAGCATGCCTCCTGTCCCCCACAGTCCCTGACCCTGTTCTCTGCTGCCGGGTAACAGACTGAGAAAATCCGGGGAATGTTAAGATTCCAGGCCACTCAGAGAATTTCTAGAGACTCCACCATGGGGTGGGGGGTGGGGGAGTGCTCCCCGCAAGCCTCAAGAAAATATGCCTGCCCTTCAAAGCACCCCAACAGAGGACTGGGTAGCCTGGGGATTCTGAAGTTCTGCCTCTCTTGATTAGCTGTGTCATGTGGGCACTTATTAAAAATCCTTTGGGCTTAAGTGTCCCCCTGGAAATGGAGTCACGGAGCCTGCAGTGTCTTGCCAGTCCCGAACAAGAGAAAGCCCCATTGTTCCCTGAGGTCGGTTTTGACGTGGTGCCCCTGATCTTTCTTGGAGCCCCCTTCCCTCCCAGGGTGTCTCCTGCGCAAGGCCCAGTGAACTGCAGGGACACGCTAGAACCCCCCCTCTTGTGACCGGCCCTGGGCCCTTCCCACGAAGGGTTTTCCAAATTTGCCTTACTTAGAGAATGACTTGCATGCTTTTTGACAAACAGATTCTTGGGTCCCTAAATCTGTGGGATCAGATTCTCCAGGGAAAAGAACTGAGAATTTGCATTTTAAATGAGCATCCACTTGATGCTTGATGACAACAGGAGTCGTGTTTGACAGGAGATCCAAAGCAGCATCTTTCCTGGAGAATGTCCTGGCCCTGGGGAGTTTATCTTCCCTTTAGGGAGAGACAGGGATAAAACAGGCCTTAGCGAGTAGTTGGATGAGCACCAGGCTTGCCCCCTCGGCGCTCCCACCTGAGCTGTGAAGGCTGCTGATCACAGATGCCCAGGGTCTCAGCACCACCCTCCTGCCGGAAAGCTAGGTCTTCCCACGTGAGTCAACCTCACAGTCATTCAGTGCCTCACCCACATTTCCTCACTTCCCTGCTTCAGGTCCTGTCCCGTTCACACCAGCTCTGTCCTCGGCCTTATTCCCAGGCCCCTACCCCGTCCCCACCCATCCCCACCTCCCACAAGGTCCCGAAAGAAGCAGGCAAAGACGCCGTGGATGTGTGATTTCTCTTCTAGGTGTCTAAGGCTTTGTCTTCCTTCAAATGTTGAGTTTGGAAACAAGCAGGGAAGATCTCACCTCTTCCCCACCGGCCTCTTCTCCATAATCAACTTCCTTCTCTTCCTCAACCACTGATCAAACTCACGTTGTCTCTTGAAATGGTGGAGAATTGGAAATGCCACCGTGTGACCGCTCTCCCCATTTCTTCCTCTTGATTGAACCCCACCAGCTCCTCTAGATGCAGGGCCAAACTCACTTCCCAGGAAGACTCCGCTGTCTGCGAATCCATCTCTGTTCCCCCCTTTGCTTGCCTACCTCTGACCTCCAACAATCATCCTTTTTTATTCGAGCTGCCACCATGCATTGTATTCTTCTTACGTCCAAGCGTCTGCGCTGAGTATTTTCATTTTCCTGGCAACCATCCAGATTAGGTCTATTCTTGGCCTCTTTTTTACTGACTAGGAAAACCGAAACTTAGAGAGGTGAAGTAATGTCCCTGAGGTCACGCAAGTAGGAGAACCAGCGGGGACGCAGACACAATCTTCCTGGCCACCAAGCCCTTGCTTTTAACCGCAGTAGTATCTGTCTGTCTGCAGCCCTCGCTCTCGGCCTCATTCCGCACGCGGCCTGCACTATCTCCTCCTGTTATCTAACGGATATGCGGTAATCTTGTATCCCCAGTGAGGCTGTCAGTTCAAACAGGCCAGCCCCGTGCTGGGAACAGACTGTGCTTCCTTAAACCATCTGGGCATAGAAGCATCCATTCATCTTCAACGTAAAGCCCTAAGAGGAAGGGCTCTAACCAGCCTAATGGCCCTGGCTACCACCAAACAGCCCTCATTGTCAGAGTGTTCTTTATGTCTAATCGCACGCTCTCTTCCCCACCATAAACCAATTTCCTCTTCTTTTTTTTCCTCTACCCCTAGAAAAGAGGTTGCCAGTGGTGCTCAGAACCACAGCAGCACAGGATCTCAAGCCCAGAGCGTGGCCACTCATGGGCCGTGGGAGTCAGTGAGTCGTTTCTGCCTCTGTATGATGGGTACGTAGAAATGCTCACCTCCCTGGCTCGTTGGAAGAGGGAATGAAATGCTGTGTATAAAGCACTTGGCAACGTGCTCCACACACAGTACAGGCCCGATGAATGGCGGTGGTGGTTATCTAGTGCATTCATTTATTCTCTCCCGTTGTACCAAATATGAAACCCCCGCTTAACCTGCACACAGCCCCACTGCCCCTGCACATGCACACATGCACACATGCACACACACACTCATTCGGAAACATTTTTTTCTCCGTATCCTCTTCAGACCTTCTCGTTTTGTGCTCTCTGAGACCTCAGAAACTGGAAAGTGGGCTGCCAAGCCTCAAGAGGCCTCTCCACTTTGCTGTGTGATCTGAGTCCACCTCGACTCGGCAGGGAGAGAAAGGCCATGCCATCTCCTGCTTTGCGACCAAGGATGCAGGTGCGCACGAGGCCCCATGGAAGGTTGAGAAGGAAACGGAACCCACAGCCTCTGCTGGGAGATGGAGAGAACGCAGCGGGGAGCTTGTCTTTGCAACAGCAGAAGAGTTGTCTTCCTGTTGGCTGTGCGGGCGGCTGTGGGTTGGGGTTCCCTGACAGTCTTTGCTGAGTGGACCTGGCAGATAGGGCTGGTGCCCTTGCTTTGAGCCTAAGTGAGACGGAGGGGTAACGGGGATGGGGCATGGGTGCGTGCCTCTCCTTTTCCAGGTCAACTGCAAAGCCCAGACGCTCACAGTCCAAGCAGTCACACACTGGCATGTGGCCTCACACACTGGCGTGGCTACATCCGTCTAGGGTGCGGGGAATAAAACGCCAGAAGAAACCGCGGCCGGGATAGAGTGAGAAGGGCAGAGAGGCCACGACCTCTGGGGGCAGGGGAGGCGGCCATTCTTCGCAGGCAGAAAACCAGCAGAGAGGATGTTGAGTGGAGTTGAGATGAGTCAGTGATGTCCAGGAAGGGAAAAGAAACTTGGATGGCCAGAGCTGTGAGGGAAGGTAGATCTCAGCTCACTGATTCCAAGCCCAGCTTTCTGAAGGCCCTGAGCAAAACCATCTCCTTTCGAGACCAGCAGGTGGCATAGCGGTTAAGGCGCTGGCCGCCCATGTGGTCAGTCACGGTCTGAGTCCTGGACCTGGAGGCCTGAAACTCACACTGGTGGGTATGTGCCCCAAATCCAGATAAAATGGAGGAGAAGGGATTGCAGGTGGCCATCCTCCCTGGGGGGTAGGGGTGGGGATTCTCACTTTCTTTTTCTATCTCTCTCTCTCTGTCTCTGGTGAGCACACACACCCTGTAACAAAAATCTCTCTTATAAAAACAAACAAAACCCCTCCTACTTCCTGAGGCCTTTCCTGCCCCCACCTGGACACTCAGTCAGTCAGTCAGTCATCTGATTCCGTCATTAGGCACATGAAGGATGAGTCACTGTGTTAGGTACTGTGAGGTGCAGACTGGTACAGAGGTTTGTTACCTCAAAATGGAACCTACGGTTGAAGGGGTGCAGGTGTTCAAAGCAAAACAAAACAACAGCACAAAAAATTGTGGCAGGGGCCAGACAGTGGTGCAGTCCTACCTGGGGAGGGTCCTGGTTCACGTCCAGAGACTCCCCGCTCCCGCCCCCAGTACATTGGCATGTGTTTGCCTGTGATCCTGGGTTGGCTAAAGGCTGGGGGTGGATCATGGTATCAAGACTGTCCTTCCTTGGGGGCTCTCTCTCCCTGTCTCGCTCATGGAAGAAATAAATTAACTTTAAAAAAAATCATGGGGACCAGCAGATGGCATAATGGCTATGTCGCTGGACTCCCATGTAGTCGACGGTGGTTTGAGTCCCAGACCTGGTGGCTTAAACTCACACTGGGTGCGTGTGCATGTGTGCCTAAGATCCCAAGAGGAGAATGGAGGAGAAGTGTTTTCTTGCTTTCTGTCTCTCTGTCTCTCTGTCTCTCTCTGTCTTTCTGGTGAGCACACATGCCCTTATAGCAAAAGCCTCTCCAATAATAATAAAAGAAATCGTGATAAAAACAAAAATGTAGGCCCAGCAGGTGGCATCGAGGCTAAGGGACTGGATCCCACGTAGATAACTGTGCAGTTTGAGTCCCAGACCCGCAGCTTGAAAATCACACTGTGTGTGTGTGTGTGCGCGCGCGCACGCGCATGTGCATGCCCGAAATCCTGACAGGAGAATGAAGAAGGGATTGCGACGTGGCCATCCACTCTGACGAGTGATTTCTCACTTCCCCTTTCTGTCTCTGGTGAGTGTACGCTCCTCATGACAACAAACAAGCAAAGCCCAAACCCAAACCCAAACCCAAAAACCGAAAGTGTGAATTGCAGTCGTCCTAACTGATACCACGAAGAACAAGAGGAGGGTCTAGCCTAGACCAGGTCTCCTCAGAAGGCTTTGCTGGGAACATTCTAGGCTTAAAAACGAATGAAGACCTACTGATAAAGAGGATCTCCTAATCAAAGGCTCATCGGCTGGACCTGAGTCTGGTGGGCTTCCAGAAATGTCAAGTGGCTGAGGCCTAACAGAGGAGAGTGGCTTAAACAGCGGGACAGTTGGGCAGGGACAAGAAACACGGCCTTGTAGGTGCTGTTGACACTCGGGTTTGGTCCTGGTGAGTTTTGTTTCTCTAACAGCAGTGGACAGTCTTTGGGAGGCGTTATGTAAGGGGGGACAGGATCAGACCTGCAGGCTTAAAAGATCACTCTGGAAATGGATCAGAGCCATCCAGATGAGAGGTGCTGGGCCTGGCTGTGGGAGGTGGCAGAGGTGCAGGGGTGGGTTCTGATGCATTTTGGAAGTGGACAGTGGAAGTAGGGTTGATGTCTGGTGGGGGCAGGGTGAGTGAGAGGGCACTGTCAGGAGCCATGCTGGCCTGTGGCTTATGACATGGGCAGTGGGTGGCACCAGGAATCGGGAGTGGGACCCTTTGGGGCGGAGCCTGTAGGTGACTTCTTTGGCGGCTCTTTGAGTGCTTCCTTGTTAAATGATTTCACAGCATCCGTGTTTGAAACCATGGGGTACCACGGAGCCAAAGCTGGGTCAGTGGTGCCATTCAGATGAGAGCCAGGTCTGGTCTCCCGTGTCACCACGCAGGGGTTCTGCTCGTCCCCTTGACTCCGGGTCCCGGCCCTGGCTCCTCTTTCTGTCTGCCTCGTGCCCAGCACAGAGCCTGGTATGCAGAGGGTGCTCAGGACTGAGGTCTTCTGTAACACAATGTGCCTGGCCCTGTTCCGTCCCGGAGAAGACCCATGGTACAGTCTCAGCTCTCAAAGATCCTGATGCTAGCGTGGTGGTGAAGGCACTGGACTCCCACATGGCTGACTGCAGTTTGAGTCCCGGACCTGACAGCTTGTTTTCTCACTTTTCTTCTCTCTCTGGTCAAATTTTAAAAATAATAATAATAAATAAAATTAAGGATAAAAAGAATCCTGAGGGAAGAGGGTGGTGCCACAGCAACGTGACGCCCTGTGCTCTGTGCGGCTAACCTGCCAGGGGGCGTTCCAAGTGCCCCTGGAGACCTTCCTGAGTGAGCCAGGTGTGCCCATGACCCAAGGCTGGCTGACGTGGGGGTGATTGTGGTGTGAAGTCCCTGCTGGGGACGCTGTCCCTGTCTGCTTCCCTGTCTGTCTCTCTCACTCATGGAAGAAAGAAGTAAACAAACTCCAAAAAGAAAGAAAAGAATCTTGTTGAGGAGCTGGAAGGTGGTTAAGGTGCTGAACTTCCAACGTGGCCGATGGAAAGCTTTCTCGCTTTCTCTCTCTGGTCAAATGAAATAATATTAATAAATACAATAAAATAATTCTTAATAAATATTTTTAAAAAAGAACCTCATTGCACGTGTCTCACGGAGCACTAGGAACCTCCTGGAGCAGGCCACCTCATCATTACAGGATCCCAGGTTGTTTCCAGATGCCAGTGGTGCTGGACCCTGGGGAAAACCATCTGCAGCAGGGTATAGGGACACCGGGGTCTGTCCCTGACAGCTGCCTGTTCTGCATACTTAACTCACTCAGAGATCTTAGAAAAGAAGGTCCGTGCCACCTCCCCGAGAGCCACTGCCCTCAGCTCTGGCAGGGACTGGACGACGTGCCCGTAGCGGGGGGTCCCCTGGCAGGGTTCGGGCCTCGTGCTGATCACAATCTTAACGGCTCAATACCCTTCCTTTCACCAAGGCCTAGGGAAATGTATTATCTAAAATAAATACATAAAGATAAAGATACAAAGCCGTTAGGTTTTCAGCCCTGTCTTTTACAACTTGTATGAAATGCCCGTCCATGTTACGGCTGGGGACAAGTTGTCCTGCCTCTTCACCAAGGGCTGAGTGTGAGTGAGTATGGTGGGCAGGGTCATTTCTGCTCGGAGCCGTCAGCTGGCCAGTCCTTTCCCGTCACAGTGGCTGTGTCCTGTCTCCCGATCTCTGCCTTCAATCTGGCAGATGGTATCATCATTGCCAAGACCAGAGAGTCTGAGAAGGGCCTGGTTATCACCCAGAGGGAGAGTCAGGCCCAGTTCTTATCTAGTGGGAACAGGAATACCTCCTATCTCTCAGACGAGGATCTCACAGCCATCATGGCTACGGTGACGTTTTCCTCTCATAAACAGTTTGTTTTATTTTAGTGAACAAATGGGGAGACATGCCCTGTGTATTGAGAGGAAAAACAATGTGATCCAAATATTAGTTGTGACATATGTTTTCTTTTATTTTTAAAGAATTATTTTATTGAACTTTATTTATCCATTTATTTACTTATTTTAATTTGACCAGAGAGGGATAGAGTGAAAGAGAGAAAGTGAGAAAGCGATCCGCCAGGTCTGGGACTCGAACTGTGGTTGGCAATGTGGGAGTCCAGTGCCTTAAGCACTGTGCCACCTGTCAGCCCCAGTGACATATATTTTCTATGCAAAAATGTGTCATGACTTTTCTGACAACCTGATATATACATTTAGTGCATTGCCAATGAACAGCCCAATAAGGTCTTAACTTGTTTTTTTTTTTTTTTTTAAATAGACTTCACTGAGGACCAGCAGGTGGCGTGGTGGTTGAGAGGCTAGACACTCCCACATGGCTGACCATGGTTCGAGTCTCAGAACTGGTGGCTTGCTTTCTCACTTTCCCTCTCTCTGTATCTCTCTCTGGTCAAATTAAAATAAATGAATGAAAAAATAAAATTAAATAAATCATTCTTAAAAAAATAAACTTCACCATTATTTTAAAGTTTATTTCTTTCTTTCATAAAAAATTGAGAGAGACAGGTACCCTTGACAGGGTCTGGCCATACTGCAACCCACCTCCCCCAACACCTCCGGCTTTCTAGCCAGCCTGGGTGATGGACGCACCCACATGCTCAGGCCATGCCGACCTGGGATCTGAACCTGAGGCCTCCCATCTGGCTCGAGCACTGCTGTGCCCTAGTGCCTGCACCAGTGTATCTGGGACAGAGTCTTGATTTTTTTTAGATCAGTTTTAGGTTCCCAGCAAAACCGAATATACCCGCTGCCCCATAGACACAGACCCGGACCCCTCCCCTCGACATTCCCAGCAGGGCAGCTGTCTGTTATAATTGTTGCTGCCCCATGTCAACAGTTTATACTGAGTTTCACTCTTGGTGTTTCTGTAGAATCTGACAAATGTATCCACCATTCGTTGGAGTCTTACTGTCAGTCTCCTGCAAGGGGTGCTCAGCTCTCTCCAACTTTTTGTTACCTCCTGCAAGTGGGGGCCTCTAAAATCCCTCTCTACGTTGTGTTTGCCCTGGTCTTCTTCAACAAGTCAGAAGAGACCAGAGCAGTTTTCCAAAGCAGGACCGTGGATGGGGCGGGCGAGGGACCTGATTAAAGCAGTTGGGGAGGAGGGCAGAGGGTTTCAGGGTCTGGTGAATCACCACTTACTTGGAACCTCTCTCTCTTTTCCTGCAAATAACAGAACAGCATATGCGAAAGAGCTGGTGGTGAGAGCTGAGGACTAAGAGCAGGAACCGCCCCTCGGGAGGCAGTGGGTTCGCAGCCTTTGACCCCAAGCCCCATAGATGAAAACGGGATTCTGCTTTAGTGTTTGTCAGGCCTGATTTCGAAATCTCGGTCCTACCATTGGCTGGCCATGAAATTAGGCCAAGAACAGTCCCTCCCCACACCGACAAGTCTCTGATTATTACACGTTAGAAGAGGGACTCCATGGGACCACCAGGTGGCGTGGTGGTTAAGGTACTGGATTCCCACATGGCTGACCATGGTTTGAGTTCTGGACCCAGCAGCTTGAAAATCATGCCAGGTGTGTGTGCGTGCATGCCCAAAATCCCATAAGGAAAACAGGGAAAAGGGGATTACAGTGAGACCATCCCCTGGGGGTGATTTCTCACCTTCCCTCTCTCTTTCTCTCTCCAGCCAGCGCATGCGCCCTATGGCAAAAACAAACAAAGAGCCGCCAGTACCTCCTGTGCTGGGTTCTCGCCCAGAGCTGAGCAAAGCTTCTTTATCTCGCCTTCTTCTTCTGCCCTTCCTGCCTTATAGCCCTGGAATGAGTTGGGATCTCACCTCGTGACTCTCTTGGGTCACCTCAGCTGCTTCATGGCATGAGTCCCTCACATCCCCAGCTCTGATCCCCACCTGCCTCGCAGCTCTTCCCAGAATGGGCTAGAAACACAGCCAGGCCTGGGCTTCCTGCGCAGGGACGGAGCCCAGGCAGCTTTTACCTTCTGCAGAGCCCCTCTCCTCCTCCCTCACCTCTGTCCAGCTCCCTGCTGCTAACAGGGACTCCCAGGTTGAAGGACACCCCGGCAGGAATCCTGGACCATGAACAGCTCCAGGGGCCAGAACTCTGGAAATTATAGGCAACCCTTAGCAAGTATCTGCACTTTTTTCTTACCTTTTTTTTTTTGGAGAGATTTTTGCTCTAGGGCACGTGTGCTCACCAGAAAGAGACAGAGAGACAGAAAGCGTGAAATCACCCCCCCAGGAGTCATGGCCACACTACAGTCCCTTCTCTCCCATTCTCTTTTTGAGATTCTGGGCACCCACACACATGTGCCCAGCATGAGTTTCAAGCCGCTGGGTTCAGGACTTGAACTGCCATCCTACTGATCCTGTGGGAATCCAGTGCCTTAATCACTATGCCACCTGCTGGCTCCAGGGACTGCATTTGTTTTTTTGTTTTTTTTTTTTTTTTTTTTTTGAGAGGTTTTTGCTATAGGGCGTGTGCGCTTGCCAGAAAGACAGAGAGAGACAGAGAGACAAAAAGTGAGAAATCACCCCCCAGGGGGATGGCCACGCTGCAATCCCTTCTCCTCCATTCTCCTCTCAGGATCTTGGGCACGCACGCACACGCGCAGGGCGTGAGTTTAAGCCACTGGGTCTGGGACTCGAACTGTGGTCGACTACATGGGAGTCCAGTGACATAGCCATTACTCCAACTGCTGGTCCAGGGACTGCATCTCAAATAGGTTCCCCAAGTTCATTGAAATTATAGGAAGAGCCATTGTCAGAGAACCGCACTTGCCCTGAGGGGCATCCCATGGCCCTGGTATGCAGCCACGTGCCCCATCATGGTTGCTGCAGCGATGTGCCGGCATCATGGGTGCACTCAAGGAGCGCAGGTTGTACCAAGAAAGAGCACAGCCCTGACTTTTCACAGGAGGTGGTAGTCCCCCATCCCTCAGTCTCCCCTGGCTCACCCCTGCCCATCCCACTACGTGCAGGCCTGTTGAGGTGAGGGAGGGAGGAGCTGCCTGCCTGCTGCTGTGCTGTAGCTGCCCCAGGGCCACAGACTTGAGCAGCCTGTGAACCCCAAGGGCAGTGCGGCTGTCCCAGCATGCGCAGCCCCATCCTGACTGGTGAAGATCTGATGGTACCAATTAACCTTAACGAGGCTTCCTCTGTGTCTGGGCCTGTCTTGGGGCTTTGCTAATTAATACTTCTCTAGTCCTTAGAATGAGAGGTTTGGGGAGACCTGGGGGAACTGAATGGTTTTGTCCAAGAGGGTCTTCTGCCTGTAGCTAGCAAGGGAGACGAGCCCTGGAACTGCAGCGGCCTGGGGGTGGATCCTTGACCACCCACGCCTGACACTTCTCGACAGGCGGGCCCATACGGCATCGCACTGAGTCCCCCATGCACGCCAGAGGGTAGGGCCAGTACTTCCTGACCTTTATAGAGAGAGATTTTAGCCATAGGGTGTGTGCACTCACCTGGGGAGAGAGAGAGTGAGAGAGAGACAAAGCGAGAAATCACCCCCAGGGGAGATAGCCACATCGCAATCCCTTCTGCTCTCAGGATTTTGGGGGCACATGCACACGGGCCCAGTGTGAGTTTGAAGCCTCTGGGTCCAGGACTTGAACCAGAGTCAACCACACGGAATGCAGCACCTTAACCACTATGCCACCTGCTGACCCCTATTCCCTCCTTTGAGGAGGAAAGTGAGACACTGGGTTTGGGCTAGTGTGCAAAACTAGGCCCACAATCAGGCCACTGGACTCGAGTCTGATTCGTGCCCCCCAGGGCCTTCTGTGCCCACACAGCCCTGGGTCTCCGCTTGGCCCTTGGCCTCTCATCCAAGGCCAGGGACTTGCCTCTGTTAGGTCCCATGGAGTGGCCAGCATGGGATGTACGCGATGCCATAGGCTGTGACTCCCTCCGCCAGCCCAGCCTTTGGACCTAATCGTGGACTTCCTGTTCCCCAGGGGGATGAGGCAATGGGGAGGTGGGGCGGGGCAGGGACAGGCCCTTGCCCTTTCCAGGGTCAGCCACCTCTGGGCAAAGTTGTACCTGGTGCCCTCCTGGACAGGGCAGGTTCCTGTGCCAGGGGCTCCTCCTTCTGAAGAGGGCATGAGGGTGGCATGGGGCTGGGGGACGCAGCTGGGGCCTGTGCCAGGAGCCTGTCTCTAGCGTGGCAGGGCAAAATTCAGACTTCTGAAATCGTCACTGGTCACTCGGTGGTATGTCGGCCTCCCCCAGAATTCCAGCTTGCTTATGGGAGCAAGTGCTCCTGCCCCAAAGCAGGAAGCGCAGAGAGAGGGCCGCGGAATCAGATAGCCCATAGTTAGTCTGAACTGTAGCTCTGCTACTTCCTAGTCTGGTCTTTTCTTTCTTTTTCTTTTTTCTTCTTTTTTTTTTTTTTGTTTAATTTGCCAGAGGGCACATGCACTCAAAGGAGAGAGACAGAGGGAGAGAGAGAGGGAAAGTGAAGAAAGTGCTCCCCATGAGGATGGCCTTGCCACAATCCCGTCTCCATTTCTGCTTCCAGGATATCGGACATGCGCGCGTGCGCACACACACGCCCCGGTGTGTTTTGCAAGCTGCTGGATTCAGGAGTCAAACCACACAGCCATGTGGGATCCAGCCACCTTAACTGCCTGCCATGAGCTGGCTCAACTAGCCATGGGGTCTCCTTCACCAGGAAGAGGGTGGGAGGACTCCTGTGTGTCGGCTGCTGCACTCAACACCACGGACTGCCTCTGTCTCCTGGCCTGGGCCAGGCATTGGCCCTGCGGTGCGGCCTGCAGCAGCGGTGCTGGGCAGAGAGATGGGTCCACTTGGCTGGCGGCCTCCGCTGCAGCACCGCAGGGAGAGGGACCTGAGAGTGGAGGAGCCGGAGTGCTCCACAGAGAGCACTGCTGGCCGTGTGCGTCCTTGGCAATGTCGCCTCCTAACTATTAACAGGACACTGGAGGCCAGTTGGGGGGATACTTGGGTGAGGGTGTCTCCAGCGTTCCTGCTGGGAGTTCTGTTTCCTGGTTTCCCCTGCTCCCCTCCCCCTGCCCTCCACATCTGGATTCAACTAGGGAACAACAGGCTTCTGTGAAGGCCCCCACCTCTGCCCTCTGTCCTAGCTCCAGAACTGCGGTTCTCACGGGGGTGGGTGGGAGAGAAGGGTCTGGAAAAACGCTGAACTCTCTTCCTGGACCTACAGGGTTGAGTTAAAGCTGCACCCGCGCTCCTGCTCCTCCTACCCCCAGTTGTGCGCGGCCCTCCCCCCACCCCAGTTGTGCGTGCCCCTCCTCCCCAGACCCCCAGTTGTCCTGATTCTCAGATTTGGCTGCTCAGGCTCCAAGGAGGAGGACCCGGGGGCGGAGCCGGAGATCAGAGCTGGGGGAGGGTGTCTCCAGGAGGTGGGGAGGAGACTGCAGGGCTCCACCCTCCCAGGCTAGGGAGCACTGACGCCCTCCCCTCCGTGCGACCCTGCTGGGCTCCCAGGCCGCAGTAAATTGGAAAGCAGCAGTCCCGTCGGAGGGCAGCTGTAACTCTCATTAAAGTGACATCAACCCCACCGCGGGAGGATGCTGTAAATCCAGGGAAAGGGGGCATTCATCCAGGGAGAACCACAGAAACAAGGGAAAAGCCATAAATAGAGGGGACGGGGTGTCTGGGGCTAATGGCGCCTGCTCTAGGCCCTGCTGAACTGGAAGGGGGGAAGGGTGGAGCTGAAGGCGGAAGAGGGGTGGGGACCCCAGGGGGCCCCAGAGCTGGTGGTTGCAGAGGTGGGGGAGCCACTCCCTGCTGCTGGCTCTCCCTTTCTGCACATTCTCTCCAGTGCAGGCTGGCGTTTGAGAGGAGGTTGGCTTGTCCCTGGAGGAACAGTTGGGGACATGTCACCCTTCGTGGGCTTTCCCAGGGACAAGAGGAGCTGTTGGCTTTGGCCAGTAGGAGTTAGTCTGCTCTCGTGGGAGACCTCAGCAGTGAAACTCCGGGCTTGCAGCTGCTCGCCTGGTCTCCAATCCAGACTCCACCATTTGCTGCCAAGCCAGGGACCTTGGAAGAACAGCTTCTCCTGGGGAAGGCTCACTTCCCTCCACCAGAAAAAAAAAAAAGAAAAGAAAAGAAAAGAAAACCAGGGAGAGCACCATACAAGCTGGGTGTGAAAATCCCGTCTGTAGTTACTACTTGTCAAATGACAGAAGGAATCAACAAACCTCTCCAAGTCCCCCTTCCCCCAACACACTGGGATTTTCCTTCGGATCAACTTTCTTCTGCCTGAGTCTGGGCTCAGACACCAACTTGCTGAGCAGTGGGCAAGCAGCCCAATTTCCCAGGGTTTTTTTCCCCCTGGGACTGTGGCATGGTCCAGGACTCCAGGTCCCTATGCAGCCCAGGTGGGCTGTATTCTAGAACCTTCTCTGGAGTCTGCTGGACTTCCTCCTCCTCGCCATCTACCAGGACCCGGATGTTGTGCTGGAGGCCACCGTGTGCTGCCCTCTGGCACTGCAGGAATGTGACCACGGTGCCATGCTGATGCCCAGGCTTCTGAGCACGTCACGGTCTGCATTGTGGCATCTCATCGTCCCCACAGCCCCTTAGAGAAGGCAGGGAGGTTACAGTGGCCACCCTGTTCTGAGCTCGGTCCAGGCCAGGCCAGCTCTCTGGAGAATGTGAGTGAAGACGACAGGACTAGAGAAGGCCTGCAGTTCTGCCCACCCTGAAGTGCTAGGGCGTGCCCGGGATTCCTGGAGGGCTTGTTAATTCTCCGTCAAGGCCCGCCTCCACCAGAGTTCTGATTCTGTAGGTCTGAAATGAGGCTCAAGAAGGTACTTTTTAGACGCTGGACACTCCCACATGGCCAACCAAGGTTCGAGTCCTGGTCCTGGTGGCTTGCTTTCTCACTTTCCTTTTCTCTCTCTCTCTCTCTGTGTCTCTCTCTGGTCAAATTGAAATAAATGAATGAATGAATAAGTACAAATTAAAAAAAAAGAAGGTACTTTCTTTAAAAAAATAGTATTGCCAGAAGGTATGTGTGTTCATGAGAGAGAGATAGAGAGAGTGAGAGAGGGAGGGAGGGGAGAAGGAGAAACATCCCCAGTAGGGTGAGGGCATGTCAAAATCTCTTCTCCACTATTTCTCCATCTTGTCCAGATTTGGGGCACACATAAGCACGTGCCTGGTGTGCTTTTTCTTTTTTAATTTGCGTGTGCTTGCCAGAGAGAGCGGGACAGAGAAAGAGAGGGACAGTAAGAAAGCACCCCCGGGGGGATGGCCACGCCACAATCCTGTCTCCATTCTCCTCTTGGGATTAGGAGCACGCATGGACACATACCATGTGCAGTTGACCCTGTGGGATCTAGCCACCCTAACCACTGTGCCATGGGCTGGCCACCTTGGGTGTTTTTCTTTCTTTTTTATTTTTCTTTCGAGAGATTTTTTGCTATAGAGGACGCTCACTCACCAGAGAGATAGAGAGTAAGTGAGAAATCACCCCCTGGGGAGATAGCCATGTTGCAATCCCTTTTCCTCCATTCTTCTTTTGGGATTTTGGGCACACACACTCATCCAGCATGAGTTTTAAGTCGCTGGGTCTGAGGCTCAGACTCAGACTGTGGTAGACTATGTGGGAGTCCAGCCATGTAGCCATTACACTATCTGCTGGTCCCCTTGGCATGTTTTTCTAGCCACTGAGTCTGGGATTCAAACCACAGTCAGCCATATGGGATCCAACTCCTCTAAGCCCTAGGTGATGGGGTCTGTCCCCAAGAACTTGCATTTTCTAACAAGTTAGGTAACCCTGGTGCTGCTGGGTCTGGGCAGCACTTTGAGAACCACTACCCTGGAGTGACTGTGCCAGAACACAGTCCGTCACCGCAGACCTGCAGCTGAAGCAGGTGGCAGCTTGGGCAGACACCAGGACGCCAGCGAGCAGCCTTCTAAGCCAGCCTTGAGCCTTGGGGCATCATTCACAGCTGGGCTAAGAGCTGGTTGGGGGGCCTTGGGGACGGGGCTCAGCCATCTCCATGTGCTGCCCCGCCCTATTTGGGAACCACTGCCCTAGAGAGTCCTCTGAGGCCCCTTCATTCCTCCCACCAAAAGGCTCAGGGCAGAAAGGGCCGAGGAGGGGGAGAAGGCCGATGACACAGTCTAGACCAGGGCGTGCAGATCCTGAGTCAGCTGCATGGAAAGCAGTGAAGCCAGGCTCTCCAATCACTCAGCGACCCCAGAGCTGAGCTGTGAAAGAAATCAGGAGGCACCTCCTCAGGGCCAGGTGGGGGCAGCCCTCCTGATTGAAAGGATATTTTGGGGGGGGCAGCAGGTGGTGTGGTGGTTAAGGTGCTGGACTCCCATCTGGCTGACCACAGTTCGAGTCCCAGACCTGGCAGCTTGAAACTCACACTGGGCATGTGCGCATGTGTGCCCAAAGTCCTGAGTGGAAAATGGAAAAGAAGAGGTTGTGGTGCAGCCAACCCTCCTGGGGGTGATTTTTCCTTTCTGTCTCTGGTGAGTGCACACACCCTATAGAAACACACACACACACACTCACACACACACACACGAACACACACACAAAAAAACTCTCAGAAAATTTAAAAAAAAAAAAAAAAGCTTTGGGGCGCAGCCCACTCCTGAGAGGGCAGGCTGATGGCTGATGAACCCGGGGCTGAGATTTTCCGAGGGTCAGCAGTGAGGATGGGCTGGGGGAGGGGAGCAGGCCACCAGGAGGGCCACTTGTGTCACCACCAGGACATGGCCAGCCAGCACACGAGGCCCTCACGGGAGACAGCTCGACGTGCTGGCTCTGCCGTCTCCCAGTCTAGCCCCCAATAACTTCCCTTCACCTCCCGGAAAAGCCAGGCCTGAGTCCAAATCCCCCACACAGGACCACTTCTGGGGGTCCCTTTTCCACTATTTCTCCATCTTGTTGGGATTGGGGCATACGTGAGCGAGTGCCTGGTGTGCCTTCTTCCTTTTTCAGTTTGAATGGATAAATGGCTTCTCACCATCTCACCAGCCCTCGGAGCAGAGTGTCCAGTTCCCCCTGGGAGGGCCATGGCCCTGTGACCTAGTTTCCTCACCTCCCCAAAGGACATGCATCTTGTCTGGAAGGAGCAAGTTCACGGGATGTAAGAGTGACGGGGACTAGCCGCCTTAGCCATGGAGGCAGGCGGGCGCCTTGTGGTCGTGCGCAGGCTCACTGCACTTTGCTCGCTCTGTGCCAGGGAGTCCTCCCGCCCTCCCACAGGAAGGTAGAGACATTGTTAGCTCCTACCAGAAAATGAGAAAGCTGGGGGCAAAAGGAATGACACCAGACCGGCCCCAATCCATGTGGCTAGGAGAGACTTTGGGCCCCCAGGAACACAGGCCTTCACCTCTCTGCTGGCCTCTGCTAGAATCAATGTAGCCCACTTCTTGGGAGCCAGTGGCAGGTTTGGGGTTGAGAGACAGAGGCAGGAGGCGGTGGTGGGTGCCTGGTACATGCCCAGGGTCTCCTTAGCATGGGGGTGCTCCCTGGGAAGGCTCACCGCTCCACCCGTCCAGAGTGACTGGAGGCCAGGGGAGCTGCATGGCCTAAGACCGTGCCCATCCTGAGGTGGGGAGGGGGTCTCCACATCTCCGCAGGGTCACCACGCCCAGGCCTCAGTCACACTGCACAGGAGGGCATCTTCTCCCTCCGCCCCAGCCTGCCCCCCTCCACTCCTACCACCAGCAGAAGCCCACAAATCTATTTTCTAGGAACCCCACTTAAGACAGGGGAGGGAACTGATGCCAATGGGATGCTTTTTGAATTTTGATAGAGGATCTCATTTGATATAACAAATCCGTGGAATAAATGTTTGGTTATTTTTTTAAAGGGATTTTTGTTTTAGGGTGCATGCTCTCGCAAGAGAGAGAGACAGAGGCAGTGAAAGGGAAAGTGAGAAATCACTCCCCGGGGGGGATGGCCACACCGCAATCCCTTCTCTATTCTCCTCCCTGGATATTAGGCACACACGCACACATGCCCGACATGAGTTTCAGATCACTGGGTCTAGGCCTTGAACCGTGGTCGGCCTTGTGGAAGTCCAGCGACATAACCACTACACCATTGGCTGGCTCCAAGAATTTGGCTATCTTATTGGAGAAAGGTTAAAGGAGTCATCAAGACCATGTAGTATCTGGCAAAGCTGGGCCTCGTCCAGGTCGGCCTGGAGGCCAAGTGCCTGCCCCACTCAGTCCCCACCATGTGGGCTGTGGTGGAGCCCCTGGCTGACCGGCGGGACCACTGTGAAGAGCTGGCCAAAGCCTTCAAATAGGGATGTGAACCCCCGTGTGAGGCGTGCCAGTGGGGGAGCAGGGAAGGGAGGGCAGTGGCCTCAAGCGACAGTCTTTGACATCGAGGGGGACGACCTCAGGGTGACCACAGGGCTCAGGGATTGGATTGAGGCGTGCGTGCCAGGCTGGCCATCCTGCAGGAAGGAGCGGCCACGAGACCCTTTCCTGAGCCGGGCCTTGGCTCCTCACTTGGTGGAGAACATTCTCTCAGCCACAGGAGGAGGCATATCTGTGCCTGCTGTCTTTTCTCTTCTGTTCTTTTATTTAAAAAAATCTTTGTGAGGAAAATCCCATGGTTCCTCTTGTTTTCTCTGAGCCGTTTTGTTAGCGAGGTGTTCGCATGCGGAGCGATACACACAAATATTTCTCTCCTTAGCAAAACAGTAATTATCCCCCCAGTAATCTTTCTCTCAGGCCTTTCTTCTGTACCACCCCCTAAGCTGCTGGGCACCAAGCAATTTCTGTATTTCCCCATGTCACAGCAAGTTGGCTGTGATGTCTAAGCTGAGTGCGGGCCGCTTGCCGGGAGAGGGCCCTCCTCCACGCCCCCACCTGGCACCCAGTGCAGCTGCCAGGACGCACGGCTCACGCGTGGGAACCCTCTGTTTATGTCACTTAGCGTCTCCCACGAGGCTGGGATCATACTTATGCCTGGATTCCCAGCACCTAAGACAGTCCCCGGCACGTCCCGGAGGCTCCGTAAATGTCTGCTGTGTAAGCAGCTGAGTGAATCAAAGTGAATGACGGGATGAGCCAGGCTTCAAACCAGCCACCTGCTTAGCACCCCAGCCTCCATTTCTCACCCGTTCATGTCAAGAGCAGCTGTAAGGGCAATTTGGGCCCCTGGCACTCGGGGAGTCCTGTCCTTTGACACCCCTCTGCAGCCGTCCTCAGCTGCCAGTCAGCCAGCGCACACCCTGAGAGCATGATCCCCTCTTCCTCTGACTCCCCTTGGCTGAGAGTAAGAAGGGAGTCAGGAGGGACCAGCAGTTGGCGTAATGGCTATGTCGCTGGACTCCCATGTGGTCGACCGCGGTTTGAGTCCCAGGCCCGGTGGCTTAAACTCACACCAGGCACATGTGCATGCATGCCCAAGATCCCAAGAGAGGAGAATGGAGGAGAAGAGATGGTGGTGTGGCCATCCCCTGGGGGGAGGGTGATTTCTCGCTTTCTGTCTCTCTGTCTCTCTCTGTATTTCTGGTAAGCGCACATGCCCTATAGGAAAAACCTCTCCAAAAAAAAGAAGAAGGGAGTCAGGACCCTGGGCTCTGGGGACCAGGGAGGCTCCAAGGAGCAAGTACAGAGCTGGAAAGCACCTTCGTGATGGATTAGTCCCAGCCTTCTCCCCCTTCCAGTTTGAAGACAGGACATTAAGGCCCAGAGAGCTGAGACGGCCACTACTATCTGGATGGGGAGTGGTGGATCTGGGCCTCGGGCCTGGGCCATTTTGAGAAGATGAACCCCCAGCTTATGCGGAGCATGGGGTCTTTCCGGTCCCTCCTGCTGCGGCAGGGAGGAGGTGACGCCTGGTCTTCCCCACGTGCATGCACACAAGGACTCCTTTCACCTCTCCAGCGTATTGAACCTCCGGCATCTCTAGGTAGGCAGGGTGGTGGCGGCTTCCCCTTCTGGCAGATGAGGAAGTTGTGGTATGGGACATAGGACTGAGCTGTCCAGGGGCAGAGCAATGTTCCGAGGCCAGAGCTTGCACCCTCACTCCCCGCGCCCTCTCCAGGCCCAGTCCCTGTCCTCTGGGCCCCTATCCTGCAGGAGTGGGGATTTCTGACTCAGCCTCTCCAGTAGAGGTGCCAGCAGGTGCCTGCTGCAGGGCACGACTCTGTGAGCAGAGGCCTGAGCCCAGGACGCCCTCCCAGCAAGGGCTCTGTGGACAGTGCAGCCTCTCCAGGCCGGGGGGGTGGGGGGGTGGGAGAGGGCTTTAAATACTCCCGCTGGGGTGGTGGGGTGCACACGCAGTAGAGCGGCCTGCACTTCTAGGCCATCCTGATGGCCACTTTTGAGATAAAGACCCTCCTCCAACTGGAGGAAGCTTGAGATGAAACCTTCCAGAGCATTTGTCCTGCCGGCTTGGAAGGTGGGCAGGTAGCCCACGCAGCGATTCTTGTTCAGAGCCCACCTGCCCTATCACCTGTTGGAGCCGCCGCTCCTGGCTCTCACCCAGCAATGGTGAGACCTGGGGCAGGGGCTAGGGTGCTCCCTAGAGGGCGGGGGAGGCGCGTAGCTCGGGGAGAGTGATTAAGCCACGTCCCCTGTTCTCCGTGTGATGACGGCACGATGTGGCCGCTCCGTGTAAACCTGTTTTCTCAAAGACGAGACTTGTGCACTGTGACCTGTTTCCACCAGGACTGGTTCTGGGGGCTGGTCTGAGGGTGCAGTTGAGGAGACACATCTGAATTCATCCACCTTCCCCCGGTAGCTGTTTTTAGCCGTCTACACCCCGTGCTGAGGCCATGTGCCATAATAGAGCAGTTCATGGAAGTCCCCACTGGAGGAAGGGGACCTTGCTCTCTCTCTCAGCACATGTGCCTTCTGGCAATAAGAATTATTATTTTAAAGAATAGAAACCTTGGGACCAGCAGTTAGTGTGAAGGCTATGTCGCTGGACTCCCACGTGGTCGACCGCAGTTTTCGTCCCGGACCTGGTGGCTTAAACTCACGCCGGGCGCGTGTGCGTGCGTGTCCAAGATCCCGAGAGGAGAATGGAGGAGAAGGGATTGCGGCATGGCCATCCCCCCTGGGGGGTGATTTCTCCCTTTCTATCTCTCTGTCTCTCTCTGTCTGGCTGGCAAGCGCAAGCACCCTATAGCTAAAAAAAAAAAAAAAAAAAAAAAAGAATAGAAACCTTGGGCCAGCTGGTGGCATGGTGGTTAAGCTGGTGGCATGGTGGTTAAGGTGACTGGATCTTACATGGCCGACCATGTGGTTCGAGTCCTGGACCCGACTGGTTGAAAAAGACTCGGTATGTGTGCATGCGTGTCCAAAATCCTGCAAGGAGAAAGGCCACCCAGTGGACTCCTGTTACTCGAGTCGATGCTGAAACCCAGGCAAGAAGATCTGCATTCTGGAGGGCTGGCCTGGGGCCCTGTGCACACCACCGCCCACGCACCAACTTCATGGCTCACTGCCGAATCTCAGTGCCCCTCCCTCAGCCTACCCCTCCAGGCCTGCCATCACCCTGCTCTGGCAGGCACGCACACATGCACACACGCTTGCACACATGCCCAGTGTGAGTTTCAAGCCTCTGTGTCTGGGACTCAAACCGTGGTCAGCCACGAAGGAGTCCAGCACCTTAACCACTACGCCACCTGCTGGCCCTATGAGGCCTTACTTTTACTTGCACTGTAGGAGACAGAGGAGGACAAACTCAGGTAAGATCCACTCAGGTAAATACTGTGAGGGAATTCCAGAGGCAGGCCGACATGCTGGCGCTCTGTGGGCTGGGAGTGAGGCTGGATCCTCCTCCCTGCTCCCAGTCTGCACAGTAAATGCTGCCCATTGGTTAAGGTCTGCTCACATGCCACCTTCTCCAGGAAGCCCACCTGCCTGGCAGTGACCTCTGGACCCCACAGCACTTTCTTCCCCTCCCTTGCAGGGCGTAGAATGGCTGTGGTACAGTCCTCAGTGCATCCTTGCCACTGGCCCCGAGCTCCTGAGGTGAGGAAAGCATCTTGTCCAACCCCAGCCCGGCTTGCCCGCACTGCCCTGGTATAATGAAATGACCGTGGGAACCAGCAGTTAGCGTAATGGCTATGTCGCTGGACTCCCACGTAGTCGATCGCGGTTCGCATCCCGGACCTGGTGGCTTAAACTCATGCCGGGCGCGTGTGCGTGCGTGCCCAAGATCCTGAGAGGAGAATAGACTAGGAGAAGGGATTGCCGTGTGACCATCCCCCCGGGGGGTGATTTCTCGCTTTCTGTCTCTAATGTCTCTCTCTGTCTGTCTGGCGAGCGCACGCGCCCTATAGCAAAAAACCTCTCAAAAAAAAAAAAAAAACCAAAATGACCGTTAACGAGTCTGCTAAAGAAAGTGCTAGGGTCCTTTTTCCTGCAGAAGGCACAGCCCCGTTATCTGGCCTCAGAGCCTTTCACTAGAGGAGGGCCAGACAGAGGGAGGGTACATTTTGGCGCATGTGCTTGCCAGAAAGACAGAGAGAGACAGAGAGACAGAAAGCGAGAAATCACCCCCCAGAGGGGATGGTCACGCCACAATCTCTTCTCCTCCATTCTCCTCTCCGGATCTTGGGCACGCAAGCACACGCGCCTGGTGTGAGTTTAAGCCACCAGGTCCGGGATGCGAACCACGGTCGACTACGTGGGAGTCCAGCGACACAGCCATTATGCCAACTGCTGGTCCCGAGGGAGGGTACATTTGAAGGGAGATTCATCCCCGAGGAGTGGGAGGATTAAACTGAGCGCGGTCATTGCGTGGGACAGGAGCACATATAGACCCTTTCCAGCCTTCAGCTGGACGGCGCCCGGCAGCCTGAGAGCGGTCAGGCTGTCCCTCGGCCCAGGAGGGGCTGGGGCTGTGTGGGGAGAGGCAATGGTCCTGGTGGACGGGGGATGCACCTCGATGAGAGGGTGGGGGTCGCTGTGTCTGTGGGGTGGGGGCACATCACACCCCTCCCAGCACACGGCTCAGAGTCTGCAGTGGGTGTGTGCATGTGTCTGTGGTTGTGGCTTTGAAACGTGGACACAAGTCGTGTGGGAGAGTGTGAGCGTGCAAAGCCGTGCCCGCTAGCTGGTGGCCCCCGCAGCATCTGTGTGTGTTCAGGTGTGTGGTGATGGTGCAGTGGTGGCCAGGACACGCCTGTTTGTGTGATATGCCCATGGTGTGGAAGGCAAGGAAGGTGACAATGCAGCGGTGGCCAGGACACACGTGCGTGTGTGGTGTACCCTGTGATGCGGAGGGTCAGGGAGGGTGCAGCTGGGCCTGGGCTCCCACTGGTGGGGCCCCTGAAGGGCCCAGGGAGGACTCCACCATGGCCTTCAGGAAGGCTCTTAACCGTCAGCTCCCCCTGACCGCAGTCTCCTCAGTTTCGTAGGCCTCCCCTGGAGCCCCCCCCCCCCCACCCTGTCCTCCAGCCCAGAGCAGACACCAGCATATTTCTGCGTTTCCTCTGGAAAACTCCTGGGAGGTCTGTTTATGGCTGGGGCCAGCAGCCACATCTGTGCAGGGCTGGGACGGCCGGAAACCCAGGAACTGGAGTGTCTGGGAGCCTGGCTGGCACAGTGCCTCCGCGCCCCCAGATGTGCACCCGTCAGATCCTGTCTCCTGACGCCCTGCCTACCACCCCAGACGTGCACGCACACATGTGCACACACTCCCTAGCACACGCCTGGGTTCTGCAGGACCCAGGGAGGCACAGGCAGGGCTGCACTCACCAGATATGCAGGGATTTCTCAGAGCCGGCAGCCCCCTTGGTCCAGCCCCCTCGGTCTGTCCCCAACACACAGGACAGCCCAGGCTGACTCAGCACACCCATGCAGGAGCCTGCAACGCCCAGAGGGTGACTCACTTCCAGCCATCCACAGAGACCCACCCTGGGCCCACAGGGGCCCCAACACCCTGCCTCAGCGAGGCCTGCCCTCCCCTGGGAGACCCGGGGATGTCCCTGTTCTTCCCCATCACGCTCTGTCTCCCTGACAGAAGCTTCTCCCTCACCTCCACCACAGGCCCCATCTCAGGTGGGGTGGGGTGAGGCGGGGCAGAGCAGGAGATCCCCCAGTCCTGACCTGCCTCTTCCCCTCCTTCCCTTCCTGCACCCCACATCTTCCCAGAAGCCTGGAAGGTTCTGGGCCTCTCCAGTCACCAGCCCTCCCTCCCATCAGGAGCTCCTGGGATCTGCCTCCTCCCTTCATTCAGGCCAGTTCTCCATGAGGAATTTCCACCTCCCACTCCCAGATTGGCAGTGCTTCCTGGTCAGGAGAGGAATTCACTTTTCTTTCTTTTCTTTTTTTTTTTGAGAATTTTTTTTGGGACCAGCAGGTGGCATGGTTGGACACTCCCACATGATCAACCAGTTCGAGTCCCGGACTTGGTGGCTTGCTTTATCACTTTCCCTCTTTCTCTCTGTCTCCCTCTCTCTCTGTGTGTGTCTCTCTCTAGTCAAATTAAAAAAAAAAAAAGAATGAATAAATAAAAAATTCAATAAATAATTCTTTAAAAAATAATTTTTTGTTTTAAATTTATTTGTTTGTTTGTTTGTTTATACATACCAGAGAGGAACAGAGCAAGAGAGAAAGAGGGAAAGTGAGAAAGCAAGCCTCCAGGTCCAGGACTTGAACCACAATCGGCCATGTGGGAGTCCAGTGTCTTTAACCACCACACCACCTGAGGAATGCGCTCTTTAGGGCAGGTGGGGGAGGGGCCGGCAGAAAAGAGGAGAGGGGACCAAGTGGGGGACAGACAGTGGGAGGAAGCAGAAGGCCTGATGCTTACTGGCCGGCGAAGGCAAAGGACAGAGTGCATTCAGTGCATTTTTCTGCTGCCCCGTCTGGAGGTGCCCAGGGGAGCAGGTGTCAGGGAACATGGCAAGGGCTGTGCTCCCTACGCCCCCTTGCATTGCTGGGTGCCCATGCTAAAGCTCTGCTTAGACCATGTGGGAGGAGCCCTCTGCCCTTGCCTCCCCAGCAATGTACCCCAAACTCCTGATCATCTCAGGCCAGACCAAGACTCTCTTGGAGGGGAGTCCTGGGCCCCCTTTAACCTCCTCTGTCCATTCCATGCACAGGGCTGTCTCGGTGGTGGCCACTGGGTCCAGAGGAATTTCCAAGCGCTTGGGCCTCTGAGTTCCCCTGAGGGCTCCCTCTGGCTCAGAGCCCAGGCTGCACGCAGCCCTGCTCCCCCAGCCCTCCTCAGCACCCCCTCTTCTTCCCAAGCTGGGGGATCACAGCTGTTCTCAGCTCTGTCCCTATTCCATAGATGTTCATGGAATCTTCTTCCCCAACTGTGGGTCAGGGGCACCCTCGAAACCCCACCAGCAGTCTCCGAGCGTTCTCCGGCCTTCACCTTCAGGCTGTGCACGGTTTCCTAACTGTATAATCCAGGCCCAGGTTGGCAGGGCAGCTGCGAGGTCAGCGTCTGCCCACACGGCCTGACGCCTGAGTGCCCTTTGGCAGGGCCCTGACAGGTGTTAATGCCCCTCTCCTTCCCCCACTTCCCCCCTTTCCTCTTGTTTTCTCCTTTCCTTTTTTTTGGAGAGGTTTTTGCTATAGGGCGCGTGCGCTCGCCAGAAAGACAGAGAGAGACAGAGAGACAGAAAGTGAGAAATCACCCCCCAGGGGGGATGGCCACACCGCAATCCCTTCTCCATTCTCCTCTCGGGATCCTGGGCATGCATGCACACGCGCACACGCGCCCGGTGTGAGTTTAAGCCACCGGGTCCGGGACTCGAATCATGATTGACTACATGGGAGTCCAGCAACATAGCCATTACACCACCTGCTGGTCCCCTTCTTTCCTTTTTTTAAAAGGTTTTTGTCATAGGACCTGTGTACTCGTGTGCTCGCTGGAGGGAGATAGAGGAGGCAGTGAGAAATGGCAAGAGGGACAAACCGTGGGAAATCACCCCCGAGAGGGGATGGCTGCGCTGGGTTCCTTCTCCTCCGGTCTCCTCTCAGGATTTGGGGCACGCACACACATGCGCTTGACCGCAATTTTCAAGCTGCCAGATCTGGGATTTGAACTGTGTTGGGTCATGGGAGAATCCAGCGCCTTAACCACCACACCACTTGCTGACTCCTCCTTTTACTTTTATAAACACTTTTTTAAGCCAGGGAAGAGCAAGCTGACCCCATTGCCCTGGGACAAAGGAATGATGGCCCTCAGTCAAGAGCAAAGTACAGACGTTTTTGATTAACTCGCAAACACCAGACCTTCCAGCAGCCCAGCTGCTGTGGGGTGGGGCGGAGGGAGGGCAGAGTGTGGGGAAATGCAGGAGGAGCTGGGAATTCAGACAGGGAGAGAGGGCCAAGGCCCAGCCTACCACCTCTCTCCTCCTCTGGGCACTCCTCAGTCCAGGGCTGGAGCCTTCAAGGCCTCTCTGCTGGCTCTGGGGTTGCCCTTGCCTCTGAGCGAGGGCTGGAGTTCTAGGCATGTATAGCCCTGGGGGCGCCCCCTGCCCCCAACTGTTCTCCCTGCCCATCCTGTGTCAGTCCGATGAGTGTTTTCCCAGGACCCAAGGTCATCCTGGCTTTCCAGGGGAGGAGCTGCCCTAGGTCAGTGTCCTGCGGCCCAAGATCACAGGGTGGGGGTGGAGATAGGGGGCAGGGAGGGAGAACGCAGCGTCCCCTTAGAGCCCCCGGTGCTCACATCCAGGGCCCCCCCCCCTGCGAGACCTGGATACCTGCCAGCCCGGGGATGTCCCTGTTCTTCCCAGTCACCCTCCCTCTCCCAGACAGAAGCTCCTCCCTCACCTCCACCACAGGCCCCATCTTCCGGGTGGAGTGGGTGGGGTGAGGCGGGGCAGGGGTCACCACGCCCCTCCTCTGCCTCCATGCCAAAGGGGTCCCACCTCTCCCAGTAAGAAGTTGGGTTTTCACGCCCCTGAGACCCAGCATTCGGTATGGTGGCTGTCCTGGTCTGCTCCGGCTTCCTGGCTTCCACAGGGATCGTCCCGCAAATCTGACTGGTTCCGAGGAGTCACTCAGGAACTCCAGTCAGTGACGTGTTCTCCCCTGGAGGATGAGCCCAATTCTGGACAGATTCTAAGCTCCTAGACTCTACTCTCCTCCTTCCAACTCACCACCCACCAGTGCGCCCCACTCAGCCACGTGGGAAAATGTCCCATGAGCCCCTCAGTCTTGTGAATGAGGCCACGGCTCAAAGGCAGTGGCCAGAAAGAGGCCACGTGGAGGAGCCCGAAAGAACTGGCCTTTGTACGGGTCCAGGGTCCTTGGGGATGAGTGCATTTTTGGCGTTTTTAGAAAGATTTCTTTTTTCTAATGAGCAGCAGAGAAGGAAAGGGAGGGGAGGGAGGGTGAGGAGGGCCCCAGCAGGACACGGGAAAAGAGGCGGAGCTGTGATGAGGGCTGGAAAGAGGGGTTCCTGGAGCAAGAAGAGAGATAAACAAAGGAACTTCAAAATGTAGTAGGAGGACTAGCAGTTAGGGTAATGGCTATGTCGCTGGATTCCCATGGAATTGACCGTGGTTTGAGTTCCAGACCTGGTGGCTTAAAACTCACACCGGGCGCGTGTGTATGCGTGCCCAAGATCCCGAGAGGAGAATGAAGGAGAAGGGATTGCGGCGTGGCCATTCCCCCTGGGGGGTGATTTCTCGCTTTCTGTCTCTCTCTGTCTGTCTGGCAAACGCATGCGCCCTATAGCAAAAACCTCTCCCCCAAAAAATGTAGTAGGGAAACAAAGTATGAAGTTATCTTGGAGCTGAAAAAAAAAAAAAAAAAAAAAAAAAGAAAAGAAAAAAAAAGAAATTCAGGGGCCAGTTGGTAGTGTGGGGGTTGAGAAGGCTGGATCTCACACAGCCAACTTTGCGGTTCAAGTCCCAGGCCCAGCAGCTTGAAAACCATGCTGGGTGCATGTGCATGTATGCCTCAAATCCCAAGAGGAAAATGGAGGAGAAGGGAGTGCAGCATGGCCATCGCCCCTAGTGGGTGCTTTCTCACCTGCCCCCCCCCATCTCTCTTTGCCAAACACATGCATCCTATAGCAAAAATAAAAAATAGTAAAAATTTAAAAATGAAAATTCACACACAATTTTTTATAACACGTATTTTTCATGAACTTTTTGAAGCCCCCTTATGAAAAAGAGCCAAAGAATGAAAAATGAAGAGTGGGAAAGGGAGGGAAATTCTTAGGATAGACGGAGATAATGCTGGTGAACAGGTAGAGACTTGGAAAGGAAATGGTGCCCTTTATTTATTTATTTTAGTATTTATTTATTTCATCAATTTCATTTGTTATTATGATTTTTTAATTTGACCAGAAAGAGACACACACGAGAGAAAGGGAAAGCGAGAAAGCAAGCTGCCAGGTCTAGAACTCGAACCGCGGTCGGCCATGTAAGAATCCAGTGCCTTTAACCACCACACCACCTGCTAGTCCCGAAAGGGTGCCCTTTAAATTGGAGGCAGAAGGATGGAAGAAATGGAAGTGCTAAAAAAAGATTTTACTACCCTTTTTTTTTTTGAGAGGTTTTTGCTATAGGGCACTTGCGCTTGCCAGACAGAGACAGAGAGACAGAAAGCGAGAAACCACCCCCTGGGGGGATGGCCACACCGCAATCCCTTCTCCTCTCGGGATCTTGGGCACGCATGCACTCTCATACCCGGCGTGAGTTTAAGCCACCACGTCCGGGACTCGAACTATGGTCGACCACATGGGAGTCCAGCGACATAGCCATTACGCTAACTGCTGGTCCCGGATTTTACTACTGCTGGTCCCGGATTTTACTACCCTTTTACACGTGGGAAAAGCAAGACCCCAGAGGGATGCCAGGTGGTCCCAGCTAAGGCAGCCTGAGCTCTGACCCAGGCTCTCCTGTGGAGAGCTCTGCAAACCTTGCCTCGTTTTCGCCCCACAGCCTCCCAGAGAAGTCGAGGCTGTCCTTAGCTCTACCTCTCGACGGGGACCAGACGTCTCCAGAAAGTGCGCACCTTGCTAACTCTCACCGAACCTCAGCGCCCTAACCCTCCCCTAGGGCAGAGAGCAGGAATTGAACCCCAGCGCGCTTGCCATTCTTCACACTGCCGCTAGGTGGCGCGGCTGAGCGGGACAAAAGCTCAAAGCGGAGCAGCGCGATGGAGACCCGGTCCAGACAGCGTAGTTTTCTAGCTGTGGACTCGGGCCCTTTCCTCCTGGCGAGTTCAGAAGGTCGAGAGAGCCTGGGATAGAAACGGCCCCTCCCTCCTACCTGGGAGCCCTTCCTCCACCATCTGACTCCCTTGGAGGATAGACAGGCAGGAATTGCAGAGTAAGACAGTCCCTGCGTTCCTGGTGTGTAGCCTAGCTGGGGACATGGACAATGAACCCAGGGATTCTGTCACATGGTGGTGGGGGTGACTGCACCGTTGTGGGGCAGAGGGCCCTAGGGGGAGGGGCCTGGGGAGGTTGGGTGTGGGGGGGTGGCGAGTCCTGGAGGGCTTCTTTTTAAAACTTGCTTCTCTTTATTCATGAGAAAAAGAGAGAGGGAGTGAACCAGCAATTAGCATAATGGCTATGTCGCTGGACTCCCACGTAGTCGACCACGGTTCTTGTCCGGACCCGGTGGCTTAAAACTCATGAGGGGCTCGTGAGTTTTCGCCCTATAGCGAAAATCTCTAAAAAAAAAAAAAAAAAAAAGAGAGAGAGGAGACACCATAGGAGGGCTTCTTGGAGGAGGTGGGGACAGACTGAGTCTTGAAGAAAGAGATCCTCACCTCCATCACATACTGGTGGATTCTAGTTTGCTGTTCCCTTTACTCAATCTTACCACTTAAATAATATTTTGTTCATTTGTTCATTCAATTAAAAATATGATTGCCAGGGGGACCTGCAGTTGGAGTAGTGGTTAAGGTGCTAGATTCCCATTTGGCCAATGACAGTTCAAGTCCTGGACCCGGCAGCTTCAAAATCACAACAAATAAAGAAATACTTTTAAAAATGAGGAAAACAAAACAAAACACCCCAGGATTGCCTGTGTAATGTGTGCTAGGCACTGTGTTTGAAAATTCAGCGATGATGGGGACCAGCAATTGGTGTAATGGCTATGTCGCTGGACTCCCATGTAGTTGACCATGGTTCGAATCCCGGACTCAGTGGCTTAAACTCACACTGGGCGTGTGTGGTTGTGTGCCCGTGTGCCCAAGATCCCGAGAAGAGAATGGAGGAGAAGGGATTGTAGCGTGTCCATCCCCCCTGGGGGGGGTGTGATTTCTCGCTTTCTGTCTCTCTGTCTCTCTCTGTCTTTCTGGCAAACGCACGCACGCTATCACATAAACCTCTCCAAAAAAAAGAAAGAAAGAAAGAAAGAAAATTCAGCGACGATGAAGCCTTAGTTGCTGCCTTCCTGAGGCTCATGGCCCCCAGAGACCGTGTGGTCCACACCAAGGGCCCTTTGAATACGCACAGCACTCCATGAGCATCCAGCCCTTTCACTTGACCCTCCCAACCTCCACCTGGGGTCCAGGAGCCAGTCCGCCTTCCACAGAGGCCCAGGCCTCGTCCAAGGTCCTAGGGCAGGTACACCAGGGACCAAGACCCCTCTGTAGGGAACCAGCAGTTAGCGTAATGGCTATGTCGCTGGACTCCCACGTAGTCGACCGCGGTTCACGTCCTGGACCCGGTGGCTTAAAACTCACGCCGGGTGCGTGTGCGTGCGTGCCCAAGATCTCGAGAGGAGAATGGAGGAGAAGGGATTGCGGCGTGACCATCCCCCCTGGGGGGTGATTTCTCGCTTTCTGTCTCTCTGTCTCTCTGTCTCTCTCTGTCTGTCTGACGAGCACACGCGCCCTATATCAAAAACCTCCCCCAAAAAAAAAGACCTCTGCAGTTCCCGGCTCCAGTGCCCTGTCCTAGTCCCTTAGGAGCCTGTCTTCCTCACTAGGAAAGGGCTGCCGGTGAGCTTGCTGTCTGCGTGTGGAGGGGCTGGGCACTCACGGGGTGGGCAGGCAGGCGAGAGAAGTAGATAAAGACACTTAAGCAGGGGACTAGCAGATGGTGTAATAGTTACATTGTTGGACTCCTATGTAGTCGATTGTGGTTCAAGTCCTGGACCTGGCAGTTTAAAACTCACACCAAGCACGTGTGCATGTGTTCTCAAAATGCCAAGAGGAGAATGGAGAAGAAGGATTGCAGGGGGGCCACCCCCCCTGGGAAGGGACGTCTTGCTTTCTGTCTCTTTCTGGTGAGCACATGCGCCCTATAGCAAAAATCTCTCTAAAATAAATAAGTAAGTAAAATAAATAAAGACACCCAGGCTGGGAGGGAGAAGTGCCATTGTCATCATTGACGGGGACAGGATCCCAGGTGTTGAAACTCCTGCAAATCCCCTAAAAACTGTCAGAACTGCTGGGGCTCAGAAGTTGATACCAGGAGGTGAAGGCCTCAGACCAGCGTCAGGAGCCGTTTCTCTTTGACCTTTTCCTGCCCTCCTGTCTCATCCCCTCACTCTTCCCTAAGGTAACCTACAGAAACTAGGATTTCTCTTCCCCAATGTGGGCCATAGGAATCCAAACCCCTTTTCCCAAACAAGCCTAGAAATACCACTCCAACTTTCCTCTGCCTTCTGGACGGTTTGCTTGTGTTTGACATAGGGAGCATGCGCTCACCAGAGAGAGACAGAGGGAGGGAAAGTGAGAAATCACCCTGCTCCGGGGGGATGGCCATGCCTCAGTCTCTTCTCCTCTATGCTCCTCTTGGGATTTTGGGCATGCATGCACACATGCCCAGAGTGGTTTTCAAGCCACTGGGTCTGGGACTTGATCCATGTAGCCAGCCGTGTGGGATCCAGTGCCTTGACTGCCACACCACCTGCAGGCCCTCCCCTGCCTTTTTGTAAGATTTGACTATAAAGAAGTTCTCTGACCTACCTTGTCTGATAGTAGATAATAAGACCCTCCTTCCCAAGGGTCCTGCCACATTCCTGGGAGGAAGGGATGCTGCATGGAGAGGCTAAGAAGATTCTAGAAGACCCTGCTAGGTTTCCTTACTGGGTTCCCTTCCATTAGCTCATACCCGTCTCATCCAGTCACGTTTCTACATGGACGTCTCGGCTTCGTCGAACCTTAGCATGAAGTCAGATAGCTTCCCTTGTATCTTTCGGTCTCAGTCTGAAGGCCTCCTTGCAGGTGTGAGTAGATTAAATAAATCCGCATGCTTCTCTTATTGATCTGTTATTAGCAATTTTTAGGGAACCCCAGAACATGAATTCCTTTATTCCTGTAGAACTAATAAACAAATACGGTAAAGTTGCAGTGTACAAAACTATACACAAAAATCAGTCATGTTCCTATACAGTAAAATATTGGGTCATCGGAAAAATCATGGTGCATTTTTGCGAAGAAAAACATAGAAAAAATATGTCATGATTTTTCTGATAACCCAATAGAGGAATGATCCCTGGGCCAGTGGGCAGCATGGTGATTAAAGTGCGGGATTCGCACATGACCAACCAGTCCTGGACCTGGTGGCTTGCTTTCTCTCTCCCTGGTGAGCACGCGTGCTCTATGGCAAGCATAAGTAAATAAATAAAACAAAAAAAATAAAAAAAGGAATAATCCCATTTACAATAGCTCACATTAACAGAACAATTAAAATAATTAGGAGTAAATTTATCCAATGGAGTGGAAGACCTGTACATTGAAAGCTCTAAAACATTGACTAAAGAAAATGAAGACAAGGGCCAGCTAGTTGCTGGTGAACTAAGGCATCTGAATCCCACATGGCCCAGGGCATGGTTCAAGTCCCGGACCTGCTGACTGGAGAAACACACCAGTGGTGTCTGCATGTGTGCCCCAATTCCCTGGAGGAGAATGGATTGAGGTGCAGCCATCTTCCCTGAGGGGTGCTTTCTCATTCTCTCCAACCCCTGCAAGCAGCTTGTCCTAAAGCAAACTTTAAAAAAAGGAAAAGAAAATGAGGATGCAAATGATGGAAAACATCCTGTGCTCATGGACTGGAAGAAATAATATTGTTAAAAAGGCTCATACTGGGGACCAGCAGGTGGTGTGGTGGTTAAGGCGCTGGACACTCCCACACCGCTGACCATGGTTTGAATCCTGGACCTGGTAGCTTGCTTTCTCACTTTCTCTCTCTCTCTCTTTCTGTGTGTCTCTCTCTAGTCAAATTAAAATAAATGAATAAATAAATGAAATTTTAAAAAAAGGTCCGTACTACCTAGAACGATCTGCAGACTCAATGCCAGCTCTGCAACCCCAGTGTCCCTTCCATAGAAATGGGAGGACAGTGCCTTCTCCGCAGCCTGCAGCTGAAGGTGGGCACCAGCACCCCGGCCTCTTGCATTCTGGCCATGCAGGCTTCTCCCAGTAGGTGGCTGGCTGGGGAGGCCTGAGGGTGAAGGTCAGGGCCCTCGCCTCTGCTTTCTCACCTGTCTCCACCCCAGCCCTCTCACAAGTCCTCTCCCCTCATCTTTCATCTCTTCCTCCCTTCTCCCCTTCCCTACTCCTTCCCTCTTCTCCCTCCCTCCCCTCCTTCTCCTCCCCTCTCTCTCCCTCCCAATGTCCACCCCCTTCTTACCTCCCCTCCTCCTCTTCCTTCTCTCCTTTTTTCCTTCTAACTAATTGCTTAAGGGGTGAAGACCAGGTCGACTTGGGAAAACCCTGATCCATCGCCATGGTGATGCTAATTCAAGCTGAGTTCAAAGGAAATTGTTCCTGTTAAAACTAACAAGCTGGAGCCGGGCCCCAGGCAGGACGGGTGCCAAGAGGAGCAGCCCCAGCCCAGGAACACAGGAAAAACAAACCCACGGGCCATTCAGGCTCCCGCTCTGTCCCGAGTCCTCCCTGCAGCCTACAGACCTGCCCAAGTCCAGAAGGAGCCTGAGAGGTCGCCGCAGCAGGTCCCCTGCTTCCACCAGACTCCATGGCGGCCCCTCAGACTGCTGAGTGTGGGCAGTTCCGTTTGAAAGCCCTCCTCAAAGTCATTACACCCCGCCCCTGCCCCTTGGGTTCTGGAGTTTAACCACCCTTACTTCACAGAAAGGCTTCTCAGTGCTTGTTTCCTTTCTTTCCTTTTATTAAAAGAATTATTTATTGAGGGACCAGCAGGTGGCGTGGTGATTAAGGCGCTGGACTCCCACATGGCCGCCTGCAGTCTGCGTGCTGCACCTGGTGGCTTGCTTTCTCACTTTCCCCCTTTCTCTCTCTGTCTCTGGTGAGTGCACATGCCCTATAGCAAATTTAAAATAATAATAATAATAATAATAATAATAATAATAATAAGCGAATACTTCTTTTTAAAATTATTTTAAACTTTATTTATTATTATTATTATTTAAATTTGTTATAGGGCATAATAATTTATTTAATTTTATTTGTTGTTATTGTTATTTTTTAAACTTTGCTATAGGGTACACATGCTCACCAGAGAGAGACAGAGAGAGAGAGGGGGAAAGTGAGAAAGCAGACTTCCAGGTCCTGCACTCGAACTGCAGTCTGCCATGTGGGAGTCCAGCAGCTTAACCACCACGCCACCTGCTGGGCCCTCCCGGTGCTTTCTAGCAGGCACAGAGTTGAAGGTACCAGGAGTGGAAGAACAAATTGCACTGCGGAGCTCACCCCTGGCCAGGGGCTGCCCTCAGCCTTCCTGCCAGCCCATGCAGCCCACGGTGCTGTCATCTCCCTCTGGGTCCTGTGTGGTGAGGTCCCAGTGGAAGGACCTGCTGCCGTCTTCCTCCACCTCGCCGCCCCCCCAGGCACCCTCCATCTCAGCCCTGCACCCTGGGGTCTGGACACAGCGTTCTTCCCTTTTCTGAGGGCAGGAACCACGACTTCACCGCCCAGAACAGGCCCAGGCTTGCTGTTAGCTCCCTGTCTGAATGCAGAGTGGGGACCCTCGGGAGGTGGAAAATTTGAGGGTGACCCCACCCCAGGTCAGCAGAGACCAAGGAGCCTGATTTTTGTTTGGTTTTTTTGGAGGTTTTTTTTTTTTTTTTCTTTTTTTTTTGCCTTAGGGCACATGCTCTTGTCAGAGAGGAGACAGTGAGAGGGCAGGTGGCCATGCTGCAGTCCCTTCTCTTCCAGTCTCCTCCTGGGATCCTGGACACGTTCCTGCTCCCTCCTGTGCACTCCCAGCAGCCTGCATACCTGCCCAAGCTGAAACGGAACCTGAGAGGTCATGGCAGCAAGCCCCCTGCCTCCACCAGACTCCACCGAAGCCACCTCAGACAGCTGAATTTGGGCGTCTCCGTTAGAAAGCACACGCGCCTAGTGTGAGTTTCAAGTCACCGGGTCCAGGAATCGAACCGTGGTTGGCCATGCAGGAGTTCAGTGACATAACCGCTATGCCATCTGCTGGCCCTCGAGGAGCCTGGTTTGGGGAGCCCAGTCTCAGCTGGAGACCGGCAGGAGGGTCATTTCTTAGAGGTCCGTGTGGTGGGGCCAGCCTGGAACCATCTTCCTTAGTTCCTCTCACTTCTCTGCTTCCTGTTTCTCCTGGGGCCTTGTTCCCTGCTCAGCCCGGGGTGTCTGTTCTTTTTTGAATCCTGAAACATGTAGTGATCCTTCCAGGCATTAAAGGGATACTGGCCCAGCAAGTAAGAAATTCCTTGAAGGCAAAGATCAGTCTGTGCTCGACCAGTCCCGGCTACTACAAAGCCCACTTCCAGCAGCTGCTCACGGAAGCCAGTGAGTAATCCAGGGTCCGGCTGCCCCTGCGGCAAACAGCAGCCTGAAGGCTTCAGATCTGCGGGACCTCAGATGTGCTGCGAGACCTTGGGAAGCCTCCTCACCCCTTTGTTCCCGGGCCTCTTCAAGCATCTGTAACAAAGGATGCTCTGGCTGAGTCGGCTGGCTTTCCCAAACACACCGCAAGAGTCACAAAGCTATAAATGTGTGACAGCACCATCGGCCTCCGGGTCGCAGCGCGGTCCTCCTGTTCTGAGCTGGCACCTCTGGTGGGAAACTGAGGTTTGCGCCTGTCCTGGGTCCTACGCGGATTTTCTGGGACACTGTCCCCCCCCCCCCCCACACTCCCCTCATCCTGAAGGAAGGGTTTAATGTGTCTGGGTTGCAGGGGCGGAAATCCAGTCAGGAGGAGGAAGTGACTGAGGCTGGGGCTGGACGCCCAGGGCCAGCCTCTCACTCCGCTTTGGGCTTTGTACTCAGGCCGCCCGATGCCTTTCATCCCAGCATCTCAAA